>CM077645.1:18395849-19020849 GCA_039707465.1 Rhabdophis nuchalis
ATTTATCAGCTCAATCTAACACACACACACACAAACACACACACAGTTTTATGAGCTGATCAATAAATAAATCAAACTAACACACATATTAAAAAAAATCACACAACGGAACTTATGGCTTTCTATCTAGATGGTCTCTGGTGATGAACCGAAAGGCAGAAAAGGAAACAGCATGTCTCCTCCCTTAATTGGGGCCCTAACAGGGTGGTGTGGAACAATTATTTGTATTAGTCTACCAAACAGCTGGTGGTCTGCATTTAACTAGATATTTGCTGAATAGAATAGAATAGAATAGAATAGAATAGAATAGAATAGAATAGAATAGAATAGAATAGAATTCTTTATTGGCCAAGTGTGATTGGACACACAAGGAATTTATTTTGTGTGCATATACTCTTATTGTACATAAAGAAAAATAAAATAGAATGCATTCATCAAGAATCATAAGATACAACACTTAGTGATAGCCATAGGTTACTAATAAACAATCAAATTATACTTGGAAACAAATAAAACAATATAAAACTTAAAAATATAAGCAACATGGTTATAGTCAAAAGTGGAAAGAGATAGGTACTAGGAAAAATATAGGTACTAGGAAGGAAGAGAAGAAGAATAGTAATACAGTCTTAGTAGCTAGTTTGACAATGTTGTGGGAATTATTTGTTTAGCAGAGTGATGGCATTCAGGAAAAAAACTGTCCTTGTGTCTAGTTGTTCTGGTGTGCAGTGCACCATAGTATCGTTTTGAGGGTAGGAGTTGAAACAATTGATGTCCAGGATGTTTGGGGTCTGTAGATATTTTCACAGCCCTAATTTTGACTCATGCAGTATACAGATCCTCAATGGAAGGCAGGTGGGTAGCAATTCTTTTTTCTGCAGTTCTAATTATCTGTTGAAGTCTATGTTTGTCTTGTTGGGTTGCAGAGCCAAACCAGACAATTATAGAGGTGCAAATAAACAGACTCAATAATTCCTCCATAGAACTGAATCAGCAGCTCTTTGGGCAGTTTGAACACAGATTTGCTCTGAAGAAGAAAAGGCCATGTGTGTTTGTGGGGCGGGGGGGGGGGGGGAGAGAAAAAGGGTTTTAAAAAAATCCCCTCTTGATCTGACTAGGTGGCTGACTGGGTAAAACACTGAGCTTGTCGATCAGAAAGGCCGGCAGTTTGGCAGTTCGAATTCCTAGTACAGGTCTCCTGTATTTATTTTATTTTATTATTAAATTTATACCCCGCCCTTCTCCTTGTTAGGACCCAGGGTGGCGCACAGGCATTTTAAAAAACACAAAATACAATAAATATCAATTAAAATCTAATTAAATTCATCAACCCGTGCTAAAAACCCAATATTAAAAACCCTTACCAAATTATAAATTTTCTTTAAAAAGTCAGAAACGGGGGGCTATTCTAGGCCGGCTTGTTGGAATAAGTATGTCTTAAGACGTTGGCGGAAGAGGCGGAGGTCCAAGATAGTGCGAAGGTCGGGGGGTAGGTCGTTCCAGAGGGCCGGGCCTGCCACAGAGAAGGCCCTTCCTCTGGGTGTCGCCAACCGGCATTGCCCGGCCGACGTATGAGCAGGGGGTTGGGCTAGATGACCTCCAAGGTCCTTTCCAACTATGTTACTGTCTATCTAAAGATAGCTCAGCAATATCTTGAGTTTGCTTTTTTCATTTTCTACTTAGAGTCTTAGTAACATGGCCAAAATCAGTCCTAAAGGTAGTGATGAAGAAGCAATGTACATCATTTGGTTTTCAAGATGAGATTGCACTGTTATTATTATATTTCATTAGAATCTTGTCATTAATGTTGGAAGGGGGAGGAACAATAATCATGATTTCATCTTAGCAATATATTCAGGAGGAGTGGCAGAGTGACTGAATTGCTGGAATAGTTATGATCTCCATGAAGGTCTGTATAACTACAATTACCTGCTGTTTCTCATATTCATTACTTTTCAAAGCTGTCAGTTATTATGTGCTGCTAGAAGTGACAGTGCGTGTTCCCTTATGGCTTTTTCTCTCTCCCTTTTAAAAATATGTTTGAACAGAAATGTTTCAATCGGCAGTGCACCATGTCAATTTTCATTTTAAGGTTTGAGCACCAACCTCTTTATTGTAGTCCCTCACTCAGAAGTCATAAGAAAATTCAAACTTTTCAATAATTAAAAGTATTCACCAATCAGTGGTGGGTTTTAAAAATTTTTAGAACCTCTTCTGTAAGTGTGGCCTGCTTTGTGGGAGTGGCTTGCCAGCCATGTGACCGGGTGGGAGTGGCTTGTCAGCCATGTGACCAGGTGGGAGTGGCTTGGCAGTGATGTGACTGAGTGGGAGTGGCTTGGCTGTCATGTGACTGGGTGGGCATGGCCAACTTGTAAAATGTGGTGAAACTCACTTAACAACGCTCTTGCTAAGCAACCAAAATGTTGGCTCAGAAATTCTGGCATTGAAGTGTGCAAGTCTTAAAGCTGTCAAGTTACAAGACCCTTGCACCCTTGCACCCTTTAGAAAAAGAAGACCCCAGGGGTGTGCAAACTTGACAGCTTTAAGACTTGTGGACTTCAACTCCCAGAATTCCTCCTCTCGTTCTTCCTCTTGATGATGTGCGGACGGACGGGGGAGGGAGCTGGAACCGGTTCTAAACGGCCCTATAGATTTGTGGAACCTCTTCTATAGAAGAGCTTAGAACTGGCAGGAACCCACCCCTGATACATATGTGATGATGACAAAAAGGTTACCCGTCACTAACATAGGCCCAACAGTCAAAGGGCGATATGTAGGCCGGGGACCATAAAATATCCAGATCTGGTTTAATGAATCTGATGCAACAATCCATTGGAAGCAGGGCTGGGTGTGAATCTAGAAAGATGATGACATAGGATGCTACCTCTTAATTTCTACAGATGAAAGGGGGGGGGGAATGAGAAGCCCTTAAGGCATTTTACAAGCGTTCTGTGAAGAGAGTGGATGCTCACAATGATTGAGTTTTATTTTAAGATGCTTTTTAGTACTTTTTCTGGGCCTTAATCAATTTGAATCCGAAATCATATCTTGTTTTTACGCTTAGCTCTTTCATGGCTACATCCTTATCCCCTCTTGTAATTCTGATTAATTGTTGCATAGATTAAATAGATTTAATGTTTAAAAGGTGCTGCAATGCAAGGGCACTTCATTGCTTTGTCAAGCCACCAAGAGGCTAAAGCTTCACTCGATCCTGTGATTTAAATTCATGTTATTTGATCCCAGCAAGCGTTCCTTTGGGTCTCTGGGCTGTGAGCTTTGTTTAGCCTGGGAAACATTCCGGATGGTTTTCAGATCCTTTACACAAAGTAGCAGCCTTGGCTTTTATTGGATCCAAGTGAGAAAATAGTGAAATATGTGTTCAGAAAAACTGTTAATCCTATTGAGGGTTCATTTTGCATTCAGATGAGATGCGGATGAGATAATCAGCTCTAAGCTTCATCCTTCAATGCAGCCAGAATGATCTTTGGGTTGGCCAAATGTAGACTGACTGACTCACATGCTGGGATCATTTTTACCTGGTCGCAAAGGAGCCAATTATCACACAAGGCAAAACATAGCAAACTTTGTTGCATATAGCAACAAAGAGGGTGCTCTCGGGGCCCATATCACAAATCAGAATAATAATTTTTTAAAAACCAAAGTTGGATAGGACCTTGGAGTTCTTCTAGTACAACCAGTGGTGGGTTTCTGCAGGCTCGCACCTACTCGCTAGAGCCGGATGGTGAAATTTAGAGAGCCGGTGAGAGGGGGTTTCACCGGCGGACCCAGAAGTTAAGTCTGGCCTGCCGCTGCCGGTAACCCAATGGGAAGGAAAGGAAAGGAAGGCAGAAAGTAAGAAAGGAAAGAAAGGAAAGAAAGAACAAAAGAGAGGAAAGAAAGAAAGAAAGAAAGAAAGAAAGAAAGAAAGAAAGAAAGAAAGAAAGAAAGAAAGAAAGAAAGAAAGAAAGAATATGAATTTATCATCACAATTGAGTCCAAAATTTTGGTTGCTAAGCAAGAGCATTGTTAAATGAGTTTCACCACATTTTACAAGTTGGCCACTCTCACCCTGTCACATGATTGCCAAGCCACGCCCACAAAATAGGCCACACCTACAGAGTAGGTTCTAAAAAAAATTGAAACCCACCACTGAGTACAACCACCAAGAGCCTTAATACACAACTTAGCATTCTTATACATTCCCTCCCCCCCCCATGAGCAAGCAACAGGCAGCAAAGCTGTAAATTATTCACTGTATAGGAGATGACCAAGATAAGTCCAAGTGTGGGGTCAAATGCGTCATCAGTCTTGAATGCCTTCATGTCCACAACAGATCTAAGTCCAGCACACCTGAAATTCTCTTGACTCTTATCTACTGCCAAATTGCTTTGACCATTGTAGAATGCTTTAGTATACAATAAACCTATGTGTTCATTTGAACTGCCCAGAGTCCTCATTTCCTGCGCTTGATATGATGTAGTCCTCTTCTGGAAGAGCTATCCTCTACTAGGGATTTTAATCTCTAGTAGCGGATAGACCTTTCAGAAGATGGGTTTGTTACTGAAATATTGCATCCTATTTTGCTTTTAACTGATGAGGATGGAAGATGAATTTACAACACTTTCTAGCTAAAGAGCTGCAGTGCGCAGTGGTTAGAGTGCAGCACTGCAGGCTACTTCTGCTGATCACCGGTTGCTAGCAGTTTGGCAGATCGAATCTCACCAGGCTCAAGGTTGACTCAGCCTTCCATCCTTCCGAGGTGGGTAAAATGAGGACCCAGATTGTAGGGGGCAATATGCTGACTCTGTAAACCGCTTACAGAGGGCTCTAAAAGCACTGAGAAGCGGTATATAAGTCTAAGTGCTGTTGCTAATTTATCTACAAAGGGAAAGGGAAGTCAACTTTGAATCTACCAATTGGGGGCAGAAGTGTATTTTTCATTGATAACAACAACCATCGGATCCCTCCAGATATGTGCAAAGTAGAGTGAGGGCCCAAAAGGGGAAGCAACCAAGAACAAGAATAGACAAAATAGGTTTTCTAACAAAAAGGAGTTTGTGGGATCCTTGATGCTCTCTGAGCTTAGTTGTTATCCTGCAGACATTTCATTACCCAACGATGTAACATCATCAGGGCTAATGGTTGGGTAATGAAATATCAGCAGGAAAGCAACCAAGCTCAGAGAGCACCAAGGACCCCCCAGTTCAACTCTGAGCTACAAATATTCTTTCCTATTCAAAAAACTGGGTTTCTCTAGCTTGAAACTAGATATGTCATCTCCTTCATTCTTTCTCTAACAGTTTCATGTTTTGTTTTGTTTTTAATATACAAGCCAGATATTTGCACAAGATTCCCGTCTTTCCAATAAAAGCGAGTTACAGATGAGAGAAGGCAAGGCCTCATTTAACATTTAACATGCACAACTGACTGGAACTGCGGACAGAAGACTTCTGGTGTGCCATCCTTTGCATGCATGCATCTGTGCATCACTAAAGCTGTATTCATGCATGTTTTTGAAATTCTGTGGATTTGCACACTGCAGTGAAGCATAGATTGATCAAGGTGGCTGGATGTTTGCAGCATGTTAAGCAAGAAAGAAAAAAGCTTAACTAAAATGTAGCCTATCACTTGACTGAATCAGCCAGATGTTTAATTCACCTGTTTAAACCTATGACAGGACAGAAGAATGCATGCAGTATTTTTAAAAGGAGTCCTCAGGTCAGCTTTTCTCACTACTAAAATTAGCATAAAAACAATCTCCGTGTATCAATATAATTAATGAAAGAATAACTATTTAAATCTAGAGAGCAACGAAACACCACAAGGTAGGACATGAATAATCACGCTTCAAATTAAAATTCGATTTGCTCAACACAAGTTGCATGATAAAATGTCTCTCAGGCCACTTCTGGAAGGGGAGCTGGAAATGTTAGAATCAGGAGACAGTTTTGCCCTGAAAAAAATCAGCCATGTCTAATCAAAAGCATGTAGGACTAGGAGATTTCTCTCAGAGTCCTTGAAAGTATATAGAGTTCTTGCAAGACTTCAAAAGGAGGCCTTAGCCAAGACATGTACCAATAGAAAGACACACACACACACACACACACACACACACACACACACACAGACAGAGACAGAGACAGAGACAGAGAGAGAAACACAGACAGAGAGATATTTTTGCGGTGACTATTACATTTATTTATTTATTTACCATATGGCACGTGTTAGCCAGGAATCACCGGAATTGCCAAAGCAGCTGGCTGCCTCTGTGAAAGGATTTTTTTAGGGCGGTGTTATCTTACCTGCGGGACCCCTGAATGCCAGCAAGCAATCGGGGGAGGCTCCTTTCCTGTCCCTATGTGGTTTATTCACTCGCGGGAATCGAGTTGCCGAGCTGCTGACCGCAGCAGAGCGCAGGCTCAATGTCTTACCACGTGAGCCATCGTGCCACCCATAAATTAAATTAATGGGGCAGGCCGTCAGCTTGCCCAGGCTGTCAGCTTTCCAGTTGACAAGCTCAGCAACTTTAACTGCTGAGCCACCGTGCCCAATTAAATTAATCAACTTGTCAACTGGAAAGCTGACAGCCTGGGTTCGAGACCCAAGTGCCACGCAACAGGGTGAGTTCCCATTACTTGCTCCTGCTCCTGCACACCTAGCATTGCAAAAGCATACAAATGCAAGTAGATAAATAGGTACTACTTTGGTGGGAAGGTAACAGCATTCCATGAGCCTTGATGTTTAGTCATGCTGACCACATGACTACAGAAATGTCTTTGGATGATGCTGGCTCCCTTCGCTAAGGAATGGAGATAAGCACTGCCCCCAAGAGTCAGATATTTTTGCTCATGTATTTAAAACTGTTGGGTAATTTGCAGCCTAGGTAAATAATATTTCTAGATAATTCTTGAGTAGGTACATCCAACTCGTCTCCTTTCACTATTCCAACTTTATCTCTCCTAGTTAATATTCCCAACGCCTTCTAATGCATGGGATATAGTCACATAAAACATTAACTAGGTCAGCTATGAACATAACAGCTACTTTCACAAAATAAGCTACACATGGGGAGTGTTAAACTTCATTTGGTTTTCTCTAGCTTAGTATATATTGCAAACCAAACTATTTGGTTAATTTGTGGTTCAGTGTATTTCATAAACACTCCAAAATGGATTAACCCAGTTACCAGCTGCAGCATGTGTTAATTCATTGTTTTGTCACAAAGAAAACATTTTCAAAATTGGCTATGGCTGAAGAATTTAAATAATATAACATATATAGCACATTTTATATTTAAAAAGACATGTTTGCTTTTTGGGGGGTAAACTGGCTGTTGATCGTTGTTAGATCAAGGGTGGGATTCTACTGATTTGGACTGGTTTGGGCGAACCTGTAGCTCCGAAGATCATGAGCAAGAGGGCCCGCCTGCTCACCTGCCCCTGCACTTTACTTACCTTTATCTTCTCACCTGAGTCTAGCAGCAGAGTAGATTGCCATGCCTCAGCTGTTTTCCTTCCCAAGCAGCAATCCGGATGGTAAGTATTATCTGAACTTTGTATGCATGGATAGAGCACACCAGTTGTGGGTTCCAGATCCCGTTCCAACTGGTATTGTTGGAATGGGCCCGTCGTCATCCACATGGATGCATGCAGCGTGCTCACACACATGTGTCTTACCATCCAGCGACGCCTCTGCGAGCCTCCGTGATGCATTATGCGCGTGTGCAGAAGCACCAAAGATTTTAAAGACAGGTAAGGAGCGCGGGCGGGCAGATGGGCCCTCTGGAGCACCGTACTGAAATGGTACCCGGTGCTCTGGGCAGGCTCCGGTACGCCCTGGTAAGGGCGTACCATGGTGTACTTCCTGCAACTCACCACTGGTGCACACCCTGGCACATGCACGAGTGAAGCGAGCATGCACATGCAAAGCACATACTCAGCGAATTGGTTGTTAAACCAGTAGGATCCCACCTCTGTGTTAAATCCTTGACTAGCACTGATGATCCCAAAGTTTGAAGAAGCTTCTTGGATGAGAAGCAAAACATCTTCAAAAGAAAAACAAGGAAGTCCAGGTGCCTCTTGAAAAAGGACCTTTGGGACAACCATGACCTGGGTGACTGAGAATCTCCAAAGACATTTAGCACTGATGATGGTACCTAGTTTGGGTAATGAAACATCTGCAAGAAAACAAGTACGCTTGGAGGTTCACTCAGGACTCCTCAGGTTGTTAGATCCTTAAGCGGCAATAAAACATACATAGTTTTCTGGAAGAGAAGGGTGTGAATAGGGCAGAGAATGCAAAGTAATTGGAAAGTTACTTTTTAGAAGAGCCAGATATATTTCATCTATCTGTATAAAAACCTCTGTGTGTGTGTGTGTGTGTATGTGTGTGTGTGTGTGTGTGTTCCAGCATAACTCTGCAACCAAACTTGGTAAACAGATGACTTACTTTCTGGAAACAAATATTGTGCGGGTAAGACTCCCCTAAAACCCCTCGGGGTGTGTGTTCTGTTAAGATACAGCCTGTTGTGCCTTAAAATGGCTTCTACTGTGCAGCACAGTGGAGTTGCCATGGTAATAGCTTCATAGTACTCCACAAGGGGGCTCCCTCTGGTAAGGGGGAAAATTCAACATTAGAAATGACATTTGTTCCAGACATTTTCCCTCTATAAATAAATACCTGAGCAATGCCAGGTTATCGGCTAGTAACAAATAAAAGTCATTCAGGATTTCCTCTGAAAAAGATGTAATCGCCAATAATCAAAATTCTTCCAAATATTTTCAATCTAGGATTTCTCCCCCTTGAATAGGATTCTTAAAATTCTGATTTCTGGTTTTCAAAACGTATGATCTTCTGACATTAGAGAATTTGCCAGTGGCTCTGGAATATAATGGTAGTGAAATTTTATGCCTTGTTTTAGAGGGAACAACACTTACGTTTGACAGAAGATATGGAAAACAACTTTTATTGTTTGGATGGTAAAAATAAATGTCCTGAAAACCTTACAGCGTTAGAATTTGGACAGCTGCTATAAAATTCTTCATCTTCATCTTAAATGCATTAATAAATAACAAAAGCACCATGGGGGAAATCCATCCTCATTTTTAGAGGTTGCAAAGCATATTAGTTTCTAAAAAACAAACTAATAGCAGCTGTACTCTTGATCTGTCCTACTAAGGCAGAACAAAAAATGTCATCTTATGAACTGTTATAAATGGACAGAAGAAAAATGAATAAATAATCTTTGATTATTGGTTATTTTGCAAGACAGATCCTTCTTTAGCTTAAGACTATAAAAATGAGGACTATAATACAGCGACACCCAGGGGAAGGGCCTTCTCTGTGGCGGGCCCTACCCTCTGGAATGACCTGCCCCCCGAACTACGCACCATCTCAGACCTCCGCCTTTTCCGCCAGCGTCTTAAAACGCACCTATTTCAACAAGCTGGCCTAGCATAACCTCCCGTTCCTGACTGTTATTAGCTATATTTTTAATTAGGGGGATTTTACATTATTTTAGCACAGGGTATGGGTTTAATATGTTTTTAAAAATGGTATTTTTGTATATTTGTATTGTTTTTTAAATTTTCCTGTGCGCCGCCCTGGGTCCTTTTTTAGGAGAAAGTGCGGGTTATAAATTCGAATAAATTAAATTAAATTAAATAACAGATATGCAGTTTTTTTATATATAGTTTGATATAGCTGATAACCCAGCGTTGTCTGGGTATTTATTTATAGGGGGGGAAATGTATGGACCAAAAGTAATTTCTAACCTTGGATTTTTCCCCTTACCAGAGGGAGCCCCCTTGTGGAGTACTGTGAGGCCATTAGCATGGCAACTCCATTGTGCTGTACAGTTTAAGCCATTTTATGGCAGTACAGTAGAAGCCATTTTAGGTACAATAGGCTGTATCTTAACAGAACACACACTCTGAGGGGTATTAGGGGTGTCTTATCCCCACAGTATTTGTTTCCAGAGAGTAAATCATCTGTGTACCAAGTTTGGTTGAAATTGCTCGACGTGTTCCAGAGTTATGCTGGAACATACACACACAGCCGTTTATATATAGAGAGAGATAAATCAATCATTGTTTTTGAAATAGGAAAGACACAATTACAAATCCATTTGGGATCATCTTACCCTGAAAAGATCAACAAATGGCAGTGGGTGCACTATTGGGGCATTCGAAAGGCGAGGTCATCTTAGCTTTGTGATTGCTAAGATTCAGCCACCACTTGATGGTATACTGTATAACCAAGCAATAATCAGTTACAATGGTTGAACAATTGCCTTAATTCCTATGTCCCCAATCTCTAAACATTTCCTTGCACTTTAAAAAAAAGTGTCTGCATTTATCTGGATCTTTGATTTTGGAATTTTATGAGATTTTGGGTTTTGTGTGATGAAAGAAAGATACGTCAACCTAATCTTTGTAGCAATTCATTCCAGAACAGATAAATAAATATAATACTCTATAACTTATAAAAAAGATACGATCTATATGCTACAGTAATTTGGGAGGGCAGCTCTATTTGCCATTTAATATATTGCAATATGCACTTAACAGATCTCTCTATGAGAGAGATGCTGCTTTTTGATAAAATTCCATATCCTGTTAATGTCTGGCCGAATTTCAGTCAACTCGTGATTTTATGTTTGTTCTGCCACAGATATTTTGATATATTTTTTTTCTTTTGAACTAAGCAACCAATAATATTTTCTTAATCTTTCCAAATACTTCCTCTGCCTAAAAGGCCACTGTAATTCCAGGAAATCAGATATGAGCAAGAAAGCAACATATATTTGAAAACTTTCTAAATCCTCTATAAATGACATATTTTATTAAGGGCCACGTTTTTATCTGATTAAACCTTTTTAAATCTGAATCTTATGCTGCTGTGTCAATATCTAAATGCCAAATTGTACTTGAGTGGGTGTTGGTGTATTTTAGAGGCTTCACAAGCTTTTGTCATCAGTGCTTTCATTTCTGATGTTTAGATGGTATGCAGGGGTGGTTGCTGCCAATTTTACTATCGGTTTGCAACCCGTGTGCATCAGGTGTCCAAGTGCACTGTTCAATGTAAATTGTTCTGCGCGCACGTGCAGAACAATTGACAGTGAACTGCACATGCGCAGTCACTAAAATCCAAAATGGCGCTGGCCGAGCGGCAGTGAGGGAACCAGTTCAGGGGCATGTCAGGTGTGGGCCGCTGTTGGTTCTGCGATCCAGGCCTGACTTCCACTACCGATTCGACCGAACTGGGCTGAACTGGCAGCAACCCACCTCTGATGGTATGTGCCTATGGTTATGCAAACAAAATGACACAACACTCATCATTGCTAAAAGTCTGCAGACTGTTATTGTTGACTAAATAAGTGAAATGAAATGAAGTGAAATGAAATTAAACCAGTCCAAAGACTTATCCAAGCTGAAAAACTTGCCCAGGAATGGAGTTATTCTCTTCCTCTATTGCTCCATACAGCAAGTATTCAAGTTGATTCCGTGTAAATATGGAGTCGTCATGAGTATCTATGGAAATTCTCAATCATCTTGATTGTCCAAAAGGTATGGTTTTTTCCCCAAAAGGCAACTGGACTGTCTTGAATTTTTTTCCTTGAAAATGTTTTACCTCTCATCCAAGAATTTTGAACTGAAGAAACTTCTTAGATGAGAAGTGAAACATTTTCAAGGAAAAAAAATAAGACGGTCCAGTTGCCTTTTGAAAGCCATCTTTGGGTCAACATGAACAGTGACTATGAATGGCTTATTTTGCATATTTTTCCTGCCCCTTTAAAGCCAATAGTGGTAGCCATCAATATAACCAATGTCAGTATATTCTTATGTTTACTCAGCTTTCTCAAGATAATAAAATTCTAAGGAGCCCTCCCATTTCAGCTATGTATGCACTAGTCTCCATTAACCTCAAGAAGAAGAACAGATCCCCACTTCAAAAGAGAAGTACATCTTGAATTCCAGTGTGAGGCAATTAAAATCTTACAATTCTTCCAAGAAATCTATTCCTTTTCTATTCCCATCCTCAACAAACCAGGGATAAGAGGAAACCTAAGAATACATGACAAGAGTGTTATAGCAGACATGATAGCAGTGTTCCAATATCTAAGGGATTACCACAAAGAAGAGGGAGTCAAGCTATTCTCCAAAGCACCTGAGGGTAGAACAAGAAGCAATGGTGGAAGCTAATCAAGGAGAGAAGCAACTTAGAACTAAGGAGGAGTTTCCTGACAGTTAGAACAATTAATTAGGGAAACAACTTGCCTCCAGAAGTTGTGAATGCTCCAACACTGGAAGTTTTTAAGAAGATGTTGGATAACCATTTGTCTAAAGTGAGGTAAGGTTTCATGCCTAAGCAATGGGGTGGACTAGAAGACCTCCAAGGTCCCTTCCAACTCTGTGATTCTATTCTAATACTTATCTCCCAAAGGTGCTTTTTCCTTGAAGACATTTTGCTTCTCATCGAAGAAGTTTCTTCAGTTCTGATTGAATGGTGAAGGATGGAACAATTTATATTTCTTGCAATCATCTGGTCTCTTTCTGAGAGTCACTATTCAGGTAAAGCTGAGGGCACAGATAAACCTCCAAGTGGCCTCAATGACTTTCAGAAGGTGTGCTAACAACCAGATGTGGCCTTCCAGGTGCGCTTCAAGGTATTAGTGACCATCTTCAAAGCGCTCCATGGCATAGGTCCTGGTTATTTGCGGGACCGCCTCCTACCACATACCTCCCTTCGACCTGTCCGCTCCCACAGGGAGGGTCTCCTGAGGGTGCCGTCAATCGGTCAATGCCGGCTGGTGACTCCCAGGGGAAGAGTCTTCTCTGTGGCAGGCCCCGCCCTTTGGAATGACCTGCCCCCGACCTCTGTACAATCACGGACCTACGCCTCTTTCGCCGGGCATTAAAAACATACTTTTTTCATGTGGCCGGCCTAGCATAGTCTTTTATGATCGATTTTTAGTCAGGGTTTTAATTGTGAATTTTAGCACGGGTTGTCAAATTGATTTAATTTATTTTTAACCATGTTTGATTGTATTTATGACTGCTGTTTTTATTATTCCTATGCACCACCCTGAGTCCCATTGAGGAGAGAGGGCGATATAGAAATATAATATAATAAAATAAATAAATAAAATATATTCAGGGAAAAGATGCCCTTTTGCACCTTTGGGAGAACCATTTCCTGGATGATTGAGAATTTCCATAGGCATATGAGTAGTGCTTTCTAATAGAGCTCCTACTCATAAGCCTATAGTTATTGAAAAGTCATTCGCCATTATAGGGAAACGAAAAAGATAAAAAGAAATCACCTTTCATTTAAAAAATAATAATAATACAATTTTAAAAATAATAAATGACTACTGCAGTTGAGTATTTTGTGTAAGGCAAATTTAAAGGTTCCCCTTGCACATGTGTGCTAGTCGTTCCCGATTCTAGGGGGCGGTGTTCATCTCCATTACAAAGCTGAAGAGCCAGCGCTGTCCGAAGACATCTCCTTGGTCCTGTGGCCAGCATGACTAAATGCTGAAGATGCATGGAACGCTTTTACCTTCCAACCAAAGGTGGTTCCTATTTTTCTACTTGCATTTTTACATGCTTTTGAACTGCTAGGTTGGCAGAAGCTGGGACAAGTAATGGGAGCTCACTCCATCACGTGGTGCTAGGGATTCAAACCACCAAACTGCTGACCTTTCTGATCGACAAGCTCAGCGTCTTAGCCACTGAGCCATAGCAGCATTTGATCAGAAAACAAATGAGTAGGGAGGTATAGAATCCTGATCAACTATAGGAAAAAGAATAATCTTGCCAGTATGCCCACAGGAGCATTATCCTAGAAAGGGGAAGGGAAAGATAAAGTTAAAATTAAAGATTTCCCCTATCCACTCATGTCCGACTCTAGAGGGCAGGACTCATATCTGGTTCCTAACCGAGGAAGCCAGAATTGTCCGAAGACATTTCTATGGTTATGTGGTCAGTATGACTATATTATCTTCCCACTGAAGTGGTAACTATTTATCTACTCACATTTGCATGCTTTTGAACAGTTAGATGGAGGAGCTGGGGCACATAATGGAAACTCACCGTGTTGTGCAATGCTCAGGTCTCGAACAGGGTTGTCAGCTTTTCAGCACCTGTCTACAAGTCTTTAAAGCAGTTGTGTCTTTTGTGGGATCCATGGCTAACTTCCACAGCTGCTATCTTATTCTGAATGATGTGATCCAACGGCCGATATGGCTATTCAAAGAATGGCAAACAGGCGCTGTGCTTGAAGTGTCACATAGTCCAGTACTTAGAAATGATTCCAAAGACGTGCACAGCATAATTAAACAGAATATGTGGTAGAAAATTGGGGATTTTGAACATTTACTAATTTGATAAATGAATACAATCACTCCCTTTGCCAGTTTTAACTTGCTTTTATGCTGGTAAGTCCAGACAAATTCTTTAAAGTATTGGTCTTTCTCCAAAATATCAATACTAATTCTTCAAAAACAATTATGCCAGTAACATTCTTTTTTTTTTTAGATGAAATCTTTTTAAAAACCTTAGTTGAACAATAGAAAACAATTGGCTTTTTCCTTCCTTCATTCCATACTAATTAACTACTTGGAGAAAAGTGCTATTAGCATGACCATATTATTTTATCATTCTGAACAGCTACAGATGCAATTACAGACATAAGATATCCAGGAAAGGTCTTATGGTAAGATAAACTGAAGCCATATTCTTAAACAACAGATACTAAAAAAGATCTTTCTTGGCATTGAGATACCACAATATATTTGTTTATTAGGCTTTTATGAGACAGATGTAATATTCTCCCAGAGCCGAGTTTCTTATTATCATTAAATTGATCACAAACTATGGAATTTCCATTCTGCTAAAGATATACTGCATTGATCTACTGCACCTTCCAGCATGAATCTAGTCACTGATGGCCTGTGTTATATTTATCCATTTTCATCTTACCTCAGGTTAAAAATAACTGCCTGTTTATTCAAATCCTAAGTGAGATCGTTTATGGTCCCAGGAAGTAGACTCATCTGAATCTTCCAGAACAGTTTAAGAATGAGTTAAATTAGGAACCATGTACTTCTCCAAAATAGCATTCCAACAAAGCTTTCATTAACCCAGAGCCCTCCAAATCTATTTAACCTCAAGACAACACCAACTGGGGATTATGAAAATTGAATCCAACCATCTTTTGTAGTCCTTGTTTACTCCAGATAAAGCAGCTTCTTGCCAAAGTTAGCTGCCACCAGAGACATTAAGTGCTGGTATGAAGCCCTTCTGTGGGGGGCTGATATTATATTTTTACTCTCATGTGTGAATGCCTTGTCACACAGAAATGCCTGCAGCACTCTGGAGGTGATGATAGATAGATAGATAGATAGATAGATAGATAGATGGATGGATGGATGGATGGATGGATGGATGGATGGATGGATGGATGGATGGATGGATGGAGGCAGACAGATGATAGGCAGATAGGCAGATAGGCAGACAGACAGACAGACAGACAGATATATGATATGATATGATATGATATGATATGATATGATATGATATATTGTATAGATAATAGACAGAAAAACAGACAGATATCTAGATAGGCAGAGAAATAAAGATAGATTATCTATTTCTCTGCCTATCTAGATATCTGTCTGTTTATCTGTCTATTATCTATACATTATATCATATCTCTCTCTCTCTCTCATCTATATCTATATATCTATATCTATATATCCATATATCTCTATCTCTAAAACTAAACTCTATATCTGTCTGTCTGTCTGTCTGTCTGTCTGTCTGTCTGTCTAATATAGACTAGGAGTGTCAAACTGGTTTTCTCACAGCAGTATCTGGACTTTCCTTCCCTTTGCTAAACCGGGTGGGGGTATGGCCAGTGTGTGATGCATCTGGCCCATGGGCTGCAACTTTGACTGCTCTGATATAGACAGATAGACTGATAGATGATACATAGGTAGATAGATAAATGGTTGGATAGATGGATGGGTGTGTGTGTGTGTGTGTGTGTGTGTGTGTAGTGTGTGTGAGAGAGTGTGTTTAAAAAAATCATTTACATAGCTTTCCATCTTCTAAACAACTGGGTGGCTATGAATGAATGAATGAATGAATGATTCTCCAAATGAATGATATTTCACTTTTATAATTCTTTAATGTCCTGTTTTATGTCATAAAAGCCCTGCTTGCATCTGTCATGTCAAGCTTCTCAATCAAGATAGATGCTACAGGCATTTTTTTTTCCTTTGATGCAGTTGGAGCCTTCCAATTCTCACCTATGCCCTGCATAGTACCAATTCTGAAAGAGAAGCTGTGTAGAGCAGCTGTTAAGTGACAGAAGAAATGAGCCTTGGACTACAAGCCTGTCATAAACATTGCACACTTAATCATGGAACATCTGCTTTTCCATTTCTTTTATGACAACCTTTGCCTTGTATTTAATCTAAAGCAGAATGGTTTTCCTAATAGGTGCAACAGTGTTTCACAAATTGAAAAGTCTTCTTGCTAAAAATAAAATGCACCAACTACAGGACATTTCAATTAGCAGAAACATTTCTTATTAAATTACGCGGGGAGGGGAGAAATAAAAGAAAGAATCACTGTAATTTTTGGCAAATCGGGAGATTGCTCTGCCCTTTGTGAAATTTAATTATTAGCAAATTAGTGGTGCAGATGCCCCCACTGAATGGATTCCAAGATCCGGCTTCATTTTGGCAGATAAAGAAAGCACCTCTCCTCTCTGGCCACCCGTTTTCCCTAAGGACAACGAAGGGACTTAGAAGACATTATCAAAGATATATTCCCAATTTTGAGGTTTTACCCATGACACCTATTTACATAAGGAAGTACCTTATGTAAGTAAGGTACTTCCTTACTTACAAGTAGAACCTAAGTAAGGTTCTACATTTAGGCAAGAATAACAAAATGCACAGGTACAGTATAGGTGGTACCTTTCTCAATAGTAGTAACTGTGAAAGGGATCTTGGAGTCCTAGTGGACAACCATTTAAATAGGAGCCAGCCGTGTGCAGCAGCTGCCAAAAAAGCCAACACAGTTCTAGGCTGCATAAACAGAGGGATAGAATCAAGATCACGGGAAGTGTTAATACCACTTTATAATGCCTTGATAAGGCCACACTTGGAATACTGCATTCAGTTTTGGTCACTACGATGTAGAAAGGATGTGGAGACTGTAGAAAGAGTGCAGAGAAGGACAACAAAGATGATTAGGGGACTGGAGGCTAAAACATATGAAGAACGGTTGCAGGAACTGAGTATGTCTAGTTTAATGAAAAGAAGGACTAGGGGAGACATGATAGCAGTCTTCCGATATCTCAACGCATGCCAAAGTCAAATATAGTACCAAACTCTGTTGAAGTTCAGGAAGGATTTTTTTTTTTTTTTTTTTTTTTTGCAAGGAGTTTATCTAAAAGTGCCAGCAACTGACTTGGCAACTTTTTACCTGCTAAGAAAGTAAATTATATACTTTCCTTTTAATATCTTACAAAATATGGATGGAGCAACAGATATTCCCAAGGATGCAGTTTAATAACTAAAGTCAAGTGATCTTCTGGCTATCCTCCCAATCTGTGGACTTTAACTTCCAAAATTCTCCAGGCAGTGCAAAATTTTAGAAGGGGTACGCGTGCAGAGAATGCCAATGTTGGGGGGGGGGGGAGAATTTGTTGTTGGTTCTGAGTTAAGTGTCTTTAAGGAAACATCTTTAAGCAGATTTCCATTTACACTGTGAATTCCATGCACTGTGTGCTGGATGCCTTATTTATTTCCATCATGGTTAACATCTCTGGATGGCTATTTGTGTGGAGATCTGTGTCCTGAATATGGTCCTGAATATTAAAATAAATTTTGCTTTTCATACTGTTTGCCCTTAGAAACAAAAAAAACGAGAGAGAAAAAAACCCTTAAAAATTGTTGGCCTCTGGAGAGTAGCAGATTGAAGTAGATTGTTTTAACACGTCATTATCATTATCGTCATTATCATGCAGTAATATACTACCCAAAGGACTTAGATATTTAAATATTTCTATATTGCACTTTTTTTCTTTCTATTTTAAACTAAACTCTCAATGCCAGTAGCATCCATCCTTTTCTCTTTTATCATCACTTCCCCCCCTCGTTTATTTTCCAGGCAGGATGTAATTTGTACATTCATTATCCCTTACTTTATTTTTATTTTATTTTATTAAATTTATACCCCGCCCTTCTCCAGAAAGGACCCAGGGCGGCGCACAGAAATTAAAAACATACAAATATAACAAAATATAAAATTTAAAAGCATATTACATTCCTACCCTGTGCTAAAATTGATTTAAAATCCCCCAAATTAAAACTGTCTAAGAGTAGTCACAACGGAAGGTTACGCTAGGCCGGCTTGATGGAAAAGGTGTGTCTTTAGACACTGGCGGAAGAGGTGGAGGTCTGAGATGGTGCGTAGTTCAGGGGATAAGTCGTTCCAAATGGTAGGGCCCGCCACAGAGAAGGCCCTTCTCCTGGGTGTCGCCAACCGGCATTGCCCGGCCGACGGCACCCTGAGAAGGCCCTCTCTGTGGGAGCAGATCAGACGAAGGGATGTATGGGGCAGGAGACGGTCTCACATGTAACTAGGTTCCGAGCCATGGAGCGCTTTAAAGATGGTCGTCAAAACCTTGAAGCGCACCCGAAAGGCCACAGGTAGCCAGTGCAGCTCGCACAGGAGCGGTGTTATGTAGGAGTATCTGGGGGCTCCCGTAATCACCCGCGCGGCTGCATTCTGGACTAGCTGTAGCTTTTGAGTGCACCTCAAGGGGAGCCCCATGTAGAGAGCATTACAGTAGTCAAGTCGGGATGTCACGAGTGCTTGAGTGACTGTGCGAAGGGCAGCCCAGTCCAGTAAGGGGCGCAATTGGTGCATCAGGCGTACCTGATGGAATGCTCCCCTGGCCACAGCTGCCACATGGTCCTCCATGGACAGCTGGGAGTCCAGGAGGACACCCAAATTGCGCACCCTCTCCACAGGGGCCAGTATTTTGCCCCCAATGGCCAGAGTTGGAGTTACCAGCTGAACCAATTAAATTACATTTAATTTTAAGGACAACCAGCCACCTTTCAAAGAAAAAGAGTACAAATCCACTTTGCACACCTCATGTTATTGTGACTATCACAATTATGCTTCAGCATTACTTCCCCTGATGCAATTTCCTTGCTATGCAGAAGACAGCAAGCATATATTTTCCTTCTCAATGGAAACATGATGTGCACTTGGAGAGGGGCTGATGTGACCAAATACTGTGCAGAAAACCTCTTGTTTCCCCTTTGTTTTCTCGCAAGAAATAAGAACATGAGTCAGCAGCTTTTGACAGCTGCCTTCTCATTGTACAAGAATCTGCAGCATAAAGCAGATTTTGTTTTCTGATTTAGCCATCTAACCTGGCGGCTTCATTTGCAATTACCTCCAACGTGGTTGAATCCTGGTATGAAAACTGCAAAGCCGGGATGCCAAGATGGTTGATGAAATAATCAGAATCCCCTTGCGTTTGAATAGAACTAGCATTGGATTCCATGCATTTCTCTGGCCCAAGGCAGGTGAACTTGTAGTCCTGGAACACACAAAACGCAACACACAAGATTAGGATCCGAAAGTGCAGATGCAAAAAAAAAAAAAAAAGGACAAAAAAAATTAAGGAAAAATGAATGTAAAGCATCCCAAGCCAGGATCATCCAACGCAAGGTTCACCGTGATGCCTGAGCTGCAAAACTGGAAGAAAGGATAAACTTGGACACCACGAATGGCAATGGAATCAGTTGGGTGAACTTGACCCCCCCGTCCCCGTGATCCTGCTCATGAATGTGTCAGTATGCTGAGGAGCAGTGGTGGGTTCCAGATCCATTGCAAACGGTATGATGCAACGCAGTGGTGGGTTTCTGCAGGCTTGCACTTACTCGCGAGAGCCGGTTGGTGAAATTTAGAGAACCGGTGAGAGGGGGTTCCACCGGCGTACCTGGAAGTAAATCTGGCCCGCCGCTGCCAGTGACTCAATGGGAAAGAAAGGAAAGGAAGGAAGGAAGGAAGGAAGGAAGGAAGAAAGAAAGAAAGAAAGAAAGAAAGAAAGAAAGAAAGAAAGAAAGAAAGAAAGAAAGAAAGAAAGAAAGAAAGAAAGAAAGAAAGAAAGTATCATCACAATTGAGTCCAAAATTTTGGTTGCTAAGCAAGAGCATTGTTAAATGAGTTTCACCACATTTTAAAAGGTGGCCACTCCCACCCTGTCACATGACTGCCAAGCCACGCCCACAAAATAGGCCACACCTACAGAGTAGGTTCTAAAAAAAATTGAAACCCACCACTGGTGCAACGGGGCTGGGCGTCCACCACATGAACGCCAAGAGCATGACGTGCATGCGTACTTACCGCCCGTGACACTCCAGCATGCACGGAAGCCCCCAACAGCTCTAATACAGGTAAGGAGCATGGGTAAGCACCGTACCAAAACAGTGCCTGGTGTTCCCAGCAGGCACCAGTATACCCGTACCGGGGCGTACCAATTGTATTCCACCACTGCAGAGGAGGGAATATAGAGGAGAAATAGAATATTTGTTGCCCAAAGTTGAATTGGGGACCCTTGATGCTCTCTGGTGGTTTTCTTGCATATGTGTCATTCTACCATTGCTAGCACTGATGATGTTACCTCATTGGGTAATGAAATATATGCAAGAAAACCAAGCTCAGAGAACATCAAGGATCCCAGAGATTTGGGAGAATGATAGATAGATAATATAATCTCAAATGCAATAATGATGTATTAAAATTCATTCATTCATTCATTCATTCATTCATTCATTCATTCATTCATTCATTCGGGAACCACCCCAGTCACCAATAAAAACAATAGGCTTTCCATCACATTATGTTTATGAGCATCTTAAGGAGCCCTGGTGGTGTAGTGGTTAGAATGAATATTGCAGGCTAACTCTCCCCACAAGCAGGAGTTTGATCCCGATGAGAGCTCAAGATTAATTCAGCCTTCCATTCTTTCCAAGGTCAGTAAAATGAACACCTTAGATTAGTTGGGGACAATATGCTGATGTTGAAAACCATCCAGAAAGCACTGTAAAGGACTGTGGAGTGATATATAAGTCTAAGTGCTGTTGCTATTGCCTTCTACACAATTGCCAAGATCAGTGTTCCCTAAACCTTTCCTCGTGATCCAACAGAATTCAGCAGCTTTTGATTTACCAGGTCAGATGATTGGGTGAGTGTGCTCATCATTTATTTATTTATGCTTTTGTAAGCTCATTGCTTTTATTGAATAAGCTAAGATATGGTGGGTCAGTTCTGTTTAGCCCATGAGATAGAAGCCATTCAAAATCAGGCATCTATCTATCTATCTATCTATCTATCTATCTATCTATCTATCTATCTATCTATCTATCTATCTATCTATCTATCTATCTATCTATCTATCTATCTATCTATCTATCTAATCCAAGTACCACACACTCATCACGAAATCTCCAGAAACATAAAGCCTGCAAACTTGAAATTTAGCACATATGTTCCTCTTGTCTTCTAGGTGCTCGCTAAGAATAGATTTTTCAAAATGACCATCAGATCATTAGTATTTCTTATACAGTAATTAACATGCTCTGATACTAAGGAGTTCTACTCCCCCTCCCCACCTGAAAAGAACTCAGTTCCAACTGCCAGTTGCCTCACATTTCATTACCTCAGTTCAAACTGGCAGACATTCCATTCTTTCACTCAGGAGAGTTCTGGGGCTACTTCACCAAAATGTCTATGCTTCCCATCTATGGAACTGCTTCAGTGATATTCCCTTATGTGTTTCAATCACTGACCACCACTGAGCCAATGGATTGAACCGGAGTGAACTAGATTTCTTCTGCATTGCCCGATCACATAGTTTTGTTGCGAAGCACGGGTATCCAGCTAGTACTTTGTATTGATGCCACACTGTTCTGTCTTTGTCCGACCAGAAATATTCATTAAAAAGAATTGCAGGCTTCAATTAGGCCCCAAAGGATGACACAGAGCTGCCTAAAGTCATTTAGCAATCAACTTTTTAACTTCTTGGCTAAAGGATGTCCATCCTTTTGGATGCCATTTCAACAGCAGGAAAATAAATTCCTAACACTAAATTATTTGCCTCTGTGTTTTGCAGGCCATTTTCTCTGGCTTTTGCTACTCAATCTTCCAATTACTGTAACACTGCCAGATTTTCTCAGGCATATGTATGGCATTTCTGGTAGCTACAACCCATCTTTTAAAGGATGTACTCAGAGAGAACACTACTACTAGGGGAATTCATTTTAATTAGAAATTGCTGCTTGCAAGTCTCTTCTTGACAGCAATTTGGTCAGCTTTAATTAAAGGCTCTGGTTCACATTCTATTCTTCAGTAAACAAGCTTGATGAATGCATTGTGATACAATGGCTATACTACTAATTATGGGTGGCAAAATTTAATGGGTTTATCATGCACCCTCTGGCTCAGGGAGGTGCTCTTGTTACTTTTCTTTCTTCCTTCAAAATGAAAGCATAATCCCATTAATCCAAGGATTTATGGGTTTGGCTGATATTGCCAAACTTTCCTGAGTTAATTTTGTTTTTGTTTCCTCTCCTCAATTTCTTTGCATATATTTGAGGTTATGTGAATAGCGGGAACACAGAAATGATATAGAGAGTGTTAGCGTTTAAGAAATAATTAAGTTAACTATTATTTATAACGTGGTGTAAAACAGGTTATTATACTGTTGTGGCATATCTATGGCTGTCACTCTATGTCTTGCTTGGCATGAAGATACCTATTTCTAAACCAGTGTTTGTCATAGATGGAGGTTTTCTTAGATCTAGGACTGAGTTTCCCTTGGAGCAGGGATGTCGAACTCAATTTCATTGAGGACTGCATTAGGGTTGTGTTTGACCTGGGGGGGGGGGGCAGGGTGAGCATGGCCAGATTGATGTCACTCATAATCAGGGGTGCCTGTGGGGGCCTGAGCTCTCTGTCAACAAAAATAGGCTACCGAGCTCCGTTTTCAGCTGACTGACAGATATATATATCAGGGGTAGGTTCTAGCCTCTTCTATAGAAGAGGTTCCACAAATCTTCAGCGCCATTTAGAACTGGTTCCAGCTCTCTCCCCCTGCCTGTCCGCACATCATCAAGATGAAGAGCAAGAGGAGGAATCCTGGGAGTTGAAGTCCACACATCTTAAAGCTGTCAAGTTTGAACACCCCTGGGTTTTTTTTTCTAAAGTGTTAGGGGTGCAAGGGTCTTGTAACTTGACAGCTTTAAGACTTGCACACTTCAATGCCAGAATTTCTGAGCCAACACTTTGGTTGTGAAGCAAGAGCGTTGTTAAGTGAGTGTCACCATATTTTACAAGTTGGCTTGTAAACCCACCCAGTCACATGACTGCCAAGCCACTCCCACCCAGTCACATGGCAGGCAAACCACTCCCACCCAGTCACATGGATGGCAAGCCACTCCCACAAAGCAGGCCACACCTACAGAAGAGGTTCTAAAAATTTTTGGAACCCACCACTGATATATATATATATATATATATATATATATATATATATATATATATATATAAAAATGAATTTTTAGGAACCACAAAGGGTATTGAAATTTTTATTATGTAATTATATAGTATTGAGTAGCTTTTTTAAAAAAAAGTTTAATAAGATCATCTCTCTTGTAAGCAATATTGATGTGTTCATGATAGTGATAGTGATGCGAATGATCAATATTACTTGTAATGCAATGATTAAGCACACAGTTCAACTTTTACTGCATTATGTATTGGAATATAAATTGCCCTGTAAAAAAAAGTTAAGAAATACTGCCCAACTTTGACGACATTACAAAGCAAACAGAGTCAAGCAAATTCCAGTAACAGAGAGAGATATTAGACAGTGGGTTCCTTCGGCATGCTAAGCCACAGTTTATTTAACCATCATGTTTGGCTTGTTTGGGGAAACAAAAGAGATTGGCATCTTTTTGTACAGATTTGCATACTGTATCAAAAGAAGACCAGTTGAACAAACAGCAATCATTGTTATTAGAGAAACTGATATTGCTTTCTGAACTGATTGCCTTATTTGCTTAACAGTAGATCTGGCTCTCTTTGAAGCTCTCACAGAAAGGATTCAGGCACTGGTGTAAGGTTTATTTGTTTATTTGTTTATTCATGGATTATCATGTTCCTGAAAACTGAGCCACCGGGGTTTACAAATCAATTTTATGCCCAAGCACAACTTGGGAATCCAACCATTGTGGCTTCTACAGCAAACAATAGTTAAAAACAAATAACAGCTTACCAAGACATACTCCCTATTCCTCCACAGCACTTCTGACTGTTCTAGGCTTCCCCAAAAAGCACGAGGCAGAGTCCTAGTTCTAACAAAAGCCCTTTTATTAAACGAATGTGAATTCCTCTCATTCACATTCAGCAAAGGTCTGGCAAACAGTTTTTCAAAGGAATATTTATGACCACAGATCTTATCTATCTTGGAAAGCTGCCACGTAAATATTTTCGAAATGAAGTGCTGTGAAAAGACAGACTGGGCACAGAGTCTCTGAGATTCTCGGACAGATCTTCACACTCCTGAAATGAATCTAACAACTGAACGAACAATTTTTTCCCTGCCAAAGCCCACTTCTCTTTAGCTCTTCATTTATTTCCTATGGGAGGGACCAATCACCTTCCACCTGTGACTTTTCTCCCAAGTCTACCCTGATTTCTGAGTTGTTCTTTTCTTCTGGCAGCTCTGAGCATGCGCACACTGGGAACAGGCTCTAACTGTTCCTCTGCCTCAATGCTGTCTAGCTCCATAGGCACCTGCTCACTGCCAGATGGCCTCAGCCCCATCTCTGCTTCGAACGCAGAGCCCTCATCAGAGCCTTCTCCAGCCTCCAGGACTGGCCCATGCTCCTCACTGTCTGACTCTGCTGCCAGCCTAGCTGGCGGACCACACCACTGCCCTTGAACGTCTCATGGAACAATAAAATGTTGATTCTACTCAAAATATTCCTAATTTGTGGCTATTGGCAAGAAAAAAACCATGATCCCAGTTCCGTCTTCCACACGACTATACTGTCACCTTCATTGTCAGTCCATGCTTTACAGAAGACAAACTTTCTCTGCAAGACGTTCTCTTGTTTAGACAACTCTGGGCCCTCATTTAGATTCCCTAGAATTAAAGGACCTTCTGGGGCATCAAAGGAGAAGTCCAACATGTCTGGAGAACACCAGATTGCAAAAGATTGTCAAGAGCATTATTGCAATATTAACAAATGAATGTTGTGCCTCTCAATACTCCGTACCAAGTTGGAAGTCAAAATAGAGTTAATTTACCATAGCAGAAGGTTGTCTTAGCTTGTATTACTCATGTACAGATGGGAAATGCTTGTGAAGTCGAAAAGTGGCTGCCAAGCTGTCTAGTCCTTCGAGTGGTTGTTACAGCTGTATTCCTGAGTATTTCAGAGGCATTAATATCTGTGTTGAAAATCCCTACCGCCTTGGTTGATATGACTTGCAGGATGGAAAACTATTACTGGAAACAGCATTAAACTTAATGTTTGCTTATTTATTCAATTTAGACAGCCACACATCTCACATATTGTGACTATGACTGGCTCACAATTGTTAAAACAGCACCAAAGAACAATATGCAAATTGTAAATAAAAAAAAGCCTAACACCCCCCCCCCCCCAAAAAAAAAGTATACAACCATGCTTAAAACCAAGGAATATAATCAGTGGCAAAGACACAATCCATAACTTCCAATAAAAACATTGAAGAGCTTGTAGATGGCCAGATTCCCCAAGAAGGATGATGAAACCACATCTTCAGAGCCTTCAAAAAAGCCTGTAGAGTCATGTCCAATCTAATCCCCAGAGGTAAGAGATTCTAAAGGGTGGGCACCATGACAGAAAAGGCTCTCTCCCATCTATACAATGCCTCTTCTATTGAACCTGCTGGATTTAAAGGGATAGAACTAAGGGAGAGGCAGTTTCTTCAACAACTCACTCCCATATCATATAAGGCTTTATAAGCCACTAGCTGGATACCCGTGCTTTGCTACAAAACCGTGTGATCGGGCCAGCCCACAGGCCAGATGAGTCATGCACTGGCCACACCCATATTCTGCAATTGGCAATTGGAACAGAGTTCCTTTCAGGTGAGGAGGGGGAGTAGAACATCTAACTCCTTAGCATCAACACGTGTTCATGTAATACTGTATAAGGAATACTGATGGTCTGATGGTCATTTTGAAAAATCCTTTCTTAGTGAGCACCTAGAAGCCAAGACGACCAGGCGTGCCAAATTCCAACTTTGTAGGCTTGATCGTTCTGGAGATTTTGTCATGAGTGACTGGTAGTTGGCTTTTACATACATACATACATACATACATACATACATACATACATACATGCATGCATACATACATACATACATACATACATACATACATACATACTTACAATTGTTTATGTCAGAGCACCTGGTATGCCTAAATATGGGAGGAAGGGAGCTTTCTGCTACCCATTTTGCATTGCAGCTCCAACCTAGGTGCCTTTCAGGCAGAAAACCATTTTGTGTGCATTTGTACTGATAGATAAATAAATAAAGATGATGATGATGATGATTAGCACATTACATTGCACCCAGAACCATACTGGTAACCAAAGTAGCTCAAAGAGTAGAGATGTCATATGCATACATAACTGCCCATGCAAACTGCAATAAAGTTTTGGGACACATTTGCTACATTATGTTGTGTTCATTAGTTGAAAAGCAAAGAAACAGGAGATATGAATAGAGTATGCTCTTAATTCCCTTCTCTTAGAAACTAGCTTTGTTTGTCATTAATTAATCAATACATAACTAACTTTATTTAATGAACACGTGGCTGTCCTATAGTTACTTTATTTCACACTATTGTGAATTTATGCAGCCTAGGCTAAGAGAGATTTTACACGTAAAACTGATAACTGTGGCATGCAATAGAAAGTTTAGCGTATAATTGAAGGGAATGTAATTATTATATCAAGTCTCAGGTTTTCTGAGTCAATGGGGAAGGCTGATTCACTTAACAACCGGGTTACTAACTTATCAACTGCAGTAATTCACTTAAGAACTGTGGCAGGAAAGGCCGTAAAATGGGGAAAAACTCACTTAACACATGTCTCACTTAACAACAGAAATTTTGAGCTCAATTGTGGTTATACAGGATGACCTGTAGATTGGTCTCTTGTCCTTCTACCCGTGCCAGTTGGTGTTTTCACAGGCACAGAACAAATGTACACATCAAAGCAGTTGTGCTGAGCTTTTCCACAAACCTGATCTAGAATGGCTACTGAAGCAGGCATCAACCAAATGACAACCTATGGCTCTTCCAAGCTTTCAGCAAACTGAAATACCACACTGGAGGCTGCCAAACGCTGTCTGGTCAGCAAATCCATCACACATTAACTGTTATCTTAAAGAAATGAGAAAAGCCTAAGAATGAAGCCAAAAGAATGTCTAGTGGCTGCTATAGCCAGAGACAAAGGAAAGTTTAATGCTGCAAAGATATGTATACCATTGATAGGTGGAATGTCAGAACTATGAATCAAGGCAAACTTAATGTTGGTAGGACCAAAATGTCAAGGCTGAACATTGACATTCTAGGAACCAGCAAATTGAAATGGACTCGAATTGCTTAGTACGTATTTGAGGAACAACTAATCCCCTTTTGCAGACAAGAAAATCATAAAAGCAATGGAGAAGCAATCATTTTTAATAAAAGTCTATGATCAGGTAGAACACAAACGAATGATAAATGATCCAGGTTCCCCAATCATTATTGCAGTGATATACATCTATCATCTAACCACAGATAAATACAAAATACGAGTCAGATGTATCATGCTTGTGATAAGGAACTGGAATGATACAATATGAAATAAAATAGCATCTTGAATAAAAGGAAACATTGGTCTTAGTGTACAAAATAAATTGGGAGACAGACAAATAGAGTTATGCTGAGAAAACTATAGAAATACCAATAGAGGAATGCAGATGAATAATCTGTAGTACAGATGACTATATGTCCATCATTAAATGGACAGTCCCAAAATCAGTTTGACTATAGACTCTGCAAGTAAAGATGGAGAAACTCTATTTAGTCAACAAAAATAATATTGGGTGATAATTGCTGATCATATTATGAATTTCTTACAAACCTATAACTCATAACTACTATACTGAAGAAAAATACAGCTGTCAGTTGACAAATCAACAAAATATGATCTTAGACATACATATTCCATATGATTATGTGTTGAAAGTAAAATACGTTCATTTCATTAGATTTGATCAACAAATTTATGAAGAAGTCTGAACTGCAATTCATGACATCATTAAAAATTAAGCAAACGAAAAAAATATCCCAAATGCAAAAAAGCACAAGAAAGCTGAAATGTCTGTCTAGTGATACTGAGAAATTATTTGAAGAATGACAGGAGCAAGAAGAAAGGCAACAGAGAAGAAAAAAGGACCAGGAAGACGCTGAGTTCAAGTGTAAAAAAAGGAGATACATCTAAATATGCAATGCAAATATTTATTTATAAAAATCACAGAGATCAAAGGAACCTTTTTATGTGAAGAGAGGCATAAGAAGGCAAAGGTCTACTGGGAAAAAAGGAGATAAAAAGAAGAGACGTGCAAATATTTGAAAGAATTATACAAAAAATAATAATAATATCCCAAATCAATATTACACACAAAGTTGCATCATGGAATGCACTGTTAAATCTACCCTACAATATTGCCAACAGCAATTGCAGAAGTTAATAAAATGCCATGGTAAGATGATGTAGTTGAAAGTGGCATTGGAAACAGCTATTGAAAAACAGTGCGACAGGAGAGTGAAAAAGATAAATTTATATTCCAATACAAAGAAAAATGGTAAACAATGCTCAAAGTACTACACTTATTCTGCAATCTAACACATTTATGTGTACAAGCTGGATCTGGATGAGGCAGAAGTCCAGAAAAGATCAGGTCTAGGACACATCTCCATGGCCAACTCACCATAGCCAACTTGCCCTGGCCAATTGGCCTGATCATCTTGCCATAGTCAACTCACCAACTCAGCCAACTTGACACAGGACAACTCACCGTAGGACAATTAAAGTTGTTTTAATCATTTCATTCAGTTACTTTTATTATTGGTGACCACATTTTTATCAGAATTATGGATAACTCCTATTTCTGAATTGATTTTCTTTATTTCATTATTATTGGCCATAGTTCCACTGAAATTAATGTAAGGTTTGCATTTGTTGAATTGTTCCCTGGCAAGTTGGCCCATGGCTAGTTGGCCATGGTGAATTGGCCATGGCAAGTAATCCCATTCTGCACAATAATATAGGGATTGAATTATGAGAAATGCAAGGCACCTTACAACAGACACCTGTTTTCATTTTCATTTCATTTTATTTATTAGGTTTATTTTACTGACTATAGTAATAGCTGATCAATAGTTCAGATCATGTAGCATAGTCTTTTTAAAATATGTGTCTGCTAGGCCATCTCATCTGCCTAAGGAAGAAATTGTATGATGATTCCAGTTAGACTGGAGAATAAAGAAATGTAATCATTAAAAAATGTGGAAGTTGTGCCCCAAGGTTGTATACTACCATATTAGTTCATTTTTAAAAGTTTGATGCAACATATATAATGATAAAAATGGATTAAAAGGAATAGGAATTATAAATAAAATTAAAATTGTTAGAAGAAAGATAAAGGATATCTTCTTATATGCTGATAATACTATTTCGATAGCTGAAAGTGTTCTCAGCTTTAAATAATCTCTTGCTAAATATGAAAAAAATACCCAAGCCAGCCAGCTACTCAAGATTTTTTAAAAAAAATCCTGTTAAGATTATGCCAGTAGGCAATGCCAATCTAATACAAATGAGCAGAGAAGTTAAAAGTAACAGATCGACCGTTGACTTACCTGAACGGTCCTTCTATGTGTGCTGCGTAGGGGAATCCAAAGCATGGGTTTAACATAGCCTTCTAGCCTAGAGACGACTGAGTTATTTGAATAGATGGCCACACCTCCTCCTTCCGCACATGCTCAGTTTATTCATACGAAGGGAAGCCGTCTAAGAGTCCAATAGTTCAGAACGACAATGAGCCAAGCCCGGTGATCCGTCACAGTCAGGTAGGAAGGGGCCGAACAGCCGAAGCCGAACGGGTGGGGTTGGATTCCCCTACGCAGCACACATAGAAGGACCGTTCAGGTAAGTCAACGGTCGTTCTCCTGTGTGCTGCTTTGGGGAATCCAAAGCATGGGACATGCCAAAGCAGTAGACGTCAGGGGCGGGAACGAGGCTGTTCAGGAGCTGCAGGTGTGGCCACAACTCTCTGGAGCACTCTCCGCCCAAAGGCAGCCTCGGCCGAGGCATAAGAGTCAATCCGGTAATGCCGTATAAACGGTGAAGGGGACGACCATGTCGCTGCCCTGCAAATGTCCTCTACAGATGCCTGCGCCGCCCAAGCCGCGGTCGTAGCGGCGCTCCTGGTGGAATGCGGAACGATGCGTCTTGGAGAGGGACGAGAACGGCTGTCATAGGCCAGGGCAATACAAGCCTTAATCCAGCGCCCTATCGTGTTAGCTGACACCTTCTGACCCATGGAAGTCGGCTGGAACGACACGAATAAGGCCTCTGAACGTCGGAAGGAAGCCGTGCGTTTAATATATCTACGAAGCGCCCTACGGACGTCCAAGTGATGCCATTGGCGCTCCTGTGGACGGGACGGGTGCGGACAAAAATCCGGGAGGACGAGTTCCTGCGCCCTGTGGAATGGCGTGTTGACCTTCGGGATGAAGGCCGGGTCCAGACGAAGCACAACCTTGTTCGGATGGAAAATACAAAGGTCGTCGCGAACTGATAATGCGGCCAGTTCCGAAACCCTCCTCGCGGACGTCACAGCAACCAGGAACGCCGTTTTCAGAGTAAGCAGCCGAAGGCTGACAGTTCGAAGGGGTTCGAACGGAGCCGCGGTGAGAGCTTGGAGCACGAGTGGAAGATCCCATGTGGGATAGCGGTGCACGACGGGCGGGCTGATGTTAGAAGCGCCCCGTATAAAGCTGCGAAACCTGGGATGACGAGCCAGGGATCGAGAACCACCGCAGATCAACACCGTGGATAGGGCCGCCGTCTGCCGACGGAGCGTGTTGGGAGCAAGTCCTTTGTCCAAGCCCGATTGGAGGAAATCAAGTACTTGTGGAATGGTTGCCCGCAAGGGTTCCACATGCGCCGTGCGACACCAGGAACAAAAGGCGCGCCAGGTGGCCTCGTATATGCGAAGTGTGGACGGGCGCCTGGCCGCTTGTATCGTTGCGATGACCTTCTCTGAAAAATGTTGTTTCAGAAGGAGAGCCCGCTCACATGCCACACGGCTAGTTGCAGGCGTTGAGGGTCCGGGTGGACTAGAGGCCCCTGGGATAGAACGATCTGGTCGTCCGGGATGCGCCATGGAGGGGACACGGACAGATGTACCAGATCTGCGTACCACGGGCGCCTGGGCCACATTGGGGCGACGAGGAGGACCTCCGCCCTTTCCGCCAGGATCTTTTGGATGACGACAGGTACTAGAGGCAGCGGAGGAAAGGCATACAGCAGCGTCTCTGGCCATGGACTGCGGAGAGCATCTGTGGCCTCCGCTCCTGGTGTCCTGAACCTGGAGAAGAACCGTTCCAGCTGCGCATAAGCCATAGAAGTGAAGTCCTATTGAAGAAAGAGGCTGCGGTTGCAGCCTTCAATGCCCAGGCCGAAGCCTGATGCGTTTTGCGAATAACAATCTCCGCCTTGCGGTCCTCGGCTTTGAGGCCCTCAGAAATCTCTGAAGGGATCAATGCAGGGGAGGCCAAGGCCGCCACTGGCGGATCAACCGTTGGGAATTGGAGAAGGTTGTCCAGATCCGTGGCTGAGGCGTACAGTTTCCTGTCCCCATTGCTGGGGGGAGAAATAGCTGTGGGTTGTTCCCATTGCTTTTGGATGAGGTCCATGAATAGTTTGGGACAGGGAACCAAATCCTGCTCCTGGACCTGTTCCGCAAAAACACGATCCGCGGCCTCGAAACCTACATCAGTGCCAGGTTGGGATGAGGCCCCTCCCATGTGAGCCGTGGCCTTGGCCTTAAACAATAAAGATTTGAACAAGGCCGGACTAAACAGACCAGAGTGAATTGCAGATCCCTGCGCTAACCCTTCATCCTCAGACAGATCGTATTCAGGAAGTTCCCCTTCCTCTACTAACTCAAGGCCCTCACTCAGTAGGGAATGACTGGGGGAGGCCGGATCGACCAGGGAAACAGAGGGATCCCTAGGCAAGGCCGGGATTGTAGGCCTATGGGCCCTGCGCAATAGTTCAGCATCCACGCCCTGAGAAATGGCCGCAGCAATCATGCTGCGGATGCCAGGGGAAAGTTCTTCCCCCGAACCTTCAGAGATTCGCAGGCCCGCGGCCGTAGGAGTAAATGTGGCCGAAGGCCTTGATCTGGAAGGCCCAGGGCCAGCTAAAGCCCCGGTAGGCCCTGCGGTCCCCAAAGGAACTGAAGGAAGGCCTTCATTTTGGGCCTGTAATACCGGCGGAGCATCCGGGGACCACCCCCGCACGGGAGGAGAGGCGACGGGCAACTCCGGGCTAGACCCCTCGGGCAAAAGAGAAGGCGGGGCCCTGGGAGCTATGCGCGCGGCCGCGCTCGATTTCCCCCTATCCGGACGTTTTGCGGCCTTCCCGGGGGCCGCGGCCGAAGCACGCGGTGGCAGGGAAGAGGCCCTAGTTGTAGCTCTACTCGCCCTAGAGGTGGATGGGAGGGGAGGAGAGGGAGAAGGAACAGGGCTTCCTCCGGCGGCAGATTGCTCAGCCATGAGGTGGTTTGAAAGGGCTCAATCACAAACCGCAGTACAAGCCGAATGAGGCCAAAAGCCAGCCGAAGCAAGGCCGAACAGACTCGAGCTGAGGGAGAGCAGGCGAACCAACTCCTCCGACGGCAGGCGCGACAATGAGGCAGCACCGGCGGCAAAAGCCGAGTCGCGCATGCGCGGTTCCAATCGGCGCGAAAGTCCTGCAGCCAATGGCGGCGGCGCGCCCGAAACGGCGGCAATTTCAAAGGAGCGCCCAAAATGGCTGCGCTCAACCTCGCGCCCGAAGACCGAAACTCCGGCACATACGGCCCCAACCACAGCGCGCTGGACTCTTCCCCCAGCCGCTTAAACCGGGCGCTTGCATCGCGGCACCCGAGCCAAGCCTCCAACCGCAGCCGCGTTAAGGCGCAAGTCCGCGGATCGCGCTCCGAAAGCCGCAGCCTGCTCGGCTGGGGAACCCCCGAACTTGAAGGTGGCGAACCAACCTCCTGACGCGGGAACAAACTGCAGGCGGCGCACCAGCCTGTCACGGAGCCAGATTCGGGAGCCCCCCCCCCCCTGAGGCCGCTGGAGCCGCAAGGGGAACGCGGGGGACGGAGAAACACAAATAAATTCAAACACTTACAGTTCAAGAATAACGAAACAATCCAACCAAAGGTATGAAAATTTTTAACGAAAACAAGAAAAAAAAAAAAACTCAATACAAATAAAATCCTCTGAGAGAGGAATTAAAACGTGTCTCTTAAGGCTGGACTGAGTTAATAAACTGAGCATGTGCGGAAGGAGGAGGTGTGGCCATCTATTCAAATAACTCAGTCGTCTCTAGGCTAGAAGGCTATGTTAAACCCATGCTTTGGATTCCCCAAAGCAGCACACAGGAGAATCTCTTGTTTTGATGCAAAACTTCCCATGGATCATCACTGTAGTCATGAAATAAATAGATGGAACCCCCTTGGGTGAAAGGCTGTAGAAGTCCCAAATAAAATATCAAACAATAGAGTCAAATTGACAAAAATGGTTCTCATTATGAAGCTTGCTAAGAAAATCCACCTTGCTAGTTTAACCTGCACTGGAGTAGATAGTTAGCTGACATTCCCTTTAAATTGTTGTTTGAGCATGACAAGCTTATATCACTCTGTGAAGCGTACCCCACATTTTCAGGGCACAGACTGGAAATAATTTTTTGTCAGAATATTCATGACTGGCAGAGACATGGTAACATATATATATATATATTCTTATATATATATAAAAGGGATGATGTCAAGTCTCCTCCCCTTAAAGGGACCCTTGAACAGGAGCTGTGATAATATTCTCTCATATATTCTTATATATAAAGAAGTTTCTTATTTAAGATCGCGTTCTGCCACCGAGAGCCTCCCACCGGCCAGTATGCTTCCATAGAGAAGGTCTCCTCATGGTGCTATCGGCTAAACAATGTCGACTGGCAACACCCAGGGGGGGAGCCTTCTCTGTGGGAGCACCTGTCCTCTGGAACAACTTGCCCCTGGAGTTATGAATTATCCCTGACCTACGCACCTTCCGCCGTGCTCTTAAAACTTTTCAACAAGCTGGGTTGGCGTAAATACAAATTTTATTAATCTTAATTAGGTTTGTTAGTTTTTAACTTTTATTATGGGTCAAATTATTCAATATGTTTTTAAATTGTTTTGACTTTTGTATATCTGTGTTTTGTTTTGGCTGTACACCACCCTGAGTCCTTCAGGAATCAGTTATCTATGTGTGCTTTCAGGATTTGATTTTTGCAACAAACTCTGACAGTTTGATTTATATAGAAAAAGAGGAGGAAGAGCAGGAAGAGCAGAAGAAAGAAGAACTTTGAGGATAGATCAAACTTTTATTAAAATATAGCTGATCATCCTGCCATCCTGCAAGCAGTGAAAGAAGCGGTTGAATGGAGAGATCAAGGGGATACTGCAGAATTACAGTTCTGTGCCATCTGAATTATTGCATGGATTTGCCTTCGTACATGTTTAACAGCAAAAATCATAAATTCCAACCCGCTGGCATTTTCTCCCAAACATCACATCCAATAAGAAACCTCTTATCTCTCTCAACAGTCTGCTGCACCAGATAATTACAGTGCTGTAATATTTATGAAGCCTGTCTTTCAACCAAAGCACTTAGCAAGGCTTAATTGAGATTCATAATGCCCTTGCAGAGTCGGTGCAAGGATTGAACATGTGAGAACATATGACACGAAAAACCATATTTTTATGGGGCACCGATTGGGTTTTGTTGCTGCCTTTATTGATTTGCCTACCTTGCAAGAGTAAGCCAACATTTGTGTGTTTTCAAATGAGCCGAACGGATTGATTGGTCTGATTTAAACGACCATTTCTAAGGAGAAGCAGCATGAAATGAAATCATCACATGTTAAGGTTGTCATTTCCAACACAAGCGTCTGTTATCTGGTTGACTTCTCAGAGAAACCAAGGACAACTTGTACCAAAAGACGTTTCATCTTGGACATTTTTTGGGGGGTTTGTATCTCCTCTGTATCTCCTGCAAGTCCCTTGGACTGCAAGGTGATCAAACCGGTCAGTCCTAGAGGAGATCACTGCTCTTTAGAAGGCCAATTCCTGAAGATGAAACTCAAATACTTTGGCCACCTAATGAGAAGGAAGGACTCGCTGGAGAAGAGCCTAATGCTGGGAAAGACTGAGGGCAAAAGAAGAAGGGGCCGAAGGAGAATGAGGTGGTTGGATGGAGTCATCGAAGCAGTTGGTGTGAGCTTAAATGGACTCCAGAGGATGGTAGAGGACAGGAAGGCCTGGAGGAACATTGTCCATGGGGTCGTGATGGATCGGACATGACTTCACAACTAACAACAACAACAATCTCCTTTCAATGGTTGGGGAAGAGATTTTTATTTTACAAAAACAAATCAAAGAATTTCGAAGGAGAAAAACACACTTCCACCAACAGTAGCAGGGCAAACCACTATATTTATAAACAGGGAGCAGACCCCACACTAATACTGATGACATTACCTAGCTGGATAGTGAAATATTAGCCAGAAAACAGATAGCACCAAGGATTCCATAATTCAACCCTGAGCTACCTGTATTATTTTCTATTGCAATTATGTTCTATGAAATTCAACTCCAATATTTTCTTATAACTTTCTATTCTATATCTTTCATATATTTATAACTTGCTGATCTCTATATTCCTGTTGTCTTAATCCCTGTATTGTCATTCTCTTTAGAATTATACACTTTTTCTACAGTTTGATCTGTCTTTTATCTTTCATTAGTTTCTGTTTTCTGTTTCTAAGCTGTCAAGGCTTTTTCTTCACCTTTTCAAATTGTTCGCTCCTGGCTGTGCCTTTTAATATTTTTCTTCTTCTAAATCTTGGTTCCATGTGAGGAAAATGGCTTGAAGGACTTTTCCCTCATGCCAGTCTGAAGAGGGAAGAGAAAAACACCTCATTTTTTCAGTTACCTTTGCTGCTTTTTTCTCTGAGTGCCTCTTTCTCATCAGGGCTCCCTAACTTTTAGCTTGCATATTTACTTTGATTCCTGGCTCTTTTATTCATCTAGAGCAGGGGTCTCCAACCTTTGCAACTTTAAGTCTGAAGGACTTCAGCTCCCAGACTTCTCCAGCCAGCAAAGCTGGCTGGAGAAATCTGGGAGCTGAAGTCCTTCAGACTTAAAGTTGCAAAGGTTGGAGACTCCTGATCTAGAGGTCCCAGGAGCCATCTTGTGTTCCATCCTCCTACTCTATAGTCAAGCTATTCTTCAAAGCAGGACAAGAAGCAATGGGTGGAAACTAATCAAGGAGAGAAGCAACCAAGAACTAAGGAGAAATTTCCTGACAGTGAAAACAAATGGCTCAGGGGCCTAGCTATATACGAGACCACCTTCTTCCCCATACATCCCTTCGTCCAATCCGTTCCCACAGAGAGGGTCTTTTCCGGGTACCGTCGGCCGGGCAATGCTAGTTGGTGACGCCCAGGGGAAGGGCCTTCTTTGTGGCGGGCCCAGCCCTCTGGAACAACCTGCCCCCGGCCTACGCACCACCTCGGACCTCCGCCTCTTCCGCCAGCGTCTCAAAACGTATTTATTCCAACAAGATGGCCTAGCATAACCCTCCGTTTCTGACTTTTATCTGAATAAATTTTAATTCTCATGGTTTTAAAGGGCTTTTAGCACGGGATTTAATTTAATAGTTTTTTAAAAATGTATTTTGTATTTTGTATGGTTTTATATTACCTGTGCGCCGCCCTGGGTCCTTACAAGGAGAAGGGCGGGGTATAAATTTAATAAAATAAAAATAAAATAAAAATAAAAATAATCAGTGGAACAGCTTACCTCCAGAAGTTCTGAATGCTTGGAAGTTTTAAATAAGAGATTGAACAACCATTTGTCTGAAGTGGTGTAGGGTTTCCTGCCTAAGCAAGGGGTTGGACTAGAAGACCTCCAAGGTCCCTTCCAACTTTGTTATTCTGTTTTCTGACTTTTTCTGTTTTCTGCTTGGCATCTGCCATTTGATTGGCAAGTAGGGCAGGAGAGTTGGGGAAGCACAGGTGCTCATAAGCTGATGAGGCAGGCTGTCCTTTCACAGTAAGGAAGCATCAATTTTAATTTCTCAAAAAAGTAGTGAAGTATAATGGAAAATCAAATAGTTTTCTTCCCAATGAGGTTCTTCCAATTCAGTCTTCTACATCTTGGGTGCCTTCCAAAGGTGAAGATTCCAATTTCCAGTGAGGTAAGCACCCCCTCCCCGAAAAATGGCAGATTATTATATTTTCCCAAAGATAGAAATGGAGAAACACATTTTTAAGGGGGAGAAAGCAGCCGCTACTTTTTCTTAATAGCCCACGGCAGATGTCAGCACTTAAGAGTCAAAGAGATAGTTCCATTCATAGACAAAGCAAATACTGCAGGAAGAAATCCATTCAAGACAGGATGTTTTGAAATTCCCTGCTGCAGGGTCTGAACATAGGTAGGATTAGCCCTCACTCAAGATCCAACACAGGAAAAAGCCATTAAGCCACAATAGGAATTGTGCAACGCCCTTTCAAGGGATGCAATGGCTCAGTGGCAAAGATGCTGAGCTTGTTGATCAGAAAGGTCAGCAGTTCAGTGGTTCGAATCCCTAGCACCACATAACGGAGTGAGCTCCCATTACTTGTCCCAGCTTCTGTCAACCTAGCAGTTTGAAAGCACATAAAAATGCAAGTAGAAAAATAGGAACCACTTTGGTGGGAAGGTAACAGTGTTCCGTGGGCCTTCGGCATTTAGTCATGCCAGCCACATGACCATGGAGATGTCTTCGGACAGCGCTGGCTCTTCAGCTTTGAAACAGAGATGAGCACCGCCCACTCAAGTAGGGAACGACTAGCAAAACCTTTACCTTTTAACACTCTTTCAGACCACAAGCCCCTTCATTGCATCACTCTCAGAAACCTCAACCAAACTTAGTTCAGACAAACACCTAGGATTTGCATTTTGCCTATAGAGCCAGCTGCATAACCCCTAAATGGCCCTATGGGAGTCTGACAGCAGCCAATAGAATACATGTTCTTGCACAGGAACAGGAAGTTCAAGTGCAAAGACCAAAGAAGGTATAAAACCCCCTCGCTCTCAACTCCATTTTGTCAGCTGCCCAGAATCACATGTGGTTCTGCTTCATTATTAAGATCTTTCCAATCAGCCTCCATGTTTCCAATGTCTTTCTCCCCACTTGGAACTGAACCCAGATGGATATTTCTTCCCACACCAGCATTCCTTTGCCTGAGTAGCCAATGCTGAGAATTCTGGGCGTTGAAGTCCACACTGTCTGAAGCGTACCAAAGTTGGAATTGCATTTTCTGGAGTCCAAATGGATAATGTTTGTTGGGGCTAAGGGAAATTGTTGTTCAATAATCAGTAACAAATCAGATGGGGAAAGGCCTTAAAAGTTCTGATCCTGTAAGACAGGGGTCCCCAACCTTTTTTGCACCAGGGACCGGTTTCATTTTAAAGAAAATTCTGCGGACCAGCTGGCCTAGAGGAGGAGGAGGGGAGGGGGAACAGGTGGCGCAAGTGCACGCGGGGGGGGGGGAGTCGGCTCACGTGGTCGTCTAGGGCAGTGGTGGGCAAACTTATTAGTCAATAGAGCCAAATATCAACAGTACCACTACTGAAATTTCTTTTGAGAGCCAAAAGGTGTGGCCTGTTTTATGGGAGTGGCTCAGTTATCATGTCACCCGGTGGGCGTGGGCAACTTGGAAAATGTGGTGAAACTCACTTAATGCTTAGCAACCAAAATTTTGGGCTCAATTGTGGTCATAAGTTCTTTCTTTCTTTCTTTCTTTCTTTCTTTCTTTCTTTCTTTCTTTCTTTCTTTCTTTCTTTCTTTCTTTCTTCCATTTCTGACTGGTCTTTGGTCTTCTGAAGATGGTAAAAATGGATTTATGGACACTCGTTATATGTAAAGGCAGCCCATGACTCTTTGGGATGCTGGTTTGAATCGAGGAAATGACTCAGAGGATGTGATTCCTTTGAAATGACCACTGGGAGAAAAATAGATCTTTAACCTGGTTAACCAAAAAGGTAGCTTGAGGTGGAAGAAAATAGGAAAATAGATTATTTCCTTTCCTTTCCTTCCTTCCATTGCCTCCCTCCCCCTTCCTCCCTTCCTTCCTTCCTTCCCTCCCTCCTACCCTCAATCCCTTTCCTTCCTTCCTTCCTTCCTTCCCTCCCTCCTACCATCCATCCCTTCCCTTCCTTCCTTCCTTCCTCCCTTCCTTCCTTCCCTCCCTCCTACCCTCTATCCCTTTCCTTCCTTCCTTCCTTCCTTCCCTCCCTTCTACCATCCATCCCTTCCCTTCCTTCCTTCCTTCCTTCCCTCCCTCCTACCCTCCATCCCTTTCCTTCCTTCCTTCCTTCCTTCCTTCCTTCCTTCCTTCCCTCCTACCCTCCATCCCTTTCCTTCCTTCCCTCCCTCCTACCCTCCATCCCTTTCCTTCTTCCTTCCTTCCCTCCTTCCTTCCCTCCCTCCTACCCTCCATCCCTTTCCTTCCTTCCTTCCTTCCTTCCCTCCTACCCTCCCTCCTACCCTCGATCCCTTTCCTTCCTTCCCTCCTTCCTTCCTTCCTTCTTTCTTTCTTTCTTTCTTTCTTTCTTTCTTCCTTCTTTCACCCCTCCCTTCCTCCTCCCTCCCCCTTCTTTCCTTCACTCCCTCCCTCCCACCATTCATCTTTTTCTATTTTTCTTTCTTTCTCTTTCTCTGTTTCTCTCTCTCTCTCTCTCTCTCTGTATCTGTCGCTCTTCTCCCTCCACCCACCTCTGTCACTCTGTGTTCGTGTGTGTGATTACCTCTCTCCCTCTCTCTCTCTCTATTTCTGCCTCTCTAAGTCTGTCGCTCTGTGTGCCTGTCATTCTCTCCCTCCCCCCCCCCCCCAAGCAGCAGAGGGGAGGTTATCCCGCAACGGGCGAGCGAGCGGATGGAGGACCCGAGCTGCTGCTATCTTAAGTGTCGCCGAGGCCATCCGGGCGCCACACGTGGCTGGAAGAGAGGTGGGCGTGCGCGCCCGGATGGTGCTTAATGTAGCCGCAGCTCGGGTCCTCCGCCCGCCCGCCCGGGATGAGGCAGCCATAACCTCCTCACTGACATGCTGGCCCCTCCGGGAAGCCCCGAAAAGTGCACCGGAGGCGCTGTCGGCCATCCTCTGCCCAGGGGGCTGCTCCCTCCTCCTCCTTTCCGGCCCTGCGGCCCGGTTCTTATGAAGCCGTGGACCGGCACCGGTCCGCGGACCGGGGGTTGGGGACCCCTGCTGTAAGAGGTTCAGTGGTAAGATACGAATTCATGTGTCGGGCCAGAAGCTATCTTTTCTTTTGGAAATTTGGCCTACCACACTTTCTATTATTCGACTATGCATTTTCTATTGTGGGAAAATCGGAGGAGGGATTGTACAGTGTTAGATGATATGTAGCCATAACAACATTCTTTCTAGAAAGCCAAGGTCATCCTTTGTCTTTGCACCTCTGCACCTAACTGGATGGATGGAACTGCCAACATGGCAGTGGGAGATTGAACCATGTGATGTACTTGTGGGTGTGGGGGCAAGATCCTGAACTTTTAACTGGGTGAGGAAAACTGGGAAGCTTTCAGATTCGGGTTTTCCCAGATGTGCCAACATGGCTCTCAATAAATTGGAACTTTGAGGAATCCTTTGCCTCCGACTCTGATTTCATTTTGGGTGCTATTAACTCAACACAATTTGCATTGTATATTGTCAGATATGCCTAATTCATAGACTCTTACAGAGATGTTGATTTTCTCTCTATTTCCCACAAAATTTCGACTCTGACATCTGCTACAAAGGCTTCTGAACATGCAAATTGGCAAGAAAATCCCCCCCATGCATCTTAAAATTGATAATGATAAAAATAATAATCCAAATCAAATAGGATTAATGCAGTGTCTAAAGTATAAGTAGATAATAAAAGCAATCATTTTAAAATAAAGCCATACCAGGACAACCACAAGTCATTTCATCCTGTTTCTCTTTCTCTGTCTCTGGAGTATAGTCCCTTAAAGGTCACATTCTCTCTACTTCAGCTTCTTCTTAATATATCATTCAATCCCCCCTTTTAAAAGGTCACAAATAGGATCTTCAAGAAAATTTCTTCCTTTTTCAGGAATGCAGACAAATGAAGAAGCAGAGGAGTGGGGGGGGAGATAATAGAATTCATTCTGCCCCCAGGACTCTTCCATTCAACCTAAATATGGTGTGCAGTTAAACTATGAAACATCTTCTACAGAAGTTGGTTTTAGCGCTTGGCGTAATTTGGAAACCAGCATCTACATCTAGGAAGATTTTCAATCATTCAGGTCATGGTTGTTCCTGTTGAGAAGGCCACTGGACTTTCTTGGGTTTTTTTCCCCTTGAAAATGTTTCGCTTCTCATCCAAGTTTTCAACCAACTTCTTCAGTTCTAGGTGAATGGTGGGGAATACAAGGATTTATGTTGTTTGAGGTCATTTGAATTGAATTTGAATTTTATTCGATTTCTAAACCATACCAATCTCCGTCGAGACAGACTCTGGGCGGTGCACAGGGAGTTAAGACCACAATCTATATAAATAAAAATGTAAAATAGTTTGTATGAATCCACTAATCTCAAAAAGTACTGGACCAATTTGCCTCAAATTTTGACACAACGTAGCGAAGCACTTCGGATAATAGAATAGCTAATCATTTTGTGCCTAGCACGCGTGAGTTGTGTACAAATGACACACAAAAAAATGTACCCACTGAATGTGTGTAAACAACCCTGTAGCCACGCCCATCAAACTGCTTTTCAACTGCCAGTGTTGAAAAAGGCCTCATACGGCGGCCTCTTGGGGCCAAAAAGGCACAGAGGACAGCAAACTCCCTGGTGGCCCATAGAGGGGGGGGGGGAGAAATTCTGTTCAGGACTGTTCTCTGAGGTAAAAAAAAAACTGAGACAGGCAGCTGCTTTAAACTGTTTAATACGAACTGAACCAAACTGTAACAAAGAATCACCCATCTGACAGCAAATACAGTTTAATGAAAAGAAGGACTAGGGAAGACATGATAGCAGCCTTCCAATATCTCAGGGGTTGCCCCAAAGAAGAGGGAGTCAAGCTATTCACCAAGGCACCTGGGGGCAGAACAAGAAGCAATGGGTGGAAACTAATCAAGGAGAGAAGCAACCTAGAGTTGAGGGCAAATTTCCTGGCAGTGAGAACTATTAACCAGTGGAACATCTTGCCACCAGAAGTTATGGATGCCCCAACACTGAAGAGAGAAGAGACTGGAAACCCATTTGTCTGAAACGGCATAGGGTCTCCTGCTTGAGCAGCGGGGTTGGACTAGATGACCTCCAAGGTCCCTTCCAACTCTGCTATTGTAGTATTGTATTACAGTAGGTAGGTAGATAGGGGAATAGAGAGACAGGGAGAAATACAGTTTAATAAAAGAGGGACTAGGGGAGACAGGATAGCAGCCTTCCAATATCTCAGGGGTTGCCACAAAGAAGAGGGAGTCAAGCTATTCTCCAAGGCACCTGAGGGCAGGACAAGAAGCAATGGGTGGAAACAAATCAACCTAGAACTGAGGGCAAATTTCCTGGCAGTGAGAACTATTAACCAGTGGAACATCTTGCCACCAGAAGTTATGGATGCCCCAACACTGAAGAGAGAAGAGACTGGAAACCCATTTGTCTGAAACGGCATAGGGTCTCCTGCTTGAGCAGTGGGGTTGGACTAGATGACCTCCAACGTCCCTTCCAACTCTGCTATTGTATTATTGCATTACAGTAGGTAGGTGGATAGGGGAATAGAGAGACAGGGAGAAATACAGTTTAATAAAAGAGGGACTAGGGGAGACAGGATAGCAGCCTTCCAATATCTCAGGGGTTGCCACAAAGAAGAGGGAGTCAAGCTATTCTCCAAGGCACCTGGGGGCAGGACAAGAAGCAATGGGTGGAAACTAATCAAGGAGAGAAGCAACTTAGAACTGAGGAGAAATTTCCTGACAGTTAGAACAATTAATCAGTGGAACAGCTTGCCTCCAGAAGTTGTGAATGCCCCAACACTGGAAGTCTTCAAGAAGATGTTGGATAGCCATTAGTCTGAAATGGTATAGGGCAGTGATGGCTAACCTTTTTTGGCTCACGTGCCAATAGCAGGGGGAGTGCAGGGGCGATGTGCACAGGTGTGCCACATCCATAATGCTTTGTGCATGACCCCCTGCATTTGGCATGCTTTTTACGTCATCCCCAGGCTCCAGAGGGTTTATAGGAGCCTGGAGAGGGTGAAAACAGCCTTCCCCCACCTCCAGAGGGCAAAAAATGGCCTCAAAAGAAGGCCTAAATCAGCTAGCCAGGGCACACATACAAACTGAAGCTGACAGGGCAATGCCTCGAGTGGCCTAAGAAATGGTTCCGTGTGCCACCTGTGGCACCCGTGCCATAGGTTTGCCATCATGGGTATAGGGCTTCCTGCCTAGCAGGGAGTTGGACTAGATGACCCCCAAGGGATAGATAGAGAGGCAGAAATAAGATAGGTATGTATGTATGTATGTATGTATGTATGTATGTAGGTAGGTAGGTAGGTAGGTAGGTAGGTAGATAGATAGATAGATAGATAGATAGATAGATAGATAGATAGATAGATAGATAGATAGATAGATAGATAGATAGATAGATACAGAGAAAGAAAAAAAGAAAGCAAGAAAGAGAAAGAAAGAAAGAAAGAAAGAGAAAGAAAGAAAGAAAGAAAGAAAGAAAGAAAGAAAGAAAGAAAGAAAGAAAGAAAGAAAGAGACGGTAGGTAGGTAGGTAGGTAGGTAGAGGGAGAAAGGAAGAAATATAGTAGGTAGGTAGGTAGGTACATAGGTAGGGGGATGGATAGATAGATAGGGAGAAATACAGTAGATAGGTAGGTAGAGGGATAGACAGAGAGGGAGAAATACAGTAGGTAGGTTGGGGCTTATATGGTGGTTGGGTGTATGTGTGCAGGTGTAGATCTACACACAGATTGGTTAGCCATTTAACCAGACTGGGCCACAGCAACGCGTGGCCGGGTATAGCTAGTAATAAATAAATAACAACAATACAAAAGTTAAAAAGAGATTACATTGCTAACCTGTGCTAAAATTCCCATTAAAAGCCTGTCAGCCATTTTCTAGTTTAGCTGAAGCTCTATCGTACCTAAGTCTAAGTTCTAAGCTAGTCCAGCTTGCTGAAAGAAGTATGTGTTGAGTGAGCAGCAGAAGAGGGGAAGGTCTGTGATGGTGCGAAATTCGGGGGGCAGGTCGTTCCAGAGGGCGGGTCCTGCCACAGAGAAGGCCCTACACCTGGGCGTCGCTAGCCGGCATTGACCGGCGGTCGGCACCCTGAGGAGGCCCTCTCTGTGGGAGCGAATCGGTCAGAGGGAGGTATGTGGCAGGAGGCAGTCCCGCAAGTAACTAGGCCCCGAGCCATGGAGCGATTTAAAGATGGTGACAAGCACCTTGAAGCAAACCCGGAAGGCCACCAGTAGCCAGTTTATCTGGTCGTTAGCATGCTGAAGGTTGGTTGTTAGGTCTTTAGGAGCCATTGAGGCCACTTGGGGTTTATCTTAGTGGTGGGTTCTGGATCGGTTGGAATGGGCCTGGCATTGCCCACATGCACACATGCAGCGCGCGGATGTGTTCTGGCTGCAAATGACGCTTCTGCAAGCCTCCAAGATGCTCCAGCTGCTCAGCGGAGCATCGTGCAGGCACTGTATGCGCCATGCATGTGCACGGAAGTGCTGACAGCTTTAAAACATGGTAGGGAGCAAGGGCGGGTGGGTGGGCCCTCTGGAGCACTGTACTGTAACAGTATTCAGTGCTCTGGACAGGCTCCGGTACGCCCATACTGGGGCATACCGCCTGCAACCCACCACTGGTTTTTCTGTACCCTTATGGTCATCTGAATCAGAGTGTTCTGACCCAGGCTTCCTTAAAAATCATGAAGCAGAGTCTTGGTCCTGGCAAAACCTCTTTTATTTACATGACTGTGAATTCCTTTCATTCACAGTCAGCAAGGCTTGGCAAACAGCCCTTTCAGAGGAATATTTATCAACACAAAACTTATCTCGCTTGGAGAGCTGCCAGATAACTAGTTTACAAGCACAGGGCAAGGCAACACTTGGCACAGGGTCTCTTATAGTCACAAACAGAACTTTCCACTCTTGAAACAACCAAAGAAACTAATTGTTTCCTGCAAAAGCACACTCACCGTTCGCTCCCATTTTTTTTTCCTATGGGAGGGCCAATCAACTCCAAGGTGTGGCTTTACTCCCAAGTCACCCCTGCTTTCTTAGTTGTTCTTGTCTTCTGGCAGCTCTGTGCAGGCGCACACTGAGAACAGGCTCCAACTGTTCCTCTGCCTCACTGCTGTCTAGCTCCATCTCTGCCTACAATGCAGAGCCCTTGTCTGAGCTTTCCTAAGCCCCCAGGACTGGCCCATGTTCCTCCCCAACCTCCTCGCTCTCCAAATCTGCTGCCAGCTCTGCTGGCCGCTGTTAGGCCACAACTCAGAGTGCAAATGGGTGTGGAACCTTCTTGGTACAGCTGAAAAGATTGTAAGTCCACTCTAATGTTCTGAAGAAACGATCAGGAACAGAATGAAACAGATTCAAAGGATATGAATCTTGCTAACTCCCAGTGAATTACTGCATTCTGCCTTAGGACCTGGGGTTTGGCCAAATCCAGTGAATGAGTTACCATTTTTATATTTGCAAGAAGTGGCCTTTAAGAATGGTCACTAATATCACACCCCCTAGTCTTCTTGCTATATTTTATGCTACTGTAAGCTCATTGAAAAAAGTTATCTGAAGAATGAGGTGCCTGAAGTGATAATATCCCCAAAGTCTGCAGTAAATGAGGCATGATCTCTTACTTACTTGAGTTAAATTAATCCATTTGAAACATTAAATTTCATACTTCCTTCTTTGCGGTTGCATAGATTTTTGGTGTCACTCATATTCAATTTATGGTGGGGAACGGGACCTCTTTTTGATTTAATCTAAATGCTTCAGGGTTTGCCAGCTGCCCATAAGCCCTGGTAGTCCAAAGTAGCTTGCTTTGTTAATTCTTCTGAAATTAGTTAATTTTTTATGGCTCAGGTTTAGCAGCAAAATAACAACAGCCCCCAGAACCATATAACCCTAAGGAAGAAATGGAGAGAAGGAAGGAAAGAAGGAAGGAAGGAAGGAAGGAAGGAAGGAAGGAAATGTATTTACAAGGCAAGTTAAAAACTATAATATAACAATAAAGGCATGAAATAGCAAACTTTTGTCCCCCCAAAAAAACACCAAAAAGTAAAATAGTATTAGTTTATTATGGAGTCTATAAAATCTGACAGCCCAGGTTCTCCTGAAAATGCCAGATGTTTTTCAGCCTTCTTGATGGATGGCAAGCTCCACATGGATCTTTGAAGGAATGCTATATCAGTGAAGCAATGACCCTGTTTGATGTCTCAAGCTAATTTCAAATTTCCACAATATTACATCTTGAACTATTAACAATAAGCCTGCAGGAGAAGGAGTAGCAGAACCTGGACCAGAGTTAAAGAAGGAATCAGCTGAGAATGCCTATGTTGCCACAAGCGAACTAACTCCATCCCCCCCCCCCACCGCTTGAAATCCATTGATCCTTATTTAATTGCAAGCGGGTGCTGACCATTAGTTGAGAAGATTCCTATACATCAGCTGCATAGTAATAAACCTGTTTCATTGGACCTTCACATGTCGATCTGATCTTTCATGCATGACAAAATGTACTGATTAGGAAGAAAAAGATAAGAGAAAAGAGGATGATTTAAAAAGAGTAATTCTACTTTTCTTTCTTTGTTGCTTTTTCTTTCACTATGATCTCCGTATGCAACTCTAAATAAATGATCCTAGAGGAGGTAGCCCTCAATAAAAAGAGTTTTAAGGTAAAGGTAAAGGTTCCCCTTGCACATATGTGCTAATCATTCCTGACTCTAGGGGGCGGTGCTCATCTCTGTTTCAAAACCGAAGACCCAGCACTGTCCAAAGACATCTCCGTGGTCATGTGGCCGGCATGCCTAAATGCCGAAGGTGCACAGAATGCTGTTACTGCCCTACCAAAGGTGGTTCCTATTTTTCTACTTGAATTTTTACGTGCTTTCGAACTGCTAGGTTGGCAGAAGCTGGACAAGTAACAGGAGCTCACTCTGTTACGCGGGGCTAGGGATTCAAACCACTGAACTGCCGACCTTTCCATCACCTCAAACGATATGCGCAGTTCCGTGTAAATAAAATAAAATGAGCAAACTAATCAAGGAGAAATGGTATCACTGCAGGAAATGGGGACTTTGGAAAATTAAAATGCAATGACCTCCACATTAAAGTGATAAAATTTTAAGAGACACAGTGAAAAGAAAGGTATATATGTAAATATAAGGGGAGAGGGAACCAAACTAATAGCAACAGAAACAGTCACCAATTTTAGTACTGACAATGAAAATATTGAATTATTGAATAGTTTCTCCCCTTTGGAATCAACTTTTAACAACAAAGGAAGAAAATATGCCATAGACGATCATATGGTAGAAATGAAGACATCGGGGGGAAAATATTCAGATGCTGTGATGTGTCTATATATCCACAAAGATCAGAGTGGTACAGATAATGGCTTTTCCTATGAAGCTACAGAAATGAAAGTTATACGCAGGATAGAAAGCGTATTTATGCTTTTGAACTTTGAGGTTGTATAGAAGACTTGAGATAACAATGGAGAACCAAGACAACAAAGAAGTGGATAATTGAACAAATTAACCCAGAGTTCCCTCATTCAAAGTTACAGGCTGAAATTACCATATTTTGGACACATTATGCAAACTCCTAGCACTCTGGAGTAGTTTACAATACTGAGAAAGGCATAAAGAAATAGAAAAAGAGGAGAATAAGCAGCAGGATAGATGAACTTAATTTAAACTGCAATGGGAACAACATTGGAAGATTTGAAGGTCCAGTTTGGGAAGAAAATATCCTGGAGATAAAAAACAATACCAGCTTGATATATAATCATGCTCTCTTTCAGTTTTTCATTCTTTTTTAACAATAAATTTATTTCATTCTTTTTCTGTGTTACTGCAATAGGCAATAAAATGCAATACCCACAATCTGCAAATTGTGTGATCGTAGGGCAGATTAGGTGAAATCAGTCTTTAAAACATTAATCCACTTTTAAAAAACAGTATACGTGTAATACAGTGGTGGGTTTCTGCAGGCTCGCACCTACTCGCGAGAGCCGGTTGGTGAAATTTAGAGAACCGGTGAGAGGGGGTTCCACCGGCATACCTGGAAGTAAATCTGGCCCGCCTCTGCCAGTGATCCAACGGGAAGGAAAGGAAAGGAAAGGGAAGAAAGAAAGAAAGAAAGAAAGAAAGAAAGAAAGAAAGAAAGAAAGAAAGAAAGAAAGAAAGAAAGAAAGAAAGAAAGAAAGAAAGAAAGAAAGAAAGAATTAATTTATCATCATAATTGAGTCCAAAGTTTTGGTTGCTAAGCCAGAACGTTGTTAAATGAGTTTCACCACATTTTAAAAGGTGGCCACTCCCACCCTGTCACATGACTGCCAAGTCACACCCACAAAATAGGCCACACCTACAGAGTAGGTTCTAAAAAATTTGAAACCCACCACTGGTGTAATACCTTGTCACTTGATTTTTATATTTATCTGCCACGTTTCAGAACCCAAAAAAAAAAAAAAATTGTCCCAGAATTATAAGACACAAATGCAGGCAAAGCAACATAATTAAAAGCTCAAAATGTTGGTTACCCCTCAACATTTTCAATCCATACATGTTATGGATTTTTCTAATACAGGGTGGCAAACTTGATTTCATTGAGGGCCACATTAGGGTTGTGTTTGACCTTGGGGTGGGGAGCGTGGGCAGGGTGAGCGTGGCCAGCTGAATGTCACTTGTGTCGGGGGCGCCTATGGTGGCCTGAGCACTCTGCCCGTGAAAACGGGCTCCCGAGCTCCTTTTTCATCTACAATGGACTCCTGTAACCCTCTGCCAAAACATGGGAGGGCCACAATTGGCCCTTCCAAACTCCATTGTTAGAGGCACCATGGGCTGGTTCTTCGCTGTTTCCAGGGCCAGATCTAAATATTCCACAGGTTTCATCCAACCCACAGGCTCGAGTTTGACATCCCTGTTCTAATGCTAATATTGGCTGGAATACTCACATGTCTACTAGCATCCATTCTTAGAACACAATGGGTTTCTCTTTCTGATGTTAACTCAAAGCAGTTTTGGACTCTGATTATAGTTTTGATCTATACAACGTATTGAAGCCAGTTTTACTGTAAGATGCCTAGAGCCGCTTCACAGAGTGAGGTTGGCGGCATATGAATTTAATAACTAAAAATGTAAGTTGCAGCATGTCAAAAATCTCCTTTTCTTATATGAGCCCAAATAAATCTGACTTTCATATAGGTACATGGGCAGGTGGACCTATCCATCATTGTTATTCCTAGGTTAATGCTACTGGCATTAGTAATGCTGCTTGTTGCTACATTCTGGCTGGTTTTCAATGGCATTGCTCTCATAGCTAGGGCATGCAATCTAAATATAAAGCCAAATGGAGCTTTTAGGCTACATGCAAGTATTTCCTGGCACTGCTTTTTAAAATATATTTCTTATATATGATGCAATTGGATAAATAGTCAGGTTCTGTCCTGAGATACATAATAGGAGATGCCATTCTCTGTCAGGGTTCCAAATAGCATCCAAAATTAAATCAGAGTCCAAGGCAAAGAATTCCTCAAAGTTCCAATTCATTAACAAAGCCATGTTGGCACATCTGGGAAAACCCGAATCTGAAAGCTTCCAGGTTTTTCCACCCAGTTGAAAGTTCAAGATCCTGCCCCCATACCCATAAGTCCATCACATGGTCCAATCTTCCACTGCCACTCTGGCCGCTTCCACCCATCCTGTTCCAGCCAGGTGCAGAGACAAAGATGTCCTTTGGCTTTCTAAGAAGAATGTTATTATGGCTACATATCACCCAACTCCATATAATCCCCCCTCCGATTTTCCCACAATAGAAAATAGACAGTAGAAAGTGTGGCAGGCCTGAAGTCCAAAAGAAAAGATGGCTGGCAGGCATGACATTCTCATTATGATGGAAGCCTTTTTCAGTTTCCATGTGTTGGCACTAGCTTTATCCATCATCACTATTATTGACCAACCCAAAGATTTTTGTAACATTTCAAAGAGTAGGGTTGATGCCCTGATGCACAGGAATGGGTCAGCTCAAATAGGAAGCATTTATTTAGCGCAGGGACGATCAATTTAATCTGTTTTTATCTATTGTATTTATTGTTTGTATATATTTTATATGTTTTAATTTCCCTGTGCACCGCTCCGAGTTCCCTTGGGGAGAGGACGCGGTATACAAAATTAAATATTATTATTATTATTATTATTATTATTATTATTATTATTATTATTATTATTATTATTATTATTATTATTATTATTATTATTATTATTATTATTATTATTATTATTATTATTATTATTATTATTATTATTATTATTATTATTATTATTATTATTATATACTCCTTCCTCCCAGGAAATATTTAATGATTAGTCTAGGTCAGGGGTCTGCAAAGTCGGCTCTTTTAAGACTGGTGGACTTTAACTCCCAGAATTCCCCAGCCAGCCATGCTGGCTGGGGAACTCTGGGAGTTGAAGTCCACCAGTCTTAAAAGAGCCGACTTTGCAGACCCCTGGTCTAGGTGAGACGAGACTGCAATCCAATAGTTTACCACAAGTGGGTAAGTCCTGAGGGGTCCTTGATGCTTCCTGAGCTTGTTTTTTTTCTTGCAGATGTTTCATTATCTAAGTAGGTAACATCATCAGTGTTAGAAGGGAATGGGGTTTGAGAGCAAACACTACTACCCACTACCATGGATGATATTCCCTACTTGGGTAATGAACTGTCTGCAAGCAAACAACTAAGCTCAGAGGACCCCTCAGTTCAACCGTGAGCTACAAATATTCTCTTCTTGGAGTAAACTCCATATCGAACTTTACACAGATTTGTATAACTTGAGGCATGATTATCTCACTCTAATGAAAGTGAAACCCAAAGTCCACATATCCTAAAGTAGTATTTTTTACTACCGGTTTTGTGGGCGTGGCTTGGTGGGGGTGGCAGGGGAAGGATAATGCAAAATCTCCATTCCCACCTCACTCTGGGGCCAGCCAGAGGTGGCATTTGCCAGTTCTCCGAACTACTCAAAATTTCCGCTACCGGTTCTTCTGAACCTGTCAGAACCTGCTGGATTTCACCCCTGGGCTGCTGGTGGCATGGCCAAATAAAGGTTGGGAACTACTGTCCTATACCATTTCAGACAGGTGCCTGTCCAGTCGTTTCTTAAGAACTTCCAATGAGGAAGCACCTACAACTTCTGAAGGCAAGCCATTCCATTGTTTTCACTATTAAGGAGTTTTTTTTTTCTTAATTCCAGGTTGCTTCTCTCTTTGACTACTTTCTGTTGGGGATATCTCCGTTGGGAGACAAAAAGTTGTGTAGCAGAATGTGCAGCTAGAGAAACGTTGCTAGTTTACACACAAATAGTATCTCAGACACTGTTAGTAAAATACAATTAGCTTTACTGGTGTTGTAAAACTAAACTACTGCTTCACAAGCAGAGATTGTAGATAGTTAGTCAAACAAAGTCCTTAACAAACAAACAATTGCTTACAGTCGCAATTAAGGATTCTTCCTTCTTCCTTCCTTCCTTCCTTCAGTCAGTCACAACCAGCAGTCAGTAGAGAGATTGAGCAGAGAGATATCGAGCAGAGAGAGATTGCGCTCTGCTGACTTACTCTTATTGTGGAGATAATTACAGTCTCCAATTACAGTCTCTAATTACATTCCAACAGTCTTAAAGCCACAATGACCATTTGTCATCATGGTATTATATATTGACTACCCAACACTAGGAGTATACTCCTAACAGTTTCCAACCATTGTTTCTTGGCTTGCCTTCGAGTGCTTTGGAAAATAAGTTGGCCCCCTTCTTCTTTGTGGCAGACCCAAGAATAAATCAATATATCCCCAATAATAAGTTAACAAATAATAAACACTCAAATAAATCCCCTTACTATTATTCCACTCAAAACATAAGATGTGAATGGAAGATTGAGGAAGTGCAGCCTAAGTTGTCTCCCTCCAGATCTCTGTCTATTATTCAACTGATTTGTATGCCCTAACAGACTGGTGGTTTGAGAACCATATAAAGCTAGACATGAATTAGCACTGAAGCTCCTTCTGAAATTCTTCTCTTCATAAGATCAGCTGAGAATACAGGGATGCTTAGATTAGTTAGTTTCCAGCTTTTCAAAAAAACAAAAAAACTACCTCGCTGATGTTTGCTGGGATTGTCTAACCCTATTTCCTTGGCAGGCAGCTTTTGAAAAAAGTACCTTTCATGTAGCAGACAGAAATATACTAAAGGACTCCTTTGTATGAAAGAGAGAGAAAGAAAAGAGGAAGACGTCTTGTTTGGCATTGGAAATTATACCCGAAGTCTCTTGGGAATGAGTCATGTCATGATTTTATGAACCCCCCCCCCCACTGTAATTTCTGCTGAGAGTTTCAGCATCTAGAAAATAACCCACCAAAAGGTATTCCAACAAAGGAGCAAGATAACTGCCTGCAAATATTCAGAAGGGCCTCTCAAAATAGAGCCTAAGAAATAGAGCTTTTAAAATAGATTGAGGCAAAACAGATTTTGAAGTTGCCATAGCAGTTATATTTCAAAAGAAAAAGAAAGATTCAAAGAGCCTGACCTTTGAATTCTGAAAGGCTTTTTATAGGGAAACTTTGAAAAATATAAACCCTGTTCCTTCTAGTTTCTTTTTTGGCTCTCAGAAGAGTGAGCTCAAAATGCGATTCCTAGGAACACACCAAAGTCAATCTTGGAATATAGAATAACAGAGTTGGAAGGGACCTTGGAGGGCTTCTAGTCCAACCTCCTGCTTAGGTAGGAAACCCTACATCACTTCAGACAAATGGTTATCCAACATCTTCTTTAATACGCCCAGTATTGGAGCATTCACAACTTCTGGAAGCAAGTTGTTCCACTGATTAATTGTTCTAATTGTCAGGAAATTTCTCCTTAGTTCTAAGTTGCTTTTCTCCTTGTTTTGTTTCCACCCATTGCTTCTTGTCCTATCTTCAGGTGCTTTGGAGAATAGCTTGCCACCCTCTTCTTTGTGGTAGCCCCTGAGATATTGGAACACTGCTATCATGTCTTCCCTAGTCCTTCTTTTTATTAAACTAGATATACCCAGTTCCTGCATGTGTTCCTCATATGTTTAGCCTCCAGTCCCTTAATCATCCTTGTTGCTCTTCTCTGCACTCCTTCTAGAGTCTCAACATCTTTTCTACATCATGGTGACCAAAACTGAATGCCATATTCCAAGTGTGGCCTTACCAAGCATTATAAAGTGGTATTAACACTTCACATTATCTTGATTCTATCCCTCTGTTTATGCAACCTAGTGTCGGGGTTACAGGCCTGACACCTAGAACGGTGTTGGCTTTTTTAGCAGGTGCTGTACACTGATGTCTTAATATAATGTCATGTACGTAATGATATCATTCAAGACAACTAAACTTCTTCTTTTTAAAGCTAAGGAACAACAAAAAAAGTTTTGTATGACATTATGAATAGGGACAGTTTTTCCTATTTAAATTTTCTTTTTAATAAAAGAAAGATGACTAAATTTCACTAATAGCTACGAAGATAAATAGGAAAAGCCTGTTAAAATACAGTCTTTTCTAAGCAATGCAATGTATTTTAAGAAATAAATAGCTATATCAAATAAATTGCTTTGGCACATAGATTTATTAATTTTGATTTTTCAGGTGGGAGTGGAAATAGCACAGTGGCATTAAGAGATAAATTAGTGTGTGTGTGTGTGTGTAAAAACATCTATTTATTTATTTATTTCATCAAGCATGTATTAGATAACATATATAAGTATAAACATGATTTTGAATACATGAAATGGATACGAATACAAGGGAATATTAGGACAGGGACGTTAGGCACGTTGGTGTGCTTATGCACGGCCCTTACAGACCTCTTAGGAAAGGGGTGAGGGCAACAATAGACAGTCTAAGGTTAAAGTTTTGGGGGTTTGAGGAGTCAGGTAGTACATTCCAGGCATTGGCCACTCTGTTGCTGAAGTCATATTTTCTGCAATTGAGTTTGGAGCGGTTTACCTTAAGTTTGTATCTATTGTGTGCTCGTGTGCTGTTGTGGTCGAAGCTGAAGTAGTCATTGACAGGTAGGATGCTGTAGCAGATAATTTTATGTACTAGGCTTAGGCCAGACCGAAGGGGGCAAAGTTCTAAGTTGTCTAAGCAGTTTCACTAAACTCTGGTTCCTTCAAGCAAATCCAATGGGAAAGCTGGCAGAGAGGTCACAAATGGCACATGTCAAGCCAGAATTTGATTGGGGTGTGGGATTGTTGGCATCCTTGGGCATTCTGATATGAATTCAGTTTGACACAGTTTGGGGCTGAAGAGGGATGGAGCCTTCAGTCAAAACATCATGAAAGGGATCTTGGAGTGAACATGAAAGGAATCTTGGAGTCCTAGTGGACAACCATTTAGATATGAGCCAGCTATGTGCAGCAGCTGCCAAAAAAGCCAACACAGTTCTAGGCTGCATAAACAGAGGGATAGAATCAAGATGACGTGAAGTGTCAATACCACTTTATAATGCCTTGATAAGGACACACTTGGAATACTGCATTCAGTTTTGGTTACCATGATGTAGAAAAGATGTGGAGACTCTAGAAAGGGTGCAGAGAAGAGCAACATGGCTCGGGGCCTAGTTATATGCGAGACCGTCTCCTGCCCCATACATCCCTTAGACCGATCCGCTCCCACAGAGAGGGCCTTCTCAGGGTGCCGTCAGCCGGACAATGCCGACTGGCGACACCCAGGGGAAGAGCCTTCTCTGTGGCGGGCCCTGCCCTTTGGAACGACCTACCCCCTGAACTCCGGACCATCACCGACCTCCGCCTCTTCCGCAAATGTTTAAAGACATATTTTTTCCATCAAGCCGGCCTAGCCTAACCTCCCATGGGGACTTTTAGAAAAGTTTTAAATTGGGTTTTTAATAATTGGTTTTTAGCACAGGATTGGGGATTATTTAATATATATTTTAAATTATTTGTCTATCTTCTATTGTGTATGTTTTTTAAATTTCCTGTGCGCCGCCCTGGGTCCTCTGTGGAGAAGGGCGGGATATAAATGTAATAAAATGAAAAATGAAAAATGAACAAAGATGATTAGGGGACTGGAGACTAAAACATATGAAGAACGGTTGCGGGAACTGGGTATGTCTAGCTTAATGAAAAGAAGGACTAGGGGAGACATGATAGCAGCAAAGAAGGAATAGGGGAGACATGATAGCAGTGTTCTAATATCTCAGGGGTTGCCACAAAAAAGAGGGAGTCGAACTATTTTCCAAGGCACCAGAACAAGAAGCAACGGGTGGAAACTAATCAAGGAGAGAAGCAACTTAGAACTGAGGAGAAATTTCCTGACAGTTAGAACAATTAATCAGTGGAACAATCTTGCCTCCAGAAGTTGTGAATGCCGCAACACTGCAAGTCTTTAAGAAGATGTTGGATAGCCATTTGTCTGGAACGGTATATGGCTTCCTGCCTGGGCAGGGGTTTGGACTAGAAGACCTCCAAGGTCCCTTCCAACTCTGCTATTGTATTGAATTGTATCATTCCTAACTGATGAGTCAACCACATTCCAACATCTAGCTGACTGGAGGAGGAGGAAGAGGAGAGATGTTGCTGAGCAACCAGCTCCCATCGTGGTTGGACAATGTGACAGTTGTTTTGGAAACCTGAGAAAACTGAAACTTATATTGGGGTGAAAAGCCCAGATAGTACTGGCTTTTCACCAGTAGCCCCAAGATGATGTATCTAAATCAATTTGTTCCTTGAGGAAAAGCAATGCCTCGGAGTTCGATTTGTAATGGGTGCATTACTTGGAGCCTGGCAATGTCCTTACTTAATGACTCATGATGATTCCATTAATAAGCCAATCAGAACTGCTGGAATTTCTGTGAACAAGTGGCATAGATACAAACATGACACTTTACAACCACGTTGCTTAGTGATGTAATTTCTGGTCCCAATTATCATCATTAAGTGATGACTACTTATAGGTTCTCATGAGCACAAGGCAAATGTGCTTGGTCAAATAAATTTAAATTCCTCCCAGGATTTAATTAGTTATTGATTCCAATTATAGAACTCAGAGATTGTCCGAGGTGAAAATATAGAATTTTTTAATATTGCTCTAGTTATGTTTATTGTAGCATAACTTGCCATTTATCGTAAATTGTGGTTTCAGTGAACTGTTGGGAAATTAGTTGCCACTCATCTTCCCCTTATTGTTTGGCTATATTTCTTGGTTTGGGCTTAAGGAAAAATTACTCTCACATGACTAAAAACTGCTTCATCCCCAGTTAGTGGTGTATTGTTACTGTTGAGTGCATCCTATTAGGACTGCAGAGACAGAAAATATGCTGGGAAAGAGGAGCACAAACAAGCAAGCGAATAAATAGATGTTTTCACCTTGTATATGTTGTACATGCTAAATACAAATCATACTCCTATTTTTGAACTTATATACTTGGATACAGGTCTACACCGAAGGTTAAACATGCAACATGACAAGGATATGGTAAATGAAGCTCATATCTACATTCTTGGCATGTCATGAACCATGATGGCACAGTGGTTAGAATGCAGTGCTGCAGCCTATGTCTGCTGACTGCCGGCTGACTTCAATTTGGCAGTTCAAATCTCACCAGGTTCAAGGTTGACTCAGACCTTGAGGAGCCAGAGGAGCAATATCAACAAGGCTCAGGTCACAAAAGTAATTGTATTTGAAATATTTTTAAAATGGCAAAGAAAGAAAGGATTGAACATACGATTGATATAAAGTAAGAACTCTGTATATGCTTATCTTTTGTATGTTGCACTTAAAATTGTAAACCTGTGGGATTTGGGGGGATTTCTACTGCCAGCATGGGAGCTACCAAAATTTTCTATGAACCTATATATCCCTTTCCTATAAATGTCATAAAACCAATAACAAATTTTACCAAAAAAAAAGAAAAGAAATGAGGACCCAGATTGTTGGGGGCAATATTCTGACTCTGTAAACCGCTTAGAAAGGGCTGTAGAGCACGGTGAAGCAGTATACAAGTCTAATACTATTGTTATTGTGCATTCCTAAAACACATATTTCCAGATCTAATTGCCAACACTTTCATTAGCACATATTTCATGAAAAATATCAAGCACTCAGACTTCCAATATGACGTAACACAGACCAGTTTATACATATGCAACGAAAGCCGTCAAAATTAGCTCAGTGCACGTGATATAGCACATAAAAAAAAATATCTGTTACATTATTTGGAGATTTCATTTGGTGAAGCTGTATAAAACACACTAAAAGCTCCTTGTTTTTTTGTGCAGGTAGATAGCGGCCACTGTAGCTGAAAGGAAATATTACATATCAGATGGGCTTGGGATGGGACAACTCATCGTGGCCAACTCGCCGAGACCAACTCGCTACGGAAAAAATCAACTTAATTCAAATTAATTATTTAAAATAAAATTTAAAAATATTTGAATTTTTGCCATTTCACATTTCACTTTGTCCCTTCTTTAGCATCCTTTCTTTCAGGATACTATTCCACCATTTCTTCAATGTTAGTATAACTCTTGTTAGTTGTCCTGTGGCAAGTTGGCTGCGGCAAGTTGGCCTAGCCCTGCATTTGTTTTATGGATTGAAAAAGTAACTTTTCTTTTTTACTTTTAACTGTGGATCTTGAATGTTGGTTTCAAAGTTTATTTTTCAATATATTACTAAGATGTCAAGGTTCCCCAAGATTCTTTCTTCTTTTTGCTTTACCAAAGCCAACCCTACTGGCATATAAATTAATGGCTTAGTCAGAGTAACTTTTGTGCTTCTGAAATGTAAATTTGGGACTAATGAATTAATGGTTTTATTTAGAGGATTTAATTTCCTCCCCAGCCAACACAGACTTTTCCATTATAAAGTGCCAAATAAATGGTGATTCATTAAGGCAGCAAGCTGACAATGGCACCTTCGTTTACAGAACACTCGGAGGCAGAAATATAACTTGGCAGAATCTCCCTCCCATCAAATGGGCCACAATTAGCAGGACTGAACAGAGTTCATACATGCTCTCAGAGATCTCAGAATATTTGGATTCCAATTTGGCTTCACAACTTAAATATTTAAATCTGCTTTCTTTGTTTATTCAAGGTTCCAATCAGAATCCTCTAGCATGGCCAAGGGAAGGGGAAGTACTTCTGAGTTGTTTCTATGCCAAGACACAACATTAGTTGTAACTGATTGAAGAAAAGAAGATTGAGCGAAGGATATGCAATAACATGGCTTTTGAGAATGGCCAAGTGTTTAAGTCAATACAATACAACACAATACAATACAATAGCAGAGTTGGAAGGGACCTTGTAGGTCTTCTAGTCCAACCCCCTGCGTGGGCAGGAACCTTATACCATTTCAGACAAATGGCTATCTAACATCTTTTTAAAGACTTCCAGGGTTGGGGCGTTCACAACTTCTGGAGGCAAGCTGTTCCAGAGGTTAATTGTTCTAACTGTCAGAAAATTTCTCCTTAGTTCTAAGTTGCTTCTCTCCTTGGTTAGTTTCCACCCATTGCTTCTTGTCCTGCCCCCAGGTGCCTTGGAGAATAGTTTGGCTCCCTCTTCTCTGTGGCACCCTCTGAGATATCGGAACACTGCTATCATGTGTCCCCTGGTCCTTCTCTTCATCAAGCTAGACATACCCAGCTCCTGCAACCGTTCTTCATATGTTTTAGTCTCCAGTCCCCTAATTTGTTTGTTCCAGATGATCACTATAAACGCCCTATTTTATCTCTTTTTATAGATACTGCTAGTAGCTAGAGTACAAGAGTGCACTAGCCTTCAGGCATCCCCCAAATGAAGATGTTTAAAACAAACCTGAAAAAAATACAATTATAAAGGAACTCAGTTAACAGAAATAGGACACAGGTAGATATTTATTTGAGATCTCTATTTATTTGAAATACCTTTTTAGCCCTTCCTTTAAATAACAAGAGATACGGTGTTCATATTCTTACAGATTTGTGATTTTATTACACTTGCTTACTTACAGCTTGTTTTTAATGATTTTCTTTTGCACTTTTATGATTTTCTTTTTTAAAATGATACTCGGTTAACATTAGAATATGGGGAGATCAGGAATTCTAGTCCTGCATTAGGCACAAAGCCAGCCAAGTGACTTTGGGTAGTTATTATTTTTTTAATGCCAAGGAGGAAGGCAGTGGCAAACAACTACCAAAATCTTGTCAAGAAAACTGAAAAGACTAGTTCCAGCAGTCATCAATCAAGACAACAAAGAGAGAAGAGAAAAGAAGAGCAGAGAAGAGAACAGAAAAGAGAAAGAGAGAAGTGAAGAGAATAAATATTATTTTTTTAAATGTTACACTATAAATAGCAATAACCTGTTGGAAAATGTCTTCAAATATCAATATAATGAAACACAGAGAAAGTTGCAAGTCCAGGTTTGTGGACTTCAGTTCCCAGAATTCTTCCCAATGGCCATAGTGGCTGGAAAATTGTGGGATTTGAAGTTCCCATGGCTGGAAGTGGCCATGGCTGGAAACAGCACTTTAAAAAATTGTCTGAGGCTACCAGCCTGTGTAGACCAGTGGACATTACAAGGCCAAATAACCTGAACTTCTATCAGGCAACTTATTATGTTTGTACAGACATTCTTATAAATGTGTCTTTTGCTTCTTCTTCCCTATAAGCTTTGTGAGAAATGTAGGACAATCTATCCCAGGTGTGGGCAAACTTTGCAACTTTAAGTCTGAAAGACTTCAGCTCCCAAAGTCTGGGAGCTGAAGTCCTTCAGACTTAAAGTTGCAAAGTTTGCCCACCCCTGATCTATCCTCTACTCTATTAAGTTCCAAATAATAAGTTTTTCTATCATCTCCAACAAACAATACTATTTGGTATGGATTATTGCTTTTTTCTATTAAGATAGTTTAGTTTAGTTTAGTTTTAATTCAATTTATATCCCGCCCTTCTCCACGAAGGACCCAGGGCGGCGCACAGGAATTTAAAAACATATAAAACAGAATATATAAAATTTAAAAGATATTAAATTACATGAAACAATCCTATGCTAAAAACCAAATTAAAAACCCAAATTTAAAACTATCTAAAATAGCCCCAGCGGGAGGTTAGGCTAGGCTGGCTTGCTGAAAAAGATGTGTCTTGAGACACTGGCGGAAGAGGCGGAGGTCCAAGATGGTACGAAGTTCAGGGGGCAGGTCGTTCCAAAGGGCAGGGCCTGCCACAGAGAAGGCTCTTCCCCTGGGTGTCGCCAGACGGCATTGCCCGGCCGACAGCACCCTGAGAAGGCCCTCTCTGTGGGAGCGGATCGGCCGTAGGGATGTATGGGGCAGGATACGGTCTCGCATATAACTAGGCCCTGAGCCATGGAGCGATTTAAAGATGGTCGTCAGAACCTTGAAGCGCACCCGAAAGACCACAGGAAGCCAGTGCAGCTCGCGCAGGATTGGTGTTATATGGGAGTATCTCGGAGCTCCCGTTATTACCCACGCAACTGCAGGGAGTTTTTTTTTTTATAGCAATCCAACATGGTTCACATATTGTTATCTTGCAACTGCTTCTACTGAGGTCTTTTTTCATTGTGTTTTAGAAGAAAAACGATGGGTGGATTCAACAACCCTGATGGCATTGCCTTTTCCACTCCTCATTGGTATTATAAAGAAGAATCTCCTCCCTCTTATTTCTTATTGCAATTCTCTGTTGCCCTAAATCAAAGGAGAAAATTGTTGCCTTATTAGGGTTATTAGAACCACAGTGGTGCAATGATTAGAATGCAGTACTGCAGACTACTTCTGCTGACCGCCAGCACTTTGGCAGTTCAATTCTCACCGGCTCAAGGTTGACTCAGCCAGGGGTGGGTTCCGGCAGCCATTACTGCCAGTTTGCTCACAGATGCGCACATGCATGCACAATACCACTAAAATTGCTCTGTGACCACGCAGAAGCAAAAAGCAAGATGGTGACGCCTATGGCGCTGCCAGGAGAACTGGTTTGGGGGCATGACAGGCCTGAGTCGCTGCCGGTTCCTGCGACTCAAGGTGCCAAGTTACTTACCGGTTCAGCCAAACAGGTGTGAACTGGTAGGAACCCACCTTTGTACCCATCCTTCCATTCTTCCAAGGTCGGTAAAATGAGGACTCAGATTGTTGGGGACAATATGCTGACTCTGTAAAGCGCTTAGAGAGAGCGAAGACTAAGTGCTATTGTTCCTTTCTTAAAGTTCCTAATTTCAGAAGTGAGTTTTCCTTTTCTGTTTCCTCTAAGAAATATTATCTTGAGGATCTGATACCCAATTATTTAATATCATATTGATTTTGTCTTGGAATTTATAGCTACCCATAAGCATTTCAGGATTTAAATGTTCAACTTATGAATTATTTTTGCCCATTATTTTTGGAACTGCCCTGAAAACTTATATAATGCCAGTTAAACTTGAATTGTCATATCAAACCTACTGCATATTAGAAATACCATACAAGGAGATTCTCACCTTTGTAACTTCAGTTGCTAGTTGCTGAACAGAAGGAGATGCTATGGAATATAAAAGGCCTTTGCCTCTTATTGGATCGTGGAGATTCACATATGCCACAGCGTTCCTCTGGAGAACTTTCCTAAGGTCCTAAAAACACAAACATGATTAATAAGCCAGATCTTAATTAAGGACCTGCATTCTTGTTGTAGTCCTTTGAAATGTAGGAAAGGGGGAAACACAAGCCATGTTTTTTTTCACCTACTTCAATTCCCCATGTAACATTTAATTCAATTTTCATAGAATATCATTTTAGGAACTTGAAAGGAAGTCTTTATTTAATTTCTCTCTTGTGGGGTTATAATTCTATTTCTCAAATGAACAAAAAAAAACAAAAAAACGAGGCCAGAAGGATTTAAGGACTACAGTTCTAAGCAGCAAATCAAAACATTACATTATCTGAAATAAGAGGAAGTCTGTTTTGTTTTTGGGGGGGACAAAAATGATCCTGTTCCACATCAAACTTCAAATATAAGAATTAGCAAACAACGTGCTGGATGTTTCTAGCCAGGCTCCTGTTCTGCAGATGCGAATGGCATCATTTCTCCAATGTTGTCATTCGGTTATCTTTTTAAAAGCAAAGGCATATTTCAATTATGTCCCATTGCCTACCTAGCAATGAAGTATTTGTTCCACGAAGAGGTTCTTGGCGTTGAGCAAAAGGGATATAACACAATTCCATTTGATGCGAGGATGATTTGAAGTGGAACTAAAGAAATTTTGCTCTCAGGCAGTTGTAAGAATCCTTTTGATACCTGGTTGCAACCAGTTCCCTCTTTCCATGCTTTTTTTTTTTTCCACAGCATATTGTAAGCCCATAATTCATTTTAGAAGAATAAAGCTTTGGTAATGCTTTCACACTCGGGCTCAAGAATGTTTGCACACTTTCTAGCTAACTTCAAATTCAAAGCAGCCCAGCTTTATTGTAGCTGGCAGGTCTTTAAAATCCTGCCATCAGAATGTGCAAGCTAAGCAGAAAGAACGTCTTTCGTGATTACGGGGGATGCTATTAATTTATAAAGTATCTACTTAGAAAAAGCAATCCCTGCCAATAGGGCAAAAGGGAAAGAAAACTGTTCAGTTTATAGTTGTAAATCCCAATGAAAATATGCACTTACTGTGTTTCCTAAGATACACCTTTGTCATTGTCAGACCAGGCTTTGGTTTCTATCTTACTGCCTAGAGCAGGGACGTCCAAACTTGGGAACTTTAAGACTTGTGGACTTCAACTCCCAGAATTCCCCAGACAGCTGGGGAATTCTGGGAGTTGAAGTCCACAAGTCTTAAAGTTCCCAAGTTTGGACATCCCTGGCCTAGAGCAGCGATGGCGAAGCATTTTTGGCTTGCGTGCCATAAGCGGGGGGAGCGCAGGGGGGTTGTGAGTGGGCATGCCTCACCCATAATGCAATGCATGACCCCCCCCAGCACACATGCGCGCATGACAGGTGCCTCCTCCATTTTTTGCATGCTTTTTTTGCCCTCTCCAGGCTCTAGAGCAGGGGTTCCCTGTGCCAGTCCGTGGCTTGATGGGAACCAGGCCGCAGTGAGTAGCGCAACTCTTAGAAAGGGCCGGAGAGGAGGAGGAGGGAGGAGGGGGCAGCCCCCTGGGCAGAGTGCGTGCCGGGGACAGGAGAGCGCAGGCGCGGCCGCTCGTGCCATTGGGGGCCCAAGAGGGGTGAGTGAGCCGACTCACTCCCCTCCTGCGCGCAGGTGCTGCCAGTTCCGATGTGGTACCCTCTACGCCGGCCAAGCCATGGCCACCGGTCCACAGAATTTTTTAACATGAAACCGGTCCCTGGTGCCAAAAAGGTTGGGGACCCCGGTTCTAGAGTCTTTATAGGAGGCTGGGGAGGGCAAAAACAGCCCCCCTACTGCCCAAGAGGCCCTCTTTTTTTGCGCTCTGGAAGCTCCTGAAGCCTCCGAGGGGGAGGCTGTTTGTGCCCTCCCCAGCCTCCTATAAAGCCTCTGGAGACTGGGGAGGGTGAAAAATGGCCTAAAAAAAGGCTAAAGTCAGCTGGCCAGTGCTATATGCGCACTGGCCAGACAGGGCAACACCTCACGTGCCCTGACAAATGGCTCCAGGTACCATCTGTGGCATGCGTGCCATAGGCTCTATCCTGGGCCTAGAGTCATGATTGAGAATCTACGGCATGCATGCCAGCGGTGGCACAAAGAGCCCTCTCTGTGGGCAAGTGCACCATCGCCAGCTGTCTTTGACATGAAAAATGGCATGAAAACAGCGTGAAAAACAACCTAAAAAACAGGCATGCACATGACAGCACATGCCAGGAACCCGAAGACTAGCTGGCCAACATATACGTGTGCACTGGCCAGCTAGTCTTTGAGTTTCCAGTGCTCCACACACATGCAGGCACATTCTGGTTTGGGCACTCAGTGCAGAAAAGGTTTGCCAACCCTGGGCTGGTTTTTGGATCCACTAGATTGATATACCCTGGTGAATGATGGATTGAGAGAGGTTTCCGAATGAGATGGGATTGCCCGTGTTGGTCTGCTGTAACGGATGGCTTTGGTTGCCACTTGGAACAAGGTGATAAATGAAGCCTTTGGACTGGATTGAACTTAACTGCCCTCTCTTCTTGTGTGGATCCCATCACTCCCCGTGGCTTGTAATGGATTGAGAAAGATGAAATGAGAAGAGATACATCTACACCAGGGGTCTCCAACCTTTGCAACTTTAAGTCTGAAGGACTTCAGCTCCCAGACTTCTGGGAGCTGAAGTCCTTCAGACTTAAAGTTGCAAAGGTTGGAGACCCCTGATCTAGACCATTACTTCCATTCAACAAAAGGCAAACTTCACCAAACATCGGTCAAAGCTGCTATCAAGGCCTACTTTGGGCTGGAAAAGGCATTGAACTGTTAGTACCTCTCCACCATTTTTGCATATGCTGCTTGCCACTCCAGAGTCTTGTTTCAGGTGACATGTGCCAATTTGGGGAAAGGGCATGGATAACCTCTTACAGGGGTGAATGAAGGAATTTGCACAGAATCTGTTGGAAGACGTTCCTCAAATTCATTCCCATTTGGATCCTGTTCTTGTCACAAGTCCAGATGAGATGCTTGGCAAGAAGTCTCACGTGATATCTGGGAATGTTTTGAACCTTTTGGACCTGGATAGGTTCCTCAGTACTGACAGCTTGGATACCTGCTCTTTTGATCCATGACCCTGCTGGTTTGTCAAAGAGGACTGGCGGTGTCGTGTGAATGACCTCTGATGGTGGTTAATTCTTTTAGTGAAGTGGATCTTCCTTTACCTCTGAATCTAGATGGTTTAACCTCATTGAAGAAGCCATCACTGAAACCTACCATACGGGACTATTGTTACCCATTATCTCACCTCCCTTGGGGAAAGTGATGGAGAATGTGGTTTCAAAACAGCTTTGGGAAAACTTGGAAGAGGCAGATTATCTGGATCCTTTTCGGTCAGGATTCTGTTACTTTCCCACCGATGTGGTACCTATTTATCTACTCACATTTCATGCTTTCAAACTTCCAGGTGGGCAGGAGTCAGAGCAACTAACTTTGCATGGCATTCAGGTCTCAAACCCAGACTGTCATCGTCCCAACTGACAATCTCAGCTTCTTTAACCAATGAGCCATCATGCCCCCTTTATAATTTTAAAATCCTTATTTAATCATTATTTACTTACATCACCAGATCAGAACCCTTTAGAGGAGTTCCTGGTTTTGCATAAGGTAACGGTAAAGGTTCCCCTCGCACATATGTGCTAGTTGTTCCCAACTTTAGGGGGCGGTGCTCATCTACATTTCAAAGCCGAAGAGCCAGCGCCGTCCAAAGACGTCTCCGTGGTCATGTGGCCAGCATGACTTAATGCCAAAGGCACATGGAACGCTGTTATCTTCCCACCAAAGGTGGTTTCTATATTTCTACTTCAATTTTTACATGCTTTAGAACTGCTAGGTCAGCAAAAGCTTGGACAAGTAACGGGAGCTCACTCCATTACATGGCGCTGGGAATTCGAACTGCAAACTGCCGACCTTTCTGATTGACAAGCTCAGTGTCTTAGCCACTCAGCCACCATATCCCCATTGGTTTTGCATACCATTTACCTAATATTAGTTTGAGCCATGAAGAAAAGTTTCATCTAAAATTCTCTTGTTTTGTGGAATTAGCTGTCCTCTGAGGTACACTAGACCGACAATGCTGATGGCTTTCGGGCATCTTTTAAAGATAGATCTTTTTATTTCCCTCTGCAACCACTTTGTTTTGCTTTTTCTAATGGGATGCTTTTAATACTTTTTTCTATATACTCTTTTTAAACTCCTTTTTTAAAAGTCTTTTTTTGTCTTCCTTTTATCTTTATTATTTTGATTAAGAGCTTTGGGGGTTTTTTTAAATGAGAAACAGAACATTCTTTTGAATTTAAAAACTAAATGCATGGAATAAAAAACAGTGTGGCTAAAGTACCAGGTTAGTCTGTGGAAAGGTAAAATATATAGATGATTGATTGATTGATCAACTTGTTGATTTCTGCAGAACTTCTGGCAATTGTGATTCTTTTATCAGAGTGCATTATGAATATTTCATCATAACAACAAGAACATAAGGAAGTGTCTCTGTTTGTATCTCCTTTCAAACTCTGCACCAAGGCTGATTCATAATGTACCTGAATCTATTTATAGATATGGAGAATGTACCTGAATCAATTAAGCTATTTTTATGTTTTTATTTAAACTAAATCACCACATTGTTACCTTAAAGAGGCTGAGTGTACTCCTGTTTGGTGTATATAGTATATATCTGTGATGGTGAACCTATGGCATGCGTGCCAGAGGTGGCATGCAGAGCCCTCTCTGTGGACTCTGGAAAGAGTGCAAAGAAGAGCAACCAAGATGATTAGAGGACTGGAGACTAAGACATATGAAGAACGGCTGCAGGAACTGGGTATGTCTAGTTTGATGAAGAGAAGGACCAGGGGAGACATGATAGCAGTGTTCCGATATCTCAGAGGGTGCCACAAAGAAGAGGGAGTCAAACTTTTCTCCAAGACACCTGGGGGCAGGACAAGGAGCAATGGGTGGAAACTAACCAAGGAGAGAAGCAACTTAGAACTAAGGAGAAATTTCCTAACAGTAAGAACAATTAACCTCTGGAACAGCTTGCCTCCAGCAGTTGTGAATGCCCCAACCCTGGAAGTCTTTAAAAAGATGTTAGACAGCCATTTGTCTGAAATGGTATAAGATTCCTGCCCATGCAGGGGGTTGGACTAGAAGACCTACAAGGTCCCTTCCAACTCTGCTATTGTATTGTATTGGACATGTGTGCTGTCACCAGCTGCTCTTCCAGTTTAAAAAACAGGCTGTTTTGGGGCTGTTTTTGGGCCTTTCTCAGGCCATTTTTGGGGCTGTTTTTTCAGGCCGCTTTTCAGGCTTTTTTTGAGGCCAAAAAACACCCTGAAAATGGCCTAAAAATCAGCTCCAAAAACGGCCTAGAAATGGCCTGAAAATGGTTAAAAAACAGGCATACGCACACCGGCCAGCTGTTCTTTGTGTTTCCAGTGCTCCAGCACATGCACATGTGTTGTGGCCCAGCCAGCTCCGGATGAGCTGCTGATAGACTCTTCTAGTGAGGAGTCCTATGAGTCTGCCCTGGAGGAGAAGGGAGACCTTGAGGAAGCAGAGAGTTTGGTTGGCCACCAGGAGGCACCTGGGTCATGGAGCAGTGGGGAGGATCAGGGGCAGTTTGTCCCTGATACTAGATTATGTAGGGCTGAGAAAAGGAGGCAACACTTACATAAGAGGCAAGCTCGTAAGCCCTGATGAGCACCAGCTGGTTGATGAGTGGCCCCTCCCAAGAGAGTTTATAAGGAAGGCTTTGGGGAGGGGTCATCTGCAGGAAACAACATTGACAACTCCTCATTGGAAATTCTGGTCAGTCGCATCTGAAATTCTCTGTCTGTCTTTGTTACGTGAGTTAGGGCTTGCAGCCAAGGAGATAGTGGCAAGCAGCCAAGGAGATAGTGGCAAGCAGCCAAGCTTGTGTGTGTGTGTCCGTCTGTGGGGCAGAACACACATGCATGCACATTTGGGCATTCGGTGCCAAAAAACTTTGCCAACATTGTTAAATATTATGCTACATCCATATCAAAATCAGTAGGTTTAAGGCTAAGAAGTTTGCTGTCCTTGGTTCATTACTTGATTAAGCTAGCTGAGAGTGATAAATTGGAAATTGTGATCTGAAACACATAAAATCCACACATAGTGGAATTTTCTCTCTCCTGAGGTGAGGTCGACCCCATCAATTCTGAATTTCTGATGGTTTTCTTAAGATCTAGTTATGCCAACAAGGGTAGGAACCCAAGATAATGAGAGAAATTGTACAGTGACTGCATAATTATTAATAGATTAATATTTATTATTAATTAGTATCGATTATCCCCTTGTTTGTAATTTTTTATCATTTAAATATTTTAATTAATAATAACAATAATAACATTTTATGCATTTATTCATTGTTTTAGTTTTGTCATACACCACCCAGAGTCATTTTGGTGAAAGGGATGGCTATACAAATTCAATAAATAAATAAATAAATAAATAAATATTGACTTAAAGCTACCAGGCTGAACTAATGAATGTCCATGAAAACTGAATTGCTTGGCTTAAAGTCCAGCAGCTCCACTGGTCAGACCGGGAGCCAGTCAACTGGAAAATCTCCCAGGAATGTTCTCCTGCTGCTGAGCAGAATCCAGAAATATAATATTCTTTTGAAAAACAGTTGGATCAAATTTTGACACATCTATACAAGCTGAGAGACTGAGTCAAAATCTGGGGAACATAGGCAGCAGAGGCATGTCCACACAGCTCTGACAGACTCAGTCCAATCAGCTACGAGATGGAGTTAACCCATTCCTGGATTCTCTCATCAGCACACTGGAGAACATATACTTTTATTCTGCTTACAATATTCAAATCCAACAGGCTGGTATATATACAGTATCTGACTTGAATTCTAATATTCTCCAGCTCCCTTTTTTCTCCTGGAAATTTTATTATTTGATCTGACCAAAAGGCATGTACCAATTAGCCACCTACCTCGATTATCTTTATGGCTTATTTATCCAGTTTCCTCTAGTCACTGATTGACCGACAGATGGTGTTATTAACCATTCTGGTACTCTCAGTGGATTCTATGATGCATCTAGAAAATTATTTCCTTTTGCTAAATTCAACATTCAGTTGACACAACTTATTGTCTCTTTGCTGTTAAAGAACATTTTAATTGGCTACAAATTATAGGAGGAGGCTCTAAAAATACTGATTAATTGCCTGAATTGATGTAAAATAATTGCTCTAAATGATCAGTTTTCATCGACATGTGTTTTAATATCTTTACTCTTTCTTTTTTCTGCACCTTCTGAACTATTCTTTTTTTCCAGTTTACTTTGCATTAATTTTTTACTAGGTTTATTAAAAATTCCAATAGCATTATTAAGTAAAAAAAAAAAAAGAACAAAATCTTTCCATAATAGCTTTGATTGTCTGGTTGTTTTGAAGAGCATCAGTGCCTTTTGCAAAAATGAGGAAATTCACATTTTGTGGGATTTCAAAATTCAAGCTAATAAACACTTAAAACGCAACACACCAGATATTAGTGTTATTTTAAAAAAGAGAAGGTAAGGTTCATTGATATGAAGAGACAGTTGAATTGATGAAAAACAACTGTGCTTTGCAAATTGAGGTCAAAAGATTCTGGAGGGGAAAAAAATGATTATCATGAAGACCAAAACTGAAACTCTTGGTGCCATACCAAAAAGCACTTAACACTTAGACTTATACACTGCTTCATAGTTTTTTACAGCTTTCTCTAAACAGTTTACAGAGTCAGCATATTGCTCTCAACAATCCGGGTCCTCATTTTATTGGGAAGGATGGAAGGCTGAGCGAGGAGGAGGAGGATTGAACTCCTGGCAGAGAGCTCAATTAGCCTGCAATACTGCATTCTAACCACTATGCCACCATGGCTCAAACAAATATTTAGAAGGTTTACGTTTATTGTACTTTACACCATTAATTTTGCAAAAGGTGACCCTACTTATAATAGCTTGCATTTTCCAATGACACTAACATGACTCTTTAGTTTTTGCCTAGGATAAAAATAATTGGAGTCATCACCCAATTAATGAGATAGAGATACTGATTCAGATGATAATCATAATGGCAATTGATAAAAGCTGTACAACTAGGGAGTTTTCAGATATCAAAGTCCTCTCTTTTTCTTTGTAGATACTAGTCATTCATCCTTCTGGGTACAATCACCGAACCAGGTGTGGGCTTCAAAAATTGCAGTAATGCATTCGATGCCACATTGCTGGGTGGCCGTCGCCATGGTGGGCACAGCCTAGTTGGCTTCCTGCATGACACCAGGGGGGCATTTTTCACCCTCCAGTCTCTGAAGCTTTTCTCCAGCCTCCAGGAGGGTGAAAACTGCTTCCCCCAGACTCCTGAGGCTCTCTGGAGGCTGGAAACAAGCCCGTTTCCAGACTTCTGGAACCTCTGGTAGCCCCCCCCCCCAAGTCTACATGTGGGCCTTGCACTTACCTGACATGATGAATGGGCCATGGGAAGCTCCTGGGAGGGACAGGGAGGGGTGGGAGGGGAGGGGTGGGCGAGGCCAGTCAGGGGTGGCATTTGGAGGTTTGCCAAACTGGGCAGACTCCAGCAGCCCAGCCCTGCACTGAACACATAAACAAGTTGCGATGCAGCTTAGACTTAGTTTTCACTCATCTGAATGTTTAGAAAACGTCTCTGAGAAGGAAGAAAAGAACACACTCCTAGAATAAAATTTAGCAACAGGAAACCATGAAGATCCCCAGGATGAGGGATATCTCAATAATTCTTATCCTTGATATTGGCAACTCTAGATTCCCTCCGTCTGAAGAAAGAAACCTGTGAGCATTCTTACCTCTGCCCATTCGTAGGAACCAATCTTGCCATACATGGTTCCACCCCATGAACAGAAAATGATGGTCCTTTCAGGCCTCCAACCTTCCTTCATCTTCATGACCAAGGCTTGGATAAGTGCACTCATGACTGCTGTGCCATGAGCCCACTGCTCACTACTGTAGCCAGGCAAATTGCTATGGTGGCTGCCAACTATGACGTATCTATCTGAAAAGCATACAAGAAGCAAAAGCTTTTACTAATTAATCAATGCAACCAACAGTCCTTCCAAACACTGATCGTATTGGTTATCTTTCCCATTCTTGCCAGCTGTGTCACAGCTGTTGTTTGCCATAATAATCAGCTGGGTTCAAGAATCACTTTTATTTGAAAGAGCTCAGTGTTATTTGCTTGCATCCTCAAGCTAACAACAACATTTATAATGCAGAATATTTTATAGGGAATCATCCAATGAATCATCCAATGAACCTCTTTGAAAAGACATAAGACTGAGTAGTTATAGCTATCAGCTAAAATGGATCTAAACTAATTTAAGGGATTAGATGTGTCTTGTTTGGTTTTTAGTAATCACTATATTTTTGGAAGTAACTGAAATAGCTCACTATATTTAAAAAGCAGAAAGTCCCCTGCTTTCTGTTTGCTAAAGATCTGTAGTGTAAGTCTTTCAAGCAAATGTGAGTCCTACCAGAGGTTTTACTCAGATATGAAAGAGTTAAACTAGATCACAGTAAACCAAAGCACATGCACCATGTGGAATGTGCTAAGAAGATGTATACTGTCTACACCAGTGTTTTTCAACCTTAGTATCTTTAATCTGTGTATTTCAACTCCCATAATTATTTTTCAGACAGGTGTAAGTGCTCAGTCTGGGTAACTATATAGAACAAACTCTAACAAATAACAGGTTGTTATGTATAGTTTGAAAGTTAAGTGCAATCCACGGTCCAGAATAAGTTGTGAAATTCTGTTCTTGCTCAGAAATAGGACAAGTGACTTGCAGAAGTTAGCACATGGAGAAATAAAATAAAGAAACCTACCAGGAAGTGTAGCTCCTTTTAAATACCCAACAACGTTGGATATTGTTTTATATGTTGGCTGAGTTTGAATATTCAAAGTCACAATTTTCCTTTCAGCTAAGAGAAAAACAAAACATTTTATTTTGTATTAATCTGCAAAGTCTTTAAGAAACCATATACAGTATTGTCCATCCAAAGTTACCACTTGGATTTCCAAAACTGATAAGGATTTTGTCCATTTTTACCATTTTATTTTATTTAATCATCTGGAGTTATAATAAAATACATCTTTATTAACAAACGTCTAAGGAAAAATACAATGGGAGAGTATTCTTTTATTTAATGATATTCTGATTTAACACGTAATTCATTTGTTTGTTTATTTTATTTATTTATTTTAGAAAATTTATATAGCTGTCTACTCACTCACAGAGACTCTATGATGATTACTTGAAAATTATCAAAACTAAACAATATTCTGAAAATGGAAACAGTATAAAAGAACATAAAAAACATAAAAAATACACACAATACAGTAAAACCTTGCTAACAGAAGAATAGAGATCACGTGAAGTGTTAATGCCACTGTATAGTGCCTTGGTAAGGCCACACTTGGAATACTGCATACAGTTTTGGTCGCCACAATGTAGAAAGGATGTGGAGACTCTGGAAAGAGTGCAGAGAAGAGCAACAAAGATGATTAGGGGGCTGGAGACTAAAACATATGAAGAACGGTTACAGGAACTGGGTATGTCTAGTTTAATGAAAAGAAGGACTAGGGGAGACATGATAGCAATGTTCCAATATCTCAGAGGCTGCCACAAAGAAGAGGGAGTCAAACTATTCTCCAAGGCACCTGGGGGCAGGGCAAGAAGCAATGGGTGGAAACTAATCAAGGAGAGAAGCAACTTAGAACTAAGGAGAAATTTCCTGACAGTTAGAACAATTAACCTCTGGAACAGAAGTTGCCTCCAGAAGTTGTGAATGCCCCAACCCTGGAAGTCTTTAAGAAGATATTAGATAGCCATTTGTCTGAAATGGTATAAGGTTCCTGCCCACGCAGGGGGTTGGACTAGAAGACCTCCAAGGTCCCTTCCAACTCTGCTATTGTATTGTATTGTATTATTTCATAAGTAACTCCCCCCCCCATTAAATAGACCTGTAAGTGTAAACAGTTTTAAGTAACTTAATAGAACACTTGTATCATTCTGGCATAAATTCTTCCAATAGCACTTTATCTGTAAAAATATATTACTAATCAAACTGAAGCAATTTCTCTTTATTAAATGCTTGAGGGACTCAAAATATGTCCTTTTATCCAAGCCATTTAATATTTTGATCATTTGATCTAATGACTGATGATTTCTTGCTTTAATGAGATTTTTTTATGATTATGATCACTTTATTACATTTATATAAGCTTCCTAGAATTATCAGGGTTTGGGGCATCATGCACATTATAAATAAACAAGCAAATAAACAAACTTTACAAATGAATAAATGTCAATAGGAGAGATCTAACCAAGCATCATTCCACTGAAGATAATATTGAATAATTTCTTGTGCTGACATATCTAAATAAGAATTCAAGAAATACAACACTATCCATAAGACTCAAAATTTAAATTTCAAACCATTTGTACTTTGAACATCAATGGATGCTCTTTAAGTTTTCAAATAGGGTTGGATAATCTGAATAGTGGTTGTATTTTGAAGTTTCCCTGGCTTTTTTTTTTCAATTACTTTACCCTGCAAGAACCGTAGGGTGATTTTCATCACAATGGCCACAAACTTTTGTCCATTTTTAGAACTGACAAGACAGTCTGACAAAACTGGACAGGAAAAGCCTTTATTCTTATATTTTTATATTCTTTATCCTCATATCCTTATATTCTTTATCCTTATATTCTTGGTTAGCAAAAAAAAGTCAGGATACAACTTTTCTCCATTCATATTTTCTTGACCTGTTAGGGTTGCTTTGATTCTTGAACTTAAACTACTGTTTCTAGTAATATTTTGACTTTAGAGGGAAAAGGGATCTGGAATAAGAACTTTGAGTTAATGGTAGAAGTAGCAGCAATGTACATCAATTATCCTCTGATTCGTTTCTGCTTTCTTCTTCCAACTGGAGGTCAGCATTCCAGGTCTATTCATCACCCACATTTTAGCTCATTTCAAATGTTTTCCTCCCCTTAAATGCATTCTTCCCGAGGCTCTTTTTGAACTTCTCTAAAACTTTGGTACCATTTCATCTCCCTAATCAATGTCACTTATAGCCTGAACATCAGAAATAATGATAATCACATCATTAAGCCAAAAGGATACTCTGCAAGAACATCATTTCATATTTAGTCTCGGGGACAATTATCCCTCTCATTGTTCCTTCCTCCCCAAGTTGTTTTATTTCTCGGTATCATCCAACAAAAATGCAGAGATGGTTAATTGGGAAAGCACTATAAAGAAAACAACCTGCCTCTTTGTCTCTTTGTCTAAAAAAAAATCAAGTTCATATTCCTATCATCTGATAATGATTTGTTTTAAATAATAATTAAACCTTCTTTCTATCCTTCTATTCTATTCTATGCTTCTTCCTCCAATCCCCCCCTCTCTCCCTTCCTTCCTTTTCCCCTGAATGCCATCACTCTGCTAAACAACTAATTCCCACAATACTGTCAAATTTATCCACTAAGACTATATTACTATTTTTCTTCTCTTCCTTCCCAGTACCTATCTCTTCCCACTTACGACTATAACCATGCTGCTGTATCTTCACAATTTATGTTGGTTTATTTGTTTCCTAGTATAATTTGTTCCTTATTAGTAACCTATGACTGTCACTAAGTGTTGTATCTTATGGTTCTTGTTTGAATGTATTCTATTTTATTTTTCTGTATGTACACTGAGAGCCTATGCACCAAAGACAAATTCCTTGTGTGTCCAATCACACTTGGCCATTAAATTATTCTATTCTATTCTATTCTATTCTATTCTGCTCTGCTCTGCTCTGCTCTACTCTACTCCACTCTACTCTACTCTACTCTTTCCTTCCTTCATCCCTTCTTCCTTCTTAGGTTAAGTAAAACAAATAGCCTATTAGAATTTGAAAGGGGAGCAATGACAAATAAGAAGTTTGTCCTTTTTTCTCAGCAAAATATTACCAATAAAACAACTTGATGCAAATCATGGGATCATCAGAAGAATGGCAATAATCTTAGCAGGTGTTTTATGTATTCAACACCAGTTTGGACTGGAGAGGCAAGGCAGTATTAATCAATCTTAAGTTCAAGATTATGCTTCCCTGGATATGGGTTTATAGAAGAGAAGCCTTTGGCTTTTGTATCTTTGATGGCTTTGATAGCTTTTTTAACCTATACTGAATGTTTTTCTATATTTCTACATCGCTGACTTCTGGTGGCAGGAAAATCAGGGATGTCACAAGAAAACAATGCAGAATATATTTCAATGCAGTACAATAAACTGTGGAATCATCATGTCAACAGTGTGCCTTCAGTAATGATTACCCCTAATCCCTCCCTCCCTTAGATAGGCAATGATGGAAGAAACTGCTCCTCACCAGCAACCAGATCAGGTAATAAAACACAAAGGTATATTGTACAGTGACATGATTTTATTTAAAAGCTTAGTATGCCTAACAAAGACTCAAATATCTGTCAGTGGAGTATGGAGAAAAAATAAAGTTTAATTTACTTTAAATTGTTCTGACAGCCAATCTCATGGTCCAAACTTTAGACATCTGATGAAAGTCTTTACCTCTTTCTGTTTGAGGAACTGATGGGGAAACCTCAAGTTAATGCAACTTGAAATATTTTCTTTATCCAAGTCACCAAGCTACTTCGCCATAAAAGGATAAAAATAAATCATTGTTGGGGATTAATAGTTATAGTTTAGCTGTTTTGGGCAGCCTTTAATTCCAAAACCACAGCATACCATACAACCAATATGTGCAATCTATGTTCCCTTGCAACTGTTGAAGTCAACTCAAGGCTGTGCATGCCTATGAAGAAATCGCAACTGGCTGACCAACCGCACTCAACATGTAGTCCTCAATGGAACGGCATCTACATGGAAGGAAGCATGCAGCGGAGTACCCCAAGGCTCTGTTTTAGGCCCAGTACTCTTCAACATCTTCATCAATGATTTGGATGAGGGTATAAATGGGGAACTCATCAAATTTGCAGACGACACCAAGCTGGCAGGAATAGCCAACACTCCAGAAGATAGGCTTAAGATACAGAAGGATCTTGAGAAACTTGAACATTGGGCACTATCTAACAAAATGAAATTCAATTGTGGAAAAAGTAAGGTTCTACATTTAGGCAAGAAAAACAAAATGCAGAGGTACAGTATAAATGGTACCTTGCTCAATAGTAGCAACTGTATCCTAGTGGACAACCATTTAAATATGAGCCAGCAGTGTGCAGCAGCTGCCAAAAAAGCCAATACAGTTCTAGGCTGCATAAACAAAGGGATAGAATCTAGATCACATGAAGTGTTAATACCACTTTATAATGCCTTGGTAAGGCCACACTTGGAATACTGCATACAGTTTTGGTCGCCATGATGTAGAAAAGACGTGGAGACTCTGGAAAGAGTGCAGAGAAGAGCAACCAAGATGATTAGGGGACTGGAGGCTAAAACATATGAAAAACGGTTGCAGGAACTGGGTATGTCTAGTTTAATGAAAAGAAGGACCAGGGGAGACATGATAGCAGTGTTCCGATATCTCAGAGGGTGCCACAAAGAAGAGGGAGTCAAACTATTCTCCAAGGCACCTGGGGGCAGGACAAGAAGCAATGGGTGGAAACTAATCAAGGAGAGAAGCAACTTAGAACTAAGGAGAAATTTCCTAACAGTTAGGACAATTAACCTCTGGAACAGCTTGCCTCCAGAAGTTGTGAATGCCCCAACCCTGGAAGTCTTTAAGAAGATGTTGGATAGCCATTTGTCTGAAATGGTATAAAGTTCCTGCCTACGCAGGGGGTTGGACTAGAAAACCTCCAAGGTCCCTTCCAACTCTGCTATTGTATTGTACTGTAAATGTGAACAGTTTAAATGACACAAAGACAATATAATTTTAAAATTCTCAATTTTAAGTAAGCATATACATACAACCCACATAATTATATAGAATATTTATGTAGGGATACAGCAGTGGCCTCATAACCAATTCAGCTATCCAGGCAATTGCCTCTCGTATTGCTTCATACATCTTTTAAGGAATCATAGAATACATGATGTGGGTAGTATTGGACAACATGCTTAATAATTTAATATTTTTTCAATGATAACAACTTAATATACTGATTATTAAGACACCTTAATATATAGATACCACATGAAAATATTGCATATACATATACTCATGTCTGTCTCTGGGTTTAATATTAAATCTAATTTTAAAAAGTTTGTTCTACATATTTGGAACAGCAAAAAAAATAGCACTTAGACTTATATACTGCTCCATATTTCTTTTCACAGTTCTATAAGCAGAGTCACCATATTGCCCCCAACAATTTGAGTCCCCATTTTACTGACCACAGAAGGATATAAGGCTGAGTGAATCTTGAGCCTGCCAGGATTGAACTTATGGCAGTGGTCACAATCAGCTGCAATAACTACATTCTAACCACTGCACCACCACAGCTCCTCCGGATGCCCCCTTGAGCAGCTTGCCACTAGAGGAGAAATTTAACTCTATCCTTCTGACCTTCTGGAAGGGCCTTGAAACAATGGCTCTGCTAATTGCCTGTGGTCTTTGATGAGGACACGCTATACTGGAGGTGATTGGTACAAGATAAAAGCCCAACCCTGATTCATTTATGCCTTTGGTTTTTAATCTTTCTTTAATCATTGCTAATTTTAATGCTTTTATAATTAATTTTTTATGAGACTGTAACCTGGCCAGAATTGCTTTTGATAGTTAGATGGGCAGTGTTCTGACCCAGCCTTCATGAGCCCCACTCAATGGCCTACTTGTGAGGAGAAACTCCTTTTTATTTAGAAAGGCAGGAATACATGGCATTCACTGACAAATGAAGAGGAAATATCCAGGAAAAGAAGGAGATATTAACAAGCCCCTCTCCACAACTGTTGGAGACCATTCATGCTCCAGAAGAGTTCCCTCTGGTGGATTCCTTGCCAGGATTTCCTTGCCGCTACCCAGGTTGGTCAGGACTCCTTGTGTTGGGATTTAAGTGCTAATTGAGGCTCCCTGCAAGGAACTCAGAGACTGCTACAGCTTGTGAATCACCTAAGTATGTGTGATCTGGGCAAACCACAAGAAGCAGCATACAAATTTAATAAATAAATGTAAATTAACAAATGCATATTTAACCCAAATATGAAGCTTGATCCACACATCGTTTTCTTCCTGCCTAGACAATACCTAGCACCTGAGTTCAGTGATGGAATTCAAATAATTTAACAACCGGGTCTCTGCCCTAATGACCAGCTGGGTGGGTGTGGCCAAGGTTGGTGTGGCCAGGGGGTGTTACAGATAGCACTTGGGGGAGTGCCACACTCCCCTGTGCCCCATTTTGGGCCTAGTAGGCCTCCCTGCATCCTCCTGAGAGCAAAAACAGGCCACGGGGGAGGGGGGGAGGACGCACTGCACCCCCGCACCTTGTTTTGGACCTAGTAGGCTTCCTTGCAGCCTCCCGGGGGCAAAAATGGGCCGCCAGAGGGGTATGCTACACCTCCTGCACCCCATTTTAGGCCTAGTAGGCCTCCCTGCACTTACCTGGGAGCCAAAACAGGGCACGAGGGGAGGGGACTCTTGGAAGGGGCAGGGCAGGAAGGGGTGGGGCCAGCCTGAAATTTAACAACTGGTTTTCCCAAACCAGCCTGAACCAGCTGAATCCCACCACTGGCTAAATTCCATCTTTTAGGACGGGAAAATGAACAGAGCTAGAGAAAGCCATAGAGCAGAGGAGACAGGACATTGTATTGTTAATGACAATATGGTCCCTCAGGTGAATGATGATGTCCTTAGCAAAACACCAGAAGCAAGCCCGTGGCTATGGCTGTTTCAAGCGATTCACAAGATTCCTGGGGGAATCCTTTATAAATAATGTCTGGATTATTCCCAGGGAGCTTCACTGCAAAGACTTATCTGCCTCATGTTCTCACTGTGCTCATTGAGAATGCAATCTATTGCTTTGCCAAGCCCCCAAAATAATAACCAACCTAGCTTGGAAAGAGCATTACTAAAAAAAAACACCTCGAAAGTGTTAGGAAGAATATACATTTAAGCAGAACATTTTTAAGACCAGGCATCCATAAATGTATTGTGTGCCAAAGATTATGATTTTGAATCTTTCTGCCTTTCCACAATTCAGGACAATGGAAATGCCATCAAGCTGAATCTCAGGTGAGAAATACAGGTAGTCCTTGATTTACAACAGTTTGTTGAAGGACCATTTCACAAACTGAAAAAAAAAAGACCAATGACTATTTTTCACACTTACGACCATTGCAGAATCCCCATGGTCATGTGATCAAAATTCAGTTGCTTAGCAACTGACTCATATTTATGATGGCTGCAGTGCCTCAGAGTCATGTGATCACCTTTTGCAACCTTCAGTGGAGCCAGATTCACTTAACAATCATGCCACAAACTAAACAACTGCAGTCATCTCCTTTACAACTGTGACAAGAAAGTTTGTAAAATGGGGCAAAATTCACTTAATAAAGGTCTCATTTCGCAACAGAAATTTCGGGCGATTGAAGTATTGTCTTAAATCGAGGACTACCTGTGCAAAGTCCCACTTGGCAATCAATGGGTGTGCCTTTTACAATCTTCTTCTTAAAGACTTGCAGTGTTGGGGCATTCACAACTTCTGGAGGCAAGCTGTTCCACTGATTGATTGTTCTAACTGTCAGGAAATTTCTCCTCAGTTCTAAGTTGCTTCTCTCCTTGATTAGTTTCCACCCATTGCTTCTAGTAGTAGTAGTAGTAGTAGTAGTAGTAGTAGTAGTAGTAGTAATAATAATAATAATAATAATAATAATAATAATAATAATAATAATAATAATAATAATAATAATAATGAAAGCAGGATTTGCTTAACATCAGCATGCTTCACTGAACAGTTGTAGTGTTTCACTTAAAAGCTATGGCAAAAAAAATATCATAAAAATCAGACATGGCTCATGGCCTTGCTTAATAATGGAAATTCTGATCATAATTACGGTGTTAAGTTAGGAACTACCTGTAACTGGTGAAGGAGTCCTATACTATTTAAAATGCACAACTAGATTAAATATTACTAGTTATTTGTGTGTTTTCATTTCAGAACTTGATTCCAAATTAGCTCAACTCCAAAAAAAGAGTAGAGAATACAAGCATTTTTTAGGAGATAACCAGGCTGAGCCTGAAGAAGGAGTCAAACGCATCATCAGCTTCAAGTGTCTTTGCACCCACCTTGAATTCCATTGATCCTTTCAATTTGCTTTGACTGTTAGTAGCTCAGATTCTTGTAGAGAATTTAAGCTTGCCATAAACCTTTATATTCATTTGAACTGCCTGTGTTTCCTGATTTCCTGCCCTTGATACCTATCAATTCATCCCAACATTTCTTCACATGCACTGTTTAGAAAAGGACATTGTAGCAGGAAAAAATCCCCACCACCTCATTAATATGGTGTGTTTATTTCTGCAAAATTAATTCTTGCCGACTAATGCACCCTTGCATTGACGATGTTACATAGTTAGGGTTATGAAATGACTGCAAGAAAGCAAGCAAGCTCAGAGAGCACCAAGGACCCCTCGTTTCAACTCCGAACTACAAATATTCTCCTTTAATGCATCAAATAAGATATGCAAACAATTAGCTGTAAATCAATGGCTGCAGAGAGAATGCTGATTATATTGAAAACTTTCATATTCAATGCTTTTGTCAACAGAGTTTATGGCAGGGGTCAGCAACCTTAAACACTCAAAGAGCCACAAAGGTTCTAACCAGAAGCCCCCCGTTCAATTCTGAAGCCGACTGGAAGTTCAGTTCCCCCACCATAGAGTCTCCTCCTAGAGTGACATCCTTTTTCCTCTATCTGTCCTAACCGAAAACCCTAGCAATTGTGGAGCTGACCGTAAAACCCACCCCTTGCCATAGTCTCCTCCTGGCGCACCCTGATTCCTCCCCAAACCAGAAGCTCCTCTAAAAATTGTGGTGCCAACTGGCAACAGGGAGCTGCAGCCAAGAGTTGAAAGAGCCTCATGTGGCTCCAGAGCCACGGGTTGCTAATCCCTGGATTATGGGAAAGATGGTAAATTTTATAACAGACATATGTTTCTGTCTCCTTATTTCATGATCCCTCACATTATTTGATGGATTTAGTGAAGTCTTTCTTTCACACCTCCAAATATATTTTGATTGATTAACAAGAAATGTATGTGATTTTTTTAAAAATGTATGTTGTCCAAGATAAAGAGAATTTGTTCCCCTTGGGCCATTCCAAACGGAAACTTCAAACAGACAGCAAAGCTCTCTTGTATGATTTCTGTAATGATGCTACGTGAGAGAATGAATATGTGCTGACATTTTGCTAGACCTGTTGGTAGCTCTGCCAGAGCAGATTTGAAACCAGACCTGGCAGTACAAATCTCATCTTTAGCAGCTGTGAAAATCTAGACTAGCAATTACATCGACTGTTTGCTTTCATAGAGGTCAACAATTGTGGGGGGAAAAGGGGCCGAAAAAATCCCAAATGATATTAAGACACAGGAGTTTAGAAAAATGGCCTTGCTGGGTCAAATCACCTATGCCAGGGGTCTGCAAAGTCGGCTCTTTTAAGACTGGTAGACTTCAACGCCCAGAATTCCCCAGCCAGCTATGCTGGCTGGGGAACTCTGGGAGTTGAAGTCCACCAGTCTTAAAAGAGCCGACTTTGCAGAACCCTGACCTATGCAACTTAGTTCAAGAAATTTGGAGAGCACATTAAGTATAAAGGTTTTAGTGATTGCATGGCAGAGGGGACAAACATATCAGAAGAACATACAACTAACTCTGTAACTGAAGGTCCCAAAGGTGCTTATTCAGGTGGCAACTGGACTTTTTTTTTTCTTTGAAGATGTTTCACTTCTCATCCAAGAACCTTCTTCAGCGCTGGAAGGATAGTGGAGAATCTCTACAGGCTTTTACCTATACAATTTGGGATGAACACCTTTTGAATGGCATGGAAATAGGAATGGATTTCCAGAGGGGGGAAAATTGCAGACTACAGGAATCAGGAGCACTGCTCAGGTGACCCTGAGGACACAGATAAATCTCCAAGTGCTTCAATGAACTTTTAAAACAGGGGTGTCAAACTCAAGGTCCAAGGGCCAGATCCGGCCCACAGGGTGCCACCCTAGAAACAGCAAAGAACAGGGCCACAGTGCCTCTGCCAGCAAAAATGGCATTTTCAGCTGCAACAACATTCTGGAGACCTCTGGCAGTAAAAACGGAGCTAGGGGGATTGCACATGCCCCCCCCCAGCTCCATTTTCACTGCCAGAGGGTGGCAGGAGGCCATCCCAGTTAAAAATGGAGCTCTGGAGCCCATTCTCGCAGGCAGAGCACTTGGGCCACCATAGATGCCCCCCCCGATACAAGTGACATCAAGCTGGCCATGTCCACCTTGGCCACACCCACCCTGGCCCCTGAGGTGAAACACAACCCTGATGTAGCCCTCATTTAAATTGAGTTTGACATTCCTGCTCTAAAAGGATGCAAATGACCAACTGCTGGCAAGGAATATAAATTCTTCCATTCCCCACTATCCTGTCAGAGTTGAAGAAGCTTCTTGGTTAAGAAGTGAAACATCTTCCAAGGAAAAAAAAACAAGAATATCTAGCTGTCTCCTGAAAAAGCACCTCTGAGACAACCATGCCCTGGATGACTGAGAATCTCTACCAGTGTCTGTAACTGAATGCATTTATGGAGGTCAAAACACCAAAATCAGTATACATATTCTCCTTCTACAAAAATCTCAAATATGAACCAAAAAGTACCAAAAAGTACTGTCTCTTTCAAATCAAGCTTAATTCTTGGTACATATATAGATTGATTCAACTACTTAACGTATACTTATATATTAGTAGATAATATTTTATTGTTTTCCATTCTTAGGTTGTTGTAGCTGAATCAATCCATATATGTACCAGGAGTCAAGCTTGATTTGAAAGAGACCTTACTTTTTAGTTAGTATTTGAGATTTTTGTAGGAGAATTTGAAGATTATTATCTACTAATATGATCTACTAATATATGTATATACATAAGTAGTTACAAGGGGACACGGTGGCTCAGTGACTGAGACACTGAGTTTGTCAATCAGAAAGGTCGGCAGTTTAGGCAGTTTGAATCCCTAGCACTGTGTAATGGAGTGAGCTCCCATTACTTGTCCCGCTTTCTGCCAACCTAGCAGTTCAACAGCATATAAAAATGCAAGCAGAAAAATAGGGACCACCTTTGGCGGGAAGGTAACAGCATTCCGTGCATCTTCGGCATTCAGTCATGCTGGCCACATGACCACGGAAATGTCTTCGGACAGCGCTGGCTCTTCAGCTTTAAAAACGGAGTTGAGCATCACCCCCCAGAGTCGGTAATGACTAGCACATATGTGCGAGGGGAACCTTTACCTTTTTAAGTAGTTACAGAGTTATGTTCTCCTTCTTTTTTTGAGTTATGTTCTATCTGTCACGTCTGCCATACAATCACTAAAATCTTTATACTTAATGTACTCTCCAAATTTCTTGGACTAAGTTGCATAGATGATCTGACTTGGTTAGTTTTTCAATATATTTAAGCCTATCAAAATACTCTTAAGGTGATGTGACATGCTATGCAAAATAAATATTCCCTCCCAGTCTTCTCTTCATCTAAATTAGGTTGGGTTTTTTTTTTTTTTTAAGAACTGAGGAACTTCAGGGAATTTTCTTCCTGCTTCAGTCTTTGAGGTGGCTCCCTTTCTCTAATTGAGCAAATTAAACTGGGCTGAGAATCTAATCCCTGCATTAGTCACCATGAAGAATGTAATATAAACAGTACCACAAGGAATATAGTTTAATCTCCAGCGTGTGTTCATGATGAAGTAATCACAGCCATCCACGACATGTATAACTTATTCACATTTGTTCTCATCATCCTTCTTAGATCTTGCCAACTGACTCTTATACAAAAGAAATCATTGTCCCACAGCACGGAGTGGAATCGCAAATGAGCAATGGGAAAAACTTACTGGCACAAAGTGAATATGGTAATAAGTATAAATGGCAACAGGTGAGGAACTCTGCTTTTGATCTTTCTTTTTTTAAAGGAGAACAATGTCATACTTTGTGCTACATCTGAAATAATTACATGTAAAGTGTTTTAGAACACATGATATAATTGATAAGTAGAGCTGTTATATAATTAGATATTTTTCTTGATTAAAGGGTAAGTGGAAGATGTGCTGAAGTGGGGGGAAAAACCAGAATGGTGTGCTTTTAGATAATAGGAATATATATTACCCAAAATTTTGATGTAGCAATGCTATGGAACACTTGGTAAACCTTTTCCTTTGTCATAAATGCAACATTTGAACTCTGCTGTCTTTGGTAAGCTGTATATATGAGACACTATCTAAAAATAATAGCGTACTTTTTTCCCCAAAAGAAATTGTTCCCTTTTTCCTCACAGAAGACAGAATTTTAGTATAAGGAATATGTTTAAATTCTTCTCCAATATCTAGCTGATTTATTTGTTTAAAAAAGAAGCAGCTTTAACAGTTTGATATCATCCTTACATTCATTTAAAAAAACATTTTTGTTTTAATTTCTTGAATTAATGTGTTTCTATTTATTATTTTCCCACTGTTAGATTTCGGAACAGATGTACTACATGATCCAGATGCTAAAGATATAGAAAAATAAATTTAGAAACAGCCTTTTGTGGCATTGATTCTGAGATGAAACATTAAACATTGGAGCTACAATTTGCTAAACTCAGAATCTATAATTTTTCCTCTCCCTTTCTCTGCCTCTTTCTTCATTTACCATATATTATTACTACTCTTTCTCTCAGTGTGTGTGTGTGTGATAGAGAGAGGGAAAGAGGGAGGGAGGGAGGCAGAGAGAGAGAGAGAGAGAGAGAGAGAGAGAGAGACAGAGAGAGAGAGAGACAGAGAGAGAGAGAGAGAGAGAGAGAGAGAGAGAGAGAGAGAGAGAGAGAGAGAGAGAGAGAGAGAGAGAGAGAGAGAGAGAGAGAGATGGATGGATGATTGGAACAGTTCTACTACATTTTTCTACCTAAAGTAGAACAAAAAATGTCATCCCAAACATTTTTTCTAATAAATGATATGGCCCTGAGTACTATAGATGGCATGTTAGATCCTGTGTGAGGTTGCAATTCCCGTACACGCCAACAAGATCAATAATACAATAGCAGAGTTGGAAGAGACCTTGGAGGTCTTCTAGTCCAACCCCCTGCCTAGGCAGGAACCTAGACAAATGGCTATCCAACATCTTCTTAAAGACTTGCAGTGTTGGGGCATTCACAACTTCTGGAGGCAAGCTGTTCCACTGGTTAATTGTTCTAACTGTCAGAAAACTTCTCCTCAGTTCTAAGTTGCTTCTCTCCTTGATTAGTTTCCACCCATTGCTTCTTGTTCTGCCCTCAGGTGCTTTGGAGAATAGTTTGACTCCCTCTTCTTTGTGGCAACCTGTGAGATATCAGGAACACTGCTATCATTTCTCCCCTGGTCCTTCTTTTCATTAAACTAGACATACCCAGTTCCTGCAACCGTTCCTCATATGTTTTAGCCTCCAGTCCCCTAATCATCTTTGTTGCTCTTCTCTGCACTCTTTCCAGAGTCTCCACGTCTTTTCTACACCGTGGCAACCAAAACTGTATGCAGTATTCCAAGTGTGACCTTACCAAGGCATTATAAAGGGGCATTAACATTTCACGTGATCTTGATTCTATTCCTCTGTTTATGCAGCCTAGAACTCAGTGGTTGTAGTCAGGGGTGGACTGGTTCGGGTGAACTGGTAGTTCTGGTGATCAGTTGGCCCCGCCCATCCATTCCTGTTCTATTCCACCTTAGATTTCCTTTGTTTGAAGCTCTGCTGATTGGCACAGCAGAGCATCTCAGTTGTTTTACCCACCAGGGCTGTTGGAAAAGGTAAGATTTAGGGTTGATTTCAAATGCAATATGTGCGCACCAGTTATAACTTATTACACCAGTTAAATCCCACCACTGGTTGTAGTTTGTGGGAGCTATAGTCCAAAATGTTTGGAGGGTAGCAGGTGTAACATACTGTAGACCTTTCAGATCAGAATGTCTCACCCTAATCCTCCAAAGGCTCAAGACAATTGAGATTAGAAAACATGTTATTGCTAATAGAAAACACTGAAGGGAAATCACGACTTTCACTCATTTCTTGCGGATATATTTGTGTGCAGGTACTAAGGAAACACAGGGAGCAAACTAGATGTAGTGGTTAAGACATCAAGCTAGAAACAAGGAAACCAGGAGTTCTGGTCTTGTCTTGGGCAGGAAGTCAGCTGGGTGACCTTTATCCAGTCACTGTCCCTCAGTCCTACAAGGAGACAATTGCAAAACACTCCTGAAAAACTTTGACAAGAAGATGGCAGGGAATTGTCCAGGCAGTCTCCAAGATTCAGATAGGATTGAATGGAAGGAAAACAAAAACCAAGCAAAGTAATTTAGGTCATAAGATTCAAGTCAAGGAGTACATATATAGACAGAGATTTGTTTCTTTATTTAGCATGTGGCATATTATACATGGATTAGCTATATAAATTGAACATTTCAATTAGATTAATAGATCCCAGTAAAATATAAATGTCAAAAAGACATTTTTGTCTATGTTCTATGTTCAAATATCAATGTCTAGAATGAGGTGGCTGGATGGAGTCACTGAAGCAGTAGGTGTGAGCTTAAATGGACTCCAGAGGACGGTACAGGACAGGAAGACCTGGTGGAGCATTGTCCATGGTGTCGCAATGGATCGAACATGACTTCAAACTAACAACAACAACAAAGGCCATCTAACCATTGAAGCACAGCACTGTGTATATTTTAAAAAATCAGATACGGGACCGGTATATGAACTCAGCTTACAGCCCGGTCATGATATGATCTACAGTTTGACGTGGGACTCTGCGGTCATACTGGGCTGGGGAGGGGGGCATTTATACTGGGCGTCCCAACAGACACCTTGGGAAGTGCAAATCCTATTCAGGGTTGTCTATTGCTGATGAGTTAGTTCAAAGCCTGGCTCCTTTTTTGTGGGGTCATTTATATGTCTTCTTATAACTAGATGTTCAGTGACCCATTTGACTTTCCACTGGGAATTAATGTTCAAGTTAACAAGATACAGAAGGATGAAAGAAACAATCTAATCTACAAAATCAACTGTAACCATTGTTGCATTGTTGAAATTGTCCCACGTAGAATTGGTTGCCAATTCTACGTGGGACAAACATGACGTCAATTAAAAAACAGGATCCACCAACACCGTCTGGCACTCAAAAGCCACAACTCCAAATCCTTAATCTCTACTCACACCAACACCAAACAGTACCAGTTCAATTGGAGCAATAGAAAAATAATTGGCCATGCTACCACCTGCCACGGTCATGAGTTCATTGAAGCCTGACACTCCACAATTACATCAACAGGCACATTGACCTACAACTAACTTATGAGCCTCTCAGAATCCGAATCAGCTAACCAGAGGCAGCACCAACCCTCAGTCAACCCATGCAAAGCTCCCTCCACTGGCACTTCATCTACCAATGACTTCCCCATCATACAACTCCCAATGATGACTCCCCCCTGATCCATTACAAGACAGTTACTTGACTTACTCACACATGACATGACTCATCCCAAGAAGACCCTCACTTGACACATCTACACCAGACTCATCGCAAGACCTACTACTGACCACATGAAACCCTAACAAACAGAAGAATACTGACATCCCCTAAACACTGCTGAATATGTTACCTAGCCTCATAACAAAAGATTTGGAAACCAGCACACAAGCTCGGAGAATGAACCTTCACCTTCATAATGTTACAATTATTTGGCAGATATTGTGCAAGTGCCAGTGGATTTTCCTAGATTTGTGACTTCCTGCGGATAAATGAGGAAGGATGCACCAGTAGGAGTGAGTTGTATGCAGAGATTTATATAGTTCTTACGTATAGATTTAAGTAGATGTCCAGACTCTGAGGAAAAAACTATTGCTTTGATGTTCTCCTGCTACTTTCCTTGATATTGTGTATTGTCCAGAGAGGTCTTATCAAACTGCACTGTAGTTACCCAAGCATATCTACCATGAAAGTCCTTACTATCAGGGGCTTTTCAGTCAATATCATGCATTAGACTGTAATGTTTGATACTAAGAAATTTGCTGCTCCTGATATTTGATTTCCCATCAGATGGCTCTTGACAGATATAGCACCCATTGGTTATAAGTGACAACTCGATGTGGCTTTTGGGTTTGTTTCTTTTTGTGTTCAACTAGCCTGTGAAATATGATAGGTGGAACATGCACACACATGAAAATGGATTTTTCATCTGATGAACTTCACATCATTTCTCCCCTCCCTTTGGCAAGTTCCTCCGTTCTGCTTCCCCATTAGCTCTTCCTAACGGATTTGGCTGCAATTGGTCAAAGACCCAATTACATGCAATTACATGCAATGCTTTTGGAAGCCTTAAAGAACTCCCAACATTTAACAGAGATAAGAAAATTGAGAAATAGAGTGTGAGAGAAAGAAAGCATTACCTGCAGAAGGCAATCTCAGTGGCTGGCAAACTTCATTTTCACCAGCTTCCTCAAGGGAAATGAACAGCTTCCTGACCAGCGTCACTGAAATAGTCTGCACTAATAGAGAAGTGAGATTTGATCGGTGTTGTTTATAGCTTCCATCTTCAAAACGTTGGGGGGGGGGGGGAAGAGACAGAGAGAAAGAAAGACAAGGAAAAATATATTAGTAAGTCACTATTATCAAAACTTTGTTCCATTTCCCTGTTTTTGCATAGTAGAATTACAGGTAGTTCTCAACTTTTGACCACAATTGAGCCCAACATTCCTGTTGCTAAGCAAGACAGTTGTTAAATGAGCTTTGCCTTTCTCATTTTATGACCTTTCTCACCACAGTTTTAAAGTGAATCACTGCAGATTTTAAGTTAGGAACACAGGCGTTGAGTGAATCTGGATTCCCCATTGATTTTGTTTGTCAGAATGTCGCAAAAGGGAATCTCATGATCCAGTGGTGGGTTTCAATTTATTTCACTACTGGTTTGCTGGTATGCATGGATGCTCACACATACTTCTGCGCATGCCCATCCAGGCGGGTGGGCGGTGTCTCCCGCCACTGCCCCAACAGTTTGCCCAATCCAGGGCAAACTGGCAGAAACCCACCTCTGGCATGATCCCAGGACACTACAACCATCAATAATATGAACCAGTTGCCAAGCATCTGAATTTTAACACACGACCATGAGGATGCTGCAATAGTTCTAGGCATAAAGAATGTCCATAAGTCACATTTTTCAATGCCATTGTAACTTCGAATGAAATCCAACACCTTGGTTGGTTCCACTGTTGAACTGCTCTGTCAGGAAATTTGCACTGACAGCTAGAATGGGCCCTTTTGTGACTTATGTTCACTGTTTTGGCACTTTGTCATCTAAGATGGCATGGGTTATCCTCTGCTATATCCTTCAGAAGGGCTATCCTATTCTCCTTCCACCTTTTCTTCTGAATGCCAAACAGTGTTTATCTTGGGAGGACCCAATTTCCACTCTACATATCATCTTTTTTGTCCTTCTCAGAAGCTTTTCCTATAAAGATGGTACATCAGTCTAAAACAGGGATGTCAAACTCATTTCATTGAGGGCCGCATCAGGGTTGTGTTTGGGGCCCCAGGGTGGGTGTGGCCAGGGTGGGTGTGGCCAGCTCCACATGACTCATGCACCTGTAGTGGCCTGAGTGTTCAGCCAGCAAACGGGCTCCAGAGCTCCGTTTTCAGCTGTGACAGCCTCCTGCAATCCTCTGACAGTGAAAATGGAGCTCAGGAGAGCCACACGCATCCCTCCTGAGCTCCGTTTTCACTGGCAGAGGCACTGCGGGCCATCCTTCACTGCCTCTGGGCCAGCCCCATGACACCCCTGGTCCAGGGGTGGGTTCCAGCTGTCACTATTGCCGGTTTGCTCATGGCCATGCCGTGCATGTGCTTGATGTGCACTGCCTGCACATGCACAATGCAATAAAAATTGCTTTGCGCATTTGCAAATAGGATGGCGGCGCCTATGGTGCCTTCAGGAGAACTGGTTCAGGGGCATGGCAGGCCTGTGTCACTGCCAGTTCCAGCAACCCAGACTGCCAAACCACTACCGGTTCAGCCGAACTGGTCCGAACTGGTTGGAACCCACCACTGCCCTGGTCTAAAGTAAAGGTAAGACTTCTATCTGAATAATTTTCCCCAGGGATTTAACACTTATGCTAAATAGGAAAGCACATTCAATGCATCTTAATCCCCCATAGCTCCATTATTATGGAGCAGAGCAGTAGCCTCACAACATGACATCCCTGAATAAATGCCGTGACCTTGACTGATTCCCCACCCCACATTATTAACTTCAAAGGATGGTTGTTTAAATAGCATGATAGGTTTAAAAAGGGATCTTCAGGACTGGAGGGAGAGAAAAGAATTCAGGGACTGCAAATAGAGAAAGCAGCTTCCGTCACAATTCTTTTTTTAAAGTCTCCCTGAGACCGATTTTAAAGGTTTATTTTCCATCTGTATAACCTATACATAATGAAAAGAAAATTTAGAGAAGATGTGTTTGTCATTGTTGAATAAAGTGAACCATCTATAAACAAGGCTGAAAAACGGCTTTTCTTTCACATCTGTGATAAACCTTTTAAATCCTCCCTTATTATGCCCTAGAACAGTATTTTAATGATCTCCTCTCTCCCCCACCCCCCATTTTTAGAAAAGTTTAAAAAATGACTAATATAGAACTGACTTTTAACTACATTGCTAATAGAATTGTATTACTACTTTTGAAATAACAAAAGTGAGCGGTTCATTAATTTTTCACCTTAAGCGTACTGGAAGTTTGACAGTTTTATGCATTGAATAGATACTCCAAAGAACCTTATTCTGTGTTCTAGGAAAGTATAAAATTAGAACAGAAAACAAAGCATGTTCAGTAGATAAAATGTATACAGCTGTACATTGGGAAACTATAACCTATCACAGCAAATCATGAATAAGGGATATTTGGTGGAATAAAAAATTGGCTCACTCAACAAGCTCAGTCAGCAATCTTCTGGACATCTTCAATTTAAAGGGAATCCACTGACTTTATGCATTATAATTTGGGAAGCAAGGAAAAAATATAATATGTGGTGTGTAACTTTTTGTGACACATGACTAGGTTTCAATTTCTTACAAAGGCAGTGATCATATGCTTAAAAATATGTTGATTTTTGCAATGATTGTGATATGTTTGGAAATCTTTTTTTACTAATGTAATTGGGGATATTAAACATTTTTTTCCTCCTGTCCTATGCACAATGAACTTATAATTATTGAAAAAATATATGTCTCATGGGGAAATATGAAGATAGCAGCGGAGGTTTTTAAGAAGAGACAGGACAACAATTTGTCTGAAATGATGTAAGGTTTCCTGCCTGAGCAGAGGGTTGGACTAGGAGACCTCCAAGGTCCCTTTCAACTCTGTTATTCTGAAATATAAGTTGTGGATTGACTCATACAAATTATGTTTCTTCTTGAAGACAGTATGGATAAAGTACAGATTCAGAAAACCCCCACTAAATAATAGAAATATTTTTGTTAGGTATAATACCAGAAACCTATGATAAAGGGACTATATACTTAATACTACATATCTTGACAGTAGCGAGAGTTGTATTTGCACAACATTGAAAAATGGGAATATCCCATCAGATGAAAGCATGATTCGGAAAATATTGGATTGTGCAGAGATGGATAGGCTGACATTGAAAATAAAAGATAAAGGAGATACAGAGTACTACTCAATATGAGATGGTTATCAATGGTTAGACATAAAAAGTAGAGATTAGATGAAGATTATATGCTAGTATAATTAATACAATTATAAACAAGCTAATATAACTATTAATATTGCTATAATTACTATGTATATTATTATTATCATCATCAACATCATCATCATCACTATCATTATATCTGGGTATTTTTTTTGATAAAATGAAATGCCTGGACAATATACTGTTTTCAAAATAGTTATATATAAATATAAAAAAAATATTTAAAAAAAGAAAAAAATAGTGCAAAGAAATGGTGGACAACCTCTGTCTCCATCTCCACTTTTTTTTGCAGCTTCAAATTTCATTTGCCAAAATTTAGGAGTACTATCTTTTATTGTTTTGAAGTGTGCATATTTGTGCATATTTGAAACCCATCCGAACTTAATGGGGAGAATATTTCCATCCTTGCCTACTTATCTCATGCACCTCTCTCAATTATCTTTTTACATTGTTCCCGCCAATTGAACCTAAAATAAATCCATCCTTTTGGTGTGGGGGGGGGGGGGGTTATAAACAAGTGATCCAACCATAATTAATATTCTATCTCAAGGATTAGAGCTTCTTTTTAAGACTTTACTGAAACCTGGGCTCAAAAGAGAAAATGTAATTTGGAGCACAGCAGTGGTGGGTTTCAATTTTTTTTAGAACCTACTCTGTAGGTGTGGCCTATTTTGTGGGCGTAGCTTGGCAGTCATGTGACAGGGTGGGAGTGGCCAACTTGTAAAATGTGGTGAAACTCATTTAACAACGCTCTTGCTTAGCAACCAAAATTTTGGGCTCAATTGTGATGATAAATTCTCTTTTTCTTTCTTTCTTTCTTTCTTTCTTTCTTTCTTTCTTTCTTTCTTTCTTTCTTTCTTTCTTTCTTTCTTTCTATCCTTCCTTCCTTCCTTCCTTCCTCCTTCCTTCCTTCCTTCCTTTCCTTTCCTTTCTTACTTTCTGCCTTCCTTTCCTTTCCTTCCCATTGGGTTACCGGCAGCGGCAGGCCAGACTTACTTCTTGATTCGCCAGTGGAACCCCCTCTGACCGGCTCTCTAAATTTCACCATCCGGCTCTTGCGAGTAGGTGCGAGCCTGCAGAAACCCACCACTGGAGCACAGGTATACATCTCTATGGATGATGACCACTGAATACATACTGCATCTTTTCCAGAGATTTTTCTGCCTGCCCATCACAGCTGACATGCAATGAATAGGTTTAAGGTGTTCCTGAGAGATGTGCATGCCCACATATGCTCTAAATATAAAACCCAGCAGGGGAAATCAGTGTTCAGAAGAAAAGGAACGGAAGACGATAGAAATAAGGCAAATGAAGCTATATATGTTCTGAAGAACTTAAAAAGCCTGTTTATTGTAGCAAATGGCCAGATTAAAAGGCAACATGGACATACAAATCATCGGTGGGGGGGAGAGAAACAATATGGGGAAAAAGTCAAAATAGTTGTTATGGCACCAAGCTAAAAAAGAGGATTCTATGGACTCTAGTTCAACCTTACAGAGGCAGTTCTTGACTTATAATCAAAACCGAGGTATAAATATAAAGATAAGTATGAACACAGGAAATTGAGTTACTTATAAAGTAATAAAGGCGAGATAAAATCTAATAAATGAAAGAAATAATAAATTTTCTGTGATTCCAATATTCATATAGCTAGAACAGTATGCTGTCAATCTGCTGCATCCTTAATTGTTCTTATTAATAAGCAAAAATAAGAATATTAACAATATTTTAGTAGAAATGCCCATCTTGAAGAAGGTAAAATAATAGCCCCTTTTAACACAGCTGTTTTAAGGGCACTTTCAAAATTGTTTTCCAGATAACTTAAAATGGCTCATCCTGCTTCTGTAATAGCAGAAAGATTTTTCCCTGGGTGAGCCGGTGTGATGTGCAATTTTCAAATGCACAAAGATCAAGAATGAATTTAAGAAGAAGAAGAAAAAAAAACTTTATATTGATTTGAGGCATGGCAGAGTAAAAATTTTCCTAGGGTGTTCTGTACTTTTATGGCAGACTTAATGTTTATCCTCAGTTGGAGCAGGTTATCCCAATGTTTCTTGGTTTTTTAAAAAATGTTTTGTTTAAAAAAAAGTATGGTATGCTGTCCTTTCTATTTTCTTTTCAGATTTCCATTGTTGTTTTTTTCAACCAACATAGAAAAACAATATAGTATAGTGGGGGTGAATGTGACATCTCTGCTTGAGAACTAATTTCTAGAATGAACTATTTGATCTTTATGTCTTTAAGTCCTCCATGACTTAAATTTACAAAAGGGGTAAAATAAGATAATGTGTTAGCTTTGGCCCCAAAGCCTATGTCAGTGATGGCAAACCTTTTCAGCACCGAGTGCCCAAACCAGAACACACGTGTATGCATGTGTGCCAGAGTGCCAGAAACTTGAAAAGGCCAGCTGGTCAGTGCGCGCATGCCTGTTTTTTGGCTGGTTTGGGGGCCATTTTAGGCTGTTTTTCAGGCCATTCTTCATACTATTTTCAGGCCATTTTTTGTTTTTCAGCCAGAGGGCCAAAAGCGGCCTAAAAATAACCTGCAAAATGTGCCAAAACAGCCTGAAAATGGCCCAGAAATGGTCCAGAAACCAGCCAAAAGCAGCCTGTTTTGGGGGCATTTTTGGCTGTTTTCATGATGTTTCCCGACGCTTCAGCAGCTGGTGATGGCGTGTGTGCCCACGGAGAGGGCTCTGTGTGTCATCTCTGGCACCATAGGTTTGCCATCATGGGCCTATGTTAATATAAAGAGAGGAAAGGGTACATTAAATTATGCTAGTTAGCTATATAACTTATCTCTCCTGTGTTTGGTTTATTTTATTTATTTATTTATTTAGTTTGTCAAACATGTTAAAAATAACAGGTATAAATATAAACATAAGTGTGAACACAGTAAATGGGTACGAATAAATGGAGACAGTATTCTCTTAGGAATGGGGTGGGGTCAACAGTAGACAGTCTTAGGTTAAAATTATGGCAGTTTGAGGATGTAACAATGGAGTCAGGTAGAGCATTCCAGGCGTTGACCACTCTGTTGCCGACATTGTATTTTTTGCAATTGAGTTTGGAGCGGTTTACCTTGAGTTTGTATCTATTGTTTGCTCCTGTATTGTTGGGTTGAAGCTGAAGTAGTCATTGACAGGCAGGACATTGTAGCAGATAATTTTGTGTACTTTTGTTGTCTTAGTTCAAAATTTCAAGCCTAGTGGTATTATGTTGTAAGCAGAGGAGTGGAGGACTCTTTTCGTGAACTATCTCACTCAATTGTGTTAATGTCTGATATGTAGTGTGGGTTCCAGACAGATGAGCTATGTTCGAAATAGGTCTAGCAAAGGTTTTGTATGCCCTAGTCTGCCTTACAATATTACCGGAGAAGTAGCTTCGTAAAATTAGATTAACAACTCTTAATGCCTTTTTGGCAATACTGTTCAGTGAGCTCTGGTGCTTAGATAATTAGAAATGGTCCTTGACAGAGTGGGGGTCGTCTACAAGGTTGTTACCACCCAGTTTGTATATGGTGTTCTGCTTTTTTCCCCCAATGTGTAAGACAGACCATTTATTGGTTGAGGTTTGGAGTTGCCAATTGTTTGACCATTCTCATTTGATCATTTAATGCTAAATCGTTTGGTTTACAATGCAGGATTGCTAACTTCACCTTTTTTTTTAGGTACAAGATAGAATGGTAGTTAGCATTATAGTTAGCAGGTTATATTTAATCCTTTGTCTACTACCAATTTTTCCTTCTCATTTATTTATTTTTCCTTTCTGATGTTTCTAGTAAATCATTCTCTGTCTATAGTCAGATAGCATAATCCTAAATGCAATGAAAAGTAAGGGTATAGGAAATATCAGTGATCTAAAAATAATCCCTTGAAATCAGTTCCCCGGATCCTCAAAGATTTGCTTTGACCAAAGAAACATATTTGCTAGCATAGGGTTTATCTCTAACTTTATTCTGAGTTTCCAGTGGAATACATTTGGGAAGGTTGGGATTGAACTATTTTGTTGCTTAGCATACAGTTATGGTGCTTGATTTTTCTTAAAAACCACTCCAACAAACCTGCATTTATTTGCTACCAAATGCATGATATTTAGCTAGCATTTAGTTTGCAAATGATGGATACAAGTGCTTTATTTCCACTTTTTACTGCCATCTGCTTAGCAACCCCTTAGAGAAATTAACTTCATTCCATATTGTAAGTGTGAATGTCAAATTCACCATGTATGCGAAGCATACAGAAAAAGATATTCCCCCTTGAATGTCACAATGGTTCCTTTTCAGGAATAATTATACTTTTACTAATATGTACAGGGATAAAAGCAAAAGTTATATGGAAAACACTTAAATAATCAAAGCTAAGAAAGACGATCATACCAACTCTCCTAAAAGAGCAATTGATTTTAGAAATCATATCTCAGGAGGACTTGATACCTAAGAACTCTATGTATGCCAAATTGAAATAAACATTGCATTTTTTTCCTCCAGGATAGTCCCATTAGAATATTCAATGGATTCAATTAACAACTGAGCATAACATTTTCAAAAGATAGGTTAGGAAGAGATATATTATTGTGTTTTCTGTGGATCGTCATACGAGTTTTCCATTCATTCAGTAGAAAAACCATAAAAAACTTAGTTCCTGACTTTATTTATTTTATTTTGCATTTATGAAATTTCTATATTACCCGTCTTGCCTAAATGACTCTGGGCAGTTTAGAACAATGTAATAAAACCCTATACAAAGATTAGGAAATTTACAAGGAATGGGAATGTCCCTAAGCCATCAGCCATCTACCGGACTGCATCATACTTTTAGACCCAAATATTAACTGGAGAGCCAGGCCTTAATGCTCTTTTTGAAGAAGGGGGTTCACCTTACCTCTGAGGGTAAGATGTTCCATGAAGTGGGAGCAGCAGCTGAGAAGACCCTCCTCCTAGATCTCATCAGTTGAAATTCCCTGATGGATGGGATATGCAAGATGCTCCCCATGCTTGAGCAGGTGAGACACTCAATGTATTTGGGGTGAGATGGTTCTTCAGGTATCCTGGTTTCATGCCATGAAGGACTTTCAAGGAGACAACCAAGACCTTGAATTTAAATTATATTTCCAAAAAGGCATTAAGAGTTGTCAACCTAATCTTGTGACACTTCTTCTCTGGTAAGATTGTACTGCAAACTAGGGCATACAAAACCTTTGCTAGACTAATTCTCGAATACAGGTCATCTGCCTGGAATCTGCACTGTATATCGGATATTAATACAATTGAGAGAGTCCAGAGGTATTTCACGAGAAGAGTCCTCCACTCCTCTGCTTACAAAAAAATACCTTATGCCACCAGGCTTGAAATTTTGGGCTTGGAAAACCTAGAACTACACCGCCTATGGTCTGACCTAAGAGTAGTACACAAAATTACCTGCTACAACTTCCTACCTGTCAATGACTAATTCAGTTTCAACCACAATAACACACGAGCACACAATAGATGCAAATTCAAGGTAAACTGCTCAAACCTCAATTGCAGAAAATACAACTTCAGCAACAGAGTGGTCAATGCCTGGAATGCTCTACCTGTTGTTACATCTTCAAGCCCCCATAATTTTAACCTAAGACTGACTACTGTTGACCTCACCCCATTCCTAAGAGGTCTATAAGGGGCGTGCATAAGCAGACCAACATGCCTACCGTCCCTGTCCTACTTTCCCCATTTATTCGTACTCTTTCCCTGTACTCATAATCATGTTTATACGTATATCTGTTATACATGCTTGACAAAATAAATAAAACAAATAAATAAAAATTATATCCTGTCTGCTGATTTTCACCTAGAAGTATACTAATCAAGTCCTTTCCCATTAAATCATACAGAAAATGACAAATGAATAAATGGCAGAATTTAACTGTTGCAATTGAAAACAGTAATCCCAATTCCCCATTGAGGAATCTGATCTACAATAGATTAGAACTGTAAAAAATGAAATAAATCTGGGAATGCTGATGTTGCCTATGTAAAGGATAGATTATGCCAGCTGATGTCTAATTTCATAATTTGTGCCTTAAATGAACAGTTTTTGCTTAGCATATTTGACACTTCCACAAGCATGAATTTGAAAAAGACTGGTACTAGGGACAATAAACACCAATAATAGAAAAAATATTTCTGCATTTTATGTAGGCATTTGTATCTATAATTTTATGACTAGAGACACACACTTGGAGACGACACACAGCAGAGTTGCTTGAATTCTGCTTTTTCAGACTTTGTTTTCTGTATGTGTGGAATTCCTGAAATAAATCACTTAGTTCTGAAAGTTGCTTCTTATTTCTTTGATGCTTTTAGATAACAGCAATTTATGGAGGTGGTAGTTTGAGGAAGACTCTTTGTGGAGGTGTTCAAAAGTTGCATGACAGTAATATACTTTGAACCGTAAGATTTTTTCTGAACCTTCTACAATAAACACAACCTGTCAAGAATCTCTCTTTACCTGGCTTGTACATCATGCTCCACTACAAACAATGGCTGCATTTACTCATTAAGCCATATTGTAGTTTTGCTTAATTTTGGCTTTGTGTAATGGGAGAATTCAGTCTCTTTTAAAGGTACAATGCCCAACATCTACTATGTCTAATGCCTGTGGTTAAATACCTTTTTAAAAATGTTCTTCTTGAATTGTGTGCATTCAATTCTTCCTGATTTAGGAAGCTGTAGTCAAATAGATGATCAGTATTAGAATTCAATACTGGATTGGATAGGAAATGTATGCTATTCATATACCATTCATATAATTTGTTTGGACTTCAGTAAGGCACTTGATAAAGTAGACCAGAGTACTTGGTAAGATGGAAAAATGTGAGTTAGACCAGCTGGCTGACCAACCTCACTCAACATGTAAAATGAGGATCCAGATTGTCGGGGGCAATATGCTGACTCTGTAAATTGCTTAGGGAGGATTGTAAAGCACCCTGAAGCCATATATGTCTAAATGCTATTGCTAGTAATCGTTTTTCCCTTTTTCTTAAAAATGGTATTTATTAGTGGAGTGCTTTTAGTACCAATCTGATGCTATTTCATACAGGAAGAGGAGGGTGAAATAAGAAAGTGCAAACAAAATAAATGAGATGAAAATATGTATAGCAACCTTGTAGGGTTTGATGGACCTTATGGACCTTATGTTCAGTTTCTGCACATTGTATAAATATACTTAGCAGCAATACTGTTTGCTGAACCAGGGATAGGTTTCTTAGGTATCCATCCTAAAATTTCCAATTTGGAAATTTCCAATTTGGACTCCATTTCATGGAGCCCATGCCCTTGGAATTTTATCTAATGTAATTCATATTTGCGAACAATTTTTCATAATAGGTGCATTATTTTTTAAAAAAGAATAAATAAACACATGTTAAGTTTCAATTCTGGTATTTATTTTAAAATGCTAGGTTCAACTTCAAATAGGAACTACCATATTTTTCAGCGTATAAGATGCACTTAGCTTTTGGGGAGGAAAACAAGAAAAAAAAATCCGCCTCTGACTCCCAGCAATTTGCCTCTTTACAGCAAACAGCCCATTTTATGTTCAGCACAGCCTGATTAGAACAAGTAGCTGATTCTCAGTTGGATCAGCCTCCTGAGGATCAGCTGTTTCAGGTTGTAGGGATTGCCCTAGCCTATTGCTGCCTGCACACACCCCATTTTCTGCCTGTTCCAGGCCATGGAAATCAAAATAGGCAGAAAATGCGGTGTGGAGGCTGAAAATGGGATGTGCTGAGGAGGCAATGGGCAATGGCAATTCCTGCAGTCTGAAACAGCTGATGGTCAGAAGGCCAATCCAAGCAATAATCGGCTGATTGTGCTAATCAGGCTGTGCTGAAGCTGAAATAGGTTGTTTGCTGTTTGCTGCAAGGATGCAAATTGCTGGGAGGCAGAGGCCAAAGGGTGGGAGCTGGCAGGTGGGCGAGGCTACATTTGGTGTATAAGATGCATCCAAATTTTCACACACTTTTAGGGGGGGGGAAGTGTGTCTTATACTCCCAAAAATGGTACATTTCATACTTAAGAGTATTTCTCGCTGATTCCTGTTCTGTAGACTTTGAAGGACAGATGCAAATTCTCTGAGTCTGAACTCATATAGCGCACCATGTTTTCAACAACGAACATAATCTTGTAGCAATTACTTCCCATTTCATAAAAACATGACCAGATTTTGTTTTTACCAATTTTCCTAGTGCACATTCCTTTTAAATACAGATAAATTGAAATAAGAACAGCGATTGGTAATAGTGGCGTTATAAATCTTAGGCATGGGGGAAATTAAATTTAATGGGAATTACCAAGAAGTTATTTTCCCCTTAAAATAAATTGTATAAAGTTTACTCTCAATTAGCTTCAGTTCCTGTTGCATTCTCTTGTGATTACATGGTCTTTGTGAATCCACTTTTTTAAAAAAACTGTATCACCTAAGTTAGCTAAAGATCAGCCTGAAATCTTTTCTTCTTTCCAAACTAAACAGAAAAGAAGTTTTCATTTAATACTAATCAGAATAAACACAATTGTGAACCTAAAGTCCTTGTCCTATAATAATTCTGAATTACAAAAGCCGACAATTAATGCACTTTTCCACCACCCCTCTATGGACTGTTATTGAACAGAATAAAGTATTATGTGAAATTAATTGGACTCATTGTGGTCAGTTTGAAACATATTCAATCTACTTCTCTTACAAATTTCTAAGTAACTCTTATCTTGCTGTAATTAAATTCAGAACTCCTCCTTAGCACCTTGAAAGAGAAGGAAAAGCTGTTTATGTTAAGACATGATGGAGTTGTTTTAGGTTGAAGGATTATCATCCACCTTTGTCACAAATGCTAATATGTATATTCATTCCGGATTTCAACATGAAAGAAATGAAATTTTAACTTTGGGATTTGACGATTAGAATTGTTGAGGACTTACAGGAGTACTGTATGTCATGATTAATCTTAGAGCAAAAGGTTATATTGTATTTTATACTTGTTATACAAAGTGTAACAAAGAAACTTGGAAATTATACACAAAGAGAGTTGTAAATTATTGTTTTCTATTTTTTTTCCTGCAATCTCTACCATTTTTTTCATTTGTTTATTTATATTCTGTTTTATATTCTTATAAAATTTAATAAAGCTTGGGGGTTAGGGTTAACTGTTGAAATAAGCTATACAAAATAAAGCTACACAGAATTTTAAAACTGACTCCAGGAAAATGCAATGAAGTATCCAAGGACACAAATAATCAAACATTCTTTTCAATTATGCTTCATTCCTGTGACTTCATGGGTATGTTTAATATAGAACTCCCTTGGCATGTCATGGAAATAATATATATGTATATATTGTATATATAGAAACAAATTCCTTCTGTGTCCAATCACACTTGGCCAATACATAATTTTATTCTATGTATAAAGAATAAACATATTCTAATATTATTATACAACACAAGAATTTATAGTTGTTACAGTGGTCAGAACTCATTATTGAGGTATAATATATTTTGATGCTCTTCTCTACTGCTCTGCCTTTTGTAACCTGAAAGGTAAAGGTTTCCCTTGCACATGTGTGCTAGTTGTTCCCGACTCTAGCGGGCAATGCTCATCTCTGTTTCAAAGCCGAAGAGCCAGCGCTGTCTGAAGAAGTCTCTGTTGTCACGTATTTGCAGGGGAACCTTTACCTTTATTGTAGCAGCATGTAACAGAGTGAGCTCCCGTTACTTGTCCCAGCTTCTGCCAACCTAGCAGTTCAAAAGCATGTAAAAATGCAAGTAGAAAAATAGGTACCACATTTGGTGGGAAGGTAATAGTGCTCTGTGTGCCTTCGGCGTTTAGTCATGCTGACCACATGACCATGGAGATGTCTTTGGACAGCATTGGCTCTCTGCTTTTGAAATGGAGATGAGCACTGCCCCCTAGAGTCAGGAATGATTAGCACATAGGTGAAAGGAGAACCTTTACCTTTAGGGTTATTTTATCTGAGCTGATAAAATCAAGATGATCCTGAGATGGCAGCAAAGAGCTCTTTATCTCTATCTCTCTGCTGCCATCTAGTTGAAATCCACTGTTACTGTTTCTAGCACATAGGCATACTTTAATAGTATCTCATAGGCTCTAACCTCAGCAAAAATAGGGATATGCCAGCACAAAATCATTTTATCAGGCTACTGCATAAAGTACTTGGCTATTTTCACAGAACACTTTTACCCAGTTTAGGCTAAGTCCTAACAGATCTATTTGCACAGCATTCACACTTTCGTTTAGTGTTAAACTTGATTTTTGTACCTTACTACATTGTGGGAGCTCAGACTCCTGGGTTAGATTATGATTCAACGCTTTGCACAAACCCAAGAATTGAACGCTACATGTATGGAGTTTTAAAATACATTAAGAAGACAGCGAGAATATATATTTTTTTCGTTCTGCTTATTGCCATCATACCCTTCACTGTGCTGTCCTCTCCTAGCTATTTTCTGCACAATGACAAATTGATCATCTGGCTTGTCTTAACAAAGGACAAAATTGTACGTGATGTGCAGCATTGTTACACTGTCTGAAATGTCACGCTCGGCTTCTCTCCCGCTTGAGGGACAGAACATGCTGGGTGAAGAAACTGAGACAACATTGATAGGTTCCATTAGTGACGCAAGAATTTAGGGAGGGAGGGGACACAGGTTTTTGGATGCCTGCCTACCAGTTTCTTTAAATCTCAGAGTGGCTACTCAAACAAGAAAGGAAAGGGAGAAGAGCTTTATTTCTATTGAGTAATTAGCCGAACTGCCTTGAGAAGCAGTAACAAGCTGGTGTTTGTGTGCGTATATGTGTACAGGGCACTCTAAAAATACTTCAGACTCATTATAGCCTAACAATGCAAAATTTCCATTTTCCTTCTGATTATATTTTCCTTGTTGAGGAATTATATACTGTAGTTCCCATCACCCTTTTCTTTGTTTTTCCTGAGTTTTCAGCATGCAGCAGGTGGAGCTGGCCAATGTCCTCGTAGTCTATCGTAATCTCTGCCACCTTTCCTCCTCCAATATCTGGGAGAAGTATGGGTAGGTACTTCTGATATGACATGAGTTGCGGTGTTTTTCATGGTTCTCCACCTTCACCGCTATCATGCCAAGCTCAGATGAGCAGACCAACAATGAATGGCCTCCTTCAGAGTTGTCGGGCAAAGTACAACCTCAGGATCTGTAGACCGTTGAGGTGGGACTGCTTGGTAATCAACAGGATCAGCTGTTATTGGTCTCTAAAATCAAGGAATCTGAGCTGCCACATTTTCCCAGTGCAAGGGCTCACTGTGCAGAGGGGCGAACAGGATGAAGGCATCATGGAGGTTCCCCTTTAATAAGCAACACCAGTGCTACTGTAAGACAACAGTGAAATCAATCCTCTCTATTGGGCATAGCATCTGCTCAGCTAGACTCTGTATGCCGTGACTCCAGACCTTGATTTTATTTATGTATGTATGTAAAAATAAGGAGAAATTTCCTGACAGCTAGAAGAATAATCTGTGGAAAAGCTTGCCTTCAGACATTGTGGGTGCTCCAACACTGGAAGTTTTTAAGAAGAGATTGGACAACCATTTGTCTGAAGTGGTGTAGGGTTTCTTGGCTAAGCAGGAGGTTGGACTAGAAGACCTCCAAGATCTATTCCAATTCTATTCTAATTCTATTCCAATTCTATTCCAATTCTATTCTATTCTATTCCATTATATTCCATTATATCCCATCCCATCCCTGTATCTATTTAAGAAATTTACATAGGCACACAATTCACACATAGGTGAAACAAAGAAACAAAGATATTAATAAATTAAGTTGCACATGAAGGTATGCCATCACTGACTATGCTTAACATGGTAGATGCATGGATCTCCAATGTCTTTAGATGATTGACTGTAGTTAGGGAAGATGCATGAACCCAGAGTGTAAGTTACAGCTTGGAAAAAAAACCTACTTCAAAATGTGTCCACTTAGTTAGGCAAATGCTACACTGTTTTGCAAAGTGAATTGGTGTCACGAGAATTCAGCCTGCATTTTGTGACTGCTCAACAGTCTCTTTTCAAATGGGAAAGAGCTAAGGAAATTAAGTTATATTAATTAATTCAAAGCATCCTTAACCTAATATTAGAAAATGAGAAGAAAAATATCAAGTGCAAAGTAACTGAGTCATCTCTTTACTAAGAAAGCTGTTTCAGTGAGCAATGATTTTCAATAAGACTTAGATCCGCAAATTAATCAAAATGATTGGTGATGGTACACAGAATTCTTAAAAGTCTATCAGTGGTCGGCTGGTGGATCAATTAATACCCCCAAGTGCCTCTTCTAATCTAAAACGTAGCCCTTAACTCTTGTTCATCTTCCATTTGTTCGCACCTCATGCTGTTGGCTTACAAATAGACCAAACTGGACGAAAAGGAGAAAATCTATGACTATGAATTCTTCTTAACCAATTTCCCCCCAAAATCCGGAGTCTAAGATTATTCATTTGAAGTTTTAAAATCTGTGGTTGTTTTGAAGTACACACAAGATACAATGAAACATAGCCATTCTTTCCTAGAAAAATGAAACGGTCCAATACAAGAAGTATTGATTAATGATTTAGATGAGTGGATAGAAGGGGAACTCATCAAATTTGCAGATGCCACCAAGCTGGCAGGAACAGTTAACACCCCAGAAGATAGGCTCAAGATACAGATGCATCTTGACAGACTTGAACACTGAACCGTATCAAACCAAATGAAATTCAGTGATGAGAAAAACAAGGTTTTAGATCTAGGCAAGAAAAACCAAATGAATGGAATGGAATGGAATGGAATAGAATAGAATAGAATAGAATAGAATAGAATAGAATAGAATAGAATAGAACGCAACGCAACGCAACGCAACGCAACGCAACGCAACGCAACGCAGTGCAATAAATGTAAAATAATGCCTCGCTCAATAGAAGTAACTGTGAGAGGGATCTTGGAATTCTAGTGGACAATCATTTAAATATGAGTCAGCAGTGTGCTGCAGTTGCCAAAAAAAGCCAGCACTGCCCTAGGCTGCATTAAAAGAGGCATAGAATCAAGATCACATGGAGTGTTAATACTACTTTATAATATCTTTGTAAAACCCCACTTGAAATATTGCACCCATTTTTGGTTGCCATGATATAAAAAAGATGTTGAGTCTCTAGAAAGAGTACAGAGAAGAGCAACAAAGAAGGGATTAGGGGTTGGAGCTAAAACAAATGAAAACCGGTTGCAGGAATTGGGTATGTCTAGTTTAACGAAAGGGACGTGGTGGAGTTTAGTCATTCTGGTCACATGACCATGGAGACTTCTTTGGACAGCACTGGCTCTTCGGCTATGAAACAGAGATGAGCACCGCCACCAAGAGTCAGGAATGACTAGCAAATATGTGTGAGGGGAACCTTTACCTTTAGTTTAATTAAAAGAAGTGCCTTGGTAAGGCCACACTTGGAATACTGCATACAGTTTTGGTCGTCACGATATAGAAAAGACGTGGAGACTCTGGAAAGAGTGCAGAGAAGAGCAACCAAGATGATTAGGGGACTGGAGGCTAAAACATATGAAGAACGGTTGCAGGAACTGGGTATGTCTAGTTTGATGAAGAGAAGGACCAGGGGAGGCATGATAGCAGTGTTCCGATATCTCAGAGGGTTGCCACAAAGAAGAGGGAGTCAAACTATTCTCCAAGGAACCTGGGGGCAGGACAAGAAGCAATGGGTGGAAACTAATCAAGGAGAGAAGCAACTTAGAACTAAGGAGAAATTTCCTGACAGTTAGAACAATTAACCTCTGGAACAGCTTGCCTCCAGAAGTTGTGAATGCCCCAACCCTGGAAGTCTTTAAGAAGATGTTAGATAGCCATTTGTCTGAAATGGTATAAAGTTCCTGCCCATGCAGGGGGTTGGACTAGAAGACCTGCAACTCTGCTATTGTATTGTATTGTAAGTACCAGGGGTGGCATGATAGCAATATTTGAGGGGCTGCCACAAAAAAGAAGGGGGTCAACCTATTCTTCAAAGCACCTGAAGGCAGGACAAGAAGCAATGAATGGAGACTAATCAAGGAGACAACCAACCTAGAGCTAAGGGGAAAAAATCTTGACAGGACAATTCATCAGTGGAACGACTTGCCTCCAGAAGTTGTGGGTGCTCCAATACTGGAAGTTGTTAAGAAGAGATTGGACAACCAAACCAATACCATTTTTTTCTGCCAGAGAAGACCTCCAGTGTCCCTTCCAACTCTGTTATTCTGTTATTCTTTTAGTAAGGTCTCAACACAAAATCGTAATGTAGAGAAGATCGGGATGATTAAAAATATATTTTAATTCACTCAAGGCATAAGGTTTGACAATTTCCAGATTCTACTAAACAGTGCTAGTCCTAGTTAATAATAATAATAATAATAATAATAATTTAATTTATAACCCGCTCTCTCTCCCAGAAGGGACTCGAGGCGGGGCACAGGGAATTTAAAATACATATAAAATACAAAGAGTATACAATAATAAAATGAAATTAAACTAACCCTGCGCTAAAATCCCATATTAAAACTAACCCCAATCTAAAAAGAGACTACCCTAGGCCGGCCAAGCGAAACAGATGTGTCTTTAATTTTAGGCGGAAGGAGCGGAGGTCCGTGGTTGTCCTGATATCGGGGGGAAGGTCATTCCAGAGGGCTGGGCCCGCCACAGAGAAGGCCCTTCCCCTGGGCGTCACCCACTGACAAAGTCTAGTGGACGGCACCCGGAGAAGTCCCTCTCTGTGGGAGCGAATCGGCCGTGAGGATGTATGGGGCAGGATCCGATCCCGCAGATAGCTAGGTCCCGAGCCATGGAGCGCTTTGAAGATGATGCCTAACACCTTGAAGCGCACCCGGAAGACGACAGGTAGCCAGTGCAGCTCGCGCAAGAGCGGTGTTACGTGGGTGAACCAAGAGGCTCCCATTATTGCTCGCGCGGCTGCGTTCTGGACCAACTGAAGTCTCCGGGTGCACCTCAAGGGGAGCCCCATGTAGAGAGAGTTGCAATAGTCCAGTCGGGATGTCACGAGAGCATGAGTGACTGTGCGAAGGGCGTCCCAATCCAATAGGGGGCGCAACTGGCGTACCAAGCGAACCTGGTAAAAGCCCTCCTGGCCACGGCTGTCACTTGATCTTCCATGGACAGCCGGGTATCCAGGAGGACACCCAAGTTGCGCGCCCCATCCACAGGGGCAAGATGTTCGCCCCCTATGGCCAGCGATGGAGTCAGCTGGTTGAATCGGGCAGCCGGAAACCACAGCCACTCGGTCTTGGTCGGGTTGAGCCTGAGTCCGTTACTTCCCATCCAGATCCGCACGGCTTCCAGGCACTGGCACATCACCGCTACGGCATCGTTGGGGTGGTTTGGGGTAGATATATACAGCTGAGTATCATCAGCGTAGAGATGATACTCTACCCCAAAACCACGGATGATCTCGCCCAGCGGCTTCATGTATGTGTTGAACAGGAGAGGCGAGAGGACCGACCCCTGAGGCACCCCACATGTGAGGGGTCTCGGGGTCGACCTCTGCTCTCCTGTCAACACAAATTGCGATCGGCCAGAGAGGTAGGAGGAGAACCACCGCAAAACGGTGCCTCCCACCCCCAACCCCCCCAGCCGATGCAATAGGATACCATGGTCGATGGTATCGAAAGCCGCCGAGAGGTCTAACAGAACCAGGATGGAGGAGCAACCCCCATCTCTGGCCCTCCAGAGATCATCCACCAACGCGACCAATGCCGTCTCGGTGCTATGCCCGGGCCGAAAGCCGGACTGGCGCGGGTCTAGATAATCAACTTCCTCCAGATGACGGGGAAACTGTTGTGCCACCACACTCTCAACAACCTTCGCCAGGAAGGGAAGGTTGGAGACTGGACGATAGTTGGTTAATAAAGCTGGATCCAAAGAGGGCTTCTTGAGGAGGGGCCTCACCATGGCCTCTTTTAGGGAGGCAGGCAAGGAACCCTCACTCAAGGATGCATCGATAACCTCTTGGAGCCAGCCTCGTGTCACCTCCCAGGATGCCAGTACAAGCCAGGAGGGACACGGGTCCAATAAACATGTGGTGGCTCGCAGTCACCCACGTAACCTGTCCATATCCTCGGAAGTAACGGAGTCAAACTCCTCCCAAACAAGATCCCCCTCATGGCAATCCACTGGACCAGCAATGGGGGCTAACTCATTCTGTATCTGAGCGATTTTCTCCTGCAGATAAGACACAAATTCCTCTGCTCTACCCTGTAAGGGGGCTTCCCGCACCCTCTGTTGAAGGAGGGTATGGGTCACCCTAAACAGGGCGGCAGGGCGGTTATCTGCGGATGCTATGAGAGTGGCGCAATGATGGCGTTTGGCCACTTTCAGCACCACAATGTAAGTCCGTAAATGGGCTCTTACCTGTGTCCGGTCAGATTCAGAGCGGGTAGACCTCCATCTTCTCTCTAGGCATCTCTTGTGGCGTTTCATCACCCTCAGCTCCTCGGTAAACCAAGGAGCCAGGGTGGCTCGCCGCCACAAGAGAGGCCGCAAGGGCGCGACCCGATCCAAGGCTCCCGTGGACGCAGTATTCCATGCGGCCACGAGGTCCTCCATCGGGGCATGGGTCAGGGGTACAGGAAGTGGCCCAAGCGCCGCTTGGAACCCATCTGGGTCCATCAGGCGCCTGGGGCGGAACCAGATTGGTAACTCAGGTTCCACCTCCCCGCGGAGGGGAGTAGCGGTCGGAAAGTCAAGCCGGAGAAGTGAGTGGTCTGTCCATGACAAGGGTGTGATGACTATATCCCCTATACCCAGATCACTCTTCCATTGGCCTGAGACAAAGATGAGATCCGGTGTATGTCCACCCTCGTGCGTGGGGCCTTGAATTACTTGGGTCAGGTCCATGGCCGTCATGGAAGCCATGAACTCCCGAGCTACCCCGGATGATTCGCCCACCGATGGCAGGTTAAAGTCCCCCATGACTAAAAGTCTGGGGGTCTCAACTGCCACCGTAGCGATCACCTCTAGGAGCTCGGGCAGGGCTGCTGCTACATAGCGGGGAGCCAGGTATACAACCAGCAAGCCCAACTGCCTCCCTAGGCCCCACTTCACGCAGAGGGACTCACAACCGGTGGTCTGTGGCACAACGGTCTCTCTCGGCTCAAGACCTTCCTTAACAATGACCGCTACCCCACCACCCCTGCCTAGGGCCCGGGGCTGATGAAAAGCGCGGTAGCCTGGTGGGCACATTTCAACGAGGGGGAGTCCTCCCTCGTGGCCCAACCAGGTCTCCGCAATTCCAGCCAGGTCCGGCTCCCCCTCTGACACCAGGTCATTAATGAGGGGGCTTTGTTGACAACGGACCTGGCATTGCAAAACATCAGCCGCAGGCCCTGGCTCTGTACTCCCTGACCACCTGGCCTGCGGGGGTTGTGGCAACTGACCGTTTGTAACCAACGGCTACGTGCCTCCAACCGGGAGGATGGAACTTGTCTCCCCTCGGACCTGCCCCTCCCCACGACCCTCTGGATGGGGAAGCCCTCCACTGGAATGACTTGTGTTTCCCCCCTCTTGCCGGATCCTTCGGCTTCCCTCCGCCAACTGCTGGTCCGGCCCTTTCTTTCCTTTTTTCCCTCTGTCTCTCCCTGTCTGTGCCCACCCACCTCCCTGGTACCCCCTAAAGAACCCACCCCAGAACCCCTTAAAAACCGAGTTAAAAAGTCCCCTAAAAAACCCCTCAGTTTCCTTTTCCGCCACCTCTCAGGATTAAGAAATCCATCGTCAAGGTGGGCCCTCGTTATAGCAGAGGGCCAAACCTGCGAGAGGGGGGACTCTCGCAGGGCGCGGAGGTCAGCTGCCGAATAGATAGCAAGTTCATAATTAATTCCGGAGAGGAGAGCTGCCATAAGAAAATAGCCACAGCCCATAGACATATTTAGGTACAGTGGCACTGTTGGTAAGCCACTAGCTAGTCACTATAGTTTTTTTGTTTTTTTTTAAGTGCTTGTTTGCGTTGCAAAGCCCGATGGACCAAGGCATATCAGATGGTTACAGCAGGGAGGCAAAAGTCATGATGGTATTGATGGTATTGAGGGGAGAGGACTGGCGATGAGGAGGAAAATCAAGACAAGCAGCAAGGTGTAAACAGTGACAACAATACATAGTAACACAGTCCGTCAACAGAAATATAGTCCAAAGCAAAATCAGGCTGAACATAAATTGATTGGTAGATTTGGATCTAAAGATAATCCATAGTTCATAAATTTGAGTTTGAAAATAGTTGATACGTAGTTGGAAAAACATGTAGCCTTTTAGGACCTTTTACCAAATTGGGGAGTTGAAAAAATATCTTGGAACAAGATAATGACATTCCACTTCTCTCACGTCAACAAATGTACATTAAGACGTTAGCTTACCAATCACTGAACACTAAGTTGGGGACTAGACTTCGAAATCCAGAAAATTTCAGCTCCACTATCAAGAAAGCTTTATGTCAGGTTGAGCACAACAGTGTTTCCCCATTATTCCACAAACTACATATTTTAAGAATGTTTGAAAAGAGAATATGAAGGGTTTAATTAGCATTCCTTATTGCTCAACAATTGCTCCCACGGCATTCATGAAGCAACATCATTATTCTTTGCCATCAGACACTCACATAGCATACAAATCCATCAACCTCTTTGTCGGAAATTTGCTACGGATATTCTCCTATTATGCTGCAAACCTTGAACCGCAAAATGAAAATAGCTACTGTAAATAACTAATAAATAGCGATATTAGAACAACCACGGACCTCCGTTCCTTCCGTCTGAAATTGAAAACGCACTTTTTCTGCTTGGCCGGCCTAGGGTAGCCTCTCTTCTATAGTTTTATAGGGTTATATGATTTTAGTATATTGGGGAATTTTAGCGCAGGGTTTGATGTTTAATTAGTTTTTATTGAATTATGTGTATTTCTATGTGTATTTATTGTTTTAACCTCCCTGTGCACCGCTCCGAGTCCCCTTGGGGAGAGGGAGCGGTCTAGAAATTAAATTATCTTATCTTATCTAATGTATAATCTGAAAGCCCTGGCACCATTTTCTATGAAATTTGATATACTAGGGTATATTATCTCTGAATAGTGAGTCGCACAATTGGGTTATTTTCACTTTTTTCTGACTCGTCATCAGTTTCACAACTTTAGGACTCATCAGTATCTCAACTTTAAAATTTGAGAGGTGTTTTTTTTTTAATGAACATTAGCGTGTCCATTCCATTCCTTATGTTCCAACTTCCCTTTCAATATGATTCCCTTATGTTAAAAGCAAGACACAAACCCAGATCTCCATTTTTGGAGACTGGGGAAAGAACAGCAAGTTTCCATTGATCTCTAAGTTATATTGATGCTTATTTGTGACATTGTCTTTAGGTAAATAATTTGTGCTTACTTCTAATATAAGTAGTTGTCAACTTACAACCAGGTTAGGATCAATTTCCACTGAGGCCATCTTTCCCACCCACCCCTCAGAAATTATTCTTATTTTTTATTCTCTTAAGTATACATTCACATAATTGTTATTTTTCTATACATTATCATTCTTATACATTTGTTATTTCATTTAATAGGTTATAATATACAGTTTGGGTTGCTTTATTTACCATTCCTCCTGGTGTAACACCACCTTATCTTCCCTTTCTTTTCTCCCTCCCTCCCTTCTCTACTTTCTCCCTTCTTCCTCTCCTTCCCCTTTCTTTTTCCCTTACCTTTCTCCCACACCTACTCTTCCTCTTCCCCTTCCTACCCTCCCTCCTTCTCTTCCTCTCCCTTCCATCCTTCTCTCCTCACCTCTTTCTTCTTTCCCCCATCTTCCTTTCATGTTCTCCTCCTTTCTCTCTTTCTTTTCTATTATTGTAGGTGTCTCTTTCCGGTCTCATTTTATATTTCCTTGGGATGGTATTTCTGCAGACCCAAATATAATTTGATATCATTTCTTATTCCCTTACCTTCGCTAATCTATCCTAGCTATATTCCACCCCCCCCCCCCCTTTATATCTTGCTTTTGGATGTATACTTATATATTTAATATTTTCTTTTCTGTTTTCCCCTTCTTCCTCCCCCCCCTTTTCCATTTAACAATGCCTCGTCTGGGTTCTATATCTTCTCCTATTTTCTTTTCTAGGTTCCTTTCTCTAGTCAATCACAGAACCTTCCCCATGTCTTGAAGTACTCCGATTCCCTTTTATCCTTTATTTTCATTGTCAGTCTATTCATCTCTGCACAATCTAATATGGTTTTTTTATTATTTCTTCATCTGTTGGTACCTTATTTGATTTCCAATTTTGGGCAAATACAATTCTTGCTGCTTAGTAACGTGTATAATCAAATAAGTATCCTCTTTCTTGAATTTCTCTGGGATAATACCTAATAAGGATATCTCTGGTCTAATTTCTATTTCTTGTTGTAACATTTTCTTTAATGTTACTCTTATCTTAGTCCAATATTCCCTTGCTTCTGCACATGTCCACCACATATGATAGTAGGAGCCTATTCCTTGTTGACACTTTCAACATTTTGCTGATTTGTCGTTAGACATCTTTGCTAATTTTCCCGGTGACATGTGCACTGAGGCCATCTTACCCAGCCTTATCAACATCAAAAGGGTGAGCTTCCATTTTTTATAAATCAGTTTAACATGGGGAAAATTATCTAGGTGGCCATCAATAATCAATATGGATTGATGAAGTATAATCAATAATAATAAGTAAAGCAGAACTTCCTAGAATTGAGAGAAAGAAACAATTTTCAAATAGTTGCAAATACTGTAGATACCCTGTTTTCCCAAAAATAAGACCTCCATGGATAATAAGCCCAATCGGGCTTTTGAGTGCAGGTGCAAAAATAAGCCCGCCCCTGAAAATATTGCAACACAGCAGCAGCCATGAGTTAACAACACTCATCACCTCCTGCATCTCAAAAATAATACGACCTCCTCGAAAGTAAGGCCAAGTGCTTATTTCAGGGGTCAAAAAAAATAAGACCCTGTCATATTTTGGGGGAAACACGATATATGAACAAATAGGTATCCAGAACTCAAAATCCTACAGTTACAGATGTAGAACAAAATAAGCTTCTTTCTTTTCATTTCAGGTAAGTCCTCACTTAATGACTGGCAGCTTAGTGACTTTTTCAGGTTGCAATGAACCTCCCCGGAGCTATTTACAACCTATTTTCAAAGTTCCAACTGCTCTACCCTCCAGTCACAAGATCACATTTTGGTTGCCTGGCAACTGGCTCTCATTTACACAAGTTTGCAGCAGTCCTCAACAGGTCATCATAATTTTTGTCATGTTTTTGTTGGTTTCTAGCATTTGCTTCCATTTTCTGGTAAAAAACGCCTATTGGGAGAAAAGTGTTTGGTTAATGACCATGGTGTTTGCTTAATGTCCATCACAAAAAAAAAAGGATATAAAATTTGGAGCAGTGAGCCACTTAATAATTACCGCAGTTTACAACTGCAATCCTAGACTTAGTTACAGTCATAAGTTGAGGACCAGCAGCATGACTCTGAATAATAAAGAGAAATGGCCCTAGAGAAATTTGTGTGGGCAAAGCACCTTCAATAACGCATCATATGAAGAACGGTTGCAGGAACTGTCTAGTTTGATGAAGAGAAGGACCAGGGGAGACATGATAGCAGTGTTCCGATATCTCAGGGGTTGCCACAAAGAAGAGGGAGTCAAACTATTCTCCAAAGCACCTGAGGGCAGAACAAGAAGCAATGGGTGGAAACTAATCGAGGAGAGAAGCAACTTAGAACTGAGGAGAAATTTCCTGACAGTTAGGACAATTAATCAGTGGAACAGAAATTGCCTCCAGAAGTTGTGAATGCCCCAACCCTGGAAGTCTTTAAGAAGATGTTGGATAGCCATTTGTCTGAAGTGGTATAGGGTTTCCTGCCTAGGCAGGGAGTTAGACTAGATGACCTCCAAGGTCCCTTCCAACTCTGCTATTGTATTATTATAAAGTAATTAAAATTTACAAGGCTGCAGGACAGTGATGTCTAACCCTTTTGTTGTCGCATGCCAAAAGTGCCTGCACCCATAATTCAATGCCACATAGCACCACCACCCTGTGCCCTGCCCCCTGTGCATGTGTTCTTAACCCACCCCAAACGACCCCCTGCTCTCAGGCATGCATGCATGATCCCCCCACCTGTGCCTGTTTTGGGCCTAGTAGGCCTCCCTACAGTCTCCTGGGACCAAAAATGGGCCACCGGGGGGCACTGCATCCCCCACCCTCCTCCCTGCCCCACGTATGCATGTACATTTCCCACACATGCCCTTCCCACTGCGTATGCACAGCAGACCCCCAAAGACCAGCTGGCCGGTGGGAGGCACACACGCATGTGCAGTGGAGCTGAGCTGGGGCGATGGCTCGCATGTCCACAGAGAGGGCTCTGTGTGTACCATAGGTTTGCTATCACAGCTCTAGGGGGACTAATTTTTAAAAGCTGCTGCATAATATGTGCAATTGAATATCTGCCAAATTAATTTTTTTATAAAATCTACATTGAGAAGTTTACAGAATAAATTAGATGCATTAATTTTTCACAGTTTTTCCCATTCAAGAAGTCTGGTACAATCAGCATTAAATCTAATTAGATTTCTTGCAGCAGAATTCTTGACCATCAAATGTTAATCTAAAGTTCTAACAATATGCTTATTCACCTCCCACATTTTTATTGACCTTGTTATGCAGATACAGTATTATAGGTATCTTATTGCATTTCATTTCCTCCAAAAACAGAGCGGCAACAGAATGGCAACCTAAAAATAAAACAATTGTTAATGTTATGCATCTCTTTCCGAACACAAGACGCCTGAATGTATATTGCAAAATAATAACATTGAGCTATCAACAGTTTGGAGAACTTCACAGCCGAGCAGCTAGCATGCATTTAATAATAAGCTGAAGAAAAGGACATAGAAAATGTAACTATATTTATTGTGATAAAGAAAAAGCAACTCTAAAGTCACTGAGTTATTTCTTGCCACACAAGTATAATTCACATGACCTTTAGCTATGATAGCCACGGAAGGCAAGCTGCTCTTTTCTCAGATTTCAGAAATCAGGGAATTGGCACGTCAGCTCCACATAAATATCTCTCAGGATATTCACAACCAAATTGCTTTCTGCAGTGCTTCAGATGTAGGAAGCCAAGTCCGCCATCACATACAAAGCAGGTGGCACTGTGTCATCTCCAAATCAGAGGTGGTATACAGTAGGTACTGACCAGTTCTGGAGAACCGGCAGCGGAAATATTGAGTTGTTCAGAAAACCAGTAAATACTGCCTCTGACTGGCCCCGCCCCCATTTTTTCTCTGCCTCCCGAGTCACAGATGATCGGGAGGAAATGGGGATTTTACAGTATCCTTCTCCTGCCATGCCCACCAAGCCATGTCCATAGAACCGGTAGTAAAAAAAATTGAATCTCATCACCAAATCCATTGTTCTTGAAGAACACATTGAATGTTACTTATGGATGGTCATCTAACCCAGGGGTCTCCAACCTTTGCAACTTTAAGTCTGAAGGACTTCAGCTCCCAGAATTCTCCAGCCAGCTTTGCTGGCTGGAGAATTCTGGGAGCTGAAGTCCTTCAGACTTAAAGTTGCAAAGGTTGGAGACCCCTGATCTAACCCATGCCAGTTTAAAAATGAAAGTTAAGGGCAGGGGAATGAAATGAAATAACAGGAGACCTATTTTCTGTATGCTGCTACCATTTTCAGAATTTTCATAGCTATGCTCTGTTTCTTCATGTAACTCTTGACTTCCAGTGGCCAAAGGAATAAGCCCTTGCAGTTTTCTTGGCAACATTTTTGGAAGAGTGTCCCAGATTCTTTCCAAAACTACACCCAATTACATTGACCAGATACATACAAAAGAATTGGACTCTGGAGTAGGTGGTTTCTTTATACCATCCTATTAGGCGGGGGTGTCAAACTCGATTTCATTGAGGGCCACATCAGGGTTGTGTTTGACCTCAGGGGGAAGTGGGCGTGGCCAGTGTTGGTGTGGGGAGCTCAACATCACTTATGTCAGAGGTGCTGTGGTGGCCTGAGCACTCTGACAGAGAAAACAGGCTCCCACGCTCCGTTTTCAGTTGCAATGGCCTCCTGAAACCCTCTGCCAGTGAAAATGGAGATCGGGGTGGCTGCATGCAGCTCTCCCAAGCTCCATTTTTGCTGGCAGAGGCACCACAGTCCAGTCTTTTGCTGTTTCCAGGGTGGCCCTGTGGGCCAGATCTAAGCATCCCAGGGGCCAGAACCAGACTCCTGGCTTTGAGTTTGACACCCCTGCTATAAGGGATGAGAAGAATTTCTATTTTTCCCCTTTCCTAATAATGCCCAGCATGTACCGTAGAATTCTTGGGCTTTTCACATTGTGATTTGCCTTAGTGGTCTGCTGCTACTGGTGGTACTACTACTACTACTACTACTACTACTACTGTGGGATACAACTGGTAAGTCCCAGTACAGGCGTACCAGTGTCTGCTGGGAGCACCAGGTACTGTTCCGGTATGGTGCTGCGGAGGGCGTACCCCACCAGCTCGCCCTCCTTACTGGTATTTGAGCCGATTGGGGCTTCCGCAGGACAGCTGCAGTGTTGCGGAGCATCACGGGCAGTAAGTATGCGCACCGGTTGCAATGGGATCCGTAACCCACCACTGTACTACTACTACGACCGCCACCATTATTCAATTTTCTCTTCCTCCTCTCTCTTCTCCTCTTCTTTTTTCTGACGGGGGAAAAATATCTTCTCTCTTTTAACTGCTGCACATCTTTATTTGCCGGTGGCTGCAGAGCTCCAACACGTATGCCTCCTCCCTACTCCTCCCACACTCTGTAAAGATTGTGGCTTTATTGGCAGCTCTGCTGTGCTAACATTGATGGAGAAGGCTCAAATGGGTGGGGGCAAAAACAGCACAGGTACCTGCAATTTTGTCCAGCAGCCTGCTGTTCCACTGAGTGATTCCTTTCTTCAAAAAGAACAATCAGCTTCAGACATGTATCTGTTCATTCTATTGGCAAAGAACAAATTCTATCTATAGGGTTTGAGACAGTGATGGGATTCATTTTTTTTTACTACCGGTTCTGTGGGCGTGGCTTGCTGGGCATGGCAGGTGAAAGATACTGTAAAATCTCCCTTCCCTCCCAACTCCAGGGGAAGGTTACTGCAAAAATCCCCATTTCCTCTTGATCAGCTGGGACTCAGGAGGCAGAGAATAGGTGGGGGCGGGGCCAGTCAGAGGTGATATTTACTGTTCTCTGAACTACTCAAAATTTTTGCTACAGGTTCTCCAGAACTGGTTAGTACCTACTGTATACCACCTCTGATTTGGAGATGACACAGTGCCACCTCTTTTGTATGTGATGGCTGACTTAGCTTCCGTGACAGGGTGATCTCCTGTCCCTTGCCCACCTAGCAGTTCAAAAGCATGCAAATGCAAGTAGATTAATAGGCACCACTTTGGTGGGAAGGTAACAGTGTTCTATGCATCCTTGGCATACTGCCCACATGACCACCAAAAATGTCTTTGGACAACGCTGGCTCCCTTGGTCAAGAAACAGAAATGGGAACCATGCCTTAGAATAAGACATGACTGGGCAGGGAAACTATTATCTTTTTATTCATCTTCTTTAGATTAACAGAGTTGGAAGGACCTTGTAGGTCATTTAGTCCAACCCTCCACTCAAACAGGAGACCCTCCACCATTTCTGACAAATGGCAGTCCAATCTTTTCTTGAAAGCCTCCAGTGATGAAGCTCTGATGCAGAACCATCCGATTCATGCCTTCTGAAGCTCTCCATGAACTGGATCATAACATCCCATTAAATTGTCCCAAAGGAGGCAACTGGACTTTCTTGTGTTGTTTTTTTTTTCTTTTGATGGCATTTCACTTCTAATCCAAGAAGTTTCTTTAGCTCTGACTGGATAGTGGGGAATGAACTATCCTGTCAGAGCTGAAGAAGCTTCTTCAATGAGAAGCGAAATATTTCCAAAAGGAAGAACAAAACCAAGGAAGTGCAATTGCCTTCTTTGGGCCAACCATGACCTGCATGACTGAGAATCTCTACGGAGTTTTATCCCATTAAATTAGCAGAACTAAGCAAACTTTTCAGAGGGTGTTTCACAAAGTCATTAAACCGCCTCTCCTGCAAATGTAAAAAGCAGGTATTTTGCTTAGGATGACAATGTGGCTTATACAGCATTCCCATCCTAAGTATTGTTGGCCTGCGTAGATAACCAGAGATAGCCCCTGAAGCAGCCATGATATCTTTGCAAAAATCATGACTGTGCTAATGACTTCAGTAATGATTGATTAGATCTGAAAACAGATATAGTTGTTTTAACATTCTGAGGAAGAGTGTTTTGCTAGCGCTATCTCGATTTGCTAATAGCCTCCTCTAAATTCTTTGTGCAGGAGGAAAGAGGGCCTTGGGACTTTCTTTGTTGATGGTATTTAATCAGGGGGAGATGTCTATTTGTCAGGAATTCCTGCAATGGGCAGAGGGGCTGGACTAGATGACACCCAAGGATACAGATCACTAGCATCAGAATTTTGTGATATGGCTCACAAAGATGTACATACAAACACACACCGACACACAAGTGATGGGATTCGCTTACCTTCCCTACTGGTCTGGAAATGTATGCGCCCTTGCAGGCATGCTTGCTTTGCTTGCATGCACCTTGTCTGCACATGTGCACATGCCTTTTGCACATGCGCAGTACGTGGGCATTACTTGGGGACAGGTGGGCGGAGCCTCCGCTGCTCGGTTTGTCAGAGAGAACTGGTTGAATACCATCTCCGACACACACACATCACATAAAGATAGATAGAGAGATAGAGAGATAGAGAGATAGAGAGATAGAGAGATAGAGATAGAGATAGAGATAGAGATAGAGATATCTATCTATCCATATAGGTATATATATATGTCACAGTAAGGGTATGGCTAGCTGTTGAGAGCTAAATAGCTCGAAATAGATCTATCCTGATTTATTTATTGATCAGCCCAAAAACCTAACACACATACACACACACACACACACACACACACACACACACCCCTATATTTTTAAAACCTCTTCTGTTGGTATGGCCTGCTTTGTGGGAGTGACTTGCCAGCCATGTGACTGGGTGGGAGTGACTTGCCAGCCATGTGACCAGGTGGGAGTGGCTTGGGAGTCATGTCACTGGGTGGGTGTGACCAACTTGTAAAATGTGGTGAAACTCACTTAACAACACTCTTGCTTAGCAACCAAAATGTTGGCTCAGAAACTCTGGCATTTGAAGCACGCAAGTCTTAAAGCTGTCAATTTACAAGACCCTTGCACCCCTAATCCTTTAGAGAGAAAAAACTCAGGGGTGTTCAAACTTGACAGCTTTAAGACTTGTGGACTTCAACTCCCAGAATTCCTCTTCTCGCTCTTCATCTTGATGATGTGCAGATGGGCAGGGGGAGGGAGCTAGAACTGGTTCTAAATGGCACTGTGGAACCTCTTCTATAGAAGAGATTTGTGGAACCTCTTCTATAGAAGAGGTTAGAACTGGCAGGAACCCACCCCTTGTGTGTATACCTACACACACACATCTATACACACAGAAATATATGCAAAATGTCCATACAAATATATGTATAGAGAAAAGTGTGTCCAAATATCCTGATGTCGTCTGCACCCCTGATAAGGATGTGCCAGGATCATTTTTCTAGGTTCCCTAACTTTTCCCTTGGGAGAAGTTAATTTGCAAATTGCACATGAGTCTTTGATCCTAGAATGATCCCTCTTAGTCATGTGGTTTCAGTAAGAGATTAGCATAGATTAAAATGGGCCCTTATCTGTACTTTGCTGTGGCAGTCAATCTTTTAGAGTGTTAATGCCCTAATTTAGCCCATTAAAGACTTACTGGTAATTAATTCTTCTCTATGTTGTATCCATCATTTTCTACTGATAGATATATAAAAGGAGAGAGAGAGGGGGGAGAGAGAGAGATTTAGCAGTTCTTTAAAGACCTGTTGGGAGTTGAATGCCATATAAATTAGAAGGAGGGGGAGGAAGAAGAAGAAAAAGGATTTCACCCAGTGATTTATACTGTTTTGTCCATATTCCTAGGTATTCTTGGCTCAAAGCTTAACACTGATCCTTACTTTTTGTTAAGCGATATATTTAATCTACAAGTTATTAAAATTGGAATCACTGTGTTTTAGATCCATTGATTGCTACTTTTATTTTACTAAAGGACCAGGGGTGACATGATAGCAATGTTCCGATATCTCAGGGACTGCCACAAAGAAGAGGGAGTCAAGCTATTCTCCAAAGCACCTGAGGGCAGAACAAGAAGCAATGGGTGGAAATTAATCAAGGAGAGAAGCAACTTAGAACTAAGGAGAAATTTCCTGACAGTTAGAACAATTAATCAGTGGAACAGCTTGCCTCCAGAAGTTGTGTATGTTCCAACACTGGAAGTTTTTAAGGAGATATTAAATAACCATTTGTCTGAAGTGGTGTAGGTTTTCCTGCTAGGCAGGGGGTTGGACTAGAAGACCTCCAAGGTCCCTTCCAACCAGAAGTCCCTTCTGTTATCTGTTAAATATTATTTATATTTTACTTTTTAAAAAAATGTTTTATTTTTATGCTTGCGATTTATTTCTTCTGGTCTACAGTCATTCTTTATAATGCCTAATAGAAAAAATAATCTCTTCTATTACCTTCCTTCTAGAAAGAACAAGCAAACCAAGCTTGTCACTATGATCACAGCGGAAGATTCTCCCATCAGTATTCTTAGTCCAATCTATTTTTGCACAAAGACTATACTACTTCATTTCTACCTCATTTTGCTACATAGTTAGACCAAATAATATGTGTTATGTTCAACAAGGAATTCTGTGCATTTTGGCACAGAGCTGCTTATTCCCACCATGCATACCTGGAATATACTGTCTATAAGTATAAGAGCTGCGGTGGGGCAGCTGTTAGAGGGCAGTACTGCAGGCTACTTCTGCTGACTGCCAGCTGCCTGCAGTTTGGCAGATCGAATCTTACCAGGCTCAATGTTGACTCAGCCTTCCATCCTTCCAAGGTAGATAAAATGACGATCCAGATTGTTGGGGGCAATATGCCAATTCCTGGCAGCTCTGTGCATGAGAATGCCAGGAACAGGCTCCAGCTGTTCTTCTGCCCCACTGATATCTGACTCCGAAGGCAGCGGATAACTGTCGGATGGCCCTGGCCACATCTCTGCCTCTGACTCAGAGCCTTCCCCAGATTCCATGACTGGCCCATGTTCTTCACTGTCTAGCTGTGCTGATGGGCCACAACAAGGGGTGGGTTCCTGCCAGTTCCAACCTTTTCTATAAAAGAGGTTCCACAAATCTACAGTGCCATTTAGAACTGGTTGCAGCTTCCTCCCCCTGCTCGTCCGCACATCATCAAGATGAAGAGCGAGAGGAGGAATTCTGGGAGTTAAAGTCCACAAGTCTTAAAGCTGTCAAGTTTGAACACCCCGGGTTTTTTTTTTCTAAAGGGTTAGAGGTGCAAGGGTCTTGTAACTTGACAGCTTTAATACTTGCGTGCTTCAAATGCCAGAGTTTCTGAGCCAACATTTTGGTTGCTAAGCAAGAGCGTTGTTAAGTGAGTTTCACTACATTTTACAAGTTGGCCATACCCATCCAGTCACATGACTGCCAAGCCACTCCCACCCATCACATGGCTGGCAAGTCACTCCCACCTGGTCACATGACCAGCAAGCCACTCCCACAAAGCAGGCCACACCTACAGAAGAAGTTCTAAAAAAAATTGAAACCCACCACGGGCCACAACACTTAAAAACGTCCACTATTGGAGCATTCACAACTTCTAGAGGAAAGTTTTTCCACTGATTAATTATTCTAACTGTCAGGAAATTTCCCCTTAGTTCTAGGTTCTTTCATTTGATTCTGAATGACATCTACCTACCTACTGAACCCATTAAAGCAATTATTATATGGCTACAAAATTGCAAGATTAATAACCAGACGTGACAAATGAGGAATCCTTCTGGAGACAGTGCTGAGTAAGGAGATTCACTTAAATGTACAGATTACAAACGTTTTCTATTCCATGCAGCTGTACGAGGAGGCCTGCAATGCACTGATTGAATCTGAACAAGAGAAGGAGAATGTGACCTTTATGGAATGCTGTTTTCCCCCCCTCTAAGCCTTTGCCTTCAATGTCAAAGCAGTTTGTTGTAGGACTAAAAGCTGATCAATTCACCCTTCACCTCACCATTTATACTCTTTCATGATTTTTAGGAAAGGCAACTTTGATGCAAGTTAAAGGAATATATATTTCAAATGAAAAATGTCTTTCATGTTAAAAATAAAATAAAATACACTGGAGGAAATTTTTATTGTGATAGAACATTAAGCCAACTCTCATTTAGTTATTTCTCCAATTTCTATAGTCACTCATCTATCCCCAAAACTGCTGGCAGCAAATACTGTATTTTTAAGAGTATAAGTCGCACCTTCCCCCCACCCCCCCAAAAAAGGGGGTGAACATCTGGGTGTGTCTTATACACTGAATACAGCATTTTTGGTCTCCCAAAATCCTGCCCCCCGTGCATCCTGCTTTTCTCAAAAATGGACATGCAGAAGGTTTGGGAGGCCTGCAAAGTGTTCCTGGGGGCCAAAAGGGCAAAAACGAATGAAAAACAGGCATTATTTTTTTTGCTCATTTTTGCCCTTTCCACCCCCAGGAACACTTTTCAGGCTTCTCAAATTCTCTGCATGCCCCATTTTTCACACAAAAAATGGGTCGTGCAGAGGTTTGGGGAGACCTGCAGAGTGCAAAAACTTTTTAGTTAAATTTACCTCTTCAAAATCTTGGTACGTCTTATAGTCCCAAAAATATAGTAAGCAAAACCAGAGAATTACATTTAAACAAAAGCAAGTTAAAACTTCATTGAGGGTCTACATGTGTACCTAGCTTAATGATATAAAGTTATAACCACTTCAGCACCTCCTGGAGTCAATTACCCTTGCAACTGATCTCTGCAGGGTGTTGCAGTGGCCTTCTGCCTCTCTCCCCTCTTATTCTATTGAGTAGGGTTACCACAGTCCTTGGGCCTGCTCCACACTATTTTACCACCGGTTTGCCGCACACCAAAAATGTGAGTGTGTGCTTTGCTCGCGCACATGGCTTACACGTGGCTTAGAAAATGTGGCTAAATAGAGCAGCATCGTGCCAGGGGTTTCCACTATGGTTTGTCTGAACCAGTTGAATATCACCACTGGCGTGCTCTTTAGCCCATCTCTATCACCCATCACATACTTAATTTTTGGAGTTCTCTTAATTTTTGGGAAATGAGAGCAGGACACACATCTTGGGCCATGTGGCTGCGTCCTAGATGTGGCCATTTTCAGTGTCCCCACAATTTCTTATCATTGTGCGAAAATGGTGGCCGCTTCTTTGAAGCCACCACACAGGCCAGGCTTAGCCTGTAAACTGTAGGTAGTCCAAGGGTCCAAGGATTGGGGGGGGGTAGCACATGGGGTGATTCAGAAGGGGAAAGCAGGAGGTGGAGTCGTTAAGTGAGGTTTTCCCATTTAACGGCCATCACCACTTGCAACCATAATGGGAAGGCACCATTGTGGTTGCAGGTCAAGAACAAGCTGTATAAAAATACAGACTACTGTGCACAAACACATGCCATCTGCCACACTAATACATCACTTCCAAAATCTGAGGGAATATGGATGGAATCTGTTAGATTCTTACCAACCAATTGTCTATCTATTTATCTATCTTCTCAGCTATTGTCACTGATAGTTGGAATTTTGGAATTTTCTGAACCATAAACAAAGCACCTGCTTGCAAATAATTAAAGTACCCATGTCTTGTTTCCAGGATTCCACATGGTTGTTCCGAGGAAGCTTTTGCCCATTCTGAAGCATTTCTGAGCGAAAGCTGAAAGATTAATATGCAGCTATTGATCCTTCCAGGCTCCTCCATAAATTATACAATATAAGAATGACTTTTTTTTTCTTCCCAACATATTTAAAAAAAATTTTTTCCCACCAAGCTTGAACCTTTAGGAAAGAGTTTCTCACTGATATCAAAAAGAATTTGTCCTTTTTTACATTTTCTAGTTATATAAAGAATTGTTTTGCTTCAGAATACCTGGGAGAAATAAGAATTCTTTCCTTTGCACAGTACAATTTCTAAAGGATTGTCTCCTCTTTGTGCACACCTCTATAATTTATTAAGGGAGAAAAAAGTAACTTCAAAATATGTATCTAGTACGGCTGTGGAGTGTTTCATTTTTGACCTCCAAAAGATGCTTTGCAACAGGTATTATTTATCTACAACACCTTAAAGTAATTGTGCGCTTTTGTGGATCATGGAGAACAAGCCAATGAAAAGATGCAACTCCTGTAAAGTATTAAAGATGGTGTGATACTTGCATACCCATATCTGCAAAGCAGACTTTTTAGAGTAAATCCAGAATGATACCCTGTCCTAGTTTCTAGCCCAAATCCAAATTTAGACAACATACTAAAAAAGCAGAGAAATCATCCTGCCAGCAAAAGTGCATATAGTCAAGTCTATGGTTTTCCCATATTTTGTATATTATTGTATTTTCATGGCTCGGCCAAAGTTTGTATTGCAGCCGCCAAAAAAGCCAACACAGTTCTAGGCTACATAAACAGAGGGATAGAATCAAGATCACGTGAAGTGTTAATACCACTATAATGCTTTGGTAAGGCCACACTTGGAATACGGCATTCAGTTTTGGTCGCCACGATGTAGAAAAGACGTGGAGACTCTGGAAAGAGTGCAGAGAAGAGCAACAAAGATGATTAGGGGATTGGAGGCCAAAACATATGAGGAACGGTTGCATGAACTGGGTATGTCTAGTTTAATGGAAAGAAGGACTAGGGGAGACATGATAGCAGTCTTCCGATATCTCAGAGGTTGCCACGAAGAAGATGGAGTCAAACTATTCTCCAAAGCACCTGAGGGCAGGATAAGAAGCAATGGGTGGAAACTAATCAAGGAGAGAAGCAACTTAGAACTGAGGAGAAATTTCCTGACAGAACAATTAGTCAGTGGAACAACTTGCCTCCAAAAGTTGTGAATGCCCTCCAAGATCCCTTCCAACTCAGCTATTGTATTGTATATAAGTCTAAGTGCTCTTGCTAAATGCTATTATGCCTTCTTTTAGAATTAACAAACAGGTCCCAGTTGAGCCAGCTATATGTATTTATGGGTAAACTCCTTGTAAATAGCCACTTCTTATACGGACCATCCAAAGTAATATTTTCTTTCTTAAAATGTGATCATATCAGTTTCAGGTAAATGCAGAAATATGAAGAAATGGAGTGCAATGAACAATCTGAGAAGGATTGATTGATTGATTGATTTGATTGATTGGATTTATATGCCACCCTTCTCCCAAAAGACTCAGGGTGGTGTACAACATAAGAAACACATAATACAAAAGTTAAAAAGAGATTAAATAAAGAATCCAATAAGCAATAAATTAATTAACAATTTACACATTATGATATAAAACATATTAAATTTGGAATTAAAATTAATAAGTTATTTTGTTCCGGCCAGGCCAGCTTGCTGAAAAAATCAGCTTTTTAGGGCGCGCCGGAAGGATGGGAGGTCGGGAATTATGCGAAGCTCCGAGGGTAGCTCATTCCAAAGGGAAACCAAATCAACAATCCTATTTGAGTTGTAAGTGCAATCCAATTTGAAAAGGGGTTTTCTATTCCTTTCTGCCACGGTGAATGAAGTGGTGGCAGGGACCCTCTTTCTCAAAACATAAAAACAACTTGAAAGGGCTAGATCAAAGGAATTGCAACAATCCTTTAATAACTGAGCTCCGAAAAGAACATAAACAGGTATTTTGCAGAAAATACATCGGAATGCTGCACATCAACTACTTGGCAAGCAGTTTGTTCTTCAGCCATTTGAGTTCCAGAGGGACAATAAAGAAATAGATTCATCCCATCAGGATTCATAAAATATTTCTAAAAGAATCCCAGGGGATATGTTTATTTTTATCCCAGAGAATTTCTCTGGACCATCTTCTGCTTTTATCAAAATTATATGTCTTTGTCCTGGAGAGCATAGCAGCTCTTTAATCCACTGAATTGCTTTCCTCCTCTGGTGTTGACATCCTAAATGAAGAAGGCTCTTCCACAATCTCTGGGTAGACAAGGCAAATCACAAGTGTCAGAGCAAGAGAAAGGCTTGGGAGCAATATGGCAGACAGTGGATTCATCAGGAAATTAGGTAAACTGCAGAGCACTCATCATAGCAGCATAATTTAATCAAATAATAGACAGGTAAGCAAGAGATTTAGACCATTGACAATTGCTAATCCTCCAGGTCTCATACGTATGGCCACTCTTAGCACTGTGGCTTAGCACTGACAGCTGATCACTAGAGATGCACCTTCCTATTTGAAGTGCTCATTCAGCCCAAGGGAATAGAAATTAATAGCAAGAGATAATATGATAGATCAGAGATGTACTGTAGGTACAGATATTAAGGAAGAGCTCTATGTAGGGAAATACTTTCCCTGGAAGATGAAGACCATTTCACAAGTTCACCAGGGAGGCAACACTTAATGACCCACCTAGGGTCAAGGTTAAAACCTAAAGGAATTGGAACATTTTCATCAGGGGTGAGATTAAAAAAAAATTAGCAACTAGTTCTCTGTCTGGTTGGATGTGGCCACGATGAATGTGGCCTATTTGGCCTTTTGCACCATAGTGGGGATGGAATGTTTTCATCCTCCCCAGTCTCTGGAGGCTTTTCTTGAGCCACCAAGAAGGCCCAAACAGCCTCTCCCAGGCTCTGGAGGTCCTCCAGAGGATGGAAATGGGCCCGCTTTTGGACTTCCAGGAGGCCAATTTCTCATCCTCCCCAGGCTCTGGAGGCTTTCCTCAAGCCTCTGGGAAGGTGAAAAGGCTCTTCCCTGGGCTCCAGACACTCTTCAGAGGCCAAAAATGAGCCCATTTCTGGACTTCTGGAACTTCCGGGAGGCCCATTTTTTACCCTCTCAGAGCCTCCATGTGGGCCCTGCCCTTATTTGGCATCCAAAACAGGCTGCATGCAGACTCCTGGGAGGGAAGGGGCAATGTGGGCGGGGCCAGCCAGTCCTTGCAACTACTGGTTCAGTGAACAGATATAAAATTAGCATCTGGTTCACCTGAATTGGTCTGAACCGGCTGAATCCCACTCCTGATTTTCATCCCAATCACTTTCTGCCTACACACCTAAAGACCTTATCCAAATTAGGTGAAAAATAAGGAATGAAACCTTCCTGGAGGACATATATGCGGTCCCCCGAACCAACTTGCTCAGACCCAAAGATGCTTTTCCAAAAGACAGCTGGACTTGCTTGTTTTTTTTCCCTTGAAAACATTTCACTTTTCATCCAAGAAGCTTTCTGAAAACTGAAGAAGCTTCTTCGATGAGAAGTAAAATGGTTTCCAAAAAAAAACTCCCCAAGAAACTCCAGTTGCTTTTTGGAAAAGCCCTTTGGAACGACCAAGACCTGGATGATTGAAAATCTCCATAGACAATTTGCTCAGATTGGGGAAAACATCTTTATTGTTGCTGGCCTATATAAATAAATCTTGCCTGACTAAAGTACTTATCTGGATAATGACTAGATATATCCTATGAACTGCTAGGGGAAACTGCTTCACTCTCTTTCTGCATACCAAAGATTGTCTCTTTGCTTCCTGGGAAAGGTCCTTTCCTTCTGCATCCTTAGCCCATATTCCACCACATTATTATTAATACTATGTGTCAGACCTGAAAGCCATCTTTTACATTGGGCCTTCAACAGTGGTTAAATTCATTTTTTTTACTACTGGTTCTGTGGGCATTGCTTGGTGGGCATGGTAGGATACTGCAAAATCTCCATTCTCTCCCCACTCCTGTGGAAAAGATATTGAGAAATCTCCATTCCCACCCCACTCTGGGGCTAGCTAGAGGTGGTATTTGCCGGTTCTCTGAGCTACTCAAAATTTCTACTACTGGTTCTCCAGAACCTGTCACAACCTGCAGAATTTCACCTGTGGCCTTCAGGCCTGCTACATTTTCTGCTGTGGGAAAACGGGAGGGGGATTTTTTGGAGTAAGGGTGATATATAGTCTAAATAACATTCCTTTCTCAGAGAGTCAAGGACACCTTGCCCTGCAGCTGCAATGCTTTGACTGGGAGACATCTCCAGTTTTGGACACTGCCTGATTGGATCATGTGGGTGCTGGGCAGGGACTTGAACCCTTTGGGTGAAGAAAACCTGGAAACTTTCAGATTTGGGATTTCCCAGATGCGCCAATATGACATCTCTAATAAAATGGAACTTAGAGGAAACTAAAGCCTCAGTGTTTTCTTTTGTTGGGGGTTTACTTGGAACCCTAACACTATGTCAAATCTGTCAATTTTCTGAAAGTTACAATTCTACAGTCACAAAAATATGCTTCAATATTTTTATCTCATTCTCAGGATGCTTTTGAATTTCATTTAAGTTTTTCTTTAGTTTCAGATATCAAATTGACTATATACCCTGCAAGCAAAGATGTCAAAGCTCTTTTCGCTCAGCAAGAACAAGACCTTGTGCTGACTACACAAAATGTCTTCTTACAACGTGACAGATTAAACAAAAGAAAATAAATAAAATCATCAGACCAACAAGATACAAGTCAGCAGGATTTCTTCCGATTAGGTGGTGAGCGGAAAAGAATAGATGTAATGGATTGGACGAAGAACTATGAGCTGAAACTTGTGTCGTGGTTAAAGATGAATCCAACAAAAATGTCCTGCAATGCATAAAGCCAGAAAAATGTCTGCTGATACACTGAAAATAAGTGAAGGTATAAAGCAAAAAGGTACCAGGAGTTGATTAAATACTGGAAGAAATGTTTAAAATCTTGTAAGTGTGAATTTTGGGAAATTCAGTAGTGGTGAAGAGACTAGAAACAATCAGTTTATATTTCAGTACCAAGGACAGTGGTACTAAAATACCTTCAATGAGGACAGTGATGAAGAATGCTCAAACACATGCACATACCTCATATACCAGTAAGATAATGTTCAAAGTTTAAAGTGCAGACTTCAGCAATATACAGAACAAGACCGGCCAGATGTACAAACTAGATTCAGAAGAAGGAAGGGCACTCAATTTTGCATTGGTAAAATCTAAGGGATAATGAAAAGACAAGGGAATTCTTGTGTTTGCCTTTTCTTGTATTTATTATGTAAAGGCTTTGGACTGTGCAGACACAATAAATTATGGATAGACCTCAGCTCTGTACTGAAAAATTGTAAGAAGTCGGGAGATAATAGTTAGAATGGAATATGGAGTAACTGAATAATCAACAATCGGAATAGGAGTGCCCCTAACTTGTAAATCACCACCTTGTTTAATTGATATTCAACCTATAAGAGTGCAGAAAAGAGCAAAAAAGATGATTAGGGGACTGGAGGCTAAAACATACGAAGAACGGTTACAGGAAGGTTTAAGGAAAAGAAGGACTAGGGGAGACATGATAGCAGTGTTCCAATATCTCAGGAGTTGCTACAAAAAAAGAGGGAGTCAAGCTATTCTCCAAAGCACCTGAGAGTAAAACAAAAAGCAATGGATGGAAACTAATCAAAAAGAGAAGCAACTTAGAACTGAGGAGAAATTTCCTGATAGTTAAAACAATTAATCAGGGGAACAACTTGCCTCCAGAAGTTGTGAATGCTCCAACACTGGCCTAAAGAAGATGTTGGATAACCATTTGTCTGAAGTAGTGTAGGGTTTCCTGCCTAAGCAGGGGATTGGACTAGAAGACCTCCAAGGTCCCTTCCAACTCTGTTGTTGTGTTCTGTTCTGTTCTATTCTGTTCTAATTCTATTCAATACTAAATGCTGGACTGCAAAAAAATAAATATGGAATTTCAACTGCTGGAAGAAATATCAACATCCTCAGGCAAATTACTGATACCAATCAGACTGGAATGTAAGAAGACTTAAGGAATCTCTTGTTGAAAGTGAAAGAAGAATGAAAAAACAGGTTTGCTGCTTTATGCTAACAAGAAAAAGAGCCCCACTTCAAATCGGTAGAGAAGAAAGTATTAGCATATTTTATTTTCCTAGACTAAGAACTCTCCAGGGATGGTGACTTTAAACTGTGGGGAAAAAAGAGAGTCAAGGTAGCCCTTCACTTGCAAAAGTTCATTTAGTGACTGTTCAAAGTTACAAGGGCAGTGAAAAAAGTGACTTACAGTCATTTTTCACACAACCATTGCAGCACCCCCGTGATCAACATTCAGAATGCTTGGCAACTGGTTCACATTATTGATAGTTGCAGTGTCCCGGGATCACCTTTTGTGATCTCCGAACAAGCTAAGTCAATGGGGAAACCAGATTCACTTAACAACCGAGTTACTAACTTAACAACTGCAATTATTCACTTAAAAACTGTTTGCAAGCAAAGTCATGAAATGAGGCAAAATTCACTTAATAACTGCCTCACTTAGCAACCAAAAGTTTGGACTGAATTGTGGTTATTCGTCAAGAACTAGCTGTACTTGGGAAAAGAATTATTGCAAATCCAAACAACAGGTTGAAAGTTGAATATTACTCATTACCACAAGGCTATCGGACCAGAAGTTAACCTGGGAGAGAGAGAGAGAGAGAGAACACACAATAGCAGAAAAACAGAGTTGTAAGGGGCCTTAGAGGTCTTCTAGTCCAACCTCCTGCTCAAGCAGGAAACCCTATACCATTTCAGAAAATGATGTTCAATCTCCTCTTAAAAACCTCCAGTGTTGGAGCACCTACAAGGGAAAGGCAGAGGGAGTGAGAATGGGAATCAAAAAAGGACTGCAACAAATAAACCAATTGGCCTAAAAAAGCTTAAAAGTGCTAACAATATCAAGATAGTTCCTCATGAAATTGTAAATTTCTGATCAATGCCCTCTTCCGTCAATTCCATCCCCAATGGCTACAACCATTCTACATCCCTGCATTGCATGTAAATCACAATTCAATTTGTAAAGTCTTTCATACTTATGGCTCAGTCGATTAAAGTTGGGTGACTAATAATTTGAATAAATAAATGCAAAACATCTGCATGCTTATTATTTGAACCATTGAACTGAACTGAAGAAGCTTCTTAGATTAGATGTGAAACCTTTTCAAGGAAAAACCAGTTGCCATTTGGAAAAACACTTTTGGGTACCCCACTTGTCGTTAGAATGCAGTATTGCAGGCTAATTCAGATCACTGCCAGCAGTTCGATCCTTACTGGCTCAAAGTTGACTCAGTCTTCCATCCTTCCGAGGTTGGTAAAATCAGGATCCAGATTGTTGGGGGCAATAGGCTGACTCTGTAAACCGCTTACTATGTAAAGCACTATGGAGGGGTATATAAGTCTAAGCGCTATTGCTACTGTTGTCTGACATAACAATAATGAAGGTAAGCTTTAAATTGCTGTAACGATGGGTACATTGTGCTAGAAAATAATATAAATCTAGTGGAGACATGGAATAAGACGTTGGAGCAATCATTAGTTATTCTACCTGACAGACTACCAATCTGATTTTACAATCATTACAACAGGGGAAAAGTGTAATATTTCTAATTGTTTTATGTGAAAGAATAAGTTGATTTCTTTAAAGATATAATAAAATTTCATATTCTAATACTCTTCCGATGTTCTAGAGATATGCACTTCTAACCAATCATTTTGATCCTTCTGATCTTGTTAAAAATGTTTAAACTTTGCATAAGAAAAATTGTAATAAAGTCAGGTGCGTAATTAATTTGATAGCCATCACTAGAATTCTCTGCATCAAAACAGTCATAGCTGTGCCTTTCACAAAGCCAGCTGAAATAGATTGAACAATTTCTTTGTTTTCCTTTATTTTTATTTTTGTATACACTCCACATTTTAAAGGTCACAGGGCTTTCAGATAGTAGAGAATAGAAGAGAATAGAGGATTTTCAGTCCTGGTAGATATCTGATAAGTTTTAAAGGGCACCTGAGATACATTAACTCATCAAGTCCTACCCAAGCAGAAGAGCTCATTTTGCTTTGGCATTTGGCTGCAGGCTTCCAGCTTATATTCTCAAAGAATTATATTATTTTCCTTTGGAATTAAAGGGCAATGTCTTTTTATTCATAAAAACGGTTTTGTTTGCTCCCTCTGGACTGCCCACCTGGGACAAAACTTATAAAAAATGAATACAGTTGTCACAATTTTTGCAATAAAAAAATAACATTTTGCTTATAGCAACCAAAGAAGGGTGTGCCTTTGGGACTCTGGTTGTTTCTACTTCAATGGGCAACCTGCCTAGTAGCTAACGGGCAGATAAGGGTAACATGTTTGGTTATTTTGCCCTGATTAACCAGGTTCTCCTTATATTTGCACATGAGTAAGCCTGAAATGTAATTTCAGATAAATGAGCTGGTTTGGAGGCTCTAACAAGGGAGCGCAGCTATTGTATACCCTTGACCAAAGATCGGTACACTCCTTCTAGCTGGGATGGTTGTCCTCTTCCACTGAGTGCGCAGCTTTGGGAGGGATGCACATGGAGTGGTGAAGGAGGAAGGGGACACTTGCCTAGCGAGCCAGATCAGTAATGGGTTTCCATTTTTTTTTACTAGCGGTTTGTTCGTGTGTGTGTGCATGCTTGTGCATGCACTTGATGCTTCTGTGTATGCACAGAAGCATCTGGGTGGATGGGCAGAGCCTCCCGCCACCACTAATACAACAAATGCACAGGTACAGTATAGGTGGTACCTTGTTCAATAGAAGTAACTGTGAAAGGGACCTTGGAGTCCTAGTGGACAACCATTTAAATAGGAGCCAGCAATATGCAGCAGCTGCCAAAAAAGCCAACACAGTTCTAGGCTGCATAAACAAAGGGATAGAATCAAGATCACGGGTAGTGTTAATACCACTTTATAATGCCTTGGTAAGGCCACACTTGGAATACAGCATTCAGTTTTGGTCACCACGATGTAGAAAATATGTGGAGATTCTAGAAAGAGTGTAGAGAAGAGCAACAAAGATGATTAGGGGACTGGAGACTAAAACATATGAAGAACGGTTGCAGGAACTGGGTATGTCTAGTTTAATAAAAATAAGGATTAGGGGAGACATGATAGCAGTGTTCCAATATCTCAGGGGTTGCCACAAAGAAGATGGAGTCAAACTATTCTCCAAAGCACCTGAGGGCAGAACAAGAAGCAATGGGTGGAAACTAATCAAGGAGAGAAGCAACTTAGAACTGAGGAGAAATTTCCTGACAGTTAGAACAATTAACCAGTGGGACAGCTTGCCTCCAGAAGTTGTGAATGCCCCAACACTGCAAGTCTTCAAGAAGATGTTGGAGAGCCATTGATCTGAAATGGTATAGGGCTTCCTGCCTAGGCAGGGAGTTGGACTAGGTCCAAGGTCCCTTCCAACTCTGCTATTATATTGTATTCTACAACCCACCTCTGAGCCAGATCAATCAACCCTGGTGATCAATGGGGTGACAGATGTCACAGCCAGTTCTCCCTCACCTCCCTGATATATATTCTCAGATAAATGTGTGATGGAAAGTAGTGTGGAGGTGGATTTAAGAAGAGAGGGGTGCATTTAAGTGGAATACAGGGCAAGTCAACCCAGGTATTACGTGTGAGAGAAAGAGGATGAAGATAATCTCTCCTGTATCCCGCAAATGTTTTTATTGGGTATAATTAAGGATTTTACTAAAGGGGAAACAAAATTGATTTTGTATATGGTTACAGCAGCGAGGTTGTTGATTGCTCAACACTGGAAAAAAGATTTCTTACCGACAATTGATCAATGGATTCAAAAAGTGGCGGGGTTTGCCGAAATGGCAAAAAACTCAGCTTTTTTAAAAGATCAGAAACAGGAGAATTATGCACAGGAATGGGTAAAGTGGATTGATTATATACAGAATAGATATCAGACCAGGAAGTACTATGTAGCCTTTAGGTAAGAATGTTTAGATTGATAGGGTGATATGTGAGTGAAACAATGTGAATAGAGCAAATATTATATGGGATGTTTGGAGTTATTAGAGTGCTGTATAGCGGAAGTTAGGGGGGTGGGTCTGAATGGGAGGTGGGGGAGGTTTAGGGTGGAGGGTGGGGAAATATAGTTAATTTAGAAGATGGGATTAATGGGATATGGTTACGTCAAGAGAGATTTATATTACGATTTATATATGTTTAATTAATTAAGAAGATGGGGTTAATGGGATACTCTTATTTTAAGAGAAATTTATATTATGATTGTTTGGAGGTGAGGGGATGCAATACTGGAATGAGAAATTAATTTTAAGACAGGGGGAGGGGAGGGGGTATAGTATTGGTATGTGATTTATATTATATGTTGGGGGGTAAAAAAGGGGAAAAATTGGTTTGAATAAAACTTTTTTAATAAAAAAAAAAAAAGATAATCTCTCCTGAATAGTTCACTGGTATATTGTAGATGCAGCTAGTAGAGGCTTTCAGTCTGGCAAGATTCTCTCTATAGCTATGAAACAGTGAGTTTGGAAAAATTTCCATATATTATATTGGTTATTTTCCAAATAATGCTAGTATTTACTAGCATTAAAATATTCCACAAGCTAGAAAACTAAACCAAGCTATTATAAACATTTTGTTAGATGGCATTCAAAGATCTGAAATGCAGTCATTAGCAAGATACTAGCCTATTAGCCTTAACCTACCTCCTACCCATATTGAATAAGACAAGGAATATACATCAGCCTGCTTCTTTTGTACAGGTAGTCCTCAACATACGGCCACAATGGAGCCCCAACATTATGTTGCTAAGTGAAAAAATTATTGAGTCTTGCCCCATTTTACGAGTTTTCTTGCCACATTTGTTAAACGAATCACTGCAATTCTTAAATTAGTAACATGGTTGTTAAGTGAATTTTGCTTCCCCATTGACTTTGCTTGTCACTAGGTCGCAAAAGGGGATCACGTGACTCTGGGCCACTGCAAAAGTCATAAATGTGAGTCAGGTGTCAAGCATCCGAATGTAAATCATATGACCATGGGGATGCTGCAACGATCGTAAGTGTGAAAAATGGTCATAAGTTCCTTTTTTCAGTGCCGTTGTAACTTTGAATGGTCACTAAAAGACCATTCAAGGACCACCTGTGTTTTGAATACAGTTGAATCTCTGCATGATTGACATGCTGTACAGGTGACTGAAGTACCACAGTAACAATTGTATATGTTTCTGTATGTGAGAAAGTAGATTGGGCTAGACTCAGAGGCCATATAGATACCAATATTCAGAGGTGGGCTTCAAAAATTTCAGCAACGGGACTTCCTGTTCCGGCTTCTGGCTGCGACGGACGAGTCCTGGGACTCGTCCACCGTTTTGTTCTTTTTTCGGCCTCAAACGGGGCGGGGTGCCCCTTTTTTGGGGGGACCCCCCGTAGGATTGGCTTGCCTGGACCTTTCCAGCCTGGCGGCGGCCGGGACAGGGGCCCTTGTCTTCGGTCTAGGAGGAAGAAGACATGCTGCGGGGGGCTTGGTTCCCTTCGCCAACGGAGGACGGTAACAAATAGCAGATTCGGAGAGAGCGGGAGCGTTCAAGCCGGATGGCTTTGCCGGGGCTTTGGCGGCGAGGTGGAGTGTAAGTGACTTTGACTTTTTTGCTGGCAGCCTTGACTGAAAGAAACGATGGAGGGGGGTGTTTGTTAAACCCCCCCTCGTATTTACAGCAGCGGCGTTTGGAAATGGCTCCTCGACTGCGAGGAAGCGGATATTTCTCATCTGGACTTTGCTGAAGAAGTGAAAGTCCTTTGCGGCTTGTTTCTAGCTACAATGTATCTAAGTCCGGCTTTATTGGAACAATTTTCTCTGTTGCTTTCTCCTGCTGGCTGCCAGATTGGGTGGGGGAAGATGGCTTCCCTTTGTTCCTAAATGACTATTCTTTATGGAAAATTTCCAACATTCCTTTGTGACCTGGACTGTTTCTCTCTACCAATGGAGGATTTTTGTGATTAATTGATTCCTTCCATGGAGTGCCTTCTTTGTCTTCATAATTGATTGTGAAAATTGCTTTTCTCTCTGGATTTTATAACTTTTTACAACTTAGATTTGAACTTTTTTCTCTGGACTTGCTCCAGCGGCCGCACCCAAAAAACGCCATCTTAGTGGCACTGACTTAAACAGCTCACCATGGCTTCTAAAAAGCAACCAGAACAATCAGGCTTGGAAGCAAGAATGACAGCTATGCAGGAAGTGTTACACTCTTTGGTGCTGGAAATTAAAGAACTTAGAAAGGATCACTGCAGTTCTAAATTGGAGCTTTTGGAGACACAGAAGAAATTGATGCAGAATACACAGAAGACTGAAGAGTTGGAAGTGGGGCTGGCTAGGGCAAAGGGAGAACTTAAAAATGTTAATACTGAAATTGGAGATTTAACTGGTCATATGTCTAGGATGGATTTTGAAAGGATGTCATATTTTTTAAGATTTCAGAATATTCCTGAAGAATCTGGTGAATGCCTTCCTGATCTTATGAGCACAATTTTAGCAGACTATTTACACAAACCTAAGGAGGAGATCAGGGGGGACATTGACCTGGCTTACAGAATAAACTCAGCATATGCCAGGATAAATGAACTACCCAGAGAGATACATATTAAATTTGTTAGAAGGTCTACCAGGGAGGGAATACTGAGGGCGCAGAGAGAGGGTCCGTTAACGTACCAGCAAAAGGAAGTCACCATCTTGAAGCAGATCCCAAAAAAGATTAGAGAGATGAGGAGGAAATATTCCTTCTTATTTAAAAAATTGTTTAACCAGGGGATTTGGTTCAAGTGGGTGATGCCAGAAGGGATGTTGGTGTTCTGGGAAGGAGGAAGAGTAAGGATTAAAACAGTTGCTGAGGCGGAAGCCTTTCTTAAAAAATACTCCTCTATCCTGGGGGATGAAACTGGAGGAGCAGAGGGGGCCACGGCCCCGCCCACTGGGGGTCAGGGAGGAGAACAAGAAGACACAATTGCCAAGAGACTTAGATCAAAAAAATGACTTTTTTAAATATAGTATAACTTTTGTTTGGATGTTTGTACACGATTGCTAGCATAGAATTTGGAATTTACAATGATGTATGCACTTCTCTTCACCTTGTAATACCATTGAAATATGTATTATCTATGTTTTGTTAAGAAGTCCCGGAGGGGCCAAAACGATCTCGACGTGAAAGTTCACAAAATATTTTTTTAACTCACCTTACCCTACCCTACTTAAAAATTTGTAAAACTCAATTAAACTTTTTCAATTAAAAAAAAAAATTCAGCAACGGGTTCTCTGCCCATTTGCTGAGTGGGTGTGGCCATGGTGGGCATGGCCTAGTTGGCCTCCTGCACCAGGGTGGCTGGGGGGAGGTTTCCCTCCCCAGGCTCCAGAGGCTTTCCTCGAGCCTCTGGGAGGACGAAAACTGCCTCCCTGGACTCCAGAGGCCCTCTAGATGCTGAAAATTGGCCCATTTTTGGCATTCTGGAAGTTCTGGGAGGCCTGTTTTTTCCACTTCCCAAGCCTCCACATGAGCTCTGACTTACAGTACCTCACATCCAAAATCCAAAATGGGCCACATGGAGACTTCTGGAAGGGGCAGGAAGGGGTGGGAGGGGCCCTCCAGGGATGGGGTATGGAGGTTCTCTGAACTGGCCAGAATGTTTGCTACTGGTTCTCCTGAACCCGGGCGAACCTGTAGCAGCCCACCCCTGCCAACATTGTATGAATTCACACCAACATCGCTGTGAATTTTGGCTTCATGCAAAGCAGCATGGCGATCTGAGACCTTCTGCTCTTTTCAGGAAGAGCAACTAAACAAAAGAGAGCGTCCAAGAACAACGTTTGGCTGGCAGCAGATCAACTTTAGAAGTTATGGAATGATAGATGTCGCCACCACCTCCCTCCCTCTTCTGTTGACATTATGGATATGTAATTCATGTTTGGCTTGATGTGAAACACAATGCAAAACTCAGTCAACGCCTTCAAGCAGGCAGAAAGATTTTCTGAGCACATTTGCGGGTTGCTTTTCTTTCAATAGAAAGAAAAATCCTCTTGGAAGCTTTCTACATTTCTATAGATAATCTTTAATACTTCATTTTTGTTCGGCTTCAATCTTGATACTTTAAACCAGTCAATGGCAGTACGCAAATCCTATACTCTAAAGAAGTCTATACTATTATACGATAGCTACGAATCCTTGGGTTACTCAGTAGCTGGATTCACATAAGATATTGTACTTGGTTATTGATTTAACACATGTCTAGATTGCCATAACTGGTTGGGTCCTGACCAGAGGTGGTATTCAGCCTGGGTCAGTGAACCGGTAGGGGAAGTTTGGCCTGCTCTCTTTTTCATTCTTTTTTTAATTTTTTTTATTTACAAATATACAAAATACACACAGAACTTAGACGTAAACTACATTTGCACAGTACAATGGAACTTCATGTTCCTTCTAATAGCAGTTTCAAATCGGTACAATTCTCCTTATATTATTTCCCCTTCTAAAATATTTCATTTGAGTTTCATTTTTAACCCTCTTATTTTACTCATCTATCTGATATATTGGGTGATTACCTCTAATACGTTTAAATTTGCTGGAGTGCATATATATGTGTCACAACACCCTGGTAAGCCCCAATTAAGGGAGGAAGCAAAGCTGCTTTCCTTTTCTGTCTTTCGGCTCATCACAAGAGACTATGCAGACAGAAAGCTATTTGTTTCGTTGCCTTTTGTTGACATTTGTGTTGCATTGTGTTGTGTCAACACAAGTGCAACACACACACACACACACACACAGACAGACCAGTGGTGGGTTTCTGCAGGCCCGCACCTACTCGCGAGAACCGGTTGGTGAAATTTAGAGAACCGGTGAGAGGGGGTTCCACCGGCGTACCTGGAAGTAAATCTGGCCCGCCGCTGCCAGTGACCCAACAGGAAGGAAAGGAAAGGAAAGGAAGGAAGGAAGGAAGGAAGGAAGGAAGGAAGAAAGAAAGAAAGAAAGAAAGAAAGAAAGAAAGAAAGAAAGAAAGAAAGAAAGAAAGAATTTATCATCACAATTGAGTCCAAAATTTTGGTTGCTAAGCAAGAGCGTTGTTAAATGAGTTTCACCACATTTTAAAAGGTGGCCACTCCCACCCTGTCACATGACTGCCAAGCCACGCCCACAAAATAGGCCACATCTACAGAGTAGGTTCTAAAAAATTTGAAATCCACCACTGAGACACACATATGTATATAGATATAGATAGATAGATATAGATATAATAATAATAATAATAATAATAATAATAATAATAATAATAATAATAATAATAATAATAATAATAATAATAATAATAATAATAATAATAATAATAATAATAATTATTATTATTATTATTATTATTTAATTTCTAGACCGCTCCCTCTCCCCAAGGGGACTCGGAGCGGTGCACAGGGAAGTTAAAACAATAAATACACATGAAAATACAAACAATTAAATAAAAACAAATTAAACAGTAAACCCTGCGCTAAAATTCCCCAATACCAATTATAACCCTATAATACTATAGTAGAGAGGCTACCCTAGGCCGGCCAAGCAGAAAAAGTACGTTTTCAATTTCAGTCGGAAGGAACGGAGGTCCGTGGTAGTTCTAATATCAGGGGGGAGGTCGTTCCAGAGGGCAGGGCCCGCCACAGAGAGAGCCCTTCCCCTGGGCGTCGCCCGCTGACAAAGTCTAGTGGACGGCACCCGGAGAAGTCCCTCTCTGTGGGAGCGAATCGGCCATGAGGAAGTATGGGGCAGGATCCGATCCCGCAGATAGCTAGGTCCCGAGCCATGGAGCGCTTTAAAGATGATAACTAGCACCTTGAAGCGCACCCGAAAGACGACAGGCAGCCAATGCAGTTCGCGCAAGAGCGGTGTTACATGGGTGAACCTTGCGGTTCCCCTTATTGCTCGCGCGGCTGAATTCTGGACCAACTGCAGTCTCCGGGTGCACCTCAAGGGGAGCCCCATGTAGAGAGAGTTACAATAGTCCAGTCGGGATGTCACGAGAGCATGAGTGACTGTGCGGAGGGCATCCCGGTCCAATAGGGGGCGCAACTGGCGTACCAGGCGAACCTGGTAAAACGCCCTCCTGGCCACGGCTGTCACCTGATCTTCCATGGACAGCCGGGTATCCAGGAGGACACCCAAGTTGCGCGCCCCATCCACAGGGGCAAGATGTTCGCCCCCTATGGCCAGCGATGGAGTCAGCTGGTTGAACCGGGCAGCCAGAAACCACAGCCACTCGGTCTTGGTCGGGTTGAGCCTGAGTCCGTTACTTCCCATCCAGATCCGCACGGCTTCCAGGCACTGGCACATCACCGCTATGGCATCGTTGGGGTGGTTTGGGGTAGATATATACAGCTGAGTATCATCAGCATAGAGATGATACTCTACCCCAAAACCACGGATGATCTCACCCAGCGGCTTCATGTATGTGTTGAACAGGAGAGGCGAGAGGACCGACCCCTGAGGCACCCCACATGTGAGGGGTCGCGAGGTTGACCTCTGCTCTCCTGCCAACACAAATTGCGATCGGCCAGAGAGGTAGGAGGAGAACCACCGTAAAACGGTGCCTCCCACCCCCAACCCCCCCGCCGATGCAATAGGATACCATGGTCGATGGTATCGAAAGCCGCCGAGAGGTCTAATAGGACCAGGATGGAGGAGCAACCCCCATCTCTGGCCCTCCAGAGATCATCTACCAACGCGACCAATGCCGTCTCGGTGCTATGCCCAGGCCGAAAGCCGGACTGGCGCGGGTCTAGATAGTCAACTTCCTCCAGGTGACGGGGAAACTGTTGTGCCACCACACTCTCAACAACCTTCGCCAAAAAGGGAAGGTTGGAGACGGGACGATAGTTGGTTAATAAAGCTGGGTCCAAAGAGGGCTTCTTCAGGAGGGACCTCACCATAGCCTCTTTAAGAGAGGCAGGCAAGGAACCCTCACTTAGGGAAGCGTTGACAACCTCTTGGAGCCAGCCTCGTGTCACCTCCCAGGATGCCAGTACAAGCCAGGAGGGACACGGGTCCAATAAACATGTGGTGGCTTGCAGTCGCCCACGTAACCTGTCCATATCGTCGGAAGTAACAGAGTCAAACTCCTCCCAAACAAGATCCGCCTCGTGCAATCCCACTGGGCCATCAATGGGGGCTAACTCGTCCTGTATCTGAGCGATTTTCTCCTGCAGATAAATCACAAATTCCTCTGCTCTACCCTGTAATGGGGCTTCCCGCACCCTCTGTTGAAGGACGGCAGGGCGTTTATCTGCGGATGCTATGAGAGTGGCGCAATGATGACGTTTGGCCACTCTCAGCGCCACAATGTATGTCCGTAAATGGGCTCTTACCTATGTCCGGTCAGATTCAGATCGAGTAGACCTCCATCTTCTCTCTAGGCATCTCTTGTGGCGTTTCGTCACCCTTAGCTCCTCGGTAAACCAAGGAGCCAGGGTGGCTCGCCACCGCAAGAGAAGCCGCAAGGGCGCGACCCGATCCAAGGCTCCTGTGGTCGCAGTATTCCATGCGGCCACGAGGTCCTCCATCGGGGCGCGGGTCAGGGGTACAGGAAGTGGCCCAAGCGCCGCCTGGAACCCATCAGGGTCCATCAGGCGCCTGGGGCGGAACCAGATAGGTGACTCAGGTTCCGCCTCCCCGCGGTGGGGAGTAGCGGTTGGAAAGTCGAGCCGGAGAAGTGAGTGGTCTGACCATGACAAGGGTGTGATGGCTATATCCCCTATACCCAGATCACTCTTCCATTGGCCTGAGACAAAGATGAGATCTGGTGTATGTCCACCCTCGTGGGTGGGGCCTTGAATGGCCGTCATGGAAGCCATGAACTCCCGAGCTACCTCGGATGATTCGCCCACCGATGGCAGATTAAAGTCCCCCATGACTAAAATCTGGGGGTCTCAACTGCCATCATAGCGATCACCTCGAGGAGCTCGGGCAGGGCTGCTGCTACATAGCGGGGAGCCAGGTATACAACCAGCAAGCCCAACTGCCTCCCTAGGCCCCACTTCATGCAGAGGGACTCACAACCGGTGGTCTGTGGCACAATGGTCTCTCTCGGCTTAAGACCTTCCCTAATGATAACCGCTACCCCACCACCCCTGCCTAGGGCCCGGGGCTGATGAAAAGTGCGATAACCTGGTGGGCACATTTCAACGAGGGGGAGTCCTCCCTCGTGGCCCAACCAGGTCTCCGCAATTCCTACCAGGTCCGGCTCCCCCTCTGACACAAGGTCATAAATGAGGGGGGCTTTGTTGACCACGGACCTGGCATTGCATATAGATATAGATATAGATATAGATATAGATATAGATATAGATATAGATATAGATATAGATATAGATATAGATAGAGATAGAGATAGAGGTAGAGGTAGAGGTAGAGGTAGAGGTAGAGGTAGAGGTAGAGGTATATTCTCCTTAACTTCTATGTTTGGGCTTTATTGGCTTCTTTCATTGATCCTTGTTTCTTTCCTCCATCCACCTATACCATTTTGGCCTGCTCTCTTTTTCAATGTGACTGTGAGAACCCTCCCAGCTGCCTCTTTGCCAGCAGCTTCCCAGCAGCAGCACCTGGCTGGAGGCCACCGAAAACTTCTGAAAGTCAGCTTGCCTTCTGGAGTCTGGACCAGCCACCACGGGAGGAAAATAAGCAGCCTGAATAATGAGGCGGTGGTGGTGGGGAGGAAGCAGGACTAGGACTGTGTGGCTGAAGTAGAGGAAATGAGGCAATGCATGCAACTGGTGAAGGGAGGGTGGGGCAGCATACAGGAGGAGGCCTTTAACAGATTCGGCCAGGCCTGGGTAGAAAATAGGTAGATAGGTAGAAATTCAATTTTTCCTATCTTTTTCTGCGGGCGTGGCTTAGTGGGGAGGTCATGTGACTGAGTGGCCATGGCCACACGCACTCAGTCACATGACACACACACACACCCCACTATCCATAGCCACAGAACCATTAGTAAAAAAAAAATTTGAATCCCACCACTGGTCCTGACAATATTCTATGAGTGTAAAAAGTAGGGCTGCCACTTGGAACTAGTATAATCTGGACAATCACAGGGTATAGAAAACATTACCTCTCTCTTGCCATTAAGACTTGTCTACTTTTTTGGACACCAGAAATAGCAGACATAGCTAAACAATAAGTCAAGCTTATAAAGCATGGTTTACAAATAACAATGGTTGATTGATCAACTGTAATAAATGATTAGGGAAGATTCAAATCAAAGTATAAGGAAGATAACATGTGAATGTTATGTCTGATGTCATGCAATGCACATCAAACTCCCACTGTTCAGCGATTTTATTCCCCACTTCTGAAAGCTGGGCCAATCAGATCATCCTCTTTAAGAAATGGCATTTCTGCAGGGATTTCATTTGGATGAGTCTCAGCCTCTAGAAATCAACAACGCTATCACCAGCCATAGCCAATTCAATAGCTAAGGAGACATTATTGTGTCCCAGAAAATCAATGGGGGAAGCAATTGTAACATTACCATGTTTAAACTCATTAGCAGTTAAATGAATATTATCAATTCTAAATGAATGTTGGTCTGATACCAGGTGCTAATTCCTCTTTGTGCCTTAATTCCTCTTTCAGCCCCATTAATGATAGCATTAATCCATAGAGCCATCACCTGATATCAGCTGTGTTCTAAACCATCAAATTGCCTTCTTTTGTTCTTCGCTAGAATCTTAAAAGTCACTTGCTGCAGGAGGAGTGCTTGGCCATGAAAGAATTCTGGAAGGTGAATTCTTGTTGAATGTTAGGGAATACAACATTTCCAATAGGATAAACACTTCAACCAGCTACTTGAAATAATGCCCTTTATTGGATATGTACAAGGTGAGCTTGGACTGTCAGCTGCTGCTGACTTCCAACGCTGCAATTCTATGAATAACAACAATGTCTGCTTGCTGCGTTTCACACATGACCACTTGCTCAACAAACACTGTCTTTTTCAGATTCTCATCAACTTTATTCAACCATGGAAACCTTTCCTTTCCTCTCTATCCACTCATACTTCTTTGATATATTTGTTTGAATTCAATATTCATTCATTATCTTGATCTGACCAAAGCATGGGAGCATCATATTCTTTCTTATTGGTCAGTTAGCTGTGTACTCAGGCCACCTTCATTCAGAATCGATTCATCTGTGATCCTGTGTCGTCTTATTTTACAACGTTTATTTCTTATCTAAGAAAGAGGCAATCTCTTTAGTTCTTCTTAAATGTATTGAGCAATAAAAAGGACATCACATGCAGGCATGTGAAAAATTCTTATTGTGGTGCTCTTGGTGTTCTCTGAACTTGCTAGCAGATGTTGGACAATGAAGTGTCTGCAATTTTTAAAAAAACAGGCACGGAGGGCACTAACAGCTCTGCAGTTCAACTCTGTTGTTGTTAGTTGCGAGGTTGTGTCCGACCCATCATGACCCCATGGACAATGTTCCTCCAGGCCTTCCAGGCCTCTACCATCCTCTGGAGTCCATTGAAGCTCACACATACTGCTTTGGTGACTCCATCCAGCCACCTCGTTCTCGGTCGTCCCCCTCTTCTTTCGTTTCTCTAAGCTCAAGCGTTAAATCTGTCAGTTTATTCATAATTTCGCAAAACATCTCCGCGACTGACTGTTCCTGCGGTCCCTCTTCAGTGCGCTGCTTCAACAGAAGTTGTGAAATCTTTAATTGTGTGGTCGGACTAGAAACAGCAGAAGAGGGTGCAGACAATGATTTCCCAGTCAGTGGCTTTTTGGAAGTCATTTTGTCAATTAGTAACAGAAAAGATGGCATTGGTAAAAAAAACCAAAAAAACAGCCAAGACGAGTCCGAGGTATCCGAAAATCCGAATGTAGGGACAGTCTTAAGAGTTCACTTTTAAAGATGAAGGGAAAAAAAGAACCAAAAAAATTGAAGAATTCTTACAATCCAATTCCAGGAATCCACCTATTTGGGAGAGATCTGGGAGCCTCTGGGAGGAATGTTAAAAGGGAAAGCTTAGTCCTTCATTGTTGATTGTAGAATGATGAAGCTTCACCCGGGGAGGTTACAGACGGAGAACAAAGAGGAGCCATCTTGGCCCGCCGCTCGACAGGAAGAAGAGTGAAAGTTCTATTCCATTTACTTTCTCTCCTTAAAGGAACTCCATAAACAATTGTTGCAAGTGTGATACAATGTAGTTCTTTTCCATAGCTTACTCAGGTAGCAAATTAGTCCTATCCTCTCTCCATTCAAATGGAGAGCAATTTTCTTCTTGCCGCTTAGCCCGAGGAGGGTTAGAAGTTCCCCCCTCCAATCTTCATTTAAATTAGATTGAACTGGAACTTACAATAGCTTGTTGCCATCCTTGCTCAAAAGTCCAAGTGATTGGGGAGCGTCCCTCCCCTCCGACCATTCAGATGCTCTTATCATTGTGCTTTCTGTTTCCGAGCTCCATCCGGTGAAGAGGCAGCATTGCCCCCCCCTTTTTTTTTGCTCTCCAGCTCCTAGGTTGAGGCTGGGGGCTTGCAGCCAACCGGCGCCAGCTGGATGGTCCCAGCGAGCTATCCCTATGGCAAAAGACTCCAACGAAGTCTTTTGTGCTCCCGAAGGAGCCACTGGCACAGCAAGCGGCAGACAGCCCACAAGGCATGTCTGTCGCCTTCGGAGACCGGAAACAACTTCCTCCTAAAACTTTACATGGGGTTTCTGCCATGCCTATAAATTCCTTTCTCTATGTTATGCAGAAGATAAGCTTGGTTTTGTTGGTGTAAGGGTTCATATTAGGAAAATAAGGCTGGGATGTATAGTTACGTATTTGGGCAACATAACTGTTTCCAATTCTACGCAGTTAGGTTTTGTGTCTAATGTTCCCATCTCCCCTGCTTTTTCCTCTTTGTGGCTATAAGGATAGAAGCTTTATTGCTTCCAATCTATCTTGTTTGAAAGTGGAACTATGCATGGATCGATAACAACACTCTTAAAGAATTCCATTTTCTTGTTTGTTCTCTCTTCATTATAAGTGTAGCTGAAACATTGCATTGTGCATTCTGAATCACATTATTGGTAATGTTCCCAAAAGAGTGTGAAAGCAAAGCATTGGTGGGATGAGTCATTGCTCCACGTCTCCCTTTTCCCAAATATCTCACTGCTTTTTTTTTAAAGTGAAGATTACCTTTTGCATAATGTCATAATAGACTGCCATAATTGCTTTGCCTTGCTTCTGTCTGTTAATAGCCTTTCAATGTTGCTTTTGTTATATTAAAGTGGACAGAACATTATTAAATCTTCTGGTTGTTCTGAATTGTAGGAAAGTAGGTAGATAGATGAGTGGGAGCGAAGGAAGGAAAGTTTAAAAATCATGTGATAGGTAGGTAGATAGAATGAAGGATTACAAAATCATGTTAAAGAAAATTAGGAAATGATATGGCTTCTGAAAATGTAAAAAAAAATAGCTCAAACTGTGACCCTCCTTCTATGAATGTTACATCAGAAAGCAATTAATAGACTTTGGAAGAAGTGGAATTTTCTACTGACATAAACTTAATTCTTCAATGGCCTTTCACTTAACAGCTTTCCACATTTTCCTTTTGTGATTGTTGCATCTAGTTGATAATCCTTCAGGGAGTCATTCGGTCAAGAGAGCAAGTAGGCCTGGAATTCCCATTATTAAATGATGTGGTTGTAAAAAGTGACATCATGTGACCCCATCACTTATTGATGACAATCCCTACAGTCCCTGTTGTAGTTGTAAATGAAGATCATGGGTCATTAAGCAAACAACTCCTTGAAAATTCCTGCTGGCTTCCAACAATCAAAATCACTGGGGAAGCCAGCAGGAAGTTTCAAGTCCCAGGCGGCTCACAAGCAATAGCAATAGCACTTAGACTTATATACTGCTTCCTAGTACTTTACCACCCTGCCTAAGATGTTTACAGAATCAGAATATTGCCCCCAATAATCTGGGTCTTCATTTTACCGATCTCAGAAGGATGGAAGGCTGAGTCAACTTTGAGCCTAGTGAGATTCGAACTGCTGGCAGTCAACAGAATTAGCCTCCAATACTGCATTCCAACCATTGCGCCACCACAGCTCTTATCCCCCAGGCAAATAAGTGACTGCTTCTGGGGAAAATGAGGATGGTAGGAAGGCAAGGCACAAGCGGCACAAGGCTTGAGGTGGCTGCTACTAGCATGAGAATGTCTACAGGGATGTCTGAGTGGCCAATGAGATGTGGTACAAGTGCAGAATGGCTGAGGGAGGGTACACAGGTTGGAGAGACTTACCTGAGCAACCTGTCACCTTTCCCGCTGGCTTCCCCATCAGTTCCAATTGTGGGAACCTAGCAGGGAAGGTTGCAAATTGCAATTACTGTATGCAACTGCAAGACACTACAGCTGTTGTACGTTTGAGCTGGCTGCCAAGCACCCAAATTGCAATCACATGATCGTAGGGTTGCTGGATTGGCCAGAACTTTAAGACCACCATTTGTTCTGTGCCATCATAATTTCAAATGGTCATGGAACGAGTGGGCAATACCCAAGAATAACCTGTACTTTCTTTTATTCCATGCTTTACTTACAAATTACTCTTTCCTGTCATTTCATAGCAGTGTTCCCATATCTCAGGGGCTGCCACAAACAAGAGGGAATCAAGCTACTCTCCAAAGCACCTGAGGGCAGGACAAGAAGCAATGGGTGGAAACTAATCAAGGAGAGAAGCAACTTAGACCTAAGGAGAAATTTCCTGACAGTTAGAACAATTAATCAATGGAACAACTTGCCTCCAGAAGTTGTGAATGCTCCATCACTGGAAGTTTTTAAGAAGAGATTTGATAACCATTTGTCTGAAATGGTACAGGGTTTCCTGCCTAAGCATGGGGTTGGACTAGAAGACCTCTACACTCCCTTCCAACTCTGTTATTCTCTTCTATTCTGTCCTTTTGTATTTTCTGAAGCTGCAAAATGTGTGATTTATCCAAAAGTGGGTCCAGGACAGATTTCTTCTTCACAGAGATTCTTTTTTTCTTTCTTCTTGTATGCTATTGAACCAGTCTTGATTCCTGGTGATTGCCAGACAAGTTCCTGCAGTTTTCTTGGCAAGATTTTCAGAAGCCATTGCCTCCTTATGGTTAAAAGAAATTGGCCCAAAGTCACCTAACTGGCTTCATGTGTAAGGTAAGATTAGAATTCAACAGTCTTCTGATTCCTGGTGTATTTAACCATTATACAAAATTGCTTCTCAGGGGTTTCCTTGTCTTTAAAAATATTTATCAGCTAGTCAATCATGTTACCAGCCCTTGTTCCATCACCAAGCAACCTATTCTAACCCAGCTCTGAAAACACAACAAACCCTCTGATGCGATTCCTTTATTAGGAATGCCGGCAGCCCCAGCAAAAAGTTTCTCTCGCAGGCTAACAAATCCATCTGGCCAGAAGAGGAATAGTTGTCTGCCACACCTATTCATCTCCACCCCCTGCCTTTTATCCCCAGAGCTAGGGTGGGGCATCACTAGCAGCGGTGGCTCTTCCGTCCCAAGGTCTGGCCCACAGATTTCCACTGCTCTCCTCTCCTCTGCTTTCTTTGCATCTGCACATCAAGCACTGGACCCAACTGTTCCTGTTCTTCTTCATCAACCATCTCCAGACCTGGGGGCTGTTGACTCTCCATCGGAGGGCTGACGGATGGTCCAGACTCTGCCTCTCCCTCTCTTTCTCTGCCAGCTCAATTCCCTCTTCGCCTTCGGAGTTCTCATGTTGCCCTAGTTCTTGACCCTGATTCCCATGCCTCCTCCTCCTGGTTCAGCTGCTGGAAGGGCCAGTGGCTGACAGGCTACAACATACCCCGCCTGCTTAGAAAGCCACACCTGCATTTAGATTCTGGCTTCTAATGCATTTCTTTGATTTTGCATCTATTTTGACTGATTTATCTATCGATTTTCTGCCTGATTTCCAAGCTGTCGTCCCCAAATCCAAAACCAGTGTTGTCTTAATGGTTAAACACACCCAGAATCAGAAGGCTGCTGAATTCTAATCTTGCCTTGAGACTAGAAAAACTCTTGAAAATATTAGTTCCGCATGAATGCACTGCTTTGGACATTCGTGGAAAGTCACATACATATAACTATCTCAGATATTAGTTGAAGTATTTTCAGTATCTCACTTGAACATTTTTTTTAGCTTGTTCACAATTGTTACCTCCTGCGAATTCATGTGTAGACAAGGACAGAAATCAGAAAGGTGTTTTGGAACCTTTTCTTTCCTGCCTGCCAAAACAGACCATCTAAATTCCACTTAGAGTACAATTCCATGGCGATTCATTGCCAGCACTTTGAAAAAGATAAATATCGATAAGAATAGTCACAGTGGCAACACTAGCTGCTGAGAGGCTAGTCCTTCAGTGAGATGGCCAATTGGAATATGATTTATGAGTCACTGAATCAATTTTGATGTTCTCCCGAAAAAAGAAAAATAACACCTTTCTTCTTTTTTTTTCATTTTGCCATCTCCATCGGGCCTTTAGATATACAAGTGATATTTTCTGGTTTTAAAAATTCAAAGGCAATTGCATCAATTCTTTTTTTAAAAGAGCAGATGACAGACTGACATCACTTTTTTGGGATAAGGGAAAAGACATCATCCTGTCCAGAACATAGGACCTAATTATGCCAGGGAGATAATTGACATGGGGAAGATTGTCAATTTTCCCTGAAATGCTGTCAGTGTCAGGGTTCCAAATAGCATCCAAAATTAAATCAGAAATCCAAGGCAAAATATTGCTCAAAGTTCCCATTTATTAAGAGAGCCATGTTGGCACATCTGAGAAAGCCCAAATCTGAAAGCTTCCAGGTTCTCCCCACCTAGTTGAAAGTTCAAGATCTTGCCCCATACCCACAAGTCCATCACATGGTCCAATCTCCCACTGCCATGCTGGCAGTTCCACTCATCCAGTTCTGGTCAGGTGCAGAGGTGCAGAAACAAAGGATGACCTTGGCTTTCTAGAAAGAATATTGTTTTGGCTATACAGTAGGTAACTCAGTAAAAAACCCTCTCCCATTTTCCTACAATATAAAAAAGCCTAGAATAATAGAAAGTGTGGCAGGCCAAAGATCCAAAAGAAAGCTGCAGACCTGACAGTCAGGCTTCCAAAACCAAGCAGGACAGATTGTGATTCTACTAAGCACATTTCTTTATTGTTTCTCACCTGTAGACAGAATCATGCCAAACTAAAGCTACTAGCCCTATAAAACCAGGCGTGGGCTACTGTGGGTTCACATGGGTTTGGGAGCTCCTCTAGCTACGGACCTGCCCAGTTTGGTGAACCTGCAAATCCCAGTCCTCGTTGACCCACTCCGCCTCTCCCACCACACCCTGCCCCTCCCAGGAGTCTTCATGTGGCCTGTTTGGGATGCCAGGTAAGTAAGTAATGGCCTGCATAGAGGCTCAGGGAGGGGAAAAAGTTCCAGAAGGCTAAAAATGGGCCTGTTTCCAACCTCCGGAGGGCCTCTGGAGCCTGGGGGAGGCTGTTTTTGCCCTCCCAGAGGCTCAGGAAAAGTCTCCGGAGCCTGGGGAGTGTGAAAAATGCCCCCCCTGAAGTTCTGGAGGGCTGGAAAAGGGCCCATTTCAGAGGGCCTCTGGAGCCCAGGGAGGCCATTTTTGCCCTCCCTGAGGCTTGAGGGAAGCCTCCGGAGCCCAGGGAAGGCGAAAATGCCCTCTCCCCGCTGTGGTGCAGGAGACCAACTAGGCCACCTCCACTATGGCCACATCCACCCAGCAACTGGGCAGACCCAGCAACTGCTAAAATTTTTGAAGCCCACCCCTGTATAAAGCGTATACTTTGGTAACCGACTGGACTATTGTAACTCTCTCTACATGGGGCTCCCCTTGAGGTGCACCCGGAGGCTTCAGTTAGTTCAGAATGCAGCCGCGCGAGCAATTATGGGCACCTCTAGATTTGCCCATGTAACACCGCTCTTGCGCGAGCTGCACTGGCTACCTGTCATCTTCCGGGTGCGCTTCAAGGTGTTAGTCATCATCTTCAAAGCGCTCCATGGCTCGGGACCTAGCTATCTGCGAGATCGGATCCTGCCCCACACATCCTCACGACCGATTCGCTCCCACAGAGAGGGGCTTCTCCGGGTGCCGTCCACTAGACTTTGTCAGCGGGCGACGCCCAGGGGAAGGGCGCTCTCTGTGGCGGGCCCGGCCCTCTGGAACGACCTTCCCCCTGATATTAGAACGACCACCGACCTCCGCTCCTTCCGTGTAAAACTGAAGACCCATCTCTTTCGACTGGCCGGCCTTGAATAGTTCTCTCTGTCTTTTAACGATAAATTTTAATGGGTTTTTTAATTGTATTTTTAGCACGGGTAATTTATTTAATTCTATTTTAGTAATGTTTGTATTATCGTATATTGTTTTAATTATGCCTGTGCACCGCCCCGGGTCCCTGTGGGGAGAGGGTGCGGTTAATAAATTCTAATTTATTATTATTATTAACTAATAGGGAAGAGGGAATATTCACCCTCATTCTCTCATACAGATTATCTAAACTGTGTTGCCTCTTGAAGGCAATTCCTCCTTCCTGGGAATCCAGACAGCTTTCCATGACAGATGCAAACATTTTAAATCATACTTCCCCAATCCACATGATTTGGGAAATACGAATCTGGAAGCTTCACAATGCCCTGAAAACCAAATTGATTTCCCCACCAACTCTAAATAAAGTAAAATAAATCTAAATTAAATAAACCCCATTCCATGCTACAACTGTGACCATCAATTCCTCTTGTCATCAATCACCTATACACACAGGCCCAGCACACAGAAACACACAGAAACATTTCCTGGGGCTAGAAATCATTTTATCCTGTTACATGGATAAATTGGTCTTGGCATGATACCTTGATGGACAGTAAGTAGCCAAATTGACATTGACTGTCTAAAGTTTCCTAAAAACAAACTGCCCATTCTCACTGGAATAGCCTAAACCCAATCCTAACCCTCCTTGTGATGCCTGCCATTTTTCATCTCTGGAAAATACAGACTTGAAACAGTTGAACTCACGCAAAAGTTTTCCAATTGCAGTGAAGCATCAAGTACTACACCATCTTCTGCTAAAAGGGGATGGAGGCTAAAACTTATGAAGAATGGCTGCAGGAACTGAGTAAGTCTAGTTTAATGAAAAGAAGGACTAGACATGACACCAGTGTTCCGATATCTCAGGGGCTGCCACAAAGAAGAAAGAGTCAAACTATTCTCCAAAGCACCTGAGGGCAGAACAAGAAGCAATGGGTGGAAACTATTCAAGGAGAGAAGCAACTTAGACCTAAGGAGAAATTTCCTGATGGTTAGAACAATTAATCAGTGGAACAACTTGCCTACAGAAGTTTGAATGCTCCAACACTGGAAGATGTTGGCAATCATTTGTCTGAAGTGGTGTAGGGTTTCCTGCCTAAGCAGTGGGTTGGACTAGAAGACCTCAAATGTCCCTTCCAACTCTGCTATTCTATTCTATTCTATTCTATTCTATTCTATTCTATTCTATTCTATTCTATTCTATTCTATTCTATTTGCCTTGAATTCGATTCGATTTGACTCGATTCCATTCTACTCTATTCTACTCTACTCTTTTGTACTCTACTCTACTCTACTCTACTCTAATCTACTCTACTCTACTCTACTCTACTCCTCTTCTCTTCTCTTCTCTTCTCTTCTATTCTATTCTATTCTATAAACTATACCAGAGATGACCAAGAAGCCTTGCAGAGGATAATATGGCCATTGATGAGAAAAGGGCCTGCCTGTTGGAAAAGGAAAATCATAGATCATTTAAATGGCTTGAAGACTTTCTAAATCCCAGATTGGTACTCTCAGTCCAAAGAGTTGTGGAGGGCGTGTGATGGAGGTCCTGCATAGGATCAGAGGTCTGTCATTATGGTAAGAGGCAACATCTCCTGCTTTTCCCTTTATTGGGCCAGAGTATTATACCCTGCAAGATCTTGTTAGGATCAATTTACGTGCACACCAAATGAAGGAAATATGACAGAAGACAGAAACTGAATCAGGAGAGACATGATAGCAGTGTTCCAATATTTGAGGGGTTGCCACAGAGAGGAGGGAGTCAAGCTATCTTCCAAAGCGCCTGAAGGTCAGACAAGGAATAATGGATGGAGGCTGACCAAGGAGAGATTCAACCTAGAAATAAGGAGGAACTTTCTGACAGTGAGAACAATCAACTAATGGAACAGCTTCACCTTTGGAAGCTGTGAGAGCCTCATCACTGGAGGCTTACAAGAAGAAATTGGACTGCTGTTTGTCAGAAATGATATGGGGTCTCCTGCTTGAGTGGGGGTTGGACTAGATGACCGATAAGGTCCCTTCCAACTCTGTTAATCCGTAATCTGAACAACTTCATAAAGGAGAATATTTGTAATTCTGGGTTGAAACAAGGGTTGTTTTCTTGCCGACGTTTCATTGCCTAGCTAGTCACAACATCACTGCTCTTCCGTTATTCAGATGTTTCATTACCAAGCTAGGTAACACCATCAGTGCTCTGATGATGTTACCTAGTTTGGTAATTACATAACAATAATCTTTACAATACAATACAATAGCAAAAGTTGGAAGGGACCTTGTAGGTCTTCTAGTCCAACCCCCTGCGTGGGCAGGAACCTTATACCATTTCAGACAAATAGCTATCTAACATCTTTTTAAAGACTTCCAGGGTTGGGGCATTCACAACTTCTGGAGGCAAGCTGTTCCAGAGGTTAATTGTTCTTACTGTCAGGAAATTTCTCCTTAGTTCTAAGTTGCTTCTCTTCTTGATTAGTTTCCACCCGTTGCTTCTTGTCCTGCCCCCAGGTGCCTTGGAGAATAGTTTGATTCCCTCTTCTTTGTGGCACCCTCTGAGATATCGGAACACTGCTATCATGTCTCCCCTAGTCCTTCTCTTCATCAAGCTAGACATACCCAGCTCCTGCAGCCGTTCTTCATATGTCTTAGTCTCCAGTCCCCTAATCATCTTGGTTTCCCTTCTCTGCACTCTTTCCAGAGTCTCCACGTCTTTTCTACATCGTGGCGACCAAAACTGTATGCAGTAATGAACAAACTCAGCACCGACTTCATTTAAAGCATCCGCACAAGCGGTTATGTTTGAATAGACATCTTTTCAGTCCCGAAGTCTGCTCCTTTCCCCCACCTCTACCATTCATTTGTCATTCAATGTGATAAAAGATAATTCTCTTTTGAAATTGTGTTCAAAGGAGAAATTCTTGTGGCGTTCTTGACTTATGAAGTAGCCAAGGGATATCCATATCAACATGCTGATTTCACACTCGCTCCCTCCCGCACATCAATTAACTCCAAGGAAGTCTTTGTGTGAGCACTGTTTCCATGGGGCTTTCAGATGGGAAATACACACAGGGAGGTTTCAAAGTGCAGAAAACTTGCATAAAAGAAAATAAAACCAGCCCCCTTCAATAATCAATTGAGCTCAAGTGTTACCAGCCAATGTTTAAAAAGAGAGAGGGAGGGGAAGAAGCTTTCTTTCTGGTTGGGAAAAGACTTGAGAAATGCAAGCCAAATGCCAGGAGGCCTTCACTCGTATGTCAAGACTACCTACAAATGGGCAGGGTGACTCCCTTACCATTTAGTTTTGGTCACCACAATGTAAAAAATATGTTGAAACTTAAAAAGAGTGCAGAGAAGAGCAGCAAAGATGATTGGGGGACTGGAGGCTAAAACATGAAGAACGGTTGCAGGAACTGGACATGGGTAGTCTTATGAAAAGAAGGACTAGGGTGACATGATAGCAGCGTTTGCCACAAAGAAGAGGGAGTCAAGCTATTCTCCAAAGCACCTGAAGGCAGGAGAAGAAGCAATTGGTAGAAACTAATCAAGGAGAGAAGCAACTTAGAACTGAGGAGAAATTTCCTGACAGTTAGAACAATTAATCAGTGGAACAGCTTGCCTCCAGAAGTTGTGAATGCCCCAACCCTGGAAGTCTTTAAAAAGATGTTAGATAGCCATTTGTCTGAAATGGTATAAGGTTCCTGCCCACGCAGGGGGTTGGACTAGAAGACCTACAAGGTCCCTTCCAACTCTGCTATTGTATTGTATTGTATTGTAAGAAGTAATTGGTAGAAACTAATCAAGGAGAGAAGCAACTTAGAACTGAGGAGAAATTTCCTGACAGTTAGAACAATTAATCAGTGGAACAGAAGTTGCCTCCAGAAGTTGTGAATGCCCCAACACTGGAAGTTTTTAAGAGGATGTTGGACAATCATTTGTCTGAAGTGGTGTAAGGTTTCCTGCCTAAGCATGGGGTTGGACTAACAGACCTCCAAGGTCCCTTCCAACTCTGTTATTCTATTCTATTCTATTCTATTCTATTTCTGCATGCAAATGAGCAACTCTTCTCTGTTAGAGAACAATATCACATCAAGCCACAGAGAGGGCCTCCTCAGGGTGCCGACCGCCGGTCAATGCCGGTTGGCAACGCCCAGGGGGAGGGCCTTCTCTGTGGTAGGACCCGCCCTCTGGAACGACCTGCCCCCCCGAACTTCGCACCATCACGGACCTTCCCCTCTTCCGCCGCTCACTCAAGACATACTTCTTTCAGCAAGCTGGGCTAGCTTAGAATTTAGACCCAGGTACGATAGAGCTTCAGCTAAATTACAAAATGGTTGACAGTTTTTTTAATGGGAATTTTAGCACAGGTTTGCAATTTAATTTCTTTTTAACTTTTGTATTGTTGTTATTTATTTATTGTGATCTTAATTTCCTGTGCATCGCCCAGAGTCCGTCTCGACGGAGATTGGTTCGGTTTACAAATCAAATAAAATTCAAAATTCAAATTCTAAGGGGGCTGGTTTCTTTCTTTATTTCCCCATATAATACAGGTAGTCTGTGACTGTAACAGAGCCCGTACACTGCAGTCATATGGCACGATGGTCAGTTTTTGCAGCAAATGCAGTGGTCATAAAGTGAAGATGAAGCCATCATTGTTTGCTATGGGGTGCAGTTATGTCAAAAAAATCGAAGTTAAATTCCAGTTTTCAGCAAAACCATCATCAACCACGATCACTTGTATTTGGGGAGGTGCGGCAAATGGATGTAACTGCAGTCTTCTTTCTGAGCAACTGAAGTGAGATCATGGGACCACAGATTGGGGGGCAGGGGGCAACCTTCAGAACCAGGTCATAAATTCTTAAGGTTGTTAAGAAGTGACCAGCCATAAGTCAAGGGCTACCTGTAAGAACATACTACAGAAGTTAGCATTAGACCTTCATGTTGCATTTAAGATGCCGTCCTCCAAAACAGGGCAAGGCAGGATGAAGTCTCAGTCAGACATGTTAGAATTTAACTTAATTTTATATAAAAGAGTCGCTTTCTGAGGGAGATGGACCTCTCTAAATGTGATCTATAAATAAATATACATCTAAATAAATAATCAAGCAAAACATGGAAGCTAGAAGTATGATTGTGGATGGAGTCAAACAAGTACAAAGGACAAAAGGAGCCCCACACAACAAAATCTGTCCTTGTAATGCACCATGACAAGGATCATGTGTAGAGGGCAGGTCTCTAACTAATTAATTAATAGGCATCTTCATAAGGAGTCCTTCTAAAACCATTTTATCTAAACTGCATTTTAACTCATCCTTTAGTTTTAGACCGCCTTCCTGACTGTTGTCCTCTTCTAGTAGGTTTCATCCACTCAATCCGCCAGAATCTGTCTTCACATGCTTGGGATAGACACCAGGGGCAATCAACCTTTTTATAGCTACCGCCTATCTCACCGATGACCATTGGGTCACTGCCAGTGATCTAATGGTTACTCTCCACCTGGTTTGGCCAGCCTGTTGAAGCTGTTGCCTGGGGTGTGGCCATTGGGCATGCTACAGCTACTAGGAGCCACAGGTTTGAGCTGAGTGGCAGGTGGGGACCAAAGTTGCCTTAAAATGAGCTGCCCTAAAAGGACACAACATGCCTCTACACGAGAGATGCGGCCCCTCCCTGAACACCCCATACACCAGGTGGTGCCAGCATTACTGATGGTTCAGTGCGCAAATTTTTTTGCTTCGCACATGTGCACATTTGCAAATAAAAAGGTCTGTGCATTTGCAACATTTTAGAAAAGGGGGAAGAATTACATTTCTGCAGTGAAAAATGTTCTGCGTATGCGCAGAACCGAAAATCAAGATGGCGGCACCGTAGGAGAATTGGTTTGGGGGCATGGCAGGCCTGGGTCACTGCTGGTTCCAGCAACCCGGGCCACCAAATTACTACCGGTTTGGCCAAAGCTGTCTGAACCAGTAGGAACCCACCTCTGCCATACACCTCTAGCTTGTGAAGACAGATTCCGGTGGACTGAGCGGATGAAACTTACTAGAATTGGACAACAGTGATGAAGGCGGTCTCTGCAAGCGATGTGGTGCACTAAGAGCACGGCAAGACACGAAAGACGCCCTTGGTCAACTGCTGCGCCCAGCCCATCTCCCACTGTCTCGACTCTTGTCCTGCTATTGGAGCAAGATGGAATCTGGGAAGAGAGAAGGAGGCTGACTCTGCGCACCTCTCCCTCACTTTAATCCAATTCACGCACAAGTCTTGACACCCACCCACCCCAAATAATAATCATAGTTTTAGACTATTGGACTACTCTTAACGGTCACTTTTAATTTTACTTAAAAAAAAAAGAATATTGCTGTTACTGGATCAGCCTTTTTTTTTTTAAATTACAGAAAGCGCATTTGCATGGCTGTCATGGGGAAAAGTAAGCATTGATAGAGAATACCTCCTGCAGCAGTCCTCTTCCAAGCCTCTGAAACAACAGAAAGTTATTGGGTTTATCAGAAGCCAGCAAGCCTCTCTGGCAAGCAAAGGCATCCTGCTTCATCTGTTTGACAGGTATGACCTCTTATTGCGGGATAGATCTCTGTACCCTAGGGCAGGGGTCTGCAAAGTTGGCTCTTTTAAGACTGGTGGACTTCAACTCCCAGAGTTCCCCAGCCAGCATAGCTAGCTGGGGAACTCTGGGAGTTGAAGTCCACCAGTCTTAAAAGAGCCAACTTTGCAGACCCCTGCCCTAGGGGATGCTGCTTTAGTCATTCTCATAGATTCATGGCAGCCTGCAAACGCTTTGGGTGGCAGCCAACAAAGGTGATCATTGTTCCTTCTTCCAAGGGATCTTTCCCTCTAAAAGAAAGATCAGGAAACAATAGCTTTCCATGATATCTCCCAAAGAAGAAGAAACACGGGGAAATATGTTGAAACAAGATTGTTACCCTGGGCAGCTTGCAGAGCACTGCATTAAAGCTATACCATAAAAACAGTAATTAAAACTTCAACAAGCAAATGAAAAAGAAAAAGAAAGAACAAAGAAAACACCTTCCATGCTATTCTCTGGGTAATAAGAATGGGATGGGCCACCCAATGTGTACATCTCTCTCTCTCCCTCCCTCCCTCCCTCCCTCCCTCCCTCCCTTTGTCCTTCAGTATCAAATTGCATGAATTTTAAGGCTAGATAGCAATATTTTAGAAGGGACGTGGTGGTAATATTTTATATTGGTTTTTTATTCCCTGTGCACCGCTCCGAGTCCCTTTGGGGAGAGGAGGCGGAATACAAATAAAATTATTATTATTATTATTATTATTATTATTATTATTATTATTATTATTATTATTATTATTATTATTATTATTATTATTATTATTATTATTATTAAAGTGGCTAAGGTCTAGCTTAGAGCTTAGAGCTCTGACACAATTTAATTTTAGCCAATGAGTAAATGTATTTTAGAATTTTAATGGGAATGTTTTAGCACAGGTTCTTAGTTTAATTCATTTTAGATATTATTACTGTATTTATTGCTATTTATTGATTTTAATTTCCTGTGCACCGCCCTGAGTCCATCTCAATGGAGAAGGAGCGGTTATACGAATCGAAATAAATAAATAAGATGCTCTGCTTGTTGATCAGAAAGGTCGGCAGTTTGGCAGTTTGAATCCCTAGCAGCACGTAATGGAGTGAGATCCCGTTACTTGTCCCAGCTTCTGCCAACCTAGCAGCTCGAAAGCATGTAAAAATGCAAGTAGAAAAATAGGAGCTGCCTTTGGTGGGAAGGTAAAAGCGTTCCATGTGCCTTCGGTATTTAGTCATGCCAGCCATATGATCACAGAGACAGCGCTGGCCCTTCAGCTTTGAAATGAAGATGAGCACCACCCCCTAGAGTCAGGAACGACTAGCACATATGTTTGCAGGGAACCTTTAGCAGTATTTTGGAGTAAATATCAAGCTGAGCTTAAATAGTTTTTTTTCTTGCTTGTCTGATTCAACAAAGGTTGAGTTATAAATCTAATTATGCATTTAATTGCTTAAACAATCAGCCTCCTGACTTTTTAACACTTGCTTCCAATACTTTCTCCTGCTTCAGATACAGATGTGCTCACAAAGGTGTCGTAGTCTTCATCTTTGAACCATACTTAGCTGCGACCCACACAATGTCTATAAAACCAGACTTTGAACTTTATGGTACATTGAAGGTTTCTTAAAAGAAATAATAAAGTGTTCAGAAGTCCATAAAGATGTCATAAAATGTAGGCAGCCTGAGGAAGAGTGGTATATAGAATCTGAAAAGCAATTTCACTGTTTTGTATCGCCATTGCAATGAGTAGGAGCCCCAATATTTTTTTACAACATTTTGTAAAGATGGGAGAGCTTTTTGAGGTTAGCTTTGCTTTTGAGGTAATTGGGACGTGATGGCTCAGTGGCTAAGAGGCTGAGCTTGTTGATCAGAAAGGTCGGCAGGTCGGCGGTTCAAATCCCTAGTGCTGCATAACGAAGTGAGCCCCTGTTACTTGTCCCAGCTTCTGCCAACTTAGCAGTTCAAAAACACGTAAAAATGCAAGGAGAAAAATAGGGACCACCTTTGGTGGGAAGGTAACAGCGTTCCATGTGCCTTCAGGGTTTAAGTCATGCCGGCCACATGACCACAGAGATGTCTTTGGCAGTGCTGGCTCTTCGGCTTAGAAACAGAAATGAGCACTGCCTCCTACAGTCAGGAATGACTAGTACGCATGTGCTAGGGCAGTGATAGCTAACCTTTTTTGGCTCACGTGCCAAAAGCAGGGGGAGCACAGGGGGGTCGTGCGTGGGCGTGCCACACCCATAATGCTATCTGCGCAACCCCCTGCTTTTGGCATGCTTTTTTTGCTCTCCCCAAGCTCCAGAGGCTTTGTAGGAGCCTGGGGAGGGGAAAAACAGCCTCCCCTCCCCACCTCCAGAGGCTTCGGGAGCTTCCCTGAAGCCTCCAGAGGGCGAAAAACAGCCTCAAAAGAAGGCCTAAATCAGCTGGCCAGCGCACACTTGCACACTAGTGCTGACAGGGCAACGCCTCACGTGCCCTAAGAAATGGTTCCGCGTGCCACCTGTGGCACCCGTGCCATAGGTTCGCCATCACTGTGCTAGGGGAACCTTTACCTTGCACTAGGCTAGAAATTGCACGAGATCCAAACCTTTGATATGAGTCAGAGAAAAATCTGAGGACTCCATATCTCATGTGTCACACTGAGGTCAATTTTATGAGCCCCCCCATTGTTTGTCATTCATTCATTTCATTTATTCGACTTATTAACCGCCCCCTCTCCCCGAAGGGACTCGTATCTGAACCTTAGCTCAGGGGAGCTCACCAGCATCCCAAATATTTGCTGAATTAACTAGGTGATATTGTAGTGCCTGTTAATGAATTTATATGAATGTGCACTTGACTAACACTTGCCATTAACTATATTTCTCCCTTCCCCCCTTTTTTTTCCGTATTGTGCACTGTTTGTGGTCAATGCAAGTATTTCAGCACTTATTCACTTATTCTTAAATCCTTCAAATGTCTTTTGCATTTATCTTGAGTTCAGCTTTACATTTCCTTCCCTTCTTTGAAGCAGAGAATGCTTTCTTTAAAGTACACTATGACATAAAATTGATTCATTGCATATAATGTATGGTTTAATGTTTTGACCCTCAAGCATTTTTACCCTCAGGATTTTTCCGGAATGAACATCAGGAATCCTTAGTTCTCTGGCTTGTGGTCATTAAACAACAAAGACTATGCAGACTTTTTCTAATTAGGTGCACCTGAACGGATTCTTCAATTCTGTTTCTTTGTTGCTTTACTTGATTCTAGTTTTGCACCCACCTAAGCCTTCCTTCTCAACTCTTGGCTCTTCTACGCTTCATATGAATAACACTGAACCTGCATCAAAAATGCATCGTATGGTCTCTATTCATATATCATAACATAAGTAAAAAAACCCACATTTTTTAACTCATTAAACAATAAAGTAGGATAAGATTTATAGATTATCAATCCACACATTCCTCTGTAGAGGCTGAATCTATCAAGAAATTATATCTGGTGAGACTTAGGTAAAGGGTCTTTTCTATGGTGGCTCACACTGTTTGGAACAACTTTTCCCCAGAGATAAAGTTGGTTCCCACCTTGTCGGTTTTCTGCAAGGCAGGCCTTGAAAACATGGTTTTGTCAACCCCATTTGGAGCTGATCAAGTAGCTTGTTCGTTTCTGCCCACAGCGAGGAGTTCGAGCCTGTTGGCGCTCAAGGTTGACTCAGCCTTCCAATCTTCCAAGGTTGGTAAAATGAGGACCCAGATTATTGACAGCAATATGCAAATAATGCTGACATTATAAACCACCCCAAGAGTGCTGTAAAGCACCCCTTTTTTTATGACCCTGTAATCTCTTAATTTGTGGCAGAGTCAGGGTGACTGATTGGGTGGAGCTGAACATTTATTGGCTAGATGCCATGTGGAGTTTGTCACAGATATTTTTTTTTCTTTGTGCCCTAGGAGATAAATATCTACCACTACCTAGGACTGAACTCTCACCTTACAAGTGGGAGGTGAGCATCTCACTACTAGGCCATCACACCCAGTCACAAGGCTGTCAAGCACTATGGAGTGGTATATAAGCAATAACACTATAGGTATTGCTATTCACTGAAAATGTTTAAGTGTGGATTTTTAACAACAACCTGTTCCAACCTAGGCTTCCCCAAAAAGCATGAAGCAGATTCCTGGTCCTGACAAAACTCCTTTTATTAAATGAATGTGAATTCCTCTCATTCACGTTCAGCAAAGGCCTGGCAACCATTCTTTCAAAGGTGAATTTATGATCACAGACCTTATCTAGCTTCGAAAGCTGCCATGTAAAATTTTTCTCAATGCAGTGCTGTGCAAAGAAAGACTTGGCACAGAGTCTCTGAGATGCAGGGACAGATCTTCACACTCCTGAAATGAACGAATGAGCAAATGAATTGTTTCCTGCAAAAGCCCACTCCCCTTTTTATATCCTATGGGAGGGGCCATTCACAGTCCACCTGTGGTTTTACTCCCAAGTTGACCATGATTTCTTAGCTGTTCTTTTCTTCTGGCAGCCCTGTGCATGCACACACTGGGAACAGGCTTCAGCTGTTCCTCTGCCTCACTGCTGTCTAGATCCAGCTGAGAACTGCCAGATGACCTTGGCCCAATTTCTGCCTCCGACGCAGAGCCCTCGACTGAACCTTGCCCAGTTTCCAGGACTGGCCCATGTTCCTCCCCAACCTCCTCACTGTCCGACTCTGCTGCCAGCTCTTCTGGCTGCTGGCGGGCCACAATTCAACCATAGTCACTATGGGTGAGTTGGGCAGCTATCTAAATTTGGTTAATAAATAAATGAAGTAAACAGAGGCATTATCTCTCTGGCAATGGGCATTTCATGTATATATTATAGTCAACAATCTCTAATCTCCAATATTCATGTATCTTTCAACTCCCCTTTCTGATCCATTCTCAGTCTATAAAAGTGCCACTCAGAGTTAAGAGGCAAATCCTTCACATCAAGTAAAGAGTGTGTGAGAGAGCTTTTCCAGCATGATAAATGCACTGCGGTAAGCAAGTTCCTTCATCCTTGTATACATATATCAAACACACACACACACACACACACACACACACACACACACACAGAGTCTTCCTTTCTTTACCTATGGCAGAGCATCGTAATAAGCTTACATACGCAAGATACTGAAATATTAAGGATATGTAGGTGAGGGTATGAAGAAAATCTCCTAGGCTCCAGGAAACTTGTATATTTTCTCTGGAATGGCACACACCATTACACACATTTCTATTTAGCTTCCACATAGTAACTTCCCACGGTCTGAAGGGGGGGGGGAAGCCCTCATACCGTCTAAAAGAAAAGAAATTGGAAACAAACATACATAGGCTCCTTCTATGATCCCCATTCCAGTTTTACTTTCCTGAAGGTTATTTCCAACCCCCCACCCCACCCCCATGAATAAGTGCCATTGAAATCCATTTGCCTCGTGTAAGCCCATGCAAACTCAAGGGGAATATCTATTTAATTGGGTTTTAGACAGATAAAATGAGAAAGTACGGTATGGCTGTCTCGAGGGGATGTGAAGGAAAGCTAGGAAATATGGATGGATCTGATTGACAGGAATCTAACAAAAGAAGAGCTGGGAGCTTTTGGAATTGGTCTAATAATATAGAGGACCACAGAGGACTACATGCTATGACCCAGAAAGCGATTGACTGAACATGGCATAGAGCAGGGGTGTCCAAACCTGGGAACTTTAAGACGTGTGGACTTCAACTCCCAGAATTCCCCAGCCAGCATGGCTGGCTGGGGAATTCTGGGAGTTGAAGTCCACACGTCTTAAAGTTCCCAAGTTTGGGCACCCCTGGCATAGAGTCAGACTATTTGAGGGATCTCCTGTCGCCATTTGCTTCTGGCTGTCCAGTGAGATTGGACAACATGGTTGCCTTAAGTTCCCAGTTCCCAGTGTCATTGAATAGCCTCCAAAAGCATACCTTCCCTATCACAATTCCTGCCCTCTGGAAAAACGTCACTCAGAAATCTGAGCAACGACATTCAGAAACTCATTGAAAACCGGACTGTTTTTCCAGGTTTGGGGGACAAAGTTGTTGTTAACCCCAATAGGATGTTTTATTGTTATTCCAAACTTGCCTTCTGAATGCTTGTGACTGAGTTTCTCTCATTTACATTGTGTGAGGCTAGTTTGCCTCCTCGCGGCGCACCCTGGATATCATGGTAGTGTGAACCAAATGACTAGCAACAATCGGCAGCCAGACTACATTAAAGAATTGGCAGTTAATGACAGTTGGCAGCTAGACATCTTTGTAAAACTCCTGGCTCTCTAGATACATGGCAACAGATTAAAATCTACCCCTGCCTGCTGGCTCCCCATCTTGAGTCACATTGCACCAGCCGCTCTACGAAGGCAGGAAGCCTTAGTGAAGGAGCACAACAAAATTATCTAACAACTTTGACTTCAACACACAGTGGAAAGTCAAATGGACTGCTGAACGCCAGATACAGGCAGTTACGTGGATGACCCTACACAAAAGGTGCCAGGTTTTGACTTCCTCACCAGCTTTGGTCAACTCTGAACAGAATCCATGTGTAACTGTGGTGCTCCTCGACAAAACATCCATCACTCTGGGTGGTCTGGATATAAACATTTGAACGACTACAAGTCCATGTATTGGCCATACAGTAAATAAATAAAGCTCACTTACTTGCCATCCAGAGTCATGGATTTTGATACATTATGACATCCTAGGTTCTTGGGAAGAACTCTGTGCCTATGAAGGTCCAACAGCTGGAAGAAACCTGGAAGCTGTAATTTTACATTGTTGTCTATATCACAGCAAATATCTCCTCTGCATAATTGAAGGAATAGTGGAGAGACTGACTACAAACAACGGCATGACAAAGTAGCAACAATGGTGCACTGGAAGATCTGATTGACAGGAATATGCAAGAAATAGGACTTTCTTGCAAGCAAGAACTCAATGGATGATAAAATAGAGAAAGCCACAGAAAATGAGGAAGCTAGGGTCCTCTAGGATTTTAGAATTCAACAGATAAGCACCCATCTCATAATACACCACACTTAACAATTGTCAATAAGAAAGACAAAAAAAACCCCTGTCTAGTGGAAGTGGCAATCCTGAACACAGCAAAATAGAAGAGAAAGAACTGGAGAAGATAGCCAAATGTGAAGACCTGCAAATGAAAATCGAACAACTGTGCCACAACTGTGGCAAAAGAAAGCAACGGTAGTACCGGAAGTAATAGATACAATACCAAAACAACTGAAGCACCACTGAAACTCTATAAGCATTGACAAAAATCACCATCAGTCAATTGTAAAAAGCAGTTTTATTTAGAACATTATTACATCCTGTGACAATATCTTTAAAATCATCATATAATAGCTTCTCAGTTGCTTGGGAAGGACATGATAGGTTAAAAAAAAAAAAAAGGCAAATCCATTCTAAATATCTGGCTGAATACATGGCAAACCATAAATAATAATGATAAATGGTGCATGAAAAGGATGCAGCTTCTAAAATCCAACTCTTGTGCCACATATTGCTTTGAAATCAGTGATGGGATTCAGCCGATTCAGGCCAGTTCGGGTGAACCAGTTGTTAAATTGCTGTCTGGCCCTGCCCCTTCCTGTCCCGTCCCCTCCAGGAGTCCCCATGCTCCCCATTTTGGCTCCCAGGTAAGTGCAGGGAGGCCTACTAAACCCCCCCTGAGGCTCGCGTTTGCTCCCAGAAGGCCACAAGGAAGACTACTAGGCCCAAAATGCAGCATGGGGGGGCAGCACACACACCCTGTAATCCATTTTTGCTCCCTGTGGGTGCAGGAGGGCGAGTGCTGCCTATCACACAACCTGGCCATGACCACCATGGCCATGCCCATCCAGCCAGTCATTAGGACAGAGGACCATTATTAAATTATTTGAACCCTACCACTGCATGAAACAGTACACCAATAAAATCTGTAGAAATATTAGGAAAGTCAAAATCATTGTAAGAAAATCTGATGTCACAGAGCACATGCCTGACTAAACTGATATACAATATTTATTTATTTATTCCCCTTTTGATGCTGTCCCACTCCTCAATGACTCTGGGCAGTTTACAAGCAAAAGAAAAGAAACTATATAAATATAAAACAGCCCAAAAAAGGATAAAAATAAACTGAACTAAAAAGGTTTATAATCACTCCATTTCCAAACTTAGTAAAACAACGAGGTTGAATTTGCAGGAAATTCTGACTGTTCAGTTCAGTCCCTTAAAAGAATAAAGGATCATAAAAACATCAAGCACAAAGGACAATCTTTAATGAGAAGCAGGATATGTGAAAAACAAATTAATGGCCTTATTACTATAAAAGCAAGTGGAAGTACATTTAAATCACCGTATGTGTGCTTATGTAAATTGCACATGATCTACTCAAATTTTGCAGAATAATTGACTATCCTCAATTAAAAAAGAAATATGTGAAGGTAATGCTAATCCTGAGTTGAGTCAACTCCTGGTGATTATATGTCTACAGCCGTGATGATGAACCTATGGCACGCCTGCCACAGGTGGCACCCAGAGCCCTCTCTGCGGTCACGTGAGCTGTTGGCCCAGCTCAGTTCTGCCATGCATGCATGTGTGCCTCCTGCCGGCCAGCTGGTTTTTGGGTCTCTGCCATGCAAACATGTGCAAGAGGTAGGGCACATGGGGAGGTTGCAGACACATGCACAGGGGGAAGTTCACACATGCATGCATGGGGCACATGGGGCATTGCACATGCATGCATGGAGGGTCAGGGCACATGGGTGGGTAGCACATGTATTGCATTATGGGTGTGCATGCACGCACATGTACTTTTGGCACTCAGTGCCACAATGGTTAGCCATCACTGGTCTATAGTCTTGTAAGTTTCCATTACTGACTAAGAATCCAACTCTTCTTATTTTCCAAGTGGATGTAATATAGTTAAGCATTGTTGGAAATCTGTCATAAGGTTTAAAACCATTTTAAAATTGTCTTAAAACGTATCTCCCCCCCCCCCCCCCGGCCGCATCATGAGTGGTAAGCTCCTTTCTAAGGTTTTGTATGTTAGACTAAAAGTGTTCTCTTATGAACAATTACTGCCTTGTCAAGAAAAGATTATTGTTTGGAAATATAAGAGGAAGGAGCAGTAAATATACCACTCAAGAGCTCCTGTAGAGCTCCTGTGCTCTACAGATGGCATATACCACCAGCAAGAATCGCGAAGATGTTTCCTGGAACACCTGAAGAATGTTGGAAATGCAAGTCAGCCAGGGGCACATTCTACCATCAATGGTAGACATGTCCACAAGCCCAAAGATATTGGGATAAGATAAAAGATTGGCTTACAGAGATTGGCTTACAGGGGCGAAACACTGGCCCCCGTGGAGAGGGCGCGCAATTTGGGTGTCCTCCTGGATTCCCGGCTGTCCATGGAGGACCATGTGGCGGCCGTGGCCAGGGGGGGCATTTCATCAGGTACGCCTGATGCGCCAATTGCGCCCCTTACTGGACCGAGCTGCACTTCGCACAGTCACTCAAGCTCTCGTGACGTCCCGTCTCGACTACTGTAATGCTCTCTACATGGGGCTTCCATTGAGGTGCACTCGAAAGCTACAGCTAGTAGCTAGTCCAAAACGCAGCCGCGCGGGTGATTATGGGAGCCACTAGATGCTCCCACATAACACCGATCCTGCGCGAGCTGCATTGGCTTCCTGTGGCCTTTCGAGTGCGCTTCAAGGTTTTGACGACCATCTTCAAAGCACTCCATGGCTCGGGGCCTAGTTATATGCGAGACCGCCTCCTGCCCCATACATCCCTTAGACCGATACGCTCCCACAGAGAGGGCCTTCTCAGGGTGCCGTCGGCCGGACAATGCCGACTGGCGACACCCAGGGGAACAGCCTTATCTGTGGCGGGTCCAGCCCTCTGGAATGACCTACCCCCTGAATTACGTACCATCACCGACCTCCGCCTCTTCCGCCAATGTCTTAAGACATATTTGTTTCAACAAGCCGGCCTAGCCTAACCTCCCATGGGGACTTTTAGGTAGTTTTAAATTGGGTTTTTAAAATTTGGTTTTAGCGCAGGATAGGATTATTTAATAGTTTTTTAAATTATATTTATTATATTTTGTATGTCTTTTAAATTTCCTGTGCGCCGCCCTGGGTCCTCTGTGGAGAAGGGCAGGATATAAATTTAAATAAATAAAATAAAATAAAATAAATTATAGGAACCACCTTTCAACTACAACCAGAGGCTTATTTATTGGGGATAAACACCGGAGGCATAAGAAAGGTTGGTGTTAGGGAGGGGCAGGAGCGGTGGGAGACAGGATGTCCATCGTGGGTCTGGGGCTCGCGGTCGCTGGTTACGAGCGATCGCGTGCCCCAACCCCCTGTGCTCCACTCGTAGGCTAGGCGGTCAGGGATTACAGAGCCGGGGCCCTTGGTTGATGTTCTGCAACGCCAGGTCCGTGGTGAAAAAAGCTCCCCTCGTAAATGACCTTGTGTCAGAGGGGGACCCGGACCTGGTGGGAATTACGGAGACCTGGTTGGGCCCCGAGGGGAGTCTACCCCTCGTGGAAATGTGCCCACCAGGTTACCGCGCATTTCATCAACCTAGGGCCCTAGGCAGGGGTGGGGGGGTGGCGGTTATTGTTAAGGAAAGTCTGGAGCCGAAGGAGACCACTGTGCCTCAGACGACCGGCTGTGAGTCCCTCTTCGTGAAGTGGGGCCTAGGGAGGCAGTTGGGCTTGCTAGTTGTATACCTGGCTCCCCGCTATGTAACAGCAGCCCTGCCCGAGCTACTCGAGGTGATCGCCGCGATGGCGGTGGAGACCCCCAGACTTATGGTCATGGGGGACTTTAACCTGCCATCGGCGGGCGAAACATCCGAGGCGGCTCGGGAGTTCATGGCTTCCATGACGGCCATGGACCTGACCCAAGTAGTTCAGGGCCCCACTCAAGAGGGAGGACACGCGCTGGATCTGATTTTTGTCTCTGGACACTGGATTAGTGATCTTGGAACAGGGGATTTAGTCATCTTACCCTTGTCATGGACAGATCACTCTCTCCTTTGGATAGACTTTCCAACCGTCACACCCCACCGCGGGGAGGCGGAACCGGAGACACCGAGTTGGTTCCGCCCCAGGCGCCTGATGGACCCGGAAAGGTTCTAGAGGGAGCTTGGGCCAGTACCTGTGTCCCTGTCCCATGGCTCGACTGAGGACCTAGTGGCTGCATGGTATAGTGCGGCCACGGGGGCCTTGGACCGAGTCGCGCCCTTGCGGCCTCTCATGCGGCGTCGAGTCACCCAGGCTCCTTGGTTCACCGAGGAGCTTCGGGAGATGAAACGCCGCAAGAGACGCCTAGAGAGTAGGTGGAGATCTTCTCGATCCGAATCTGACCGAACACTAGTGAGAGACCATATTAGGACTTATTTAGTGGCGCTAAGAGTGACCAAACGGGAGTATTGTGCCACCCTTATCACGTCCGCGGAAAACCGCCCTGCCGCCCTGTTTGGGGTGACCCGCTCCCTCCTTCACCTGAGGCCGCGGGAAGCCCCTCTGCAGGGTCGAGCAGAGGAATTTGGAGTTTTCCTGCAGGACAAAATCACTCAGATTCGGAACGAGTTGCCCTCCACTAGTGGTCTGGTCATGGCGTCCGGTGCTGGTCTTGAGATTACACCTTGGGAGGAGTTCGGCTTTGTTACTACCGAGGATATGGACAGGTTGCGGAGGAACCTTAGAGCCACCACATGTTTATTGGACCCGTGCCCCTCCTGGCTTGTACTGGCATCCTGGGAGGTGACACGAGGCTGGCTCCAGGGCATTGTGAATTCATCTCTGAGTGAGGGGTATTTGCCCACCGTCTTGAAAGAGGCGGTGGTGAGGCCCCTCCTCAAGAAGCCATCCCTGGACCCGGTTCTGTTAGAGAACTATCGTCTCGTCTCCAACCTTCACTTTTTAGTGAAGGTTGTCGAGAGTGTGGTGGCTCAACAGTTTCCCCGTCATCTGGAGAAAGTTGATTATCTAGACCCGCGCCAGTCCGGCTTCCGGCCCGGGCACAGCACTGAGACGGCATTGGTCGCATTGGTGGATGATCTCTGGAGGGCACGGGATAGAGGCTGTTCCTCTATCCTTGTCCTATTAGATCTCTCAGCGGCTTTCGATACCATCGACCATGGTATCTTATTGCACCGATTGGGGGGGTTGGGGTTGAGAGGCACCGTTTTACGGTGGTTCTCATCCTACCTCTCTGGTCGGTCGCAATGGGTGTTGACAGGAGGGCAGAGGTCGTCCCCAAGGCCCCTCACATGTGGGGTTCCTCAGGGGTCGGTCCTCTCGCCACTCCTGTTCAACACCTACATGAAGCCGCTGGGCGAGATCATCCGTGGTTTTGGGGTGGAATACCATCTGTACGCTGATGACACTCAGTTGTACATATCCACCCCAAACCACCCCAACGATGCCGTCGAGGTGCTGTCCCGGTGTCTGGAGGCCGTACGGATCTGGATGGGTAGTAACAAACTCAAGCTCAACCCATCCAAGACCGAGTGGCTGTGGTTTCCGGCGCCGTGGTTCAGCCAGATAAGTTCAACTCTGGCCATTGGGGGCGAACAACTGGCCCCCGTGGAGAGGGCGCGCAACTTGGGCGTCCTCCTGGATTCCCGGCTGTCCATGGAGGACCATGTGGCAGCCGTGGCCAGGGGGGCGTTCTATCAGGTACGCCTGATACACCAGTTGCGCCCCTTACTGGACAGGGGAGCCCTTCGCACAGTCACTCAAGCACTTGTGACGTCCCGGCTGGATTACTGTAATGCTCTCTACATGGGGCTTCCCTTGAGGTGCACTCGAAAGCTACAGTTAGTACAGAATGCGGCCGCGCGGGTGATTATGGGTGCCCCAAGGCAAACCCACGTAACACCTCTCCTGCGCAAGCTGCACTGGCTGCCTGTGGCCTTTTGAGTGCGCTTCAAGGTACTGATGACCATCATTAAATCGCTCCATGGCTCGGGGCCTAGCTATATACGAGACCGCCTCCTGCCCCATACATCCCTTCGCCCGATCCGCTCCCACAGAGAGGGTCTTCTTCGGGTGGCGTCGGCCGGGCAATGCTGGTTGGCGACACCCAGAGGAAGGGCCTTCTCTGTGGCGGGCCCGGCCCTCTGGAACGACCTACCCCCCGACCTTCGCACAATCTTGGACCTCCGCCTCTTCCGCCAACGTCTTAAGACGTACTTATTCCAACAAGCCGGCCTAGGATAGCCCCCCGTTTCTGACTTTTTAAGGAAATTTGTAATTTGGTAGGGTTTTTAATATTGGGTTTTTTAGCACGGGTTAATGAATTTAATTATATTTTAATTGACATTTATTGTATTTTGTGTTTTTAAGATGCCTGTGCGCTGCCCTGGGTCCTAACAAGGAGAAGGGCGGGGTATAAATTTAATAAAATATAAATATAAATATATAAATAAATAAATATATATATATATAAAAATAAACAAACAAACAAACAAACAAATAAATTAATGAACAAACAAACAAACAAACAAACAAACAAATAAATAAATAAGAAAGATAGACTGGTATCTTTTCACACACATTACCACGGCAGCCAGAATAGTATACGCACAGTTTTGGAAAGGGAAAGAACTACCATTAGACCAACTAATTATCAACAAAATCTTCTGGTGTGCTGAATGTGACAGACTAACATATATCCTTAAAGACAGACAGGATACAATATTTTATCAAAGTTGGGAAAAACGGTATGAATGGATAGAGGTAAAAAGATTACGGGATAAGCGATAGGGAAAAATATACAATGTAGATATGTAAATAGAACAAAATAAATATATGGAGCAGTAACAATTATAAAGAATTAATAAATGTAAGATATAGATAAACAGAAATAACTAGAATAATTGGAAATGTAGTAAGATGATATATGACGTTATCTGGTAACTGTATATATAAATATAGGGGGTGAGTCACTCCCAGTTATATCTATGTAGTTTTGTCTTGTCAATGTCCTATTTCTGGTTTTTTTTTGTTACTAGTTTATAATAATAAAAAAGAGCTCCTGTACAAAAACAAAAACAAAAAAACCCCACACAGGCAGAATAGGTATTCCAAATGAATAACTAATAGCTATGCTGAGTGGTGCAGTAGCCTCATCTTCCCCTGGGAAGGTTGAAAGTTCAATCCTAGGAAGAGGCAGAGTGCGCAGAGAGAAAATACTGCATGTGCTGGGAACTCCGTGTAGGTGTCAGGAAGGGCATCTGGCCAGTAAAGGCTCAGCTCCAAGCAGTTGCCCTGACTCCACCTAAATAAAAGGGATTAAATTGGTGCAAAAAAAACCCCCACCTAATAACTATGCTGATGCCGTGCATGTTTTGATATTATCACATAAAGATCTCAAATTATATAATTTGCATCTATTTAATTCTATATTTAATTATGTATTCCTTGGATAAAATGACTTATCCATTCCATTGGTCTGGTGACATTATGCTATAAATAAGGTCACTTGTCCCTCTTCATGAACACTTATGACCAGCCTTGAATGTCATCAACTTATCTCTTAATAAAGTCCTGAGATTTGTCATGGCTATAGAATCTGGAATGAATAATTCCCACCTTTCGAATGAATAGGGCTGATAGAAGAGGCAAACTGGTTATTTTGCTTAGAGCAGGGGTTTCAAACTTGCAGTGTTACATTGTCGTCACATGATGAATCACAATTTCCCTCCCCCTTCGCTAAAATGGGGGTGGGCATGGCCAGCACATGATGCATCTGGCCGATGAGCTGTGAGTTTGACACCCCTGGCTTAGAGTATCCTCTTCAAAGGTGGTAGTCAGCAGGTTCTGACCAGTTCTGGAGAACTGGGAGTGGAAATTCTCAATAGTTTGGGCAACCGTTATATACCACCTCTGACTGGCCGTGCCCCCCTCTATTCTCTGCCTCCTGAGCTCCAGCTGATCGGGAGGAAATGGGGATTTTACAGTAATCGTCCCCTGGAGTGGGAAGGGAATGGAGATTTTACAGTATCCTCTACCTGCCATGCCTACCAAGCTACGCCCACCAAGCCATAACATGCCCACCAAGCTACACCCACAGAACCAGTAGTAAAAGTCCCACCACTGATCCTCTTTCCATTTTCATTAGATTATTTCTTCAATAGTGTATTTTATTAGAAACGTTGGCAAGAGAATGAGCTATATCTTGGTGGGAGACTGTTGCATTTTTAGCATTTTAAAAACTGATAAAGAGTTTCCACATCTTCAAAGCTGCTCGAGAATTTCCTCATTTTTCTGTCCTTTTCCAAATACGGAGATAGAAATCCTATTACCAAGTGGCTTATCTTAGGAATAGAGTTCTTCTCATAGCACAGATGCTTTGCTATTTACATACTAGGGAGTCTGGATACAGCTTTTCTCCATATCTTCATTTACCAAGTCATTTTCCTATCAGATGAAAGATTCAAATTTAAAAAATAAACTTGGAACTATAGTATTCATATGAAGCTAAACAATTCCTTGCCAGCGGCAGACCAAGTGAATGGGAAGATAGCAAACTGCCCCAAAAAAGGCACATCTTGTTTGTGTTTGTGTGTGCGTCCATATGCACACACATACATCCATATGCAATTTTTGTATCGTTTATTTTTTATGGGGTGGCAGTGGACTCTTAAGTGACATAGAATGAACAAAAACATTTTTTCTTGCTATGCTACTTGTCTATTTTCAGGTACAAGCTTTGATTCGTCTTGCTAAAATAAAATAAAAAATATACCTAATTAAATTATCACATTAATCAAAACTATATTAGACCTAATTTGGGATTTTCTTCATTTTCTAAAACAATTAAAAGTGTTTTTTTAAGGTCTGATAACATTTGCGTAAGATAATATGATAAGGTTCAAATATTACTTTGACTGGTTCATTGCAATCTAATGACTCTTGGTAGCTTACAGAATTAAAACAGTTAAAACATCCATGGTAAGGATAAACCAAATAATGACATTAAAATCCCCCAGTGAAAACAAAGTAACAATAAACAACAACCCAATACATCTACATGTGTATATAGGTAATGTATGTTCATGTGTGTTTTGATATTGTGGTGGAATATAGTCTAGAGTCCCATTAGGCAGAAACTTAGCAGTTCACAGAGAATATCTATAATTATGTCGCTAGTAGTTTAGTCTGATTCTATCTGTAAACAAACAACAATGAGGACAGTACTCAGAATTCCTGGTGTCGTACATAGCTTGTGGTGCCTGATAGAAATAAATTACCATATTTTTCGGAGTATAAGATGCACCAAGGTTTTGAAGAGGCAATTTTTTTAAAAAAAAAGTGTTTGCACTCTGCAAACCTCCCAAAAACGGCCCATTTTTTGGGAAAATGGACCCATTTCCCCCCCCCCAAAAGGCATGAATAGCCTTTAAGGAAGTTGCAGAGTGCTCCTGAGGGGTGCCCCCCCCAAAAAACGAGCATAAAATGGCCTGTTTTTTTGAGAAAACGGGCCCATTTTTTGTCAAACGATTGCCTGCATAGCCTTTAGGAAGCTTATAGAGTATTCTTGGGGGTTGGAGGGGGGGGAAATTGAACCAAAAACAGCCCGTTTTTCACTCATTTCTGCCTTTCCCAGCCCCCAGGAGCTCACTGAAAGTCTTCTACAGGCTATGCACGGCCATTTCGTTGAAGCGGGTGGGGTTTCAGGAGGCAAAATACAATGCTGTCTTCAGTGTATAAGACGCACCGAGACTTTCAGCCACTTTTTTGAGAGGAAAAGGTGTGTCTTATACTCCAGAAAATATGGTACATTATGCACACAGTCCCTTGCAGGGACTTACACAAGTTGCCCCCTCTCCTTTAATTTTCCTCCCTGCAAAAATTCCACCTGTAACCTATGGAGTCCCCTCACAAGCCTTCACCAGAATGTCAGCACATCGGACCTAGGCCTTGAACGAACATTTCGCAGTCTTCCTGTAACCATTTCCAATTAACTTTCCTTTTCATAGAGGGTGCCTAAAGCATTGTGGAGTTGAGCAAACCAATAAACAGCAACCCATTTTTCAAACGTCACTGTGAAATAAGCAAGAATTAAGCTGGAGAACGCTACATTTACTCTGTCACTCCTCAGGGCAATACTAGAAACACTAGGTCAGGTAGTCTGAGATGCTGAGAAATTGCTCAATTCCATCCCACGGAGCTGTCACGGCATTTCATGCTGTGAATAGTTAACACCCATCCATGACGAGGAGGCAAATGCTTCTGGTTTGCTTGCTTTCCTTATGCCATTCCAGTCATGTCGCGTCACAGTACTATCACCTCAACTGATTTAGCGACAATTCAAGAAAAGATTTTCAAGGTCTGGATACGCCACGGCAACAAACGTTCTTGATGGTACCTTGTTACAATTTCACAGTTTGATCCTTAATGTCCCTCCCCCACCCCACTTGTAAAGCTAGAAGGCAAAAAGTTGCTGTAAGATTGAAAAAAGATCACAAAGTGTGAAACACTTTTCACTCTGTAACCTGGGATCTTGAACGCTGCATCAATACAATTTTTTTTTATTTTTTTTTTATTTTAATCACATTTATATCCTGCCCTTTATTTTAATTCACATTTATATCCTGCTCTCCACAAGGACCCAGGGGGGCACACAGGAATTTAAAAACATACAAAACAATAAATACAAAATTTGAAAATATATTAAATTACAATCCTATGCTAAAATCCAAATTAAAATCCCCAGTTTAAAAACTAGCTAAAATAGCCCCAACGGGAGGTTAGGCTAGGCCGGCTTGCTGAAAGAGATGTGTCTTTAGACACTGGCAGAAGAGGCGGAGGTCCGAGATGGTACGCAATTCAGGGGGTAGGTCATTCCAAAAGGCAGGGCCCGCCACAGAGAAGACTCTTCCGCTGGGTGTCGCCAGTCGGCATTGCCCTGCCGACGGCACCCTGAGAAGGCCCTCTCTGTGGGAGCGGATCGGCCGGAGGGATGTATGGGGCAGGAGACGGTCTCACATATAACTAGGCCCCGAGCCATGGAGCGCTTTAAAGATGGTCGTCAGAACCTTGAAGCGCACCCGAAAGGCCACAGGAAGCCAGTGCAGCTCACGCAGGATCGATGTTATATGGGAGCATCTAGAGGCTCCCGTAATCACCCGCGCGGCTGCATTCTGGACTAACTGTAGCTTTCGAGTGCACCTCAAGGGAAGCCCCATGTAGAGAGCATTACAGTAGTCGAGTCGGGATGTAAAGGTACAATAAAGGTAAAGGTTCCCCTGAAAATACATGCTAGTCGCTACTGGCTCTAAAGGCAGTGCTCATCTCCGTTTCAAAGCCAAAGAAACTGCGCTGTCCGAAGACGGCTCCGTGATCATGTGGCCGGCATGACTAAATGCCGAAGGCACACGGAGCGCTGTTACCTTCCCACCTAAATGTGGTTCCTATTTTTCTACTTGCATTTTTGCATGCTTTCAAACTGCTAGGTTGGCAGAAGCTGGGATAAGTAACGGGAGCTTACTCTGTTATGCGGCGCTAGGGATTCGAACCGCCAAACTGCCGACCTTTCTGACCTACAAACTCAGCGTTTTAGCCACTGAGCCACCGCGTCCCAGATTAATACAATACTAGTGTCTTAAATATTCATCTATAGATTTCAGCATACCTCCAGCAAAGAACAATAAATGTTCAGCAAACCCTACTTCCTTCTATGATGTTACTTAGCTGGGTAATAAAATGTCTAACCAAAAACAAGCATGCTTGAAGAGCGCCAAGGACTCCAGATATTCTCTTCCTTCTTAGGAGTAAAGTCCTCAACTTCTCCAGGATCCTGTCTACTTACTGTATCTACCCTTGAGATCAAGACAACAAATTATTATGAGCTGCAGTGGCGCAGTGGTTTGAGTGTAATACTGCAGGTTACTTCTGCTGATCACCACCTGCCAACAGTTGGGCAGATCGAATCTCACCAGGCTCAAGGTTGACTCATCCTTCCACACTTCCAAGGGCAATAAAATGAGAACCTAGATTGTTGGGGGCAATAGGCTGACTCTATAAACTGCTCAGAGAGGGCTGTAAAGCACTATGAAGCGGTATCTAAGTGCTATTGCTATTGCTATCTTTACTGATTTGCCTTCAACTATAAATTCACTAAGAAATGTCTTTCTCAACATTTTCACTTTTCATTTTACTTTCTTAATGTGCTGTCTCAAGTCTTCTTTACTTTGATTAATAGTGGCATTGTCTGCATACTACACGTCAAATTATTAATTTGAACTGTCTTTTAAAATACACATTTTAAAAATGTAGCTTGAAGTACAGTAATAATTAATAAGTGCACTGCAAATTATATATAGGAATAGTTTTATTTCTTTTAACCACTATCAACTGTGAATTCGCAAAGTATTAACTTTTGTCTTCTTTAGCATTAACTCAGAAAATTCACGTTCCCTTTTGACTTTCATAATGAGCGCTTCTAAGTTTTCTTTACTTTCATCTAAGAGATTAGAGTCAGCTGTATAACTCAAGATTCTCAGTGTCTGAAGAACATATTTTAAAATATGTGTTTTTAAAATTGTAACTTTAAACATGTATGAATGCATGTCCTATCTATTAATATTGGAAAGAACATATGAGATGCAATCTACTTGATTATTTTACTTTCTTGCTGTTGTTAGTTGTGAAGTCATGTCTGACCCATCACGACCCATGGACAACATTCCTCCAAGTCTTCCTTTCTTCTACCATCCTCTGGAGTCCATTTAAGCTCACACCTACTGCTTTGGTGACTCCATCCAGCCACCTCTTTCTCTGTTGTCCCTTTCTTCTTTTGCCCTCAATCTTTTCCAAAATTAGGCTCTTCTCCAATGAGTCCTTCTTCTTATTAGATGGCCAAAGTATTTGAGTTTCATCTTCAGGATCTGGACTTCTAAAGAGCAGTTAGGGTTGATCTCCTCTAGGACTGACTGGTTTAATCACCTTGCAGTCCAAGGGACTTGCAGGAGATACAAAGGAGATACAACCCCCACCCCAAAAAAAATGTCCACGATGAAACATCTTTTGGTACAAGGTGTCCTTGTTTTCTCTTAGAAGTCAACCAGATAGCAGAGGCTTGTGTTGGAAATGACAATCTTAACGTGTGATGACTTCATTGCATGAAGTCATGTCTGACCCATCACAACCCATGGACAATATTCCTCCAGCCTTCCCTTTCTTCTACCATCCTCTGGAGTCCATTTAAGCTCACGCCTACTGCTTTGGTGACTCCATCCAGCCACCTCTTTCTCTATTGTCCCCTTCTTCTTTTGCCCTCAGTCTTTCCCAGCATTAGGCTCTTCTCCAGGGAGTCCTTTGCCCCCTTGACCCTTCCCTGCAGACATCTCAAGATCATGAACTAGACTCATAGCAGTAGTGCAGCAAAGTTCTTCTATAAAGCATTTTGCCAATCACCTATCAGAAAACAATTGATATTTATCAGTGATATTTCCATCTCCAGTGGCAAAGGGCCACTATAACTTGCTGCTCGTCCTTTTCAATTAAATACAACTGTAAAAAAGATGACTAATTTTTTTTCTAAGTCTCAATCCAGGGATAATCCAGGACAACATTTTCCATGCAGCTAAAGTTAGACAAGAAAGAGCTCTACCATGAAATCCATAGACAAAGAGGTTGTTTTGTTTCACAAAAAACAAAGCCTTATCATAGTGCACAATGTATGACAGGGTCTTATGTATCTGAACTGCAGCAGAGAGATTCTTTCAGGAATTGAGGGAAATGGAGAGAAATATTATTTTTCAGCCTTTTGTTTCCAGCAATATGGAACTACAGTGCACCTCCAGGCCCTCAGATTTGCACCAAGGAAAAGGCAGTGTGGAAATAATTTATTTATTGGAGTAGACATATCTGGCCAAATCTTCTTCACAACTTTCAGTATGTCCTTAGGAACATCTGTTTTTTTAAAAAAATGGGGAGAAAACATTTTCCAGTCTCAATTTTGTTTGATACTATTTGTGCTACAATTTACTTTCTTTTTTCCCCAAAGACTGCATTACCATATATTTTCATATACATTTCTACAGTTTCCATTGGCAGAACATGGAAAATATAATTGGGACTCATGAAACTTTCTGTTTAACTGATTTACATAAAGCCTTTTTAAAAAGAGGATTGCTTTCAGGAATCATAGAGAACACATTGCAAAGCCCAAAACATCTCTAAATCATGCGTAAATGTGCAACCTAAACAATTCTGATTTATGCCATTCACAGTTTGCCGATGTCTATGATACGCAGGGCCCTGAGATGCATGAAGGAATAACAGATTGTCAGACTTGCCACAGCTTAAACCTCCAAATAGAAATGATCCTTGGCTCCATTTGTTGAGAAAGGTATAATTTATTAGAGTGTGTTGCAATATTACAAAGCCAGGACTGAGAACCACATGCCAAAATACCTAAGTTCTACTCCCCACACCCTTAACTGTCTGTTGCTGCCCACCTTGTGTAACCAATCAGGTTCAGACAAGATGTTTTCATAACACTCGGTTCCATGGCGGTATGCCCCACCCACATGACTGCCTGAGCTCCTTACCATTATTTGAGCTCTTTGGCTCTTCTGTGCACATGCATGGAACACACGCCGCCTGTGTGATGCTCCACTGAGCAACTGGAGCATTGCGGAGGCTCGCAGAGGCATCAAAAGAGATAACGACACAGTGTTGTGTGCATGTGCGTGCGCGGTGCACACATTCATGTAGTGGACGCCAGGCCCCGTTGCCACCATACTAATTGCAACGGGATCCGTAAACCACCCCTGGTCCAAGCACAGTTTGGTATACAGCCCCTTCCTCCTTCTAGCTGGGTGACCTTGAAGCAGCATCTCGAGAAGGCGCAGCTCTTACTTTCGTTTCCCCAAGCTTTCCCCCTTTCATTCCCTTCCACCCCCCCCCCCCCACGGTTCATGGCAGTCTGGCACCACATAGCAGTGAATCACCAGTGAGCGCAAGTTGGCAACTGACACAGGCAGTTAACAGACAGCAAAACCCTTACATCACTTTGGCTTTATGCTTTCAACTAACCATTTTTGCAATAAAGAGCTTACTGTTTATTTCATGTAAAAACAAAGTACTCTGGGAAAAGTACTCACCAATACTGGGATATCCTGGTGTCGACGGATCACCACCACTGTTCAATGACACCATAAATGCCTTATTGCTCAGGTTTTGAAACTTTGGTAAATTGCAAGGGTCAATGTAAAGAAGAGCACCTTTGAAACCAGCCTCTTCCAACAGTGAAAGCTGAGAAAGCCATGAAGTAAAAAAAAAAAGGGAAAATTAGAAAAATCTGTTTTTTTCTCTTTCTTCTTCCCTAAGTGCCAAAAACATGTAAAACATCAGCATGTAAAGAGTTTGAGACATTGGTAAACAGTTATATTCATGCTTACATCCATAGGTCCCATGCATTTTAAATTCATAATCAAAGTTATAATCACTCCAATATCCATTATTATTAGTATATCTCTGCTATAATTATTAGAAATACAGTGGTACCTCGGTTCACGAACGCCTCTGTTCACGACCAATTCGGTTTACGAACAGAAATTTTACAAAAAATGTGCTCCGGTTCACGAACACCGTTTCGGTTCACGAACGGAAAAGTTCGTAAAAATATGCTCCGCTTCACGAACTCCGCCTCGCTTCACGAACTCTGCCTCGTTTCACGAACTCCGCCTCGCTTCACGAACTCCGCCTCGCTTCACGAACAGAAAAGTTCATAAAAATGCTCGGGTTCACGAACTCCGTTTCGCTTCACGAACCGGAGCCGCGGACATTTTATCTACGAACGTATTTCCTTTTCAGTTCAAGAATTACGACCAAAAAACAAGGTCAGAACGGATTAACCGGATTTACATTGAACCCTATGGGAAATTGTGCCTCGGTTCACGACCAATTCGGTTCGCGAACAGAGTCATTTTACGAATTAAGTTCGTGAACCGAGATACCACTGTACCATTCTATGCTTGACCACATGCTAGAAAGTAGATATACTGTGTATATTTATTTATTTATTTATTTATTATTTTGTCAAACCTGTACAAGATAGCAGGTATAAGTATGAACATAGTTGTGAACAAAGGAAATGAGTACAAATAAATGGCACAATAGGACAGGGACGGTAGGCACGCCCGTACGCTTATGCATGCCCCCTTTACGGACCTCTTAGGAATGGGGTGAGGTCCACAGGAGACTGTTTAAGGTTGAAGCTATGGGGGGTTTGAGGATGTAACAACGGAGTCAGGTAGAGCATTCCAGGCAACTATGTTGCTGAAGTCATATTTTCTGCAATTGAGTTTGGAGCGGTTTACCTTGAGTTTATATCAATTGTTTGCCCGAGTATTTTTGTGGTTATTATTATTTGTGTATTATTGTGTATTATGATTATTTATGTATTAATGCAGTTATTATTATTTGATTTAGCTATTAAGCTGTTTGGTATAATGTATTTGCTTGTGTACATCTGTGTATTTATATTTGGGGGGGAGGGGGGAGGCAAATCCACAAGTCAAACAAAGACATTAACTATACAATAATACAATAGCAGAGTTGGAAGGGACCTTGGAGGTCTTCTAGTCCAACCCCCTGCGTGGGCAGGAGCCTTATACCATTTCAGACAAATGGCTATCTAACATCTTTTTAAAGACTTCCAGGGTTGGGGCATTCACAACTGCTGGAGGCAAGCTGTTCCAGAGGTTAATTGTTCTAACTGTCAGGAAATTTCTCCTTAGTTCTAAGTTGCTTCTCTCCTTGATTAGTTTCCACCCATTGCTTCTTGTCCTGCCCCCAGGTGCCTTGGAGAATAGTTTGACTCCCTCTTCTTTGTGGCACCCTCTGAGATATTGGAACACTGCTATCATGTCTCCCCTGGTCCTTCTCTTCATCAAACTAGACATACCCAGCTCCTGCAACCGTTCTTCATATGTTTTAGTCTCCAGTCCCCTAATCATCTTGGTTGCTCTTCTCTGCACTCTTTCCAGAGTCTCCACGTCTTTTCTACATTGTGGCGACCAAAACTGTGTGCAGTATTCCAAGTGTGGCCTTACCAAGGCACTATACAGTGGTATTAACCCATGGCTCGGGACCTAGCTATCTGCGGGATCGGATCCTGCCTCATACATCCTCACGGCCGATTCGCTCCCACAGAGAGGGACTTCTCCGGGTGCCGTCCACTAGACTTTGTCAGCGGGCGACGCCCAGGGGAAGGGCTCTCTCTGTGGCGGGCCCAGCCCTCTGGAACGACCTTCCCCCTTAGAACAACTACGGACCTCCGCTCCTTCCGTCTAAAATTAAAAACACACCTTTTCTGCTTGGCCGGCCTAGGGTAGTCTCTCTATCTATGGGGTTTTTTAGTAAATTTAATTGGGAATTTTAGTGAACTTCAATTGGGAATTTTAGCACAGGAATAATGTTTAATTTGCCTTTTAATTATGTATGTATATTGTATATGTATATTTATTGTCTTTTATCTTCCCTGTGCACCGCTCCGAGTCCCCTGGGGAGAGGGAGCGGTCTATAAAATTAAAGTCATTATTATTATTATTATAAAGTTATTAACACTTCACGTGATCTAGATTCTATCCCTCTGTTTATGCAGCCTAGAACTGTGTTGGCTTTTTTGGCAGCTGCTGCACACTGCTGGCTCATATTTAAATGGTTGTCCACTAGGATTCCAAGATCCCTCTCACAGTTGCTACTATTGAGCAAGGTGCCACCTATACTGTACCTGTGCATTTTGTTTTTCTTGCCTAAATGTAGAACCTTACTTTTTTCACAATTGAATTTCATTTTATTAGATAGTGCCCAATGTTCAAGTTTGTCAAGATCCTTCTGTATCTTAAGCCTATCTTCTGGAGTGTTGGCTATTCCTGGTAGCTTGATGTCGTCTGCAAATTTGATGAGTTCCCCATTTATCCCCTCATCCAAATCATTGATGAAGATGTTGAAGAGTACTGGGCCTAAAACAGAGCCTTGGGGGACTCCAAGGAGACAAACCAGAATCCTTCCAGGAGACAAACCAGAATCCTCAAATAGTTACAAAAATCCAAATGCACTCTTCTAGCAGTTTCCTTTGCCTCCAAAATAAACCAATGCAGCCAAATACCTTTGATCAAATCTTCCATTTACACATGAAACTGTCATGACCAAAGGCCTTAGTTGTGTTTATATATGTAATTAGATATTGGTATGAGCTGGAGACAAGAATAACTTCTCTTATTTCTTTTTCTATGCTTTTCAAGTTATTTTACTGGTGAGACAGGCACCACATAAATTAATTAAATAAATAAATATATTCTTTAGGCCTGGAAAATGGATCATATAAATGTAATAAATAAATAAACTTTATTGTGCATTGATCACAACTTTGAAACGTCCGGCATCTTTGAAACATGGGGACAAGGTTGCCCTCCCTCCCTCAAGAACAATTTATTTAAAGGACTAAATAAAACAGACCACTTTTAGAAGACAATTGGATCTTTTTGCTTATATCACCTCCACCTGAATTTTCCATGGCTTCAGAGAATGGAAAACCACCATTATATTTACCTATTGAATAGAACAACAGAGTTGGAAGAGACCTTGGAGGTCTTCTAGTTCAACCCCCTGCCTAGGAAGGAAACCTTACACTACTTCAGACAAATGGTTATCCAAAATCTTCTTAAAAACTCCCAGTGGAGGCAAATTGTTCCACTGATTAATTGTTCTAATTGTCAGGAAATTTCTCCTCAGTTCTAAGTTGCTTCTCTCCTTGATTAATTTCTTCCCATTGCTTCTTCTTCTACCCTCTAGTGGAGGGGTTCCCAAACTTGGCAACTTGAAGACTTGTGGACTTCAACTCCCAGAATTCTCCAGCCAGCTCTGCTGTTTGGCAACCCCTACTCTAGTGCTTTGGAGACTCCCTCTTCTTTGTGGCAGCCCCTGAGGTATTGGAACATTGCTATCATATTTCCCATAGTCCTTCTTTTCATTAAACTAGATATACCCAGTTCCTGCAACCATTCTTCATATGTTTTAGCCTCCAATCCCCTAATCATCTTTGTTCTTCTTCTCTGCACTCTTTCTAGAGTCTCAACATCTTTTTTTACATCATGGCGACCAAAACTGAATGCAGTATTCCAAGTGTGGCCTTTCCAAGGCATTATAAAGTGGTATTGACACTTCACGTGATCTTGATTCTATCCCTCTGTTTATGCAGCCTAGACCTGTGTTGGCTTTTTTGGCAACTGCTGCACACTAATGGCTCATATTTAAACGACTGTCCACTAAGATTCCAAGATCCCTTTCACAGTTACTACTATTGAACAAGGTACCACATATACTGTATCTCTGCTTTTTGTTCTTCTTGCCTAAATGTAGAACCTTACTTTTTTCACCATTAAATTTCATTTTGTTAGATAGTGCCCAATGTTCAAGTTTGTCAAGATCCTTCTGTATCTTAAGCCTATCTTCTGGGGTGTTAGCTATTTCTGCCAGCTTGTTGTCATCTGCAAATTTGATGAGTTCCCCATTTATCCCCTCATCCATTTCCATTGAGGACTATATGTTGAGTGCAGTTGGTCAGCCAGTTATGAATCCATCTGGTGGTGATACTGTCTTACCCACATTTTTCTACTTTATCTAGTAGTATGTTATGGTCTGCTCTATCAAATGCCTTACTGTAGAACTGTCTTATTTAATGGCAAACTCTGCAAACCAATATGTTAATTCTTTTTCTTGTGCATAAATGCTGTGTGTACATACTGCACTTCCCCGAAAATAAGATACAGTAATCCCTCGTTTTTCGTGGCTAATCGGGACCGGACCCTTCCGCGGAAACTGAAAAACCGCGAAGTAGGATTCTGTATACCTATACCGGAAACTTGAGTTGGTGGACATCGTTTAAAGCAAGCACTAGGGGGCGCTTGCCTCCTACCGATGCATTTTTTTGCTATTGAAAAACCCGCGAAGCACTGAAGCCGCGGAAAATGAAGCCGCGGAAAACGAGGGATTACTGTAGTGTCTTATTTTCTTTTGAACCCCGCTCCCCCCCAAAAAAGTGCTCGGCCTTATTTTCAGGGAGGTCTTATTATTTTTGAGGTGCAGGAGGCAGCAAGCATGGTCATCTCATGGCTGCTTCTGTGTTGCAATATTTTCAGGGAGGGTTTATTTTAGCACATGCGCTCAAAAGCCCAATTGGGCTTATTATCTGAGGAGGTCTTATTTTCATGGAAACAGGGTATACTAAAACGCTTTATAGTTAGAATCAATGAAAGGTTTATTGGCAATGTTGATGATATAATCAGATTACATTTCAGTGTTCATTTGTACAGTGTTGCTATCAAGAGGTTCGTATGAGATGGGAACAACCTAGCACCTATTGAACTGGGCATGATTAACCCTAAGTCTAACCTTAATTCTTCAATGCCTGCACAGCCTTCCAAGCTATTCAGCTTTAGGTAGAAGGAAGGTCAAGTTAATTCACAACAAGCTTTCACTCCACAGCTTTCCCTTGACAAGTCAATCCTCATTCAGATAACTGCTGACCTCTGATTCAGAAAACTGGATCAACCCATTAGCAGTTGATGGATGGCGGTAACGAAGATATGGCATGATAAAGTAGGGAAGACAAAGAGTTGGTTTTCTCTATAAAATTCTTTTGGCAACATTCTATAATATCTCTTGTTCAGTTGCTTTTGAATACTAGTTTGGCACATTTCTGGAATTGTGCTAAACCTATGTCCAAAAGAAACGTGACTATGGATTGCGAGTTTAGCATGATTCCAGAATATTGCCATTCCAACAATAGCACTATTGAGGAATAATGCTTAAATTTGTGTCCAAAAACAGCCTAATGACAACAGGTGCAAATCAACTCATAAATTATATCCCACACAAATACAAACATGCAAAGCAATTGTAAAGAACTAGAAGAGGTTTTGATGGACTGCTAAACTTATCAGTCTAAACATTTATAAAATGTGGCCTGTTTTCCAGACTCATCAAAGTTCCCAATAAGGGAACTTAATTGTAAGTATGGAATTCAAACCGGTTAGTCCTAAAGGAGATCAACCCTGACTGCTCTTTAGAAGGCCAGATCCTGAAGATGAAACTCAAATCCTTTGGCCACCTAATGAGAAGGAAGGACTCACCGAAGAAGACCCTAATGCTGGGAAAGATGGAGGGCAAAAGAAGAAAGGGACAACAGAATGAGGTGCCTGGATAGAGTCATCGAAGCTGCAGGCATGCACTTAAATAGACTTCAGAGGATGGTAGAGGACAGCAAGGCCTGGAGGAGTGTTGTCCATGGGGTCATGATGGGTCAGACATGACTTCGTAACTAACAGTAACAACAATTTTAAGTAACTGGAGAAAGTAATTATGTTGGGAAGAGTTAGCGGTAAAATGGGGAAAAAAGACTACCAATGAAATGGGTGGCTAGACACCATCAAAGCTGACACCAGCCAGAGCATAGAACAACCCAAAGAAAAAGTGCAAGATCAGAAGACCTGGCCCATAGAATTGCCAAGAGTTAGACATGACTGAATGGATAACATAATCAATTGCGAGTAGTTTATTTCCACTTGGTGATCTTTGTGGAAAGAGAGGGTAATGAAAATGGGGGAATCAATCAATTCTGATTCTTAAAATCTCTTGTACAATATAAATAAGGACAACAACATTTGTTGATATGATGCCTTGGGTAATAAAGAATATTCACTGGGAGCAGTAAATATTATGCCGATATAGTTACCTGCCAGCTCAAGGAATGGTTGACAGCAGTACCTCAACAACACAGTATCAAATATCAACAGTCAAAGTTGCGTCTAACCAGATTTACCATGCTACTATTTTAAGAAGTTGCTATTTTTTTGTATCAGGTTTCACGTGCTGTAGCCCAGAATTTTACTACATTGAGTGTTATACTTGGATGCCCTTCTGATAATAGGAAAGAGATTCAGAAGTCATCTGGATGACCTAACTTTCCCAGACAATGGATGAGATACTTGTAGTATGGTAAGATGTGACCAACTGCCTTGACAGCAGCTGACATGTAAAGACATGTTAAATATTATAGTTTAAAGAGCTGACATCTAAAACATGTCCTCATATTGTCTAATGCTGAATAACTCAGCACACATAAAGAAATCTAACTCTGCTTTTCAAGTCAGAAGTCTTTCTTCTCAAGTGGCAGCTGTTTTGAAAGGCCAATAGAATAAAGTAGTCCTATGAGTATTTTACCACTCTCTTCTAATCTGACACTTATACTGAAAACAAAACTATGTTGTAGACTATTTTAGTCAATAAAATTCATTGTTGAAACATATGATCATTCTTCTAGGATTAATGCTAGGAATACATAGCCCATAACTTGATTTGTTTTTGAGGGAAAGTCAAACTGATTAATCTACAAATTCCACTTTATGTGTAATAGGAGAAAATGTTACATTTTAAATTAGAAGTATAACTGTGCCTTGACTCTTTGGCTGTTGATTGGAGAAGATTCCTGCGAGTCCCTTAGACTGTAAGGTGATAAAACTGGACCGTCCTAGAGATCAACCCTGACTGCTCTTTAGAAGGCCAGATCCTGAAGATGAAACTCAAATACTTTGGCCACCAAATGAGAAGGAAGGACTCACTGGAGAAGAGCCTAATGCTGGGAACGATTGAGGGCAAAAGAAGAAGGGGACGACAGAGAATGAGGTGGCTGGATGGAGGCACCGAAGAAGTCAGCCTGATCTTAAATAGACTCCAGAGGATGGTAGAGGACAAGAAGGCCTGGAGGAACGTTGTCTATGGGGTTCACAATGGGTTGGACACAACTTCACAACTAACAACAACAAAATTATTGTGCCTTGAGTCTCTGGCTGTTGAACTTGAGCCAGCTTTCCCATTATCCATTGCCAAAATCACCATTCTTTAGGAATTGCAGTGTTGCCATTCCATCTAAATTTCTGACCAGTACATATGCTCTGAACCAAATATATGTAAAGATTTCCAAAGTCCAATCATGCCTGAGGGAAAACAGTAAAGAGCTGTACTACATGAGTAAATACCTTTAGATGGTAATTAGTTGTTCAGCAGAGTGATGGCATAAGGGGGGGAAATGTCTTTGTGTCTAGTTGTTTTGGCATGTAATACCCTATAGTGCAGGGTGTCCAAACTTGGGGACTTTAAGAATTGTGGACTTCAACTCCCAGAATTCCCCAGCCAGCCATGTTAGCTGGGGTATTCTGGGAGTTGAAGTCCACAAATCTGAAAGTTCCCAGGTTTGGATACCCCTGCTATAGTGGCATCCTGAGGGAAGGAGGTAATGGGTGTTCAGGATGTGAGTGGTCTGAAGATAATTTTTCAGCTCTTTCTGACACGTGCTTTCTGACTCTTCTAATTAAGGTCATGGAATGGAGTTATATAAACTTGTGGTTAAGACTGATTAGGGAAACATTCTGCTATAGAGATGTATTTATTTATAGCCTCCTTTTATTATTACTTTTAAATAATTCATGACAATGAAGGGATCCAATACTCCTTCCTCTTCCCCTTTTATCCACAACAACCATGTGAGGTGGGTTGGATGTGAGAGACTGACTGGCCTTAAATCCCTTAATTGGTTTCCATGAAGAACTAGAAATCAGTTTTCTAGTTTCGAGACTGATTCCTTAACCCGTGGACAAAACTGGCTTGCTAGATACTCAGAAAGCTAGGCAAGATAGATTTTAAGGGACAAAACAGGAGGACAAAGTCCTCCTTTGGTGGATGATTGGTTCTGGTTTTCATACGTCAGCTTGCAATCTTGTTGATCCCCCCCCAAATCATGAAGGAATCTAGTGTCTACCTGGTTAGCAAAGCTTGGAGCATGATTGTAAAGAAAAATAGAAAGCAAAACAATGGCACCCATCAAATTGGAATGGAATAGTCTGTTTTGTGAATGTCTATCATTCAGATCATTACTTCGTGACAAGCTTTCCTCAGTTTGGAAAACCTGCAGACACATCAAATATGATCTCAAGTCACTGAAGAGAATGGGAGATCTAGTTTTTGATGCCTACCTTCCTGTCTCTTTCTTGAAAACCCACCTCTATTGTTGGAATAAATGGGATCAGGGAAGATAGGATCAGTTGGACAGGTATTGAATAAATAACTGAATCTGTACAGATGCAACCTTGATATTTCTAAATAAAGCATAAGAAGATAGAGAATTCAGAATGTAATTTTTTTTTCTGTTTGAAAATCCCAAACATCCTAACATTTAAACCTGACTTTAAAAAACAAGTGTACGCATGAAAAGTGTGGCAGAATTAAGGACTATTTCACCTTCCATCACAAGTAATCCAAAAGAATGTGGCACAAGCACTTACCTCAATTCATAGTGCAAAATACGATCGCCAGATTACCAATAATAGTGAACAAAGATCTGTCTTTCTTAGTTGGATAAAAGCTAAGTTCCTGGATATTTATTTTGAATTCGTGCTGGAGTCCCAATTAGGACCTTAAGGATCTGTTAGCAATCACTTCTTTTTTCACTGTACTAATTGGCAATGCATAAAATTACCTATGGGAAGCAAAGTGTCGCTTATGCTATCGGTAACAAAGAGAAAAAGAGAGAGAGGAGTAACTGCCTCGTCTTGCAAGAATTTAATTAGATGTCACCTGCTCTTGTGCTGTTGTTGCAAGGCACTGTGCTTGTGTGAGCTGTTATATCAACAGAGCCCGAATAAGAGGAAAACAATGTACACATCTCTGTTTCTATAGAAATCTTTCATCCTGTGCTATTTTCGTAGGCCCATTTTGGTTCAGGCTTAATTTTGGAGCACTACATTAGGTGCTTAATCATGCTGTCACTCTTCTCACTGGAGATGCTAGAGGGAGCAAAGTTCAATGAGATCTTATAGGGGGGGAAAAGTCTGTGTTACTTAATGATCCCAGACTAGCACTTGGTATAGTAGCCACGAAAGCCTTAGAAAAGGTATTAAGTGCCAGTATTTATCTGTTCTTAAAAAGATCAGAATGGTGAAAATTGTGGCATTCTTTATGACACTCTGTAAAAGCAAAAGTTGGACTTTGAAGAAGCTGGATACAAAATTTGGATTGGCACCTTTGAAATCTGGTGTTGAAGAAGACTTCTGAGAATATCATGGACAGCCAAAGAAGACAAACAAATGGACCATCAAAATAAGTGAACTCAGTTCAAACTACATGAGTAAGGATGAGGTTCACATTATCATAATTTGGATATCTTACACGAAAAGCTAATTCTTTGGAAAAGTCCATAGTATTAGAAAAAGTAGAAAGACAAGAGAGTGACGTGGCAGAGTGAATGGATTCAATTGCAATGTGAATGGATTCAATTGCAATTACATCCTCACGGCCGATTCGCTCCCACAGAGAGGGGCTTCTCCGGGTGCCGTCCACTAGACTCTGTCAGCGGGCGACGCCCAGGGGAAGGGCGCTCTCTGTGGCAGGCCCAGCCCTCTGGAACGACCTTCCCCCCGACATTAGAACAGCTACGGACCTCCGCTCCTTCTGCCTGAAACTAAAGACACATTTTTTCTGCCTGGCCGGCCTTGGATAGTCTCTCTGCTATAGGGTTTTATTTATTACTGGGTGTTTTAGTTATAATTGGGATTTTAGCACAGGAATTGATTTAATTCGTTTTTATGTAATGCTGCATATTTATTGTTTTATTTTCCCTGTGCACCGCCCCGAGTCCCTGTGGGGAGAGGGAGCGGTTTTATAAATTCAATTAAATAAATAAATAAATAAATAAATAATTCCACCAGGTGTTGGTTACTATCTTTAAAGCTCTCCATGACTTAGGACCTGGCTGCTTACGAGATCGCCTTCTGCCACCGAGACCCTCCCACCGGCCAGTACGCTCTCATAGAGAGGGTCTCCTCATGGTGCCGTCAGCTAAACAATGTCGACTGGTGACACCCAGGGGGAGAGCCTTCTCTGTGGGAGCACCTGTCTTGTGGAACGAATTGTCCCCGGAATTAAGAACTATCCCTGACTTCCGCACCTTCCGCCGTGCTCTCTTTTTTTTCCAACAAGCCGGGCTGGCATAAAAATGAATTTTTAAATATGATTTTTTATTAATTTTAATTGGGGTTTGTTTGGTTTTTTTTTTTAATTTTAAGAGAGGCCAAATTGTTTAATATGCTTTTAAAACTGTTTTTAACTTTTATATATCTGTTTTACTTTGGCTGTACACCGCCATGAGTCCTTCGGGAGTAGGGCAGTATAAAAAACTAATAAACCTAAACCTAAACCATTGGAAGACCTGAAACACAAAACTAGGGACAGATCACGATGGAGAAATGTGTCCACTAAGAATTGATACCAACTTGATGTCACAGAATCGAAATTTAATGATTCAAACATCTTGAAAGAATGACATTCAGGCAGTCAGGCAGAGCTAGTTTAATGTTAATCAGTTCAAGATGATAGGGGAAATCTGTATGCGTCATCCTATTCATCTTTGTACATCAAGGTAAATCATTGCATTATACATATTGGTGATAGGATATAAGAATTGAGGATAGGCTTTTGCAACTACTGTTCCCACCAGCCCAAACATATGGCAAGAATTGGTGATGACTGGAATTGAAACAATATTGTAATCCAATAGAATGCTGCTACACAGCAATGTTTTAACTCTGCAATTTCACTTATTACATGGATGATACTTAGAAAAGACTGATTACATCAATAAATTATTTATGTGGACTTTTTCTAAAATGGAAAAAGAAATAGTATTAACCAAGGTTTAAAATCAAGGCCACGTGGCATGTTAATACCACTTTATAATGAATTGGCAAGACCACACTTGGAATGTTGCATTCAGTTTTGGTCATCACAATATTAAAACAAAAGGTGTTGAAATTCTAGGAAGAGTGCAGAGAAGAGCAGCAAAGATGATTAGGAGATTGGAGGCTAAAACATATGAAGAACGATGGCATGAAATGGGTTTGTCTAATCTAGTGAAAAGGAGGATTATACTGATACTACTGTGCTAACATTTGAGGGGCTCCCAGAAAGAAGATGGGGTCAACCGATTCTCTAAAGTGCCTGAGAGCAGAACAAGAAGCAGGGAAGGGAAATTAATCAAGGAGAAAACCGATCTAGAACTAAGGAGAAATTTCCTGACAGTTAGAACAATTAATCAGTGGAACAATTTGCCTCCAGAAGTTTTGGGTGCCCCAACATTGGAGGTTTTTAAGAAGAGATTGGACAACCATTTGTCTGAAGTGGTGTAGGGTTTCCTGCTTGAGAAGGAGGTTGAATTAGAAGACCTCCAAGGTCCCTTCCAACTCTCTTATTCTGTTAGTATTTTGTTAAGATTTATTCTCTCTCTCTCCCTCTCCCTCCCTCTCTCCCTCTCCTTCCCTCTCTCCCTCCCCATTCCCCCCTCCCCAGTCCCCCTCTGCCTCTCCTCTGCCCAAAATACATACATAAAGAAACCTTCTTAACTGTTCTTAAATAATGTTCTTTCTGCATCTCCTATATTTAGAGTAAATATAGTTATGTGTGACTGAAATAAGAATAAGAAAAGGACACAGTTGTTTAGTATGTGAGTTGACTATGTATTGTTCTCATAACTTATTGTTCTTAATATTAAAACTTCATTTTACTGTGATTTTTGGCTGCTAAAGTGGTTGTATTTCACTTGGCAATGGACATTTAGAGTTTCTCTCATGATCACATTTCTTTTCAAGCACAAATTAGTTGCATCCTAATTCCACTCCACTTGACTAAAGCTTTTTAAAAATTCTGTATTGATTTGTATCCAGGTTTTCTAGACAATTTTCTTTAGACTACCTCTTATTTTTTGCAAACAAAAATATTTCTTATATATATCCATTTTAATAGACCTATTTATTTTGTTCCCATAGGGATCTGCAAGCAGTAAATAATAAAACAAGTGTTCTGATGTCACAACACAAATAATCTGACAAACAGATTTATATTCAATGTTGAGATGCAAATTTGAAGTGCTTTTTTCTTTGTTACGCTACAATTGGAAGTCTAAGTGGATTGTTATGTAGCTGAGTAGGAAAGTTTTCATCAGTACGATTAAAAAAAACAACCCAACTTGCATTGTTAATTTACTTTTCATAAACCTCAAAAGGACAAGTGGCAGCATATTTAAATACTGGAATGCTCTTCCTGACTCCATTGTTACAACCTGTACCCCCCACAGCTTTTTTCAAACTCTGGGGAACCACCAGAGTGCAGAGTGCATGTCTCTCAGAGCTCTACAATGTTGTGTTGCTGAAACCCACTTGACCATACCAGTGTTGTGGTCTGCCAGCGGAGCTGGTGGCAGACTCAGACAGTGAGGAGGTTGGGGACGAACATGGCCAGTCCTGGAGTCTGAGGAAGGCCCTGATGAGTGCTCTGCATCGGAGGCAGAGATGGGGCCAGGGCCGTCTGACTGTTTTCAGCTGCCTTCGAAGTTGGAAATTAGTGGGGCAGAAGAAAAGAGCTGGAGTCTGTTTCTGATGTGCCCATTCACAAAGCTGCCAGGAAAAAGGAACAGTTAAGGAACAAGGGCTGACTCCGGAGTAAAGGCACAGGTGGATGGTGAGTGGCTCCTCCAATAGGAAATAAAGAGGAGCGAAAGGGGAGTGGAGTTTGCAGGAGACAATTAGTTCATTTAATTAGGGTGAAGATCTGTTCATGACTCTCATAAGACTCCTTGCCAAGTATTTTCTTGTTTCTTATTACGTTTGGAAGATATCGGCCTGGCAGCTCTCTAAACCTGATAAGGTCTGTGGTTGTAAATTCACCCTTGAAAGACTGTTTGCTGGGACTTTGCTGGATGTGAATGAGAGGAATTCACATTAGCCTAATAAAATGGGTTTTATCAGGACAAGGCGTCTGCTTCGTGATTTTATGAAGCCTAGGTCAGAACAAACAGTACCTTCCACCATCAACACTGCCCAGTGTTGAGTTATCATCTACAAACTTCTGATTGGCTAACATCCTAAACAAAAGTATCGCAAGTACAAAATTTCTTGAAAATTGCACTGGTGCCCACTTCAGTTGACATCTTTGAATCATCACCATGTATCCAAAAATCTCTGAAGTGTTTTTTCATTAAAAAATAAACAATCCTTTTCTCCTGCTGATCTTTTCCTTAATTCCTTACCCATGGAGTATGCAATACAGATGTAGTAGGACATCAATGTCACCATTGTAAGACCAATACCCAATATTAGCATTTACTAGTTGATAACCTGGGGTTGTCCGGGTAGTTATTTATAGGGGGGAAATGTGCAGACCTAACGTTGGATTTTCCCCTTTACCAGAGGGAGCCCCCTTGTGAAGCCATTACCATGAAAACTCCACTGTACTGTACAGTAGAAGCCATTTTAAGGCACAACATGATGTATCTTAACAGAACACACACAGACAGACAGACAGGAAGGAAGGAAGGGATTTTTCTTGCCCCTTCTTGGTGGTACTTGTAATGTTTTTCTTATATTTCAGCAATGAGTTAACATTGTTATCTGGCTTTCTAAAACATTTTCAGGCAACGGATCTTTGAATAGAGAGCCCGTCTTTTGCTATTAAATGAGACAGATATTTCGTCTTGACGATGCCAATAAAATAGCATGAAAAAGAAATCAATCAATCATCAATGTAAACTCCATAATTTTTCAGTTTAGCTGTGCTGAAATGAAAAAAATCCTCCTCCTCCAGTTTATTGCCTATTCTCAAAGTAACTGTAATCTTAAACTACAAAGTTAATATGGTTACTTAACATAATTAGAACTGGAATAATAATTGCAGCAACAAGATTTCTTAGAAAATTAAATATATATGCTGCCAGCTTTTTGCAGTTATTTTTCAGGGACTTTTAATATATCTCAGTGTGCCAGTTTTATGGCTGGATCTTATTTATGAATCTGAAAACGTCCAAAGCATTCAATTCCAATTAAAAATAAAATTGAACTACAACTCCCCATAAAGAAAAGTTGTTTGGACTTAATGTGCTCTACGTAATTTCTCTCAGTACTAAAATAATTTACTTCCCAGTACAATCCAGAAGGGGAAAAAAAACCACCTCTTTATGTTGTATCTGTAGATAACACAAAATATTTCACTCAGCTACTGCTTCATGTCATACCATATATATTTTAAATATCCATGAAAGGGAGCAGTCTTTGGGTAATTATAATTCTATTTTTCTTTGAAATGTTATTTTCTTTCCTTTGAAAGAATTCAAAATGCAAATTCTCTTTTGTTAAAGTGAACGAGAATCATTAATAAAAATGGGAAAGAATTCAATCAATCAACTCTAACCCAATAATTAACTCCTGTCTTAAGATCAGGCACAAGATAATAGATTGTGTGTACTGTACACACATTTATTTTTCCTATCCTCTCTGAAACTTCAGCAAGTAAACTCCTTTGCTTTAATGTTTTTTGGTTAGGGAAATTTTCATGCATGCTCTGAAGATTTACAAATATCCATGATGCATAGACATAAATACCATTTGTTACAGTCTTCACTCTGAGGAAATGCACACCAATCAATACTCGGTCTACCCCTACATGAAGCTAAATCCTGTTTTCATCAAGCTACTGCATGATTCTAAAGAATGATGGCTGTGTATGACAAGTGCAAAAAAAAAAAGTCACAAATTAATCACAATCAAGGTTAGGTCAAAAGCGTGATGGAGGAGAAGCCCCCCCCCCAAACATGACCTGCCTGATCATGTCCTGATATTTAAATGCAACACATAGTCCAGCCAGGAAACATCTGCTCATCCAGCTGCTGTGTGCATATTGTGTAGGTGACAAGTTAAAGCAAAGAACATTCCGAAGGGACACCTGTAGAAATGAAGAGTTGTTAGAGATGGGAAGCACGGTGTGTGCCCTTCACATAACTGAACGTAGAGTATCTCAGTTATTATCTGGCTAGCTAGAAAGATAGATCTGGGAACATGGTGACTGAAGCTATAATCAGCCATAGAACTTCGTGGGTAATTTAAGGCTATTCTTCTTTCTATCATCTCAACCTAAAACATATGGTTGTGATAAGGACATCACTAGGTGAGACTTCAGGAGAAGCAATTTATAGCATGGTAGCTCCTCATTAACTAAATGGAAAAAACAGAGCGAAGAAGGCTGAAAACAACTTTGCATACAGTCATAAAGCATTATAGATGATTGTGGGCCAATATTTCCAAGGATGGATGGATGGATGCCTACTATCTATCAATCCAATCCAATCCTAACTATCTGGATATCTAAAGCTCTCATTGCCATGAATCTTAACTGGCTATAACTGTGCAATTGAGGGCAACATTTTTTGAACCAAGGTATCTCAATGGGCTAAGTTTCATAATGTGTTTAGCATCTGGCATCCTTGACTCCTGAGGGAATGACATTTTGAAAGTTGCAATTGGTTCAGTGCTACTGTGCTGCCATTGCAGTTAGATGATCTGCATTGTCAAGATTTCATGACAATTTCCCAGCCAGTCTTGCAATCCCTCACTTTGTCCACTACTCATCAGCAGCCATTTATGGGCAGGGCAGGGCAGGGCAGGGCAGGGCAGGGCAGGGCAGGGCAGGGCAGGGCAGGATGGAGCTGCAGTGTATTGTATCTATGATTTTGCCATCCCTCTATTGCACATTTCTCTGATTTTTGCTGCCCCCCCCCCCCCCGTGTATGCCTTCTTTCATTTGCCCAACACTTCTTGCGCATCCAAATCAGTGGTGGGTTTCTGCAGGCTCGCACCTACTCGCGAGAGCCGGTTGGTGAAATTTAGAGAACCGGTGAGAGGGGGTTCCACCGGCATACCTGGAAGTAAATCTGGCCTGCTGCTGCCAGTGACCCAACGGGAAGGAAAGGAAAGGAAGGAAGGAAGGAAGGAAGAAAGAAAGAAAGAAAGAAAGAAAGAAAGAAAGAAAGAAAGAAAGAAAGAAAGAAAGAAAGAAAGAAAGAAAGAAAGAAAGAAAGAAAGAAAGAATTTATCATCACAATTGAGTCCAAAATTTTGGTTGCTAAGCAAGAGCATTGTTAAATGAGTTTCACCACATTTTAAAAGGTGGCCACTCCCACCCTGTCACATGACTGCCAAGCCACACCCACAAAATAGGCTACACCTACAGAGTAGGTTCTAAAAAATTTGAAACCCACCACTGATCCAAATACACCCTCCTGACCCATGCCATTCGCTCCCACACACTTCCACAACCACATGACACTGCTGGGCATTCACATGCATCTTTCTTGAATCACACTATACCCACCACATGCCTTTCCTGACCTGTACAGTATTTGCCATCACTGTAGTATCCAGATCTACCTTCCCACTCAGGAAAAACTGTGGTCTGAAAAAACTCAAGGCCAGAGCTTTGTTTGGGTGGAAATATTTGTGCCCGTGCAAATATACATTTTTTTGAATATGCACACACACACAGAATTGAAATATCCATGAGAAATTCTTAGCATAAGCATTAATCATAACATGACTATAACTTAATTAAAATAAATTAGTTCCAATTATAAGGTGCCTTTTATTTCAAATTAAAAACTCATATCCTGTTTCTCAATGGCTGCTTTCTTTGTGCCTGCCTTTATAGCCATGCCAATATAAATAACTGACATTTAAAAATTGTCCTGTTTTTTTCAAATGTGCTGCTCTACGTAAAAAGCAGAAATATAAATAATGTAGTAAATAAATATACAAACATAGAAGACCAATTTTGATTGTAATCTGTAATTTATGCTTACCCTTTAAAAACTGCTATATATTATATAATGTTTAGTTGCCTGTTGTTTTTCCTTTTCATCAAAATCATAACAGTTTACCACAGCGATGGCAAATATGACTCTTACAGTGGGTTTCTCTAAAAATGAACATGAACTGAAGGAAACAGTATTTCTAACGCATAATGTAGTCCATAATTGGCTTTAGACATTAACTGAAGCAATAAAACACTAATTCGGAATAAAATAAAAGTAAAAAAACAATCTGCTACAGTATATTAGATAAGCACATCAAGGAATACATCATATATCCCATTTACAATCAATTATATGTTCAATGTGGTGGCTCAGTGGCTAAGATGCTGAGCTTGTCGATCAGAAAGGTCGGCAGTTTGGCTGTTCGACTCCCTAGTGTTGTGTAACAGAGTGAGCTCCTGCTACTTGTCCCAGCTTCTGCCAACCTAGCAGTTCAAAAGCATGTAAAAATGCAAGTAGAAAAATAGGAACCATCTATTTTTGTTCTCCCCTAGAGTTGGGAATGACTAGCACATATTTACCTTTACCTTACATGTTCAACAAGAAAGAAATATTCTATACCAACCAATGTTGTTTTTCCATTAGGCATGTGGAAGTATTCTGATTCCTCTTGATTGACTAGCTCACACAAGCTCCGTGCTGTTTACAAAGAATCTCTTGGACTTTACTAGGACTTTACTAAGATCTCCTAGCTCTGAGGAGCTTGCAGAGAGGAACAGAGGACAAGAAAAGAAAATCCAACCATATAGTATGTACCCTCACAAGGCATTTTACTTCTATTTCTCACTTTCTTGCCTTGGAAGGAAATTTGAAGAGGAATTAGAAGGTTCATGGTGATATTTCTTTAATATTGACGTAGGTAAAGGAAGGTGTCACTCATTGTTCATCTATCAGGAAGCTACATAGCATAAGCACCAACCAGCCTTCACACTTTGTATTGCCCTACTGAATGAAACCTATTCACTTAAATTATATGAGTGGTAAAAGCTTCAGAATGCATCTGCTGAAATTAGCAATGGGTATACTCTTGGTCCATTCATCTACATAATTCCCCCCCCCCCCAATTTTATATCATTTGGGTTTTTTTTAAATGTGCAGCTATGATTTGCATTGTTAAGACAATGATTTGATATTTTTCATGGTGTTGGTGCAGAGGTTGTATTCAGCCAGTTCTGACAGGTTCTGGAGAACCAGTAGCAAAATTTTGAGTAATTGAAAGAACTGGCAAATAGGCTGGTCCCACCCTCGCTGCCTCCCAACTGATCTTCTTTTGTTGCCCTGCACAGGAGAACGGAGCTGGAAAGCAGGTTAGTGGGGTGGGGAGAGAATGGGGATTTGGCAGTATTCTTCCCCTGCCATGCCCCACCAAGCTATGCCCGCCAAACCAAGCCACGCCCACAGAACCGGTAGTAAAAGATTTTGAATCTCACCATTGTGTTGGTGGGATTTTTCTTTTCCACACACAGTTCTGCTTTGGTTTTCTACATTTCTCAGTGGCCTTTCGGGTGCGCTTCAAGGTGTTAATGACCATCTTTAAAGCGCTCCATGGCTCGGGGCCTAGTTACATGCGAGACCGTATCCTGCCCCATACAACCCTCCAACCGATCTGCTCCCATAGAGAGGGCCTTCTCCGGGTGCCGTCGGCCGGGCAATGCCGGTTGGCGACACCCAGGAGAAGGGCCTTTTCTGTGGCGGGTCCAACCCTCTGGAATGACCTGTCCCCTGAACTCCATATCACCACAGACCTCCGCCTTTTCCGCTGGCATCTGAAAACGCATTTATTCCAACAAGCCAGCCTAGGATAAACACCCGATCTGGACTTTTTAGTTATAAATTTTAATTAGAGAATTTTAAAATGTTTTAGCACGGGGTAATTTAATTTAATTGGATTTTAATAATTGATCTATTTATGTACGTTGTGTTTTAATTTACCTGTGCGCCGGCCTGGGTCCTTTTGTAGGAGAAGGGCGGGGTATAAATTTAATAAAATAAAATAAATAAAATAAATATTTGAGAGGTGTAGCGCCTAGAGGTGCAGGTAATCCCATTAGATGAAATGGGATAACAGCCCCAGAAATGGCCCATTATAAATAGACTGACCTTTTATGATCTAGGTCAGTGATGGCAAACCTTTTTGGCACCGAGTGCCCAAACCGGAATGCATGTGCATGTGTGTGCATTTGTGCACACTGAAAACCCAAAGACTAGTATGCACATGCCTGTTTTTGAGGTGTTTTGCAAGCTGTTTCCAAAAAACAGCCTGAAAATGGCTTGAAAACAGCCCAAAAAATAATCTGTTTTGGAGGTTTTTCTGGCACTCTGGCACCCATGCAGACCGCCTGGCCAGAAACCAGAAGAGCAGCAGACGATGGTGCATGTGCCCTCAGAGAGGGTTCTGCGTGCCATCCCTGCACCTGTGCCATAGGTTGACCATCATGGATCTAGGTTAACAGATCTGTCTGGCAACAGGTCTTGGGACTTGAATCCAAATTTTTCTGCATCTTCTGCTCAAGATTTGTTTAAACTGGACACCACAGGGATTAAATATGAGCTTGTCAGCATTTAAATCAAATATCCCAGCTCTGAACTACAGTTTCTTGGCAAATGTAGTTTCCAACAAAGACATCTTTGCATATTCTATGAGGGTGGGTATTGATTTTGTTCTCCTTGGGGATTTCTTTATTTGCAGCTCGACCGTACCCCATATGCTCAGTTTGGAGTGAGCTCCCACATAAATTTACTTGGCCATTTTAGATCAGATGAACTATTCTGGAAAAGGATTGCTTAAAGCTAGGAAAGTCTGAAAGCCGCTATAGTAACTTCACTTCCCCCCTTATATCTGTTTTATACAAGAAATAAGAGGGATGGTGTTTTAATCTCATAGCACATCCAGCGCTGATTTAATCATTTCATGTTTGACAATTCTCTGAAGGTTTGAAATTGTAAATGGCTGTTATATTTTAACTAATGTTTGTAATGGTAATGTGATGCAGGATTTGAGGTGAGCCACGCAGATGCACAGCGTGTTCTTCATTATGCCAAAAAGCATATTAAAGAAGTGTTACTTGCATTTACACATGAGTGATTACACTCCAATCCATTTCCCTCCCAGCGTACATTAGTTAGTTATTTTTTAAACAATTATATACAGTGTAAATTGATAAAAATGAATGCAAGTTTCAGTGTATTAATTTGGAAATATTGTCGAGGCCAGGGAATGGAGATATGTATTTAATGCAGAAAACAAAATTTAAAAACAAATCTTATTAACGAAGTTTATATCCTCTCATCCAACTTCTTGCTTCACTAGTGTCAATATTAGGCAACATTTTTGGATGGAGAGAGTATTCTGAATTTGGATTAGGAAATCCAACTATAAATATAGCAAAACATAAAGAGACACAAAACATAGTTTCATAATGTTGTTTTTCTACACAACATCAATGGGAGGGTAAATATATTAGATAGATAGATAGATAGATAGATAGATAGATAGATAGATAGATGGATGGATGGATGGATGGATGGATGGATGGATGGATGGATGGATGGGATGGATGGGATAGATAGGTAGATAGATAGATAGGTAGGTAGGTAGGTAGGTAGGTAGGTAGGTAGGAAGGTAGATAGGTAGATAGATAGATAGATAGATAGATAGATAGATAGATAGATAGATAGATAGATAGATAGATAGATAGATAGATAGATAGATAGATATGAAGTGAGTCATAAGATTGGACAATATCTATATTTGAAGGTCAAGCAAGGTAATTCAGAACAGCATAGAATAACAGAGTTGGAAGGGACCTTGGTGGTCTCCTGATCCAACTCCCTGCTCAAGCAGGGGATCCTGTACCATTTTAGACAAATAATTGCCCAATCTCTTCTTAAAAACTTCCAATGATGGAGTATCCATGACTTCTGAAGGGAATCACCATCATAGAGACATTGTGAGATTTGAAACAGCAATATTCACTCAGTTCATTTCCCCCCAGTTTCTTCTATTTGTGTGAAATGACTGGCCTACCTAGTCACAAATTAATTTTATAACAGATTAACGTGCAAAACTATCAACAATTTCAGCTCCAAGTCAAGTCTATTGCATTATCATCATTTGTTGCAAACATCTGTGTTCAGAGGTCATCACTCTATCTCTAATACGGATTCTGTCTACTAAGGGGGAGATGGAGTGACTACAATGAAAAAGCAGTTTCCTAGAAAGGGACATTGTCTCATATTCCATTGAGGGATGTGATACAAGCGATGACACAGTCTAGAACTAGATAAGACAGGAAGAGATCTGCTGCCTAGAATCTCCAAGGGGATATCCTTTAGGATGACAGTGGCATAGATTTAGTCTGGCAAGATTCTGTCTCTATGGGGGAAACAAATAAAAAACAGAACTTGGATGGATTGAACTGGGCCTGACAATCTGTCACATTCTTTTTGAAATTTAACATGGCATCCTCACCATATTGTTGCAAAATTTAACTTATTCTAACCCTAAATTGCAGGCACATATCTAAACCACAAGAATACATCATAAGCCAGTAGAATTAAATAGGAAGTCTTTTCTTAGATTTCTGTGAAATTTGGTGTGCTTCTTTCCCTACATATAATACATACCACCACACTATTCAAAAGATGTTGAGACTCTGGAAAGATTACAGAGAAGAGCAACAAAGATGACTAGGAGACTAAACCATACAAAGAATGGTTGCAGGAATTGGAGATGTCTAGTTTAATGATAGGAAGGCCTAGAGATGATATGATAGCAGTGTTCCAATATTTGAGGGGCTGTCACATAGATGAGGGGAAACTATTTTCCAAAGAACCAGAAGGCAAGAAAAGAAACAATGGATCAGGCATGAAATCTTATTTTTTTCGCTACCGGTTCAGTAGCGGGAGCACGCATGTCTGGGCATTCACAGGACTTTCTGTGCATGCATGATGACGTCGGCTTGGCTGCCACTACCAGTTCCGCCAAACCAGTGATGATGTCAGTGCTGCTGTCACTGCCTGTTCACCTGGACCGGTGCGAACAAGTAGAATAGAACCTCTGCAATGGATGGAAACTAATCAAGGAGTGAAGCAACATACAGCTAAGGAGTACTTTTCTAATGCTGAGAACAATCAATCAGTGGAATGGCTTGCCTTCAGATGGGGCCTTCAGTGCCCCACCATTGGAGGCTTTCAAAAAGAGACTGGACAGCCATTTGTCTGAAATGATATAAACTGTCCTACTCTAGCTTGGGGTTGGACTAAATGATCTCTAAGGTCCCTTCCAACTCTATTATTCTATGTTCTGTAGGTTTAGTTTTCATATTAATGAGATTTACTGGTTTGCTGTGAAAATAAATTAGGTAAGACTGGTTTAGGAGAATTCTGATCCTGCTTTCAAACAGAAATGGAATATTTTTTTCTTCTCTCAATGCATATTCTTCTCTCAAAAGTGTTGCGTGGATTGCTAGATGCCAAGTGTTTGTTATACTTGAAGTTTGCACTATTTTAAATAAATATTGCTTTCTGAAGTGGTTCAACACTGCAAATTCCTTCATTGGTGATAAGAATTTCCTCGCATACCAATACTGTCAAAAAAATATGTACACAATCAATTCTAAATATGATTTCTGAGGTACATCGCTTTTGCTTTTAATGGCATATAAAAACAAGCTCACAGCTTATCTTTTAGAATGAAATGAAACGATCTGCTAATAAAAACTGGGATGCATCTTGGGTGGTGGCAATGCAGATACTTTACGAAAGCCTCAGAATTCTGTGTATATAGAACTGTGTTTAAAATGGTGCCGGTTGTGGAAATGTACAACAATCAATGCAGATCTGTTATTTTAGAAAGAAAATACTGAAAATTGGATGTTGTAAGATAAATGTGACTGCTGTGGAGTGGATTTAGACTACCTAATCTGTTTAAGCAAGTTTAAGAACTGTTAAGAGAGCTCTGTGCGGCTAGATCCTTCTTCTCATTATCATAGCCAGGGTGGCAAGATAACGCAGTGTGTTACTATATCCACACTATTCATGTTGATTTGTTGCTGCAAAAATAACCATCCCGTTGTATCTTGAAATAAACAAAATAACAGTGGGAGGTGCTTTCCTTAGTTACAGTCTACTTCATTAGATAAATGGGGAATTTATTATTCTAATAAATAATTTTTGAAAGAGAGAAGTGTTATCTATGATATCTGAGGGAAATGGAAAACTTATTTTTTTAAAATTTATCTCATTCACAAAATGTCCCCCCCCCCGTCAGCTATACAGTAGCAGAGTTGGAAGGGACCTTGGAGGTCATCTAGTCCAAATCCCTGCCTAGGCAGGAAACCCTATACCGTTTCAGACAAATGGCTATCCAACAACTTCAAGTCTTCCAGTGTTCGGGTCTTCACAACTTCTGGAGGCAACTTCTGTTCCACTGATTAATTGTTCTAAATGTCAGGAAATTTCTCCTTAGTTCTAAGTTGCTTCTCTCCTTGATTAGTTTTCACCCATTGCTTCTTGTTCTGCCCTCAGGTGCCTTGGAGAATAGTTTGACTCCCTCTTCTTTGTGGCAACCCCTGAGATATTGGAACACTGCTATCATGTCTCCCCTAGTCCTTCTTTTCTTTAAACTAGACATACCCAGCTATGTTACTGATATTTTTTTTCTTACATTTTTATTTATTATTGCTTCCTGACCAAGTTTATGCAGATACTTCTAATTCAGGATAATCTACCATGAATCTGTGATTTATCTGTGATACACAACTTATCAAGTTTTCAAAATACCCAAAACATCTTGGCTTGTAAATGTTACTGACAACTTCACCTAAGTGGAATTTTATATGTACATGTATGTATATGTTTGTGTGCGTGTAAAGGTTTACCCTACCCAGTCATGTCCAACTCTAGAAATCAGTGCTCATTTCTGTTTTTTTAGATGAGGGAGCCAGCATTGTTCAAAGACATTTACATGGTCATGTGGCCAGCTATATGACTATATGCCGAGACATACAGAACACTGTTACCTTCCCACTAAACTGGTATCTATTTATCTACTTGTATCTACATGCTTTTGAACTGATAGGTTGGCAGGAGCTGGCGCAAAAATGGGTGCCTACTCTATCACACAGTGCTTGGGTCTCAGCCAACTATATGTGTATGTGTAGGTGTATGTATATGTATATGTCCAGTTGTGAATGCTCCAACCCTGGAAGTTTTTAGAAAAACTATGTCATTTTGAATGTACACAATTCGGCATTAAAATGAAATTTCATTGCATTCAGCTCTCATATACACTACATAAGTGTATATTTTAAGAAGAAATTGGACACCTATTTGTCTGAAATGGTACATGGTTTCCTGCTTGAACAGCGGGTTTGACTAGAAGATCTCCAAGGTTCCTTCCAACTCTCTATTGTTCTGTTCTGCTCTGCTCTGCTCTGCTCTGCTCTGCTCTGCTCTGCTCTGCTCTGCTCTGCTCTGCTCTACTCTACTCTACTCTACTCTACTCTACTCTACTCTACTCTACTGTATTCTACCCTACCCTACCCAACTACCCTGAAGTTGGTGGTGAACAGATGTGGTCTTCATTAATATGGTCTCCCCTCAAGTATATAAAATGCTCTTGTAACAAATTTGGACTAAATTATCTTCTTCTCAGTCTCTCCTTGAAAGTTCTTGTTACCAGTGCACTGATCAAGTTTGGTGCCCTCCTCTGAACTTTTTTCAAAGTGCTTCTCCCAATTCACCAGATCTAACTGGTAGACTGGATCCAATCTATTAGTTTAGAAATCTTGAAAGCTTAATCTAAAGAGAAAAAAAAAAGATGGGAAACAGGGAAATTTCCCAGATTTCCAACATCTGATATGCTGCCAAGTATTTCAGACAGCTTATCTTTTCCTCTTTAATAGGTGTCAGGATGGTTTCTTCAATATCTGCCTCAATAGAGCCAGTTTGGCCTAGTGGTTAAGGCATTAGGCTAGAAAAAGGGAAACTGTGAGTTTAAATCCTGCCTTAACCATGAAAGTTAGCTGGGTGACTTTGGGCCAGTCCAATTTACTTCACTGAACCCAATTTACTTCACTGAGTTCCTGTTATGAGGAAAAATAAGAGAAGGAAGGGGCTGGATAGGTTCTCTGCAGGGGTGGGTTTCTGCAGGTTCGCACCTACTCGCGAGAACCGGTTGGTGAAATTTAGAGAACCGGTGAGAGGGGGTTCCACCAGCGTACCTGGAAGTAAATCTGGCCCGCCGCTGCCAGTGACCCAACAGGAAGGAAAGGAAAGGAAGGAAAAAAGGAAGGAAGAAAGGAAAGAAAGAAAGAATTTATCATCACAATTGAGTCCAAAATTTTGGTTGCTAAGCAAGAGCGTTGTTAAATGAGTTTCACCACATTTTAAAAGGTGGCCACTCCTACCCTGTCGCATGACTGTCAAGCCACGCCCACAAAATAGGCCACACCTACAGAGTAGGTTCTAAAAAATTTGAAACCCACCCCTGGTTCTCTGCCTTGAGTTATTTGAATAAGCAAACACACAAATAAATAGATCAATAAATAAGTGTATTCTTCTTCCCCCAGTTAAAAATTCAACTACTCAGCTGCTGCTAAGTACTAATAAGGATGCCTTGAATCCTAACTCGTATCAGTAATTCTGAATGTTATTTCACGCATCATGCAATGCAAATTTAGGTTTGCCCTCAAGTATACATCCAGCAGGAGACTGGTGCTAGTTCTGATGTCCTGATGTACTTATCAACAGGAGGCATGTAAATACTGAATTCGTGTTTTATTTTTAAGTATTCACTGGTCCTAAATTATACATGACAGAGATTATGGGTGGAAGAAAGCAAGTTTCTTTGCAAAAGTTTTTAAAAGAACATTTCCCCCAGTAAACTTACAGGTTTTTTTTTTCTTTTTGCCGCATCTCCCCTTAAATATGATTCTATATTCTGCAATTAATTTCCATATCCATATGGTTTTAATGCCCATATGCAGCTTATATTGTTCAATTATATTTATGGCACATGTTAATATGCATAGGGATTATATTCAGAGATCATGGTGAAATTTGCCTGCTGATATTGTCATTTCATAACATTTGGCCTTTTCTTTAAAAACACAAACAGAGAATAATAAAATATTCCATGTAATATCCAGGAATAGAAAAACCGAAATGATTGGAGCTAGAATATTTTTTTTTAAAAAAAAAATTAGGACACAGAGAGTGCTCTTGAAAACTCATGCCTTGAATATGCATCATGTGGGCTGCCACAGTACATTCTACATGGGCCGGTCCTTGAAGAATAAGCTGGGAGCTGCAGGTGGTCCAGAATGTTGTGGATGTGGAGTCCTTGAGGCTCTCTGGGCTGATTCTTTGCTTGCAGTTGTTTCAGGAGGGAGGGAGGGAGATTGAGATTTATTGAATTTATATACCGCCCTATCTCCCTTTCAGGACTCAGGGTGGTGTACAGCCAACAGTAAGAGTAGGTCATACAAAAACCAAAATCATATATTAAAATATATTAAATAGATTGGCCAGCCAATTAAAAACCCCTGCTAAGATCAATTTAAAACTACGACAGGCTTGCAGCACGAAATAAATGGGTCTTCAGGGCCTAACAGAAGAGGCGTAGGTCCGTGATCGTCCGTAGTTCAGGGGATAGGTCATTCCAGAGGGCAGGAGCTACCACAGAGAAGGCTCTCCCCCTAGGGAGGATAGAAGAAATGAAGCAATGGAGGGAGGGAGGGAAGAAAGAAGGGAAGGAGGGAGGGAGGGAGGAAAAAAGGAAGGAATGGAGGGAGGGAGTTTTTCTAATTTGGTTGAAAAGTTAAACTAACATGAGTTGCTAAGAATTCTACAGGTAAAACTCAAAAAATTAGAATATCATGCAAAAGTTCATTTATTTCAGTAACCAACACAAGCATATGACGTAGCTCCCTAAATCAACACAGACTGTGGAAACTTCACACTGGACTTCAAGCATCTTGCAGTGTGTGCCTCTCCGTTCTTCCTCCTTGGTTTCCAAATGAGATGCAAAAGTTGCTCTTATCAGCAAAGAGGACTTTGGACCACTGAGCAACAGGACTTTGGACCACTGTGCTTCATTAAGTCCAGGGTCAACGCAGCCATCTACTGGGAGATTTTGGAGCACTTCATGCTTCCTTTCACAGACGAGCTTTATGGGGATGCTGACTTTTTCCAGCAGGACTTGGCACCTGCCCACACTGCCAAAAGCACCAAAACCTAGTTCAATGACCGTGGGATTACTGTGCTTGATTGGCCAGCAAACTTGCCTGATCTGAACCCCATAGAGAATCTATGGGGCATTGCCAAGAGAAAGATGAGAGACATGAGACCGAACAATGCAGAAGAAATGAAGGCCACTATTGAAACATCCTGGTCTTCCATAACACCTCAGCAGTGCCACAGGCTGATAGCTTCCATGCCACACCGCATTGAGGCAGTAATTGTTGCAAAAGGGGCCCAAACCAAGTACTGAGTACATATATTGTTCTATGTGCAATCCTTGTTTTATGGATTACATGTACTATTCTAATTTTCTGAGATTGTGGATTTGGGGTTTTCATGAGCTGTATGCCATAATCATCACAATTATGACAAATCATGGCTTAAACTATCTTGCTTTGCATGTAATGAGTCTATCTCATATATTACTTTTGCCTTTTAAGTTGCATTACTGAAATAAATGAACTTTTGCATTATATTCTAATTTTTCAAGTTTCACCTGTATTATGCCCAGGGGTGGGTTCCGGCAGGTACTACTCCCAGTTCGCTCGTGTGCATGCTTTGCAATTTAAATTTTTCTGCACATGCGCAGAACTGAAAAACAAGATGGCACCACTGCAACTGCCACTCAGGGAACCAGTTCAGGGGTATTGCAGGCCTGGATCGCTGCTGGGTCCAGTGACCCAGGCCGCCAAACTACTACCATTTTGGCCGAACCAGTTTGAACCAATAGGAACCCACCACTGATTATGGCCTGTTGAGAAAGTGGGATTCCACATGCCATTTTGTTTCTGGTGCTTAAGGAATTCAATTTTTACAAATCATTCTGCCTAAATTCCATTTTCCCAAATTAAAAGTCCACATGGTTGTGACTTTTGTAAAATATGTGTGGCTAGGTGTACCAAGAATTAATATATTCAGAATGGTAAGTTCAGTTTTAGATTAGTTTCAAAATTAGATTATCACAGTCATAGACCAGAGACCAGAATGATAAGTAATGAACTTTCATAGACTTTGCTTTTCTCACTGGGACCATTTGGAGCAGGGGTAGTCAACCTTTTTATACCTACTACCCACTTTTGTATCTCTGTTAGTAGTAAAATTTTCTAACCGCCCACCGGTTCCACAGTAATGGTGATTTATAAAGTAGGGAAGTCAATTAAATTAAAAAAAGGAAAGTGCTTCAGTATCGGACAAAACCCCTACCGCCCAACCATGAAAGCTGGAATGCCCACTAGTGGGCAGGTTGACTACCAACTGATTTGGAGGAATGCAAAGAAAGGGGGTGAAATTGTATCCAGAAATTGACTGAATTGTAAGATTTGAAACTCTGCATCAAATAGCCACATTTTCTATCTAAAAAGTGACATGATTTTCTGAAACATCAGTTTTTGAGAGAGAGTTCGATAAAATCCCAAATAGATTAGACTTCACTACAATGTTGCTACTGTGAAAAGTGAAAGGAGCAAAAAAAAAAAAAAAAACCACCACCACCACCACCAACAACAACAACAACAAACCATTGCCTTCCACAATTTTTCCTCACTAAAAGAACAACACTGGTTTTCTAGTGAGGTAAAAATGTAGAGGGCAGTGAATTTCTTCTTCTTCTTCTTTCACTTTTTAATTGTTTCAATACTTTTTAGGTCTCCTGTATTCAGATTAACAGAATTGGAAGGGACCATGTAGGTCATCTAGTCCAACCTCCCACCCAAGCAGGAGACCCTACACCATTTCTGACAAATGGCAATCCAATCTCTTCTTGAAAGTCTCAAGTGATGAAACTCCCACAACTTCTGAAGGCAACTTGGTAGATCTCACTGTCAGAAAATGTCTCCTTATTTCCAGGTTGAATCTCTCCTTGTTCAGTTTCCATCCATTATTCCTTGTCTGGCCTTCGGGGGCTTTGGAAAACAGCTGATGTGATTGTTTCTATATGTGTTCATCTTTAATTTTTTGATAATAACAAGGAGACTGAAAGACAGCAGATTCAAGTTGACCTTTTGGCTGCTTATCTTAATATTGGCATGTATAGGGGAATGCTTTTATGGGATTTATTTATGGGATTCGTGTGTGCCAACATTTGTCCCATAGTTGTTTTCCAGCATACACTATTCATGACCCACAGTGGCATGAAATCTAAACTTTCAAATGGTGCCATAATTAGACCCTTTTGATTGGCTTTTTCCTCACTTAATTGGATTGTGGCTTGAGGTTGCTGCAAGCTGCCATATTAATTTTTCAAACTGGTCAAGTGGATTTCACTCTATGGAAAATGTAAATGGCAGTTCTGGTGGCTAAATATATGTCATAAGTCACAGACTGGGAGGTTGCCATTGCAATCTAAATTTAATGCAGTTGTCAGCATACCTCCAGGAGGTCAAGAAAATAATGTGGAAGCTGGCATATTATTTTTATACTGCTTCCCCTTTTCCAACTGAGACTGAAGGCTTCGGTCCTTATGGGGACCAGTGGAAGAAAAGGGAGAATTTTAATATCCAGAAAAGTCCCCTGAAAGGTCTTCATCTTCTGAGGAAATAAAGCCAAGGTCCCAGAGCAAGTAGCATTAAATTTCTTTGCTGCAGTATTCAATCAAGCTATCACTCACCTTATGCACATAAACGGTTTGTGCTATGGGCATCTCAGCTCTTGCAAAGAAACAAAATCAATATATAATTTTCTTTAAGGGAAGGACAGTGCAATTACGCAGAATAACATGGGAATAATGTACATTTTAAAGCCAAACAACCTTTTTTAATCCCAGAAAAATAGCAGTGCTATCTAATGTGCAATTAGGATTTAAATCTTTAGCAATTGGCGGATGAACCAGTTTTTAAGAAGAAGGGGAAAAAAGTAAGAAAATTGAATCCAGTTTTGGTTGCCATGATGTAAAAAAGATATGGAGACTCTAGAAAGAGTGCAGAGAAGAGCAGCAAAGACGATCAGGGGACTGGAGGCTAAAACATATAAAGAACAGTTGCAAGAATTGGGTATGTCTAGTTTAATGAAAAGAAGGATTAAGGTTGAAACGATAGCAACATCTTCCAACATCTAAGGGGCTACCACAAAGAAACGGGGAGGGGTTTCAACCTATTTTCCAAAGCACCAGAAGGCAAGACAAGAAGTAATGGATGGAAACAAATCAAGAAGAGAAGCAACCTCGAACTAAGGAGAAGTTTTCTGACAGTTAGAACATTTAATCAGTTAATCCTTCCTATATAATTAACAACTACTGTATTTTTCGGAGTATAAGATGCACTTTTTTACTCCAAAAAAGAGGGTGAAAATCTGGGTGCGTCTTATACTCCAAATGTAGCCACCTGGGTCCTCTGGAAAAAGGCAGGTGAAGCGAGCACCGCAGAGATTGTGATGGCTGGAAAGAAGAGACGTTTCGCTTTCAGGGCTTTTGCTTGGCTCGGCTCGGCTCCCGGGAGGGCTTAGGCAGTGGTCCCAGTGGCTCCTCACATTGCTGGGGAGTGAAGTCATTGTGGCCATTGTCTCCCCTGAGCTGCCCGCCAAATCTCAAAGGCACCTTTCACTTGCAGGAGGAGGAGGAGGAGGGCGAGGGTGGAATATACCAAAGCCTCTGAGTAACTGAGAAAGAAAGCCCCACAGGAACCTGTCAAAAACTGCCACTTGAAAAGCGCGGCTTTCTTTCCTCAGTTACTCAGAGGCTTTGGTTTAAGGAGGTGCTGCTTTCAGCCGCCACCCTCCTCCTCCTGCAAATGAAAGGTCCCTCAGAGATGGTAGATTTCTCAGAACTCTAGATTGGGAAGTTAAAAACCTGGAACGGGATACAATCACGCTTGATTCAAAGGCTTTGGCTCCTGAGATCGCTGCATTGCCACCCAAAATGCTGGTACTGCGATCTCTGCAGTGCCCGTTTTCTGTGCCTCTTCTCGGGTGGTTCCAGGTGGCAGAAATTGCAGTAATAGCATTTTTGGGTGGCAGCCCAGCAATCTCAGGAGCCAAAGCCTTTGAATCAAGCTTGATTGTACCCCATTCCAGGTTTTTTAACTTTGCAATCTAGTGCCGAGAGATAAGTGCCGAGAGATATGTTTAGTGCTGCCCTGCCATGGCAGGGGTAAATAAAAGTGAATCTGAGATCGGTAAAACCCTTACCCTTTAGGAAGATCGAGCCCCCAAGTGTCACGTTTTTGCCCTCCCCCCAAAAAACAGAGTGCAGAGTACTCCTGGGGGTCAGGGAGGGCAAAACCTTTTTTTTTTTTAATTACCTCTTCAAAATCTTGGTGCATCTTATACTCTGAAAAATACAGTAATTCACAACTCCAGACATTGTGGGCATTCCAATACTGGAGTTTTTTTTTTAAAGAGATTGGGCAACCATTTGTCTGAAATGGAATAGGGTTTCTTGTTTGAGCAGGAGTTGGACTAGAAGACCTCCAAGGTCCCTTTCAACTCTGTTATTCCATGATGCTACAACAATGTCTCAGATTTACCAGTCTTGTGGGTTTTAAACCAGTTATGACTAGCAGGTTTTCTCCTGTCTTGACTGCAGATGCTGAGGAATTAGAAATCAGTATAAACAGGAACAATTACCAATAGCAATTGGCCACCATCAAGATATACCCCTTGATCTGATATAAGATTTTGAGGGTAAATATCCTGAATCGTTCTGCTAGTTCAAATCCAACGCAGCTTTAAATTACTATTTGTTCGGCAAATGGATAAGAATTTTGAAGTTACTTCAGATTTACATACTGAGAGCTGCTTTTTCTTCTAATCCTAATTGTTTTTGAGAGAGGATTAAGTGTCATTTTAATTAAATGCATTTTATTTTAGTGCTATGCGGAAAATTTCTCCTGTGTTTAATTTTCTACCAGCTTTTATTCAATTTGATGAACAAGAATTTGCATTTGAAGTTTCCTCTCAAGGAGAAGACAGTTTTGGATGAGATAATATAGTTAAAGTATGGTATTTGTTGTATTGTTTTTATATTGTTCTTGATATAGACTCAATGTACGTTAAAACTACCAGTTATTTTTAGTGGTTGCTAGGTGGCCAAAGAATAGCATGTTCAAGTATGCCTTTAGAAATCTGTAGCTGCCCTACTGGATTTTTTTTTTAATTGAATTGTGAAGTATTGGGATTAAAAATGATGGGGGTGGGGAAAGCAGAACAAAAGAAAACATGGCCAGAAATCATATTCTTCACTGCCACCAAATATCAGTGTAGCTGAAAGAAGAGAATTTCAAAGGAAATCTTGAAGTACCTCAAGAATAAAGTTAAGAAAGGTACAATGCAATACAATAGCAGAGTTGGAAGGGACCTTGTAGGTCTTCTAGTCCAACCCCCTGCGTGAGCAGGAGCCTTATACCATTTCAGACAAATGGCTATCTAACATCTTTTTAAAGACTTCCAGGGTTGGGGCATTCACAACTTCTGGAGGCAAGCTGTTCCAGAGGTTAATTGTTCTAACGGTCAGGAAATTTCTCCTTAGTTCTAAGTTGCTTCTCTCCTTGATTAGTTTCCACCCATTGCTTCTTGTCCTGCCCCCAGGTGCCTTGGAGAATAGTTTGACTCCCTCTTCTTTGTGAGATATCGGAACACTGCTATCATGTCTCCCCTGGTCCTTCTCTTCATCAAACTAGACATACCCAGCTCCTGCAACCGTTCTTCATATGTTTTAGTCTCCAGTTCCCTAATCATCGTGGTTGCTCTTCTCTGCACTCTTTCCAGAGTCTCCACGTCATCTCTTTTGTAGGTGGGCCATATGTTGAGAAATTGCAAGAAGGTTTACCCTATTTTTCAGAGTATAAGACACACCTTTTTCCCTCAAAGAGGCTGAAAATCTGGGTGCGTCTTATACCCTGAATACAGCATTTTTGGCCTCCTGAAACCCTACCCCCTTTGCAAAAATGGCTGTGCATAGGTTGATGCTCCTAATAAATGACTAGTTTTGTATTGAAACTTGACTTGATACTCATGAATCAATTAGGGCATTTTTAGGAAACCTTATATCTAATATGTAGAAATCAAGAAACTAATAATTTGCTCATTTTCACCCGGATTCAGCATCCAGATGTTCTTCAAAGGCATCCCCATGTAAAGCATATACACTATGGTTTGATTTGGTGCTTCAGGAAAGAGCTGTCTTGGTCGAAGACAGAGATTGTACACTTCGAATTAGAGCCTAGAATGAGATTCACAACTCATGATTGATTGATTGATTGATTGGTTGATTGATTGATTGATTGATTGATTGATTATTTATTTATTTATTTATTTATTTATTTATTTATTTATTTATTTATTTATTTATTTATTTATTCATTCATTCATTCATTCATTCATTCATTCATTCATTTATTCATTCATTCATTCATTCATTCATTCATTGGATTTGTATACCGCCCTATCTCCCCGAAGGGACTCAGGGCGGTGCACAGGTAAATATTAAAAACAATACAAAAATACAATGTGATTGACTTGAATGTGAGATTTTCTTTGTCATTTTAAAAAATAAATAAAAATATTGTTACTTTTCAAAAAGAATTAGTATTTTGGGAACATTAGTTCAGTTTTGAGATTAGTTAAAAGTTCTCATTTAGAGAAATTGGTACAACAATTTGGAATGAAGGCTGATTTAAATTCATGATATTCCATGGAAGACATTGCCTTCAGGTTTCTGAGTATTTATTTATCACATTTATTTAAGCCGTCCATCTCACTAAACGTGACTCTGGGCAACACACAACCAATATTTAAAATAATATTGTGACTATCAAAACACCTTAAAAACAAATAAAAACAAGATAAATAAGATACTATAAATAAAATACTCATCTAAACAAAAGACAACTATTGTACAGATTACCAATGGGATCCCCAAGGTGGTTGGAAGAACTATGTTACTCTTAACAGAATAACAAAATTGTAAGGGACCTTGTAGGTCATCTAGTCCAATCCCCGTCCATCCCATCCAACCCCTTCCCTCCCTCCCCAATCTGTTTTCAGAACTTCCCAAAAGTCTAACAGGAATGGAAGTAATTTTGGAGGAAGAATGATGGTTCTAGAGTGCAGAAGCCACAGAAGTAAAGCTGTGTTATCTGGGTCCCATCAAATGAAATTCTTTAGCGGATGGAACATATTTCTCTTAATGGCCCTAATGGAATGGGGACCAACTGAGAAGGCCCTTCCCCTGGGCGCCGCACTCTAGAACCATCATTCTTCCTCCAAAATTACTTCCATTCCTGTTAGACTTTTGGGAAGTTCTGAAAACAGATTGGGGAGGGAGGGAAGGGGTTGGATGGGATGGACGGGGATTGGACTAGATGACCTACAAGCCTATTGCATCGGCTGGGGGGGTTGGGGGTGGGAGGCACCGTTTTACGGTGGTTCTCCTCCTACCTCTCTGGCCGATCGCAATTTGTGCGGGCAGGAGAGCAGAGGTCGACCCCGAGACCCCTCACATGCGGGGTGCCTCAGGGGTCGGTCCTCTCGCCTCTCCTGTTTAACGCATACATGAAGCCGCTGGGTGAGATCATCCGTGGTTTTGGGGTAGAGTACCATCTGTACGCTGATGACACCCAGCTGTACATATCTACCCCAAACCACCCCAACGATGCCGTAGCGGTGATGTGCCAGTGCCTGGAAGCCGTGCGGATCTGGATGGGAAGTAACGGACTTAGGCTCAACCCGACCAAGACCGAGTGGCTGTGGTTTCCGGCTGCCCGATTCAACCAGCTCTCTCCAACGCTGGCCATAGGGGGCGAACATCTTGCCCCTGTGGATGGGGCGCGCAACTTGGGTGTCCTCCTGGATGCCCGGCTGTCCATGGAAGATCAAGTGACAGCCGTGGCCAGGAGGGCGTTTTACCAGGTTCGCCTGGTACGCCAGTTGCGCCCCCTATTGGATCGGGACGCCCTTCGCACAGTCACTCATGCTCTCGTGACATCCCGACTGGATTATTGCAACTCTCTCTACATGGGGCTCCCCTTGAGGTGTACCCGGAGGCTTCAGTTGGTCCAGAATGCAGCCGCGCGAGCAATTATGGGCACGTCTAGGTTTGCCCACGTAACACCGCTCTTGCGCGAGCTGCACTGGCTACCTGTCGTCTTCCGGGTGCGCTTCAAGGTGTTAATTACCATCTTCAAAGCGCTCCATGGCTCGGGACCTAGCTATCTGCGGGATCGGATCCTGCCCCATACATCCTCACGGCCGATTCGCTCCCACAGAGAGGGACTTCTCCGGGTGCCGTCCACTAGACTTTGTCAGCGGGCGGCGCCCAGGGGAAGGGCCTTCTCTGTGGCGGGCCCAGCCCTCTGGAATGACCTTCCCCCCGATATCAGGACAACCACGGACCTCCGCTCCTTCCGCTTAAAATTAAAGACGCACTTTTTTCGTCTGGCCGGCCTTGGGTAGTCTCTTTTTAGTTTAGGGGTTTTTAGGGGTAATTTTTAGCTTAGTTTATGGGTTTTAGCGCAGGATCAATTTAATTTATTTTTAACTTTGTATTTTGTATTTGTCAGTGGTTTTATTTGTATTTTAATTGCCTGTGCCCCGCCTCGAGTCCCCTCGGGGAGAGAGAGCGGGATATAAAATTAAATTATTATTATTATTATTATTATTATGTGATTGGAAAGAGGCAGTCCCTTAAATAAACTGGACCCATTCCATATAGGGCCTTAAAAATTAAAACCAGCACTAATACAGATCATGGAACAGAAGTGTAACATTTGTAGTTGTAGAGGCACAAATAACTACTTGTGCAGCTCCATCCTGCATCAGTTGAAGCTTCTGGATACTTTTCAGGGGACAGTTGCATGTAGAGTACATTGTAGTAATACACCTTGGAGGTGACCAGTGTGAGAATGACTCACAGGGTAGACCTTCATGGCCCAAGTGAGTGTAGACCCTCATTGCCCAATTAAGGGCACAACTGGTGCATTGTTCAAAGTCACACACCCTACCTATAATTGCTACCTGTTCATTGTGCTTGTGAGTATAGAAAGACTTTCAGATTTCATAGTGTGTCTGTCTGAAGTATTGCCATACCATTTAGAACCAAATATGGTGAAGTCATTGATCCAAAAGGCCACAAAACTCAAATCCATTCAGTTCTTTCAGGATTCAGTAGTTGTTCCCTGTTGTGGCCCAGCTGGCTCCAGATGAGCAAAGAGCCCTATGAGTCTGCTCTGGAGGAAGAGGAAAGCCTTGAGGAGGGCTCGGCGTCAGAGCAGGTTTCAGAGAGGCTGGTTGGCCAGGAGGCGCCTGGGTCATGGAGCAGTGGGGAGGATCACAGGCAGTTTGTTCATGATGCAAGAGTGAGCAGGGCTGAGAGGCTTCCAGTCACCAGAACAAGACATCAACAGCATCACTACTTTCACCAAGGATAGAGATGTACAATTGAGTACCATCAACATTACGATGATACCTTACCCCATGATGAGGAATGATCTCATAGATAATAAACAGATGTTCGTGTAGATGTTAAATAGAAATGGGATTCTTTAAAAGATTTTTATTGTTTTATTTAGTTTCCTAGTATGATTTGATTCAGTGGTGGGTTGCCAATTTTTTTAGGACTGGTTCAGGTGCGCTTCTGCTCCTGCACAATGCTTGTGTGCATGCAGAGAAGCATCGGGCAGGTGGGCGGAGCCGCTACTACCAGTTCGCCCGATCCAGGCCAAACCAGGAGCAACCCACCACTAATTTGATTGCTTATTTAGTATTCTATGACTATCACTAATTGTTGTATCTTATAATTCTTGATGAATGTATTTTTTATGTACACTGAGAGCATCTGCACCAAAGACAAATTCCTAGTGTGTCCAATCACACATGGCCAATAAAGAATTCTGTTCTGTTCTGTTCTTCTGTTCTATTCCATTCCATTCCATTGCATTCCTGTTCTATTCACAAGGACAGATGGAAGGACAGATGCACTGCCCCTCTTCTGCTCCCAGTAGAAGTCACCCAAGAGTGCATCCAATGCTATTTCCATCTAGTGTCCAGGCCTGAATCGTGCCTGGAAATAATCCACTTCATCTAGGGCCCACTGAAGCTGCTGAATAACCAATACTGTTTCCATCCCAGTTTTATAAAGGATTTTATATGGATAGGATCTCTTTGGGAAAGATCTCCACATAAAAGATCTCTTTGCTGTGGGAAGACCCCACAAATACCAATTAAAAAAAAATTGCAGACCTTAAAAACTTATCCGATGCCTAAAGCAGCAGGTCTAATTCACCGCACATCAATATGATTCAACTAGGAAGCAAATTTGACATTAAAATGATAAAGATGCTTATTGAAGGAGAAAAGCAATTTGTCCAGCTATCAGTTTCCCTTGACTAATTAATCTTGGATTTGTCATAAAGAAATCTTAAAAATGGAATTGGGGGTATCTTTTTAATCAGCACATCGGAGCAAACATTTCACCACCTGTTCTAATATGACAGGAGGCAAGGTCAAGTTGTACAGCAAATTAAATATTATCATATTTTTTTCTTGAAGACGATGATATAAACTATGGTTTGGAGAAATGACTCTAGAAATCCCAATAAGGTACTTTTCTGGGGGAGATGGAAATTATGTACTGATATTGCATCTCTTCTAACTAGTACATTCTGCTATGAAATGCGATGTAAACAACTTCCCGAGAGGGAAAAGTTAAGATTAGATTGAAGATAAAAGATATGCTTGAGAAATTATTAAAGGGGTGTGTGGGGTATATGTGTGCTAGATCTATGTCTTTTGAGGACACTAAAAAATCTTTTTTCATCTCCGAGAAAATGCAATATAATAATCTTTGGAGAAATGCTGTAATACATTAAAAGTTGTTGAATTAAGTTTGACTCCTGCTTACTATGAGGCCATGTAGTTTTATCGACAGTAAAATGGAAATGAAATATTTAGGGAATTTATTTCCTTAGGATTCGGTAGTGATCAATATGAAACAGAACTATCAATTTTAACTTTCTTGTGATCTGCCAAATTCAGCTACCTGGACATATTAGAAATTAGAACAACTACGGACCTCCGCTCCTTCCGTCAAAAACTTAAAACACACTTTTTCTGCTTGGCCGGCCTAGGTTAGTCTTCCGTCTTTTAATAGGGCTTAGGGGATTTTAGTTAATTTTAAAATTGGGGATTTTAGCGCAGGGATAATCATTGTTTAATTTGTCTTTTATTAATCTATTTATGTATATTTATTGGTATTTTTAATTTCCCTGTGCACCGCTCCGAGTCCCTTTGGGGAGAGGAAGCGGTCTATAAATAAAATTTATTATTATTATTATTATTATTATTATATGTTAATTGTTAGCAAATAACTCAGCTAACTAAAAATATGATGTCCATGAAATTTAGTTATGCATCATTAAAGTGAGGTCTATATGCCCGCAATCCTATGCTGATGTTCTAAACATGCCTTTATAGAAAACAATTTTCCAATTAGAGTTCCTTCATGATTATGTCAGGACTGCAAGCTATATTCCTTTTGGATCTTTGGCCTGCCACACTTTCTATTATTCTACTATGCCTTTTCTATTGTGGGAAAATGGGAGGGGGGATTGTACGGAGTTAGATGCTACTGTATGTAGCCAAAACAAAATTCCTTTCTAGAAAGCCAAGGTCATTCTTTGTCTCTGCACCTCTGCACCTGACCGGAATTGGATGAGTGGAATTGCCAGCATGGCAGTGGAAGATTGGACCCTGTGATGGACTGGTGGGTGTGGGGGGCAAAATCATGAACTTTCAATTTGGTTGGGGAGAACTGGGAAGATTTCAGATTCGGGTTTTCCCAGATGTGCCAACATGGGTCTCTTAATAAATTGAAACTTTGAGCAATATTTTGCCTCAGACTCTGATTTAATTTTAGATGCTATTTGGAACCCTGACAGATTACTTATTTCTATGCAGTATTAAAACATGGACCTTGGAACCTATTTGTAGATGCTATTAGGATAGTAGAGCAATTCCTGACAAAAGAAAGATATGCACAAACTCACTGTATTTGTGATTATATGTGAAGATTGTCTTCACACCATTTCTCAGCCATTAACTAAAATCAGATTTAGCAGGATTTTTTTAATTGTTACTTTCTACGCTCACAGTTACCCAGTTGAAACCATGATTCAGTGTGTCCATGTGTGGTGAAATTAAAGAGTTTCACATCATGTCATCTGGCTGCTAGTTGATGTTCATGAATGGACTCTGCTAGTCTTCTGCTGGTTTGTCCTACATACAGAAGTGGACGTCACAATCCTTGCATTGTATGCTAGTTCTGGTGTGCATGGTCTTTGCCCGTGCAGAAGCACTGGAAACTGGAAGAGCAGCTCCCTGGTGCACATGCACATGCCGAGAAGCTGGGCTTCTGGCCAGATGGCCATCATGCATGCATGCGCACCAGAAACTGGAAGACCAGCTGACCAGTGTGCATGCGCATGCTGTAAACCAGAAGCTCAGCTTCCTGGAGCATGCATGCGCTTTAGAGAACTGCTCTTTTGGTTTCCAGCACACATACAGGCTCCTGTTTCGGCACCCAATGACGAAAAGTGTTAAGTCCTCAGGCTTGCAAGTCTGGTGAAGTCTGGTGCCAGCAAGTCTGGTGAACTCTGAGTCACCGCCTTCCGGAACAGAGCCGGCAGCTGCAGATGATTGGCCCAGACGCAGCTGGCCGGATTCTGTCAGGAGATCTGATACAATGTTGCAGCTACCTTGCTGAAAGGTTTCCCTCCTAAAAGCTGTATATAAACGGCTGTCAGACAGGGAAACCTTGCCAGTAATGATCCTTGTATATTGTAAATAGTTGCTGAATAAATGTTCCTGTTGTTTGACCATGCCTGAGTTGGAATCCTTCTTCTAATCTAACAAAGAGGTTCGCCAATACTGCTTATGCCATTTCATTTATTTATTTTATTTTATTCAAATTTATACCCCGCACCTTCTCCAAAAAGGACCCAGGGCGATGCACAGGAAATTTAAAACAATACAAATATAACAAAAATACAAAATTTAAAAAAACTATTAAACCCATACCCTGTGCTAAAATAGTATAAAATCCCCTGAATTAAAATCTATCTAAAAACAGTCAAAACGGGAGGTTATGCTAGCCCGGCTTGTTGGAAAAGGTGCGTTTTAAGATGCTGGCGGAAGAGGCAGAAGTCTGAGATGATGCGTAATTTGTGGGGCAAGTCGTTCCAGAGGGTAGGGCCTGCCACAGAGAAGGTCCTTCCCCTGGGTGTCGCCAACCGGCCCTCTCTGTGGGAGCGGATCGGTCGAAGGGATGTACGGGGCAGAAGATGGTCTCGCATATAACTAGGCCCCGAGCCATGGAGCACTTTGAAGATGGTCGTCAAAACCTTGAAGCGCACCCGAAAGGCCACAGGCAGCCAGTGCAGCTTGCATTGTGCAGGTTGCCCATTTGTGGTTGTAATGGTTTGTTGGCAAGTTTCTGGGACTGTTTTGATGTAAGGCAGTGTTATACCTTTTACAATGTAGGTCTAACCCTATCATAACCTCAGAGGACTTTTCCAATGGGGTTTTCCTAGAGGACATCTTGGGAACTGACTGGAAATCACAATAGCCTTCTAAACTCTGAATTGAATTGACACATTGGCTGCTGCACCAGGGGAATTAGGATTAACCCTAATCCTAACCCCAGAGGACTTTACTATTTCCAATGGGGGTTTCCCATGCATTGTGTCTAGAACCTCTTAGGGGGCTGACGGAAAAGCGATTAAGCATAAGGAGGCGGTCTGAATTGTACCACAAAATTGATTTTTCATTCCCTTACAATGTGCCCAGGATGTCTTGGGGAGACTCCACCCAAAATCAAACGGATCCCCTAGGAATAAGGAGGTGCTCTGCATCTATATATCACACAAAAGAGACAACCAAAAAGCCCAAAAGGAAACAAACAGACCAAACACCTCCTTATCAATATGAGCATAGATCAGGGGTCTGCAAAGTCGGCTCTTTTAAGACTGGTGGACTTCAACTCCCAGAGTTCCCCAGCCAGCATAGCTGGCTGGGGAATTCTGGGAGTTGAAGTCCACCAGTCTTAAAAGAGCCGACTTTGAAGGCCCCTGGCATAGATTGATACCAAGATTAACACTGGACCAACAAACAAGTGAACAATAATCCAGCGAAGGATCTACCAGTGTAGACAAACAAGCTAATATTAAACAACAGCTTAACCAAGGAACCACCAAGAACACTTCCACCAACACTGGCAGAGCAAGCCACTCAAATATAAGAACAAACCTCACTCCCTTCTAGCACTGATGATGTTATCTAGTTTGGTAATGAAATGTCTGCAAGAAAACTATCAAACTCAGAGAGCAACAAAGACCCCTCCAGTTCCACCCTGAGCTATAACTTGCTTTTTTTCTCCTATCAGGAGTGTTACAATTTATAGTGGCTAGAGATGAAGATGCTCACCTTCCATTTGGAAGGTTGAGAGTTCGATTCAAGGTAAGGGCACAGAGAAAAAAAATATTTGCTGCAGACTCTGCGTAGTCAAGAATGGCATCCAGCCTGTAAATGCTCAGCTCCATTCAGTTGCCCTGACTGCACCCGAATTAAGGAATGACAGACTCATAAAAAAGAAAAAAAAGAAGTAGTGTTGTGTTTACAGCATTTTATAATGTTATGTTTTATGTTATAATACTATAACATTTTCAGGTTGGAAGAGACCTAGAAGCCATGCAAATTCCATTACATCAGTGAACGGTGATATAAGTTAAAAGGGAGAGCAATGAGTATCTTTAAATTTCATTAAAAGTACGCAATGCATTGTGTATCTATTGCTTTTTTTTTGCTACACTTTATTCCATTACAGTTCATAGCATTTATTCTTAAGAAGCACACACCATTTCACTACAGCTGGAAGCAGTGACTTTTGGAGACAATCCAACAAACCTAGTAAGATCCTGAAACTTGAGGAGGTTAGACAGACAATGTGTTGTGCTGAGCTTCTCCTTGGGGCATGTTTAAATCTCCAACAGGATAAGTAATGATGTTGAAGAATCTGATCTCCGATCACATAACAATAGAAAACAGCATGGCTATCTCTAACTACAGGGCTGTTAAAAAAATAAAATCTTTGCCATTTTTCTTCTTCCTGCTCCTGTGGACTTTATAAAATGATGCCACTTGAGACCAAGGCGAGGGGGGAAATGGATTTGTTTCAATTGTGCGATGTCCTGAAATCATAACTCTGAAAGGCAAGGAATGTTTTTAAGAGGGGGAAATGCACAGCTATCTGAAATTGCTCTCGAATAAGAACTGGGGGGAAATTTAGTTGGGTCACCTTGTAATGCTCATAAAACTACACATTTCCGGACCAATATGTACCCCCAAAATCCAATGCTCTCCAAAACTTCTCTGAACTTTGCATGTTGAGGTTCTCAAGGATATGGAATGGTTGTTATTGTTCTGACCGAGGCTTCCCAAGAATATGAAGCTAACTCCTTGTCCTGACAAAAACCCCTTTTATTAATTTACTGTGAAATTCTGCTCATTCACAACCAGCAAAGTCTTTCAGGGGAGGATTTACAGTCACAGACCTTATCTGGCTTGGAGAGCTGACAGGCCAATATCTGCAAAATTTGGCAAGGAGTCTGGGAGAGTCACTGACCAATTAATCAAACTAATTGTCTCCTGCAAACTCCCCTCCTCTTTCACTCCTCTTTCATTTCTTCTGGGAGAGGCCATTCATCGTCCACCTGTGGCCTTACTCTCAAGTCAACCCCTGTTCTTTAGCTGTTCCCTTCATCTGGCAACTCTGCAAATGCGCACCCTGGGAACAGGTTCCAGCTGTTTGTCTGCCTCAGTGATGTCTGACTCTGAAGACAGCTGATAACTGGCATACGGCTCTGACGCCCTCTCTGCCTCTGACACAGAGCCCTCATCAGAGCCTTCCCCAGACTCCAGGACTGGCCCATCTTCCCAAACCTCCTCACTGTCCAAATCTGCTGCCAGCTTCACTGGCCGCTGGTGGGCCACAACAGTTACTAGAGAAAAGTGTATACAAACAATCACATTTGCGTGAAAATAACACAGAATAATAATGTAATGCATACGGTGTTAAAATTGCAAATATAACACATGTAAGACAAAAATGTGTCTTGGAAATAGGAGCACCAGGATAGGCAGACATTTTTTCTTTCGCTGTTTTATGATTATTATTTTTTATTTTCAAATGAATGCAGGCTTATGACTAGAAAAATGAAAAGCTGACAAAAATTGAGATGCAGCCCTGTCTCAAAATGACTACTGTTATAAGCTTTGTGCTAATATTCCCCAGATCAGTTTTCTTCCTTGCTCCTGTTTATTGGCTGTTTCAATTCCTAGTGCGATCAATCAAAATACGTTGTGCAGCTCTTCCATTTTTGCTTCCTTAACATTTATTTTATGGAAAGAAAACAGATGGAAGAAGCAGTGGGATGCAAAAAAAAAAAATTAGAAATGGGAGATAAGCCCTCAACAAGTCCATGTTCGAAGAAAGACAAATGTGCAATAAAACATCATCTGCTATTGCTGCATCTCTTTTTTGTAGCATAGATTTCCTTATCATTTTGCCATAGATTTTCTTATTATTCTGCACCATCATGCAGAAACAAAGAACTTAAGAGTTTTATACCTTTCCTAAAGCTTCATTGGCATTTTAATGCCTTCAAGCTATTATCCCACTTTTGATTCCATCTATGGCAGGGGTACCCGAAATCGGGGATACCTTTGTGAGGAGGACAGTCAGAAAAGTCAAGATGGTTGTTGTGATCTTATGACAAATTACCATATTTTTCAGAGTATAAGACGCACCTTTTCCACTCAAAATAGAGGGTGAAAATGTGTGTGCGTCTTATATACTGAATACAACATTTTTGGCCTCCCAAAACCCCACCTCCTTTGCAAAAATGGCTGTGCATAGCCTTTAGGAGGCTTCTAAAGTGCTCCTGGGGGCTGAGGCGGGCAAAAGGACCCGCCCTGGGTCCTTTTGTAGGAGAAGAGCGGGGTATAAATTTAATAAAATAAAATAAAGTAAATAAATAAAAATGAGTTTAAAAAATGGGCTGTTTTTACTTGCTTTTTGCGCCCCCCCCCTCAGGCTGTTTTGGGGAGGTCTCTTCAAAATCTTGGTGCATCTTGTACTCTGACAAATACAGTAATGGTTTATATTTCTGGGTGTATCCTTCAGGAGATTTAGCCAGGGAGAACACAGGCACCCTTGACAAGCGGCAAAGTCATATTGAAATAGTATGGATTTCAACCCCAAATCTAGAGGTGTTGTGGCTTAATGACACATGGTCTCTGTGTCACTTTCAAACGGAACCTATCAGAAGCCATTTTCTTGTTTCTCAGTTGCCACACAGTTTGGGAGAGGGAAAGAGGTTGGAATGCATTGCTAGACACAACACTGCGGGCAGCCTTCCCAAGCTCTTTTTTTTGCTGGTAGAGGGTTTCAGGAGGCCATCGCAGCTGAAAACTGAGTTCAGGAGCCCGTTTTCACTGGCAGAGCGCTCAGGCTACCACAGGAATGCTGACATGAGTGACTTAGAGCTGGCCATGCCCACTCCTTTCCCCCAAGGTCAAACACAACCCTGATGTGGCCCTCAATGAAATTGAGTTTGACATCCCTGTTCTAAGGGTTCCAGAAAGCTTCCTAACTCACTGTCTAATTCTAAAACCTCTTCTATTCGGAGAGCATTTACTGTAGACAGGAAGAAGATTTCCAACTTGGTTAATAATATGCCAAAGTACCTTCGGCTGGTTTAGAATGCTGTATTATGTATTATGATACAAAGATACAAAGCTAAATAGGTACCATTTGATGACTTTCCATTGCCCACCAAAGTCAGTTGAACTAGAACTGCTACTGTCTCCTCTTTAAATTCTTGGTCAACAGATTAAATATAGTAAAATGGTTAAAGTTTCAGAGGTATATAAATGTGGTATACATTGAAGACTCCATTTGATCATAGGGATCATTTGATAGATTAGAGCCAAGCCTTCTTTTTCCATCTTTTTTTTTCTTTTTTGGAAAATAAAATCTGTCCATTAGAGAAAAAGGTTTATAACATTTAAATCATTGGGAACGAAGAAAAATAAAGAAACCATTAAATGCGGGTTTACAAAACCACACCATAGGTTAAAAATTATTACTTGCAATTCAAAAATCAGAAAGGAAAAAAATATGCACTGGGGAAAACTAACCTTATATAGCAAAGGCTTATGTCCAAGTTTCAAAAGAGCAATTTTGCTGGACACGTTAGTAAACTGTTTAATCCTGAGCAAATCTCCTGGACTTCCATATTGTACATCGAAAACTTCGGCCTAGAAAAACAGAAAGACAGAGATTGATTAGTATATTCATTTTCTATATATTAGGAATGAATAGGCAGATGGTATCCATAGACTTCTGCTTGCTTCAAATTACTGGTGTGATACTCACCTGTTTGTGTTTAAAGGTAAAAGTAAAGGTTCCCCTCGCACATATATGCTAGTCATTCCCAACTCTAGGGTGCGGTGCTCATCTCTGTTTCAAAGCCAAAGAGCCAGAGCTGTCTGAAGACGTCTCCGTGGTCATGTGGCCGGCATGACTAAACGCCAAAGGCACACAGAACTCTGTTACCTTCCCACCAACAGTGGTTCCTATTTTTCTATTTCCATTTTTACATGCTTTTGGACTGCTAGGTTGACAGAAGCTGGGACAAGTAACGGGAGCTCACTCCATTACCTGGCACCAGGGATTCGAACCACCAAACTGCCAACTTTCTGATCGACTTAGACACTGAGCCACTTCTTCCCATTTGTCTTTACATGTGACTAAACCCATCTGTTATTTTGTCATTTATATGTATTCACAATATGCTATTCCCATGGACATCATTTGCATTAGCACATTAAACAGTTTATGCATACACATGAATAAGTAGTATGCACAACAAGCTGCAGCAATATCACTATATTGTTATCATTGTACCGTTGCCGATCTGCAGTTTTATTTCTGTAAATGGAAATGTTCTTCCACTTAAACAGAGGACAATTCATAGCCCATTGATGAAACCCTAGACAGATGACACATAACATAATGTAAATTTTCTATTTCCTCTCTCTGGATCCCACCCATGTAGTGTTAGAGGTTCTTCCCATTTATTAAGCATGTATGTAGTCATAAATACACATCCTTCATTTAGCTTGAGAAACATGGTCATATATCATACAGAAGAGTAGCACTTAAAGTCCATTAGAGATAGGTGATATTTTACCACACTCTATAGGACAATATGGTAGGTGTTTCACTAGTGGATAGAGACAATGTGTTGAGCTTTTACAGGAACAGCAATAACAATTACACTTAGACTTATATACAACTTCATAATGCTTTACAGCCCTCTGTAAATGGTTTACAGAGTCAGCATATTGCCCACAACAATCTAGGTCCTCATTTTACCAACCTTGAAAGGATGGAAGGATGAGTCAACCTGAAGCCGGTGAGAATTGAACTGCTGGCAGTCGGCAATACAACATTCTAACCACTGTATTACCATGGCTCCATTTATGGTATGAATGCCACCTACCTCCTACCGAGAGGTGTTTTTTTTTCCACTGACTTGCTATCACACAGGATTTTAGTGCTTGATATATAACTATGTTTCGAAGGCTAGACGAGGGTTGTGCAAATTATTTTAATACGATGTTTTAAAAATATTTGCTTAATATGTTTCCTGTGAATAAGGGTGTTATTTCTGTTAATTATGTTTGTATTCACACTATGTTAATACACTTTACTTAGGCATACATACATACATGCACACCAACTTCCAGATCACACTATTCGTTTTCAAGGTAAACAATCCAGGAAAGCAGACAGAATAGTAAACTAAAGAAATGAACAGGGTGATAAGAAAGGACAAAGGAAATATGGCTAATTGTAGCTGTTTCTTTTTTGAAAAAAAGAAAAATATTGTGCCTTTGAGTCAATGAAGTTTTATTGGCAAGATTGCAGAAATGGTTTGCCATTGCCTGCTTCCTAGGGCTGAGAGAAAGTGACTGGCCCAAGATCACCTAGCTGGTTTTGTGCTTAAGGCAGAACCAGAATTGCCAATCTCCCACTTTCTAGCACGATGCCTTCATTACTTTGCCAAATTGGCTCTCAAATGTAGTATATATTAACATTATTCCAGCATCAGCCTCATTATACAGTACTAAAATGTAGGGTAGTAGGGGGTGTCAATAGTAAAGAGGCTGGGCTGAAAACTGGCAGCTCAGGTTTGAGTCCTGAGTGCCACATAATGGGGTGAGCTCCCATCCTTGCCCCAGTTCCTGCCAACCTAGCAGTTCGAAAGAATACAAATGTGAAAGTCTGTAGAGATTCTCAGTCATACAGGTTATGGTTGTCCCAAATGTGCTTTTTCAGGAGGCAACTGGACTTTCTTGTTTTTTCTTTGAAGATGTTTTGCTTCTCATCCAAGAAGCTTCTTCAGCTCTGACAGGATAATGGGGAATGAAAGGATTTATCTTCCTTGCAGACAGCTGGCCATTTGCATCCTTTTACTGCAGTGGTAGTCAACCTGGTCCCTACCGCCCACTAGTGGGCGTTCCAGCTTTCATGGTGGGCGGTAGGGGTTTTGTCCGATACTGAAGCACTTTCCTTTTTTTAATTTAATTGACTTCCGTACTTTATAAATCACCATTACTGTGGAACCGGTGGGCGGTTAGAAAATTTTACTACTAACAGAGATACAAAAGTGGGCAGTAGGTATAAAAAAGTTGACTACCCCTGTTTTAGAGGGTCGTTGAAGCACATGGAGATTTATCTGTGTCCCCAGGGTCACCTGAGTAAGTTCTCCTGGTTCCTGTAGTCTGCAATTTTTTTTCTCTGGAAATCTATTCCTACTCCCACACCATTCAAAGAGTGTTCATCTCAAATTATATAGCTAAAAGTGCTTCAACAACCCTCTAAAAGGATGCAAATGACCAGCTGTCTGCAAGGAATATAAATCCTTCCATTCCCCACTATCCTGTAAGAGCTGAAGAAGCGTCTTGGATGAGAAGTGAAATGTCCTCAAAGAGAAAATTAGAAAGTCCAGTTATCTCCTGAAAAAGGACCTTTGGGACATGCAAATGTGATAAATAGGTATTACTTTGGTGGGAAGCTAAGAGCACTGGCCACTAGAAATGTCTTCAGACAGTGCTAGGTCCATAGCCTTCAAATGGAGATGAGCACAAGCCCCATATAGTTAGCAGTAATATCCACAGGGACCCCCTAATACTAAAACCTTCTCCATACCTTTCTGTTCACAAACACCATCTTTGCTCACAGCACTTTAAATATCATATTATTCTCCTCCCCAGTATTTCATCAGTGCAGTCCAACCATGAATTTCTGTCTTTTGCTTTTTTCCCATTGATTTACATTTCCTTCAAATATTTGTTTTGTGATTCCATCTCTTTAAATAATCAAAGGCATTCAATTTGCTTTTCCATACTGGATTGTTTGATTTGATTTTCTTTCCACATTTATTCTTCACCCAATTGCTTCTTGTTATACAGTATATATACATGCTCCTTATGTACATCATACCCACTGCTTACATGCTACATATGCATAGCCCATTTCCCATATATATAAAATGGGACGCATTGGCTAAGATGCTCATCTTGTCGAACAGAAAAGTCGAAAGTTTGGCGGTTCGAATCCCGAGTGAGTGAGTGAGCTCCTATTACTTGTCCCAGCTTCTGCCAACCTAGCAGTCCGAAAGGATGTAAAAATGCAAGTAGAAAATTAGGAACCATTTTTGGGGGGTAGGTTACAGAGTTATGTGTGCCTTTGGCGTTTAGGCATTCCGGCCATCTGACCATGGAGACGTCTTCGGACAGTGCTGGCTCTTCAGCTTTAAAACAGAGATAAGCACCACCCTCTAGAGTCAGGAATGACTGGCACATATGTGCGAGGGGAACCTTTACCTTTACGTATACATTGTAAGTGCAGTTTTCTTTCCCTTCCTTTATAACTTGCATTTTCCCTATTAACACAACTCTTTCCTCTTTGATACATTACTTTTCAGATCCATCGTCTTCATTACCCCATCGTAGCTACTTAATATTCTCTGCAAATCATTTGGGTTCTCAGGCAACAACACAGCATTATCTGCACACAAAAGTACATCTACATTCACATCCCCAAGCATCTTCCTTCTAACATTACCATATGCATTCTGTTCATTATGCTTCAGGGGACAAGGGAAGATTACTCGGGGTTGTGTTATACCTGGGGGAACTTCCTTCCGGCGCAGCTTCTGCTATGTGCATCTGAGCGATATGCTTGTGAAGACTATCCAGGTATTCTCCTTTGAAAATACACGGCAGATAGTCTGGTTCTCCCCATTTCAACCCTTTGGAAGAGAAAGCATAGCTAAAAAGGTTGTGGTTGTCATTTTGAAGATGGAGTTCTCACAGCCCTGAAGCATGCAGGGAGCATGCAGAACCTTCCGCTGTTTAGGTAACTGAAGCAATCTCCCACATTCCCATGTGCTCCCAAAAATAAACAAACCACAAAGGGAAATGCAGTCAGGGCTTGAAAGGAACGTTCCCAATTACATCTTCAGGAATCATACTAGGATCTGACTTGCCCAGGAAAATTATTCCATCCCATAAAAATATTCCCAGGCACTGTTACTGCCATAGGAACCATAGGGATGAAAGTTTTGTTTTTTTTAATGATTTTCTGCTTTAAGAAATTATGGCACACTTCGTAACTGTTTAGATTCACAATGACTGGTAACATATGGAGACTTAATATGCAACTTCGCATGACTGTTAATGTAATTTGTCCAAGAATTCTTTTGTGAAAACAAAATCATTCCGATTGCATTATCTAACAGGCACATTTTCCTTAGTGGACTTTTACAGTGAAAAGTCTCTTCTAAGAAACAGTGGACTTTTGATTTAGGGGATTTTAATTTAGCAGACTTCAGTGCAGTGGGCAAAGTCTGTCTGTGTCTTGTATGTTTCTGTATATTCAGATGTGAAAAATCCCATCTGTCATTTTAACATATGCTAAATATATAAAAGACTTATGAAAATGCTCTGGAATATAACATATATATTCATTAAAGTCTATGAAATGGATGTCTATCCATAACACAGACCTACCTACCTACCTACCTACCTTGCAGGAACTGGGTATGTCTAGTTTAATAAAAAGAAGGATGGTAAGACAGAATGGCAATGTTCCAATATCTCAGGGGCTGCCAGAAGAAGGAGAAGGAGGAGGAGGAGGAGGAGGAGTCAGAGGAGGAGTCAAGCTATTATCCAAAGCACCTGAGGGCTGTAGAAGAAGGAATGGATCAGTGGTGGGTTTCAAATTTTTTAGAACCTACTCTGTAGGTGTGGCCTATTTTGTGGGCATGGCTTGGCAGTCATGTGACAGGGTGGGAGTGGCCACCTTTTAAAATGTGGTGAAACTCATTTAACAACGCTCTTGCTTAGCAACCAAATTTTTTGACTCAATTGTGATGATTCTTTCTTTCTTTCTTTCTTTCTTTCTTTCTTTCTTTCTTTCTTTCTTTCTTTCTTTCTTTCTTTCCTTTCTTCCTTCCTTTCCTTTCCTTTCCTTCCCGTTGAGTCACTCGCAGCGGCGGGCAAGATTTACTTCCAGGTACGCTGGTGGAACCCCCTCTCACCGGTTCTCTAAATTTCACCAACCGGCTCTCGCGAGTAGGTGCGAGCCTGCAGAAACCCACCACTGGAATGGGTGGACACTGGTCAAGAAGAGAAGCAACTTAGAACTGAGGAGAAATTTCCTGACAATTAAAACAATTAATCAGTGGAACAGCTTGCCTCCAGAAGTTGTGAATGCTCCAACACTGGACGTTTTAAAGAAGATGTTGGATATCCAGTGGTGTAGGGTGTCCTGGCTAAGCAGGGGGTTGAACTAGAAGACCCCCAAGGTCCCTTCCAAGTCAGCTAATCTATTCTATTCATATATGACACAGACAAACATACATACAAACATGTTTATTAGAAATACACATAGAAAGATATCTAGCCATACATAACATACCTGGTCTATCAAGTGTGTGTGAGAGAGGGAGGGAGGGAGACCTGGATGAGATATAAAGTTATACACCTAGAAAGATATCTTATTATGTAAACAATTGCTTACAGGCAATTGACATTTGTTGGATATGACTTTTTAATGTGGTTGTCTTTGCAGAAAAGCAACTAACTAAAGACTGGGGGAAAGGGAAAGGCTATTGAAACAAAATAAGGTATTATTCCCATCTCTACGTAGATGATACTCCATGTTCTGGAAGTTCAAGGAAAGGAATAACTCTCTTGGGAGTGAAATATTCATATATTCCTGGAGAAAAAGGTAAACACTTTCAATACCAAAAGTCAGGGTTAAAAGCTACATGGGTTATGTAGCTTCTCTGGTTTCTGGGGTTTTGGGGTTCATTCATTTAATCGGCAAGGAGAATCCATATTATTTGAGCTGTGGTGGCATAGTGGTTAGAACGCAGTACTACAGGCTACTTCTCACCAGGCTCAAGGTTGACTCAGCCTTCCATCCTTCCGAGGTGGGTAAAAATGAGGACCCAGATTATTGGGCACAATATGCTGACTCTGTAAACCACTTAGAGAGGGCACTATGAAGCGGTATATAAGTCTAAGTGCTATTGGTATTTCTATTTCAGAGCCCAGACATCACCTGCCAGCGAAGGTGAATAAAGATGTGGTCCCTATTAATCAAGGATCTCACTTTGTTATGTCTAGCTAGCCTTACAGGTTTGGAATTCAAATCTGATACCCTCCATTTCAATCATCTCTGTTTCAAAAAATAACATTTGGGATCACAATTATAAATAAGGTGTAAAACAATCCAAATGTCAAATTCTGTGCATCGACATTCTGGAAAACCTCATGAGGTGGCAGCATCTATGTACTCTTGGCTAAACTTGAAAAAACTAAGTGTCAGGGCTGGAAGCCAACTTTTGTAATTGGCCTTCAGGATTGCTACATGCAATGATGTGGGAATATGGGAGGGGGGATTATATGGAGTATGGGAGATATATAATACATTAATACAATCGCAGAGTTGGAAGGTACCTTGGAGGTCATCTAGTCCAACTCCCTGCCTAGGCAGGAAACCCTATACCATTTCAGACAAATGGCTATCCAACATCTTCTTAAAGACTTGCAGTGTTGGGGCATTCACAACTTCTGGAGGCAAACTGTTCCACTGATTAATTGTCCTAACTGTCAGGAAATTTCTCCTCAGTTCTAAGTTGCTTCTCTCCTTCATTAGTTTCCACCCATTGCTTCTTGTTCTGCCCTCAGGTGCTTTGGAGAATAGTTTGACTCCCTCTTCTTTGTGGCAACCCCTGAGATATTGGAACACTGCTATCATGTCTCCCCTAATCCTCTCTTTTTATTAAACTAGACAGACCCAGTTCCTGCAACCATTCTTCATATGTTTTAGTCTCCAGTCCCCTAATCCTCTTTGCTGCTCTTCTCTGCATTCTTTCTAGAGTCTCCACATCTTTTCTACATAGTGGCAACCAAAACTGAATGCATTATTCCAAGTGTAGCCTTACCAAGGCATTATAAAGTGGTATTAACACTTCACGTGATCTTGATTCTATCCCTCTGTTGATGCAGCCTAGAACTGTGTTGGCTTTTTTGGCAGCTGCTGCACACAGCTGGTTCATATTTAAATGGTTGTCTACTAGGACTCCAAGATCCCTCTCACAGTTACTGCTATTGAGCAAGGTACCACCTATACTGTACCTGTGCATTTCATTTTTGTTGCCTAAATGTAGAACCTTACTCTTTTTGCCATTGAAAAGAGTAAGGTAGTAATAATAACATAATAACAATATAGTAACAAATAATAACAAATAATAATATAATAACAAATAATAACAAGTATATAACATTCCTTTCTCAGAGAATCAAGGACAACTTAGTCTATGCCTGTAGGGACGTAACTAGGAGGCATCCCCAGTTGGGATGGTGCCTGATTGGACGATGTGATGGACTTATGGGTGCTGGGCGGGGACTTGGACTTTCATTTGGGTGGGGAAAACCTGAAATCTTTCAGATTTGTTTTTTTCCAGGTGTGCCAATATGGCATCTCTAATAAAATGGAACTTTGAGTAACTTCAAGCCTCAGAGTCTTCTTTCGTTGTGGGTGTTGCTTGGAACCCTGACACTAAGCAGAATTGGGGCATCAGGAAAGCCCAGATGATTTAGGGAAAAATCTTAAGAGGAGGCAGTGAACATCCTTTATCTACAGTTGCCAAGAAATGCAACATGGAGGTTCACAAAGTCCCTGGGAAGTAGATTCAATCCAAGCATTGACTTTACTTTACACTTTGGAAAAGATATGTAGAAAAATCTATCCCGTTCATCATGTTTTAAGTATCCCTCTGGTTGTTTCAAGAAATACAGATAACCATGTTCTACTTTGTGTTTAGATCATTAACTTTTCCCTCAATAATCTGTTCTATAGGATAAGGCTGTCTGAGCTCAATATGGTGATGGATAGATGAGGATGGGAGACAGCCATGCTGAAGGCCACCTTCAGCCATGAAATTTACTCAGGTGACTTTGGGACAGTCACTATCTCTCAGACCAGCCAATCTCCCAGGTTAATTGTACGTGTGAATGGAAGGCAGGGTGTGGTGCTCTATGAACTTGAGAAGGAAAGGTAGACTATGACTCTAGTAAGTAACATTTGCATGCAAAATGCAAATTTCAATCTTGATTTGTTTGTTTCATGCTGGACCAATTTAATTAGTAATAAACAAATAGGAATAGGAGGTAGTAATTAAAATTCAAATCAACATCACAATCTGGAATATTGTGTTAGACTATTAAAAATATTAGGGATGTGGTAGCTCGGTGGCTAAGACACTGAGCTTGTCAATCAAAAAGATTAGCAGTTCAGTGGTTCGAATCCCTAGTGCCGTGTAACAGAGTGAGCTCCCATTACTTGTCCCAGCTTCTGCCAACTTAGCAGTTTGAAAGCACATAAAAACGCAAATAGACAAATAGGAGCCACCTTTGGTGGGAAGGTAACAGTGTCCCATGTGCCTTCGGCATTTAGTCATGTCAGCCACATGACATTTTGGGGTGTCTTCAGACAGCGCTGGATCTTCAGCTTTGAAATGGAGATGAGCACTAGAATCGGGAATGATTAGCACATATATGCAAGGGGAACCTTTACTTTTACTTTATTAAGTATATTGCATAGTCTCCCTATTAAAGGCTGCTATCATCATTTAGCAACAGCATATGTAGGCATCTGGATAAGTGGTGCAATGGCCTAGAGGTGGAGTTCTTGCCTCATGATTAGGAGGCTGTGAGTTCGATCCTTGGTAGCAGCAGATATTTCTCTCTCTGGGCACAATGAATAATTGTCTGCTGCAAACTCTGCATTGGCAGCAGGAAGGGCATCCAGCCAATAAACACTCAACTCCATTCAGTTGCGCTGACACCACCCCAATGTAAGGGATTACAAGGTCATTAAAAGGAAAAAAAAATATGTAGGCATCTGGAAGATACCATTCTGATTATGGCATCAGTTTCCATTAGTTGAGTCATAACGTTAAATAAATAAGTAAATTGTGTACAAAAAATACTTTGCATAATTTACATGACGACATCATGATACAGGTGAAGTCACTTAGCCCCTTTGACTCTCATGGACATTCCTGCCAATGGAGATATATTTACAAAATCCAATATCCACACTGTGTTTCAGAAGCACAGAGTTTATAGTCCTGTAGAGATGTTCTTCCTCATGCCTGTATGCTGTGTTAAAAATACAGCATGATTTCATTCTATATGTGGGAATATACAAACCTAAGCTATATAAATATATTTAGTAAGGGTATATTAGTCTGCTGTCTTTGCTGCATAGAGAAGAGAGTCTGATTAGCACTTTCACAACATGATTCATCTTCAATTTTCCATTAGAATAGCAAGACAAAAGAAGGGAAAAAAGCAGAACTACTTTTTCCGTAGGTCTCTTTGGAAGTGAAAACAGTGGCCATTTTTCTTACATTTTACTTTTAGGCATCTTTGTATTCTGCTAATCAAAGTCCCTGAAGGGAGGACAAGAAGCAAAGGATGGGCATTCCGAAGGTGCTTTTTTTTCTGTTTTTTTTCTTTGAAGGCATTTTGCTTCTCATCCAAGAAGCTCCTTCAGTTCTGACTGGATGGTGGGCATTGGAAGGATTTAGACTCCTTGCAGACAGCTGGTCATTTGCATTCTTTAAGCGAGTCATTAAGGCACCTGGAGATGTATCTGTGTCCTCAGCAGAGGTGGGTTCCTGCCAGTTCTAACCTCTTCTATAGAAGAGGTTCCACAAATCTACAGTGCCGTTTAGAACCGGTTCCAGCTCCCTCCCTCCCCCTGCCCGTCCGCACATCATCAAGGTAAAGAGCGAGAGGAGGAATTCTGGGAGTTGAAGTCCACAAGTTTGAACACCCCTGGAGGTTTTTTTCTAAAGGGTTAGGGGTGCAAGGGTCTTGTAACTTGACAGCTTTAAGACTTGCGTGCTTCAAATGCCAGTTTCTGAGCCAACATAAGCAAGAGCGTTGTTAAGTGAGTTTCACCACATTTTACAAGTTGGCCATGCCCACCCAGTCACATGGCTGGCAAGCCACTCCCACTCGATCACATGGCTGGCAAGCCGCTCGTACCCGGTCACATGGCCAGCAAGCCACTCCCACAAAGCAGCAGGCCATACCTACAGAAGAGGTTCTAAAAAAATTTGAAACTCACCACTGGTCCTCAGGGACACCTGGGTGGTGCAAATGGGTGTGGAGCCTTCTTGAAACTGTTGAAAGGACTGTGTTGTAGACTAGAGATAGATGGGGTTGTATTCCTTCCCGTCTGTTGAGAAAGGCCTGTCCAATTTTAACACAGATGCCCTCTTTGTCTCTTCTTTCAAACCTGTAATCCTCTCTGTCCAAAATGTGGACTTTGCTGTCTTCAAAAGAGTAGCCTTTGTCTTTTAAATGCAAGTGGATTGCTGAATTTAGACCTGAGGGATTTGTTCTCCTATGTTGTACCATGCAGAGGAATAAAAAATCCTTCCATTCCCTACCAACCAGTCAGAGCTGAAGAAGATTCTTGGAGGAAGCATCTTCAAAACAACAACAACAACAACAGAAAGGTCATTTGCCTCTTGAAATAGCACTTTGGGACAATTATGACCTGGATGATTGAGAATCTCCACAGACAATGAATGGAAACTTATCAAGGAGAGAAACAACTAGAACTAAGGAGAAATTTCCTGATAGTTACATTAACAGAGGTGTACAACCAAAATCAAGTGAAGTACTAATACCACTCTACAAAGCCCTAATAAGACCACACCTAGAGTACTGGTGTTTTGGTCACCATACTATAAAAAAATGTTGAGAAGAGCAACCAGGATGATTAGGGGACTGGAGACTAAACATTATGAAGAAAGGCTATGGAAACTGGGCATGGCTAGTCTAGGGAAGAGAAGGACTAAAGGATCAGTATATAAATTTAATAAAAATCAAAGTCAAAGTCAAGAGACATGATAGCAGTGTTCCAATATTTAAGGGGCTGCCACAGAGAAGAGGGGGTCAAGCTATTTTCCAAGGCACCTGAAGGTGAGACAAGGAATAATGGATGGAAACTGGCCAAGGAAAAATTTAACCTAGAAATAAGGAGGAACTTTCTGACAGTGAGAACAATCAACCAATGGAACAGAAGTTGCCTTCAGAAGTTGTGGGAGCCTCATCACTTGAGACTTTCAAGAAGAGATTGGACTGCCATTTGTCAGAAATGGTGTAGGGCAGTGATGGCTAACCTTTTTTGGCTCGCGTGCCAAAAGTGGGGGGAGGGCAGGAGGGGGTCATGTGTGGGCGTGCCACACCCATAATGCTCTGGGCACGACCCCCTGCTTTTGGCATGCTTTTTTTTGCCCTCCCCACCTCCAGAGGCTTCAGGAGCTTCCCTAAAGAGGGCAAAAAACAGCCTCAAAAGAAGGCCTAAATCAGCTGGCCAGTGCACATATGCACCCGAGTGCTGACAGGGCAATGCCTCATGTGCCCTAAGAAATGGTTCCACGTGCCACCTATGGCACCCGTGCCATAGGTTCACCATCACTGGTGTAGGGTCTCCTGCTTGAGCAGCGGGTTGGACTAGATGACCTATAAGGTCCCTTCCAACTCTGTTAATCTGTTAAAATTAATCAGTGAAACAACTTTCCTCCAGAAGTTATGGGTGCTCCAACACCGGAGGTTTTTAAGAAGAGATTGGACAACCATTTGTTTGAAATGGTATAGGATTTCCTGCTTGAGCAGGGGGTTGATCTAGAAGACCTCTAAGGTCCCTTCCAACTCAGTTATTTTGTTGTCATTATTGTATAGAGAGACTACCAATAGTTGGAAACATAAACTTGGATGTCATGAAAATAACAAAATGTTGATCATGACATCCTGAAGTAAACCTGTAAGCCGTGTGCTTTGTTTTGACATTACAATGTACAGGTTGTCATTTGTCTCTCTTCCCCAGAGCATAATTATGATACGAGATGAATTTCTCCCACCACTTATTTGCTATGACTCAAAGTGAAACGAGGGACAATGGAATTTCATTCTAGAACCATGGATGCTAACATCATCGATGTGATATGTAAAAATTGCAAATTGTATGCAATCAAGTTACAGTTTTCAAAAGGAAGACCTACTATTGGAATGAGTCTCCTCACCTTAAAGATATAAGTAGTTATGGCATCTTGTAGAAAGTTTGCACCATCGCAGCATTGATTACATTAACTCAGATGGTAGAGATGCATAATTAGGTAAACTTAATAGGGCTTTGTCTCTAGCGAAAGCCTTAATTCTTTTTACATTTGCAGGTGGCTAAGTTTAATTATACAGTATGAACACCAGATGGATCTTCAGTTTTTGAGGCCTACATATATCCAGAGCAGGCACTGCGCAAAAGCAGGTGGGGATGCTTGTAAATTTATCTCCCCATATGCTCCTGTTCTAGGCACAAATATAGATCACAAATTCCTTTGGGTTTAGATTATTCACACTGATGCTCAGTTCTCACCTAAGACAAAATAAATGTTAAATACCAGTAGCCGGAAAGATTGGGTATGTATAATCATGCAGCAGTTTCAGATGAAAAATTGCTCTGTGAGGTCTACTCTGTACAGTTGGAGAACAAATAATAATCCCATATAAATAAGGATAGTTTAAATGTGGACTCTGGTGACCAAACTAAAGGTAAAAGTTCCCCCACCCATGCATGCTGTCGTTCACGACTCTTGGGGGCGGTGCTCATCTCTGTTTCAAAGGTGAAGAGCCAGCGCTGTCCGAAGACTTCTCCATGGTCATGTGGCTGGCATGACTAAACACCGAAGGCACAGGGAACGCTGTTACCTTCCCACCAACGGTGGTGCCTATTTTTCTACTTGCATTTTTTACGACCTTTTGAACTGCTGGGTTGGCAGAAGCTGGGACAAGTAATAGGATATCACCCCATTACGTGGTGCTAGGGATTCGAACTGCTGAACTGCCGAGCTTCTGATCGAGAAGCTCAGCATCTTAGCCACTGAGCCACTGCATCCCTGACCAAACTAATAAGTATTAATATATAGATGTAGATTTCTTCTTTTTTATTAAAAGAAACCAAATGACTTCATAAATGAATTGTCTTACAATATTGACAATTGATCTATCCAAGCAATAAGTATATAAGGTCTATATGTTTTAATCCTCTCATGTTGTATTTATCTACATTATCTGAGTGGAATTTTTTTTTAATGGGAAGGGATGAATTGTACTGCTTCTAATTAATAATCCCATTAATAGATGTTTCCTTATTAAGAGTGCATTCTATTCCATGTTGAGAAAAGTGATGCATTGAATCTGGCTGAAATCAGAGAGTGAGTGAGATTTTTTAAATTCAATAATACACGGATATCTTTTCTTTGATGGAAAATGCCTAATTTAAATAAGCAAAATAGTCCTCATCGTGAAAATGTCCGGACCAGCTGTAATTTCTAATGTTGGATTTTCCCCTTTAACAAAGGAAGCCCCCTTGTGGAGTACTGTGAAGCCATTACCATGGCAACTCCACTGTGTTGTACAGTAGAAGTCATTTTAAGGCACAACAGGCTGTACCTTAACAGAACACCCCCCAAGGGGTGTTAGGGGTGTCTTACCCCCACAGTATTTGTTTCCAGAGAGTAAGGCATCTGTGTACCAAGTTTGGATGAAATTGCTTGAGATGTTCCAGAGGTTATGCTGGAAGACACACACACACACACACACACACACACACAGAGAGAGAGAGAGAGAGAGAGAGAGAGAGAGAGAGAGAGAGAGAGAGAGAGAGAGAGAGAGAGAGAGAGAGAACGAACACATACAAATGGTCATATTACCGTGAGAGTTCCTTTGGCAGAGTAAGCAGCATAGGAGTACAGAAGGTCTTGATTGTGGTGAGTTTTGTCCTCCTTGTTACATGGCTGGCCATTAGGATAATAACATTCCCCAGTGTTATTCAGAGTTACTGTATTTGGAGAAGAGCCTGGCAGGTCAAGCAAGACAGTGTAATTGATGAGCTGGACATCTTCAAGACCAAAGGATGTCCACTGACCCTGAAGTTTTGTTGCAACATCTCTATCTTCTTTTCCATTCTGTTGTATCAAATCTCTACAATAAACAATATCAAATACAATTAATGGTACGGATTAGCTTTTCCAATAAAAATTAAGCTTTTGATTATATACATAGGTAACTTGGAATCTATTTTTTGTTTATAAAACAAAGAAAGACAGGAAATGTTGCTCAAGGAATATCTACTTAATGAGTATCCTTTGTGCGTTAAGTCATTGTTTACTTAAGCAAGTTGGGGGAATAAACCTCAATTATCTGGGTTTGCACAATAGCATGTTAAAACCATGATTTAAAAACCACATTAGGTGGTTTCAACCAGTAGATTAACTAACTTTTGACTGGTTTGCTGAACTGGTAAATACCACCTCTGTCTGGCCCTGCCCCTGTCCACTCACTCACCCTGCCTGCCCACTGCTCGCTCTCCCCTCCCACCCATTCACCACCCAATCACTGGTCATCCCGCCCCACCCATCCCAGCCTTGTATATGTTGATTTCGCTACGCGACCTAGCTAATTGCCTAACCAGTCACTCTCGTGCCTCGCCTGCTCTGCTCAGCTCATAAAAGGTAAGCATGCTGCGGCTGCCCGCTCACCCTTCACTTTGGGTCGGAGGCTGGGGCCCCGGGCCACGCCATTCCCTGTGGTCCCGGAGCCTCCGCCCACTAGCCGTTTGTCTTGCCCTTGCCTACCCCAGCTCTGTCCTTCCCAGGGCCTTCTCCTGCATGCCAATTATACATACATATATACGTACGTATGTACGTAAATACATACATGCATACATACATATTTAATTAATTGCTTGAGCTTGATTTCTGCACCAAACTTTGTAATCCTTTTATTTCCATACCACATTTACCATGTTGTTAAGAAATATGCAAAGCCATAGTAGAAACTATATGTCACATTGCCACAATCTGAGGAGGGCTTGTTTTCAGTTATGTCTCTATTGTCAATTGTCATTTATATGTCAATCCAGGAATGGCACAATAAGTGTCTGTTCTCACTGGAGGTCATCCGTCTCCCATTTCAATTCCCGATCTCTCTTTTTTAGAAGGTTACTTTTCTTCTTTGTACGCATTTAATTAAAAGTTCTACAAAGAAGTTTAAAAGGTAACAAAAACTAATAAAGGGGAAAAAAGAAGGAAAAAAAGGAAAACAAAGCGCAAAAGAATAGAAAGAGAAAGAGAAAATAATAAGGTTTCCAATTTCCTTTGCAGCAAATACAGGTAGGAATTCATATTTATCTTTACTCTATGATTACAAAAGAAGACTCTCTTTTTTTCTAGTATTTAATATTTTTGGAATATGGTCTCTCCCAGGGTCCAGAAGCCAGAAACTAGCCCATTTGTGGACTTCTGGAAGGTCCAGTAGGACTGTTTTTCACCTTCCTATATACTTACCTGGCATGATGAATGGGCTGCATGGAAACTTCTGGGAGGGGAGGGGAGGGGCAGGATGAGCAGGCCAGCCGATCCTTGCAACAACTGATTTGGTGAACGGCATGCAAAATTAGCATCCGGTTCATCCGAACCAGTCTGAACCAGCTGAATCCCACCAATGTTCTGCAGGCATCCATCATCTGCTGAAGAGGTTTTCCATAACATCATATTGGACACTGATCTTTATGGGCTGGACCCTAGGGGGAGGGATTTGAGGTGACTTCCAATGTGTAATTGTCATGTGGAGTATCTTGTTTTGCTTTTGCTGCCATCAGTTCGTTCTTAGTAAAAGTACCCTTTCTCTAAATCTATGGAGTTGGGGGGAGTTTTCTTTGAATGGAGGCAGATCTGACAATTAGTTTATTGTATTGGCGCTGGGCTCCTTCAGAGTTGTAATGTCAGTTGGACAGTACAGAATGATGAAGTAAAGGTTAAATGTCAAGCTTAGAGGAGCCACAAATCTGGTCATGTTAGACTTTGCATTTGTCTCCTGGTGCCCATTTAATTGAAAAACAGAGATTATTTTCAGACAAATTAGCAAGACATTCATCACCTCTGATCTATTCTAACACCCCACACTTTTCAAGAGTAGTAGGCTTAAGCTAAAGGCTTGTGAGCTCTTTTCAAGAGGAATAATAGCCAAAGGTCAGCTCTTTGGTCTTAATCTTTTCCACTTTACCTCCAATAAGTCTTCAAATAGCCTGCACAAAATAGACAAGTTAATCCAATCACTAGTACATTACAAGCCAGTGATTTCATCGGCTGTGCCCTTTAATGCAATGACATGAACTTGGATAGTCCCAATACGTGCCAAGTCATTTGATTAACACAGATTCTCCAGGAGTATCCACATTTCCCATCAGTATTGGAAGCATTAACAGACTAAATAATGAAAGAAAAGCCATCCCATTACAAACAAGATCAAGGTCCTTCCCCATCATAAGCACATTCTTCATTGCAGGGGATAATTTTAAATGAAGATCACAATTATAGAATGTTTTTTTTTAAATTGCAAAATGAAATATGCTCTCTATTCAATAATTAAATAAAAAAACGGTTTCAAAACTTTAGTGACAATACACTTGATTTATTTTTTTAGAAGCATTGCCTTCCTTATTTACTTCATATTTTATTTTCAGAATATTAAAATACAGGTCTTAAGCTTTTTAAAAGCCCATCAGTAGATATGAAGTGTTTTAATTAGTCTTGGGGATAATGCAAACTTGCAAAAAAAAATGCTAGTAACATTTCTAGCAAGATTAGGTCAGTAAACTTAAGTTATACTTCAGTATGAAATATACTGATAAGTCTACCTAGAGTTTTATCCGAGTACTGCAGGTTAATTCCCTATAATTCAGTGGTGAAATTCAATTTTTTGTGTGGGTGTGGCTTGGTGGGCGTGGCAGGGGAAGGATACTGCAAAATCTTCATTCGTACCCCACTCTGGGTAAGGCTACTGCAAAATTTCAGCTAGAGGTAGAGGGATCAGCTAGAGGTGGTATTTACCAGTTCTCCGAACTACTCAAAATTTCCACTACCAGTTCTCTAGAATCTGTCAGACCCTGCTGAATTTCACCCCGCTATTATTAATAAAATTTCTAAGGAGCTTCCAACTCTAGAGCAGAGTTTTCTTGAAAGTTAGTTTTTGTTATGTCCTTCAATTCTTAATCAAGCAAAAATAAGATTTAACTAGATCCTTTAGGAAGCACTAAAGTCACAATTTGTTCCAGTCTTTTCAATGGTAATTTCCCAACTGCATAGACGTATCTTTGCTTTCTCACTACTTATGCGTGAATGCAAACATTATTTATCCATGTTTAATTTGACTTTTGTTACAGAGTTTGGACAATTCTTCAGATTTGACAGGAGAGTGGGGAATGAAAGGCTATTCCTTGCAAACAGCTGGTCATTTATAGGACACAGATAAACATCCAAGTGTTTCAGTGACCCTCTAAAAGGATACAAATGACCAGCTGTCTGCAAGGAATATCCTTCCATTCTCCATTATCCTGTCAGAGCTGAAGAAGCTTCTTGGATGAGAAGCAAAACATTTTTTTAAAAAACCAAGAAAGTCCAGTTGCCTCCAGAAAAAACACCTTCGGGATAACCATGACCTGGATAACTGAGAATCTCTACAGATTTTCCAATTTTGTTATTCTAACTGTCTGACGGTCTGTCTTTTAAACTATGGAAGGATATTTAAACTATGGAAGGATGTTAATAGTTTTCCATAAGGCTTTTTAAGTGTGATAAATAACTATGTAGTGATGATAGGTAGGTAGGTAGAAAGAGAGAAAGATGGATGGAGAAAAAGTGAGATGGATAGCTAGACAAACAGACATCTATATCTTGTTTCTTAAAGTAGGGAGCAGTAAAAGCTCTTCTCTATTAACTCTGAATAAATAAAACACATACAAAGTTATAATCCTTTATGTATGTCAGGACATTTTAGGATGGTAAAGTGACTATCATCATTTTAAAAGACTATACATGGAACCAAGTGCCTTGTACAGATTATAGATTAATAGAGTTAAAAGGGACCTTGTAAAATCATTGAGCCCAAGCAGGAGACACCTGGCAAATGGCAGTCCAATCTCTTCTTGAAAACCTCCAGTGATGAAGCTCCCACAACTTGTGAAGGCAACTTCCGTTCCATTGATTGGAACAGTCCTTTGTAATATGTCTGGCTGTCTCTTCACCATATAAGGAAACACCATATTAAATCAATGACAATTTGTTTTGCTAGAAATTGTGCTTGGCATGTTTATAAATAGCACAACCATCCCAATGCTGGTATCTCCTGCCGTGGAAGAGATCCAATTATCAAAGTTGAATGGTGTTTTTTTTTCTCTTTACCTATTGGCTCTATTTACTCATTGGCCATGGAATGACAAGTCTACAAGAATAATCCTTCCTCAACCTTCTGCTCAATGGCCTGTACATTCATGTATAAGATGCTTTTGCAAGATAAGGAAGTTGAAAACCATTGGTTCAATCTATCCAGAGATATACCACAATAATAATAATAATAATAATAATAATAATAATAATAATAATAATAATAATAATAATAATAATAATAATAATAATAATAATAATAATTTAATTTTATATCCCGCTCTCTCTCCCCAAGGGGACTCGAGGCGGGGCACAGGCAATTAAAAATACAAATAAGACCACCGACAAAATACAAAATACAAAATTAAAAATGAATTAAATTGATCCTGCGCTAAAACCCATAAACTAAACTAAAAATTACCCCTAAAACCCCTAACCTAAAAAGAGACTACCCAAGGCCGGCCAGGCGAAAAAAGTGTGTCTTTAATTTTAAGCGGAAGGAGCAGAGGTCCGTGGTTGTCCTGATATCGGGGGGAAGGTCGTTCCAGAGGGCTGGGCCCGCCACAGAGAAGGCCCTTCTCCTGGGCGTCGCCCGCTGACAAAGTCTAGTGGACGGCACCCGGAGAAGTCCCTCTCTGTGGGAGCGAATCGGCCGTGAGGATGTATGGGGCAGGATCCGATCCCGCAGGTAGCTAGGTCCCGAGCCATGGAGCGCTTTGAAGATGATAATTAACACCTTGAAGCGCACCCGGAAGACGACAGGTAGACAGTGCAGCTCGCGCAAGAGCGGTGTTACGTGGGCAAACCTAGAGGTGCCCATAATTGCTTGCGCGGCTGCGTTCTGGACCAACTGAAGCCTCCGGGTGCACCTCAAGGGGAGCCCCATGTAGAGAGAGTTGCAATAATCCAGTTGGGATGTCACGAGAGCATGAGTGACTGTGCGAAGGGCGTTCCGATCCAATAGGGGGCGCAACTGGCGTACCAGGCGAACCTGGTAAAACGCCCTCCTGGCCACGGCTGTCACTTGATCTTCCATGGACAGCCGGGTATCCAGGAGGACACCCAAGTTGCGCGCCCCATCCACAGGGGCAAGATGTTCGCCCCCTATGGCCAGAGATGGAATCATCTGGTTGAATCGGGCAGTCGGAAACCACAGCCACTCGGTCTTGGTCGGGTTGAGCAAGGTATAATTGTTCACAATTTATACTATAAAGCTCCAGCAATCTGACTGCAATTGTGTGAGTCAGAAAAGAAGCTGCAAAGTTCCTGAAGGGAAGAAAGCAATTTGTCTATACAGCTCATCAGTTCACAACAATCATAATGCTAGTATTTCTTGTCAGCACAGCAGTGTGACAGTCCCTAATGGTGGAAGGCCAGATCTTGTCTCTATAGAAAAATGAACACTTATAGAAACCAGCATTTTGATATCAAATAGGCATGAATGGAAAGTCTGATATGGATCAATCAGCATGGCAGGTAAAGGATGCAGGCTGATTATTGGCACAGATGTTGAACAAATCCTGTCAATTTCATTTTTGTGGACCTTCTAATGTATGCACTTTTGCTACAATATACACTCAGTGTGGTATTATTATTTTTTTGTCCAAAGATGTGAGAAATTGTTGGAAGAAATGTCCATCTGGGTTCAGTTCCAAGTGGGGAAAAAGACACTGGATTCATGGAGATTGCTTGGAAGGATGGTTTTAATGGTGGGCAGGACCACATGGTTTGAGGTCCTGGGCAAAAAGGCACATGGGTGAGATATAGATAGATAGATGATAGATAGATAGATAGATAGATAGATAGATAGATAGATAGATAGATAGATTGATTGATTGATTGATTTATACTCTCTAGTAAGCTTTCAATTTGAGCTTGAATTCTGATTGGTTGTCAGACTCCCATGTGGCCATGCAGGGGCAACTCTGTAGGCTGTCCTAAGTCCTAAGCTTGGTTGACTCTTGCTGGGTGATGATCAGAGGTGGTATTCAGCAGGTTCTGACCAGTTCTGGAGAACTGGTAGCGGAAATTTTGAGTTCAGAGAACCAGCAAATACCCCCTCTGACTGGCCCCGCCCCCATCTATTCTCTGCCTCCCAAGTCCCAGCTAATCAGGAGGAAATGGGGATTTTGCAGTAACCTTCCCCTGGAGCAGGGAGAGAATGGAGATTGTTACAGTATCCTTCCCCTGCCACATCCACCAACCACGTTCTCCAAGCCATACCACGCCCAACAAGCCACACCCACAGAACTGGCAGTAAAATAATTTGAATCCCACCACTGGTGATGATGTAATGAAAAGGCTTTGGGATTCCTATTATGGCTCTGCCTGAAGGAGTTAGATCTTTGTTATGTATAATAGACTGGCCCAGGCCTTAATGGCCCATTGACAAAAGGGGGGTTAGTCTCTGCCTCCCTTTTAGGGTAAATATTCTGCCTTTTTAATATTTCCTAAAATATCTCATTTTCAGGGAAGAGGGGTGGGTGCTAACTTCCTACATTAGAAATCCAAAATTTTCAATCGTGAAGGATTATCTTGCACTATTATTTCACAAATGAGTCAAATCGCACACGGCAAATAGCAGCAGCTCTTGTTGTCTAATTTGGAAAGGCTAAGCTCTAACAAACAACACCCTCACCTATGATATAACTCACAGGCCAAAGATAGAACCAGGATTGCTCAGAACTAAATTGTGGACTGTGCCTGAATGTGAGTTAGCAATCATTTTGGGATGTCAGTGCTGCAGACTAAGGGAAGGATCTCTTTTGGAGTGGAGGAGTCAAGGCACGCAACAGGAAACTTTCTTGATGAGGATCAATGAACCTGAAAGAACCATTTCTCTGTGAATGGACATACTCCATTCCCAAAGGAACTGTTCCAATCTGAGCAGGAAATTAAACGATATGATGGTAATCTCAACTCCATACACAACTTTAACAACGGTAGGGACAGGAGCAGAGTGAATCTTGTCAGATTGGGACAAATACCATTAGCCACACCTAAAAGAACCCTTGTTTTGACTTTTAGACAAATGTCTAAAACATTTCTTATATTTTGAATGACTACGCTTTTATGTTCCTACCTCAGAACTTCAACTTCCAAAACTCTCAACAATTGCCCCATTGCCTATAGCCGTGATGGTGAACCTATGGCACACGTGCCACAGGTGGCATGCAAACCACTGCACAGCTCAGCTCCACTGTGCATGCATGCGCACATATGCCTCTTACCGGCCAGCTGCCGTGCATGTGGAAAACATGCCCGCATGTGGGAAACGTTCCCGCATGCGGGAGGGCAGACGGGCACGAATGCACGGGGGGGGGGGGGAAGGCTGGAGTAAGGGGACGGGCAGTGCACCCCATTTTTGGTCCCCAGGAGGGTTCAGGGAGGCCTGCTAGGCCCAAAAGAGGCCGCTTGGTGTGTGTCTCATGCACGAGGGGAGCATGGGGTATCGCGCACACATGAGCAGGGTGCAGGGCCCGCAGGGGGAGGGTGTTGTACACACATTACATTATGGGTGTGGGCACACGTGCGCATGCTGTCATGCCCGCACCCACATTTTTGGCTTGCAAGGATAAAAAGGTTAGCCATCACTGGCCTACAGAACTGGAAAATCCCAACAAGTATTTTTTTCCCCCCATATAGCAGGAAAACCCAACCTTTTGGTGCCATTTCCTGGTCATCTCGTTTTTGCAAACCACATCTACAAACTGTAAATAAATCAATCAGATTACAATCATATTAACAGAGTTGGAAGGGACCTTGCAGGTCATCTAGTCCAACCCCCTGCCCAAGCAGGAGACTCTACATCTGCCTCTACCTAGGATTGAACTCACAACCTCCTGTTTTGGGAGGAGAGAGGTCCACCTCTCCTCCATTTTAGAAATGCTCCAGAAATCAACCCCTCCAAATTTTTGATACAAGATGACAAATCTAATCAGTAGATTAGAATAGAGCTGTGCATTCGATTTCACAATTCTTGGAACATTGGAAGAAAATATATTTGGAAGTATATACTTTGATAGAAAATGGCATTCAGAAATAGATACTTCAGCATAATTGTATATGAATATGAGATATAACTAACCAACCAACTGCTTAGGCAGCTTCTTAAATGCACAAATTGACCAGAAATTGATTTATGGGGAAAACAGTCAAAGGTGACACACTCTAAAAACAGACTTTTCTTATTCTTAGCTGAACCAACATTGAAAGCTAATTTGTTCATGTTAGTTTGAATACACAGCCCTCCATTAATGAAGAAACATTTAATAACTAGAATAACCACAATCATTTGGATGGGATGAATCACCCATCTAAGGACACTATTTACATATTTTACCTGAATGTTACGTCTGGAAATCCTTGTGGCTGAGTGGATGGGTAGGTGACATTGGCACCCCATCATAGTCATTTGATTTATAATATACCAGAGGCAGTATTCAACCAGTTCTGACAGGTTCTGGAGAACCGGTAGCAGAAATTTTGAGTAGTTAGGAGAATCGGCAAATAGGCTGGCCCCGCCCCTTCTGCTTCCCAGCCTCCCAGCTGATCTTCTTTTGTTGCCCTGAACAGGAGAACGGAGCTGGAAAGCAGGTTACTGGTGGGGAGGGAATGGGGATTTTGCAGCATCCTTTCCCTGCCATGCCCACAAAGCCACACCCACAAAGCCAGACCACGCCCACAGAACCGGTAGTTTTTTTTTTTTTAATCCCACCACTGATTATAACTGATTCCCACCTAACAGCAATGTGATATGTGAATTCACTGTACCTTAGCCACAATACCTTGTGGAGAACCCTGCAAGTCTACTGCCCTGAAAATATATTTATTCACATGGATTTCTGTCTGAGTGGCGCAGGGAAAGACCTTGGTGAAAACATTTGCAACCAACCACGGAGCAATTGTTTTCCTATAAAGGAGCCTTGTGGGCAGAAATTCCATCACAAGCTGTCATCCTGGGGTGAAATACACACATGCGGTTGTGCGCCTGCTTTTCAAATATTACTTGTCTTTGTGTTTTAATTCCCTCCCTGCTTTTCCATCGGGCCCACAACTTAAATTGGCGTTTTCCATTTACCTCTTTCCCGAAGTCTAATTGCTGGAGAAATAACAGTAGGGAATTAGCACGCATATGTGTTGTAAATGAACTGATCTTTATTTAAGTGGGCTGGGGGAGTGACAGCATGCCTTTCCAGAAAGAAAGAATGCAAATATCTTCAGCATATTCATTCCTATCATGTCAAAGCCTCTAGCAGGAGAAAAGGATGGCTCTTTTTTCTTTCGGATTTCTTTCTTTTTTTGCACCCCCCTCCCATCTCTTCCTCGTACATTTTTGTTCCAGGCAAAAGATACACAAGACAGATGATAAGCAATATCTTAACTCTCCTCCAACACAAAACAGTACACCGCCCGATCCATCAAAAGCCGGTAACTGACATTTGAACAACGTGCTGCAATTAATCCACAGAATTGCCATTTAGGAACATAAATCTCTATCAGCGAATAGCCCCATGCAAATGCATTATTTCTCCATCCAGACAGATCTCAGCATCTACAATGGCAGAAATCCATAAGGACTTTTAATCTAAATACAGCTACTTGTATTTCTGAATGTTTTGCTTTTAATATCAGCCAGTTTTGTGGGGCTCCCGTTGAGGTGCACTCGAAGGTTACAGTTAGTCCAGAATGCGGCCGCGCGGGTGATTATGGGTGCCTCAAGGCAATCCCATATAACACCTTTCCTGCGCGAGCTGCACTGGCTACCTGTGGCCTTTCAGGTGCGCTTCAAGGTGCTGACGACCATCTTTAAATCGCTCCATGGCTCGGGGCCTAGCTACATATGCGACCGCCTCCTGCCCCATACATCCCTTCGTCCGCTCCGCTCCCACAGAGAGGGCCTTCTCCGGGTACCGTCGGCCGGGCAATGCCGGTTGGCGACGCCCAGGGGAAGGGCCTTCTCTGTGGCGGGCCCAGCCCTCTGGAACAACCTACCCCCCGATCTACGGACCACCTCGGACCTCCACCTCTTCCGCCAGCGTCTCAAAACGTATTTATTCCAACAATGGTCCTAACAAGGAGAAGGGCGGGGTATAAATTTAATAAAATAAATAAATAAATAAATAACAAGTCGGCCTAGCATAACCCCCCGTTTCTGACTTTTATCTGTATAAATTTTAATTCTTAGGGTTTTATAAGGGTTTTTAGCACGGGATATAATTTAATAGTTTTTTAATAATGTATTTTGTAATTTTGTATGGTTTTTAATATTGCTTGTGCCCCGCCCTGGGTTCTTGCAAGGAGAAGGGCGGGGTATAAATTTGAAAAAAAATAAAATAAATTGTACTAGATCTCGTAAAAGACCAAGATTATTTTATAATGAATAACCGTTCTGTTTCTAAAAGTAGGACAGAACTTGTCATGCCCCAGCATATAACTTTTATATACTGTTGTTGTTCTCTACCCCCATCTAGTGGCCAGAGGGACAAATATGCCCCAGCATACAATCTTTATATACTGTAGTTGCTCTCTCGCCCCATCTAGTGGCCAGAGAGACAAATACCAAGTATATTGTTTGAAACTGACCTCACCGCTTTACCCATCAGCCCATACTCTCAAAACAAGTCCATGCTTGGAAGCCAGACTCCATTTCCTTTAGCATTTGGAGAAGGCAGAAGCACAAAGAAGAATCCATCTTAATCTGTGGCAAATGGCCAACCAAGAACAAGCCCACATCCCATACACAGAGCATCGCTGGGGAGATTAAAATTGCTTGTATTTATTCACTGTTATGTTCAGCAGTAATTTAGTACTGTCTATCTTGTATTTGGTTCTCATTGTATATCCCTATTTTCACCAGTTTCGCCATATCCTGTTCTTTCAATAAAGCATTCAAATCTACACCCACATTCTGTTTTATCGGAGGATGAGTGGGTTTAGCTGCATGTCGAGCTTCACACAGACTAACGTGCAGTGAGGACAGAACAGATCTATACAATTTGCTCCATTGGGCATAAAAAAATGCCTTGGAAAAGCTGATACTTGTGACAGAAGAGCCACCGCTGGTAGCAAAGCGCCACCCTAGCTCTGAGGATAAAAGGCAGGGGCCAGAGATGAATAGGTGTGGCAGACCACTATCCATCTCCCTGGCAGAGAGACTGATTAGCCTGCTGTGAGAGAGAGAGAGATACTTTTGCCGGGGCTGCTGGCACTCCTATTAAAGGAATCATTGATTTAATTACAGAGGGTTTGTCATGTTTGGGAGCCAGATCAGAACAGATAGTCACTAAGCAACCAGTCATAAGCCAAGGACTACCTGTGTTTTAATAAAATCAACTCAAGTCAAACAAGTCAACTCAAGTCAAATCAAGTCAACTCAACTCAACTCAAGTAAACTATATAGAGATCCAGTTTGTTGCAGTTTTTAAGGCACCAGGCTAGAAACCAGGAAAACCATGAGTTGTAGTTTTGCCCTAGGCAGAAAGACAGCTCGGTGACCTTGGGCCAATCATTTCCATTCAGCCCTAGGAATGAAGTAAGGGCAAATCACTTCCAAAAATCGCTTGCTAATAAAACTTCAGGAACTAATCCAGGCAATCATTAGGAATCAATACTAACTTGAAAGCAGAGGAAAAACAAACAAACAAACCCCAAATTGTGTCACTAACACATTCATTAGTTGATTTACTTCAGGTGCCTCTTCCCATGTCATAAAAGAAACTGTTTGCACAAACTCATGGCCACAAGAAATCACAATTTCACTTGGTTCATCACATTCATACCCACAGTCAATAATTGCACCTGAGATCTGTTCACCATTATCTGTTTGCTGAATCTCCGCACATTGCTAAATGTGCACTTTAAAGTACTGTTTCTTGATCAATAATTGATTTTTACAAAGTAGTAATGGCAATTTCCACCTTAGGTTTGGCCAACTCACAGTGACAGAGTTGGGAGATACGATCTAAAGTGGCAAACAGTCTGGCCAGTAAATGCAGAGTGTGGAAGGAAGATACTGGAGAGTGTTGATGGTTCACAAACCACAGTTTAAGAACAGTTTAAGTATAAGGTTCCTGCCTATGCAGGGGGTTGGACTAGAAGACCTACAAGGTCCCTTCCAACTCTGTTATTGTATTATTATTGTATTATTGTATTATTGTAATTGTTTGTTTATAACATTGGTCTGACTTGATGTCTAATGTTGTCCACATGTGATGACTCTGGACATGGCACAGAGGCAACACAGGCAGCTTACAGTTCAAATCACCCCTTTATTGCTCCAAATTGCCCCAAATCCTCCCACATTTCTGACAATTCCCAGAGTGAAGTGGGATTTGCCAGAACACACACACACCTCCAGCAACCTCTGGCTGCAAGTAGTCCAGCACAATACTGTGAGCACAACAGCTGCAAAGCAAGAAATCCAGCAAGGCAAGTCAATGAATTCAGGAAGCAAAGGACCAAGGCAAAATCTAGAAAGCTGGAAAGAATGTAAAGAATCCAAGAAAGTTCAAACGTCGGCAATATCACTCAACATTCCGTAAATTCAGTGTTTGTTCCTGACAAATGTCCCTCTCCACAGTGTCTTCTTAAGTTTCAGTCCCCAGGTGTGCCTTGTGAAGAGGGGTGGGGCACTCTCCTCCTGAATAGTCAGGTCAGTCTCTGCTGTTCTTGCTTTCTCTCCACTCTCTGTGCTCGAGGATCAGGAGGGGGTGGTTCTTGCTCATCTCCTGAGCTCTGTCTCTCATGTTCCCTGCTTAGCCTCTCTTGGTCATCCTACCCCCATTCTTTCCTGCCTACAAGCCGTGCCAATCCGGAAAGGCTTGACCCATTTTCTTCCAAAGCCAACAAAACCACCCCCTCAATCTGCACTGGCTCCAGTTCCAGCTCATTTTCCTCTGCAGATTCAAGCTCTGACTGAGGCATGACACCACTTTACGTTCTTTGCATATATCACTGTTCTGCACATGGCTATATTTAGCAGAGTGAGTCAAATGAAATCATAAAATCAAATGAAAAGAAACAAACAAAGAAAACAAATTTGACAAGTCAGTTGCCATTTGTATTAGTTCTCACCACACTTCAATATCTTTGAAAAGATGGCGATTTCTAGCCTAGAAAGGCTAGATCTCTCTGTTTAGATCTCTGCCAGATTGATGAAGTATAAAATCAAAAAAATCTCTGTCCTATTCATGGGCCTAGATTGGCATCAGGAATCAACCTTAGGATCAGAGGTGGGATTCTGTCGATTTGGACAGGTTCGCCTGAACCAGTAGCGGAAATCATGGCTGGCCCCGCCCATCTGTTCCAGCTCTATGGCATCCCATTTAGGCCCCCTTTTTTTAGCCAAAGCACATGCACATTTTTAATCCTCACTCTATCCTCTTCCCTCCAAAGCTCCTCCCACATTGCAAAGCTAACTGTAGGTCTTACTGCTCACTTTATTATTAAGTGCAGTAGAAGTTGAGAATTTCTGCCAGATGTTCTGTCTTTTCCATAGTTTTCCATAGTTCACCAAAGACTATATTATTTTAAGTGACTCTTTTCTGCCTTTACAAAAGCATCTGCAACAGCCTAATGGAGAAGATAAGAAGAACAGTCTTGATCCCTTCAAATGTACAGTTTCCATCATTTCATGGAAGGTTTAATGATTTGACTTTGGACATCCAAGGCTGCAAAATGAGGTACACACTGAACTACATCAGAGCAAAACATTATAAAAAGGCAGGAGAATGTCTGTCTGTCTGTCTGTCTGTCTGTCTGTCTGTCTGTCTGTCTGTCTGTCTGTCTGTCTGTCTGTCTGTCTGTCTGTCTGTCTGTCTATCTATCTATCTATCTATCTATCTATCTATCTATCTATCTATCTATCTATCTATCTATCTATCATCTATCTATCATCATCTATGAACCACAGTGGCACAGTGGCTAGAGTACAACACTGCAGGCTACCTCTGACTACTGGCTGCCTCCAATTTGGCAGTTCAAATCTCACCAGGCTCAAGGTCGACTCAGCCTTCCATCCTTCCAAGGTGGGTAAAATGAGGGTTCAAATTGTTGGGGGCCATATGCTGACTCTGTAAACAGCTCAGAGAAGACTGAAAGCATTGTGAAGCGGTATATAAGTCTATTGATCACTATATAAGTGATCTATCTATCTATCATCTATCTATCTATCATCTATCTATCTATCTTGAACATACCTACATTAAATAACTTTTCTCTCTGTCTCTTTATCTCTTTTGCACACACACAGAGGAATTGTTAGTGGCTTTTCCTGTTGTTTTTGGTACGGAAGAGAGACATGCCTATTTGTCTTCAGCATGAGTCAGGTAGTAGCATAGGTAAAATCATTCATGTTTCATCAGGACGAGCTATTATTTGATTGTTGTTAATCATTATCTTTTTCTTTTCTCCTTTGTATGTTCTATTGGTGGTCATTTGGAAACTACCAACTCAGGAAAATAAAATAAAAACAATCTATGCTGTTATATAGTGTGACAAGAGGTCCTCAATCTTTATATATATAAAAATGGCTGTGTGTGTCTTCCAGCATAATTCTGGAATGCCTCAAGCAATTTCAACTAAACTTGGTACACAGATGACTTAATCTCTGGAAAAAAATACTGTGGGGGTAAGACACCCCTAACACCCTTCAGAGTATGTGTTCTGTTAAGATACAGCCTATTGTGCCTTAAAATGGCTTCTACTACACTGCCGTAAAATGGATTCTACTGTACTGTGTAGTGGAGTTGCCATGGTAATGGCTTCACAGTATTCCACAAGGGGGCTCCCTCTGGTAAGGGGGAAAATCCAACATTAGAAATTACATTTGATCCGGACATTTTTGCCCTATACATAAATACCCGGGCAACGCCAGGTTATCAACTAATTGGAGATAAAGAAGAAAATAACAGAAATATTATTGGAGCTTGGGGAATAGCGGGGAATGCTAATAATCTAATGCAACCCTTACAAAAAGTTCCTAAGTCAAATGTACTCCTTAGACTGAGCAACTAGATGAATTTCAAGTACATTTCTTGACCATTTGGCCTGAACCTTTTAAGCTTTCCATTATATTCTCTTTCTTATAATTAGATTATATTACCATAGGAAACAATCAGTAAGACCAGGGCTATTGACTACTGATGAAAAGTAATTATTACCCTGGTGCTAGCAATTTTTAAATCATTTACAGCTGACTATGCACGTTTGATGATTGATATCTCATATGGACCAAGGCTCTTATACAGAGGTGACACAAAGGGTCTTTTGGCACCTGAAAGCCTACAATATATATCATGGCATTAGAATTTTTGGATTACAGTCCACCTTAGTAGATGTAGTTACTAAACTGCCTAGTTCACAAAAGCCTATGCCAAAATCAATCTGCTTGGCCCTCCAGAAAATATTAGAATGGTATTTGAAGATGTGTGAATTCTTCTGAAACATTATTGGTTGGTGTGATAGGGTTTGCAGTGTGACATTTGTATAATTTTTGATACTCTCTGTCTTAAATATGATGGATGAGTGGTAAGATAAAGATAAAGGTTCCCCTCACACATATGTGCTAGTCGTTCATGACTCTAGGGGGCGGTGCTCATCTCCGTTTCAAAGCCGGAGCCAGCACTGTCCATAGACATCTCCGTGGTCATGTGGTTGGCATGACTAAATGCTGATGGCACATGGAACGGTGTTACTTTCCTACCAAAGTAGTTTTTCTGCTTCCATTTTTACATGTTTTCGAACTGCTAGGTTGGCAGAAGCTGGGACAAGTGGCGGGAGCTCACTCCATTACACGGCACTAGGGATTCAAACTGCCGAACTGCCGACCTTTCTCATCAATAAGCTCAGCTTCTTAGCCACACTGAGCCACTGTGTCCCTTGAGTGGGGGCATATGTTTTGTTGTATCTTCACTCACCCAATAGTGGGATCCTTCCAGTTTAACAACTGGTTCGGTGATTGCGTGCTGCATGCATGAGCACAGTTTGGAGAATTTACTTTCCACATTACTGCTGTGGAGGAAAACAGCTGAGGTATGGCAATCCATTCTGTCACTCGACTCAGCTGAGAAGATACAGGTAAGTAAAGCACAGGGGTGGGCCCACTTGCTCGTCGGAGCGAACCGGTTCGCTCCCAGCTGATCGTTGGAGCTACCGGTTCACACGAACCGGTCAGAACTGGTAGAATCCCACCCCTGCACTCACCCATTTCAAACATAAGATTGGGACCTTCAAAAATTATACAAAATGCATTGCTGCTTCTGCTTCTTTGCAAGAGCAAAGAGAACATGCCAACCGTTCAATTAAAAAACAAATTGAAATGACATAATTTTATAGCATCTTTTGTTTCCAACGAGAGTTTCAGGAAGTCAGAAATGATTTTTCAAAAATCCAAAGAGAGTCTTTTCCATTCATACGCAGAAAGACCTGGACAAGGAAGAGGCATTGTAAGTATAGCCACTAATCATAAAAGCTCTACTTTCCCTAGTGGCATGCTTTGTCAATTTCAATTCCTCATCATTTCCTCATTTCTGCTGGGAGGAGAGCTGATTAGATTGCATTGCTAAATCCAAATGCATGCGATGTTATGCTGCTAGCTAATGGCCATATATTTTTGGAGGGGGATTGTCAAATTGTATGATTTAGCTATTTCTTGTTTTCAAATAGCATCCTGGCCATTGATAAACCTTAATGGAATTAATAAGCCTGGTCTAGTAATTGGAATTTGAGAAAAAAAGAGGAACAGAGAGAAAGAATTAAAAATATGCCATTTTAGCTCCTGGCTCAGTGCAAGCCACTCACAGTGACCTCAATATTTATGTATTTAGGAAATATTCCTAGCTGCCTACGAAATGTATGGGGATTTTTATGAGTACAGTATATAATAATATAAATTCATATATATTGGGCAATGGGTAATTTTTACAGATGCATTAGGATTTAAGATGATCCTAATTCATACTTTTATTGTATGTTGTAAGTTAAAGGTAAAGGTTCCCGTCCCATACAAGTGCTAGTCATTTCCAACTCTAGGGGGCAATGCTCCTCTCCGTTTCAAAGCTGAAGAGCCAGCCCTGTCTGAAGATGTCTCTTTGGTCATGTGGCTGGCATGACTAAACACCGAAGGCACACAGGACATTGTTACCTTCCCACCAAAGGTGGTCCTTATTTTTCTACTTGCATTTTTACATGCTTTTGAACTGTTAGGTTGGCAGAAGCTGAGACAAGTAATGGGAGCTCACTCCGTTACCTAGTGCTAGGGATTTGAACCGCCAACCTGCCAACCTTTCTGATCGACAAGCTTAGCCACTGAGCCACCGTATCCCTTGTTAAATTGTATGATTTCGCTATTTCTTGTTTTCAAATACTCTGTTTCCCCCAAAAACGACATCCCCGGATAATAAGCCCAATTGGACTTTTGAGTGCATGCGCTAAAATAAGCCCTCCCCTGAAAATAAGCCCTTCCCCAAAATATTGCAGCACAGCAGTAGCCATGAGGTGACCATGCTCGCCGCCTCCTGCACCTCAAAAATAATAAGACCTCTCCAAAAATAAGGCTAAGTGCTTATTTTGGGGGTCAAAAGAAAATAAACATGGTAGCATCCTTGTCATTGATAAATCTTAATTAATGGAATTAATAAGCCTGGTATAGTACCGTAATTGGAATTTGAGAAAGAGAGAGGAATCAAGAAAAAGAATTAAAAATATGTCACTTTAGCTCCTGGCTCAATGCAAGAAATTCACAGTGACCTCAATATTTATGTATTTAGGAAGTATTCCTAACTGCCTATATTTTAGGAAATATTTTAGGTTTTCTGAGTATGGTACATAATAATATAAATTCATATATATCATGCAATGGGTAATATTTGCAGAAGCATTGGGATTTAAGATGATCTTAATTCAGACTTTCATTGTATGTCATAAGTTAAAGTATGGCAAATACAGAACATCCTGATTCTCTGCTCCTGATGACTTTTGAATAAACTTCTCCGCCTCTTCCTTTTTTTCTATGGCACATTGCTGATGGCTTATTACTGCTGTAACTACATTGTATTCATTCACTCTACAATAGCTTCTCGTTTGGAATTTAAAACTCCATTGTGCCTTTTCAAAAGGTATTCTAAGAACCTTATGGTCTGATAGGGTATTGTTAATAGTTCAAAACACGCTTCCCTCTAAACTGCATTGTATGTGAAATAGCATCGTGTAATCCATGTATATGCACTTACATATGTGCCATCATGCCATTATATGCCTGCATAGGGCAAGGAGCAGTTGATAGGAGGGAAGGGGGGGGGAAAGGAAAGGGTATGTATGTATGTGTGTATGTGTGTATGTGTGTATGAATGTATGTATGTATGTATGTATGTATGTATGTATGTATGTATGTATGGAAGGAAGGAAGGAAGGAAGGAAGGAAGGAAGGAAGGAAGGAAGGAAGGAAGGAAGGAAGGAAGGAAGGACTTCATTCTTCAAGATTCAAGCATCAGTAGAAAAAGCTTGTGCCTTTAAAATAAAAAAAATATAGGCCATTCAGAAATTTATGTTCTAGTGATATTGGATAACAAAGCAAAAGTCAGAGAAATCATGTTTAACAAAATGTATTTCCACAATTGCACAGATCAGGTCAGTCCTTAGCAGAATCCACAGATTATGCAAATATTCTTGTTGAGTCCCCAAGCCTATGTCCCAGACAGCTCGTCTGGTAACCTATGAGTCACCGCATTCCGGAGCTGAGCCAGCAGCTGCAGTGATTAACAGAGACAAGCTGTCTGGAATCTGTCTGGAAAGGAGTCACAATGTTGCAATTGCATTGCTAGGAGTTTCCTGCCTGGTAACTCTATATAAGAGGTTGCCAGAGAAGAAACCTTGCCAGTTGAATCTTGTGTGTGTTGTAAATAGTGTGAATAAACGTTCCTGTTGTTTTGACCATGCCTGAGTCGGAATCCTTTGTCTGATCTAACACTGGCGATGAAGGTGGGATTCAGGCCGTGGCCTTAGAACGCAACGGGTAACGAATACTTCAACAACAGAGCGCAGCGCGACGCACAGCCTCACCATGGCTACGGCGACAATGCCTCCGTTTGCACCGTTCGACCCGATGAAGGAACAATGGGCTTCCTTCTTAGCCCGGTTCGAGTGCTTCTTGATAGCCAGCGACTACGGCAAACTCGCGCCTGCCAGGAAGCTGAGCCTATTCCTCCAGTGCGGCGGCCCTGAATTGTTTGCTACCGCCCGAACCATAGCAGCACCCGCAGCGGTGCACGAAGTGCCGTGGGACGATCTCCTGGGCTGCCTGAGAGCACACTACGCGCCGGCGCCTTCCCGCATAGCGCATCGCTATGCATTCAGGCAATGTGTGCAACAGCCGCAACAGTCGGTAGCCGAGTTCCTGCAGAAATTGAGAGCGACCGCAATCCCCTGCGATTTCCCTGCTGGCTTCCTGGAGGAATCCCTACTGGAGCAGTTTGTATGCGGCGTAAGAGACATCCGCCTAAAGCGCCGCTTGCTTTCAAAAACTGTCCTGACTCTCGAGCAAGCGGTGGAAGAAGCACGCGTGACAGAATTGTCGGAGATCTCCACATCCGACATGGGCCGCGCGCGCCCTCCTCTTTTCCCCACTCCGCGAGCGTGTCTGATAGACGAAATAGCGCCGCTGGATGAGCTGGAGGAGGAAGACCGTGGGGACTGCATGAGGGTGACCGGGCGCGTGCTGAATCGCGCATTCACACCGCAGCAGAAGTCCGGGAACTGCCTAGGCTGCGGAGGGGCCCACCAGAGACCAGAGTGCCCATTCAAGGCATCGGTGTGCCGCAGATGTGGCAGGAAAGGACACCTAGCAGCTGTGTGCCGTGCTGCCACTCCAGCGACAACGCCAGCTGCCGCCTCCAGAACCGTTCCACCAGGACATTGAGGGTCGCAGAAGTGTTCAGGACACTACCAGCCACAGCCGACCGACTGCTTCGCGCTGGCGGAGATGCCCCCAGCTCTAAGCTACGACCAGGCAGAGAGTAGGAGACTGTCAACAGTGGTTTGCTTAGAGGGGGTGGGGGTAAAAATGGAAATAGATTCAGGGTCCTCTAGATCACTCATGTCCTGGGCGCATTTAGTTAAGCTTTGCCCCAAGCTCAGGAAGCGGGATCTCGGCCCCACAGCGACGATCCTGAAAGATTACCAGGGCTCACAAATTCCCATTCTAGGTCTGCACAGAGTGAGAGTAGACTACGGCCCCTTCCACGGATCCCTTCCCATCCTGGTAGTGGCCAAACCCCTAGCTGCCTTGATCGGATTGGACTGGTTTCCAGCCTTGGGACTGTCAGTCCAAGGAGTACACAGCGTGCCAGCCAGTTCTCCGGTAGACGAAGTAATCAGAGAGTTCAACGACGTCTTTGATGGCAGCTTAGGAACGTACAACGGCACTCCAGTTTCCCTAAATTTGGACCCCCAGGTTGCTCCAGTCCGCTTGAAGGCCCGCAGGCTGCCGTTCGCGCTGAAGCCCAAGGTTGAAGCGGAATTGGATCGATTGGTGGCGCAGGGCGTGCTCGAACCCGTCAATCAGGCGAAATGGGAGACCCCAATTGTGGTCCCCATTAAGCCCGACGGGTCCGTGAGGATCTGCGCCAACTATAAGTCGACGATCAACCTCGGGCTTCAGGCGAACCCATACCCGGTTCCGGTGGTGCAAGACCTACTCCACTCATTGGGACGAGGTCGAGTGTTCGCGAAACTGGATATGGCGCAGGCCTACCAACAGCTCCCGGTGGATGACGAGGCTGCGGAAGCGCAGACCATCGTGACCCACCGTGGGGCTTTCCGCTGTCGCCGTCTCCAATTCGGCGTGTCCGTAGCCCCGGGGATCTTCCAGAGCCTCATGGAGCGACTGCTCCATGGGCTCCCTGGCGTTGTACCGTATTTTGACGACGTCCTGATTGCTGCTTCCAGCATATCAGAACTCGCCAAAACGTTACGGAAGGTCCTCAGAGTTTTCAGGGGCGCGGGTTTAAAGTTGAAACGCAGCAAATGTACGTTTGCTGCGCCTAGGGTGGAATTCCTGGGTTTCATGATTGACGCCCAAGGAATTCACCCAACCCCCTCCAAGGTCGAGGCCATCCAAAAGGCCCCCACTCCTGCCTCCAAAACGGAGCTGCAGGCATTCCTCGGCCTTTTGAATTTCTACGCGCCGTTTATTCCCCATAAGGCATCGCTAGCCGAGCCGCTGCATCGGTTGCTCGACCGATCCGCGGCCTGGCACTGGGGCAGCCGCGAAGCACACGCGTTCGCGGCTGTCAAAGCCATGCTCACGTCAGATGCGGTACTAGTCCAGTACCATGACAGGCTTCCTCTGACGCTTGCGTGCGATGCCTCCCCTTTTGGCCTGGGGGCTGTCCTTAGCCACGTCTTTCCAGACGGCTCGGAAGCCCCCATTGCTTTTTACTCCCGGACAATGTCTCAAACGGAGAGAAACTACAGCCAAATCGACAAGGAGGCTTTGGCTGTAGTGTCCGGGATTAAGAAGTTCCACAATTACCTCTATGGGCGGACCTTTTCTGTTGTCACGGACCATAAGCCGCTCCTTGGGCTATTGGCCGGTGACCGTCCGACACCCCCCATCCTGTCGCCCAGGATGACCCGCTGGACGGAATTCCTGGCAGCATATGACTATACGCTGCTATACCGTCCTGGCAAGCAGATAGGGCATGCTGATGCCCTAAGCCGCTGCCCTCTCCCGGGGCCGGATCCGGCCCCTGTGCCTGCTCTCTCTGTCCTGATGGTCGCGGAGTCGGACTTGCCCCTGTCCTCTTCCGCCGTTGCCGCTCACACCCGCGCAGACCCCGTCCTCGCCCAGGTCTGCCGATGGGTGCTGAGGGGCTGGCCTTCGGGCAGTGTGGCTGAAAACTTTCGGCCTTACAAGTCACGCCAGCTGGAGCTCTCGCTCCATTGCGGGTGCTTGTGTTGGGGAGATCGGGTCATCGTCCCTTCCCCTCTCCGGCACATGGTTCTTCAGTCGCTCCATGCCAACCACCCAGGCATCGTCCGTATGAAGGCATTGGCCCGGAGCTATGTCTGGTGGCCCGGCATGGACGCTGAAGTGGCGGAATGGGTGGCCGCCTGCTCCTCCTGCCAATCGTCCCGGCCGGCCCCGCCGGTCTCCCCGCCGAGGGAGTGGGACGCCCCCAGGTGCCCATGGTCCAGGCTCCACTTGGATTTCGCGGGTCCCTTCCATGGCCAGAATTTCCTCGTGGTGGTGGATGCGTTCTCACGCTGGGTGGAGGTGATTCTCATGGCTTCCACCACAGCGGAGAGCACGGTGCGTGCCTTGCGCCGTCTGTTTGCGACCCACGGGTTGCTGGACGTCGTTGTGTCCGACAACAGACCCCAATTTCAATCCTCCACCTTCTTGGACTTTCTGGCCACCCAAGGGATCCGCCACGCGCCGGTCGCCCCTTATCACCCGGCGTCTAATGGACGCGCGGAACGAGCCGTGCGCTCAGCCAAGGAAGCCTTGGCCCGTTTGGATAAAGGGGACTGGCAGGCAAGGGTGGCCGTCACACCTTGCCCAGCCACAGGGAAAAGCCCCGCGGAGCTCTTGATGGGCCGACGCTTGCGGACCACTCTGGACAGACTGCACCCCGATTACGACGGGTTGCAGAGGGGCAACCTGCAGATTCCCACTCCTCGTTTATTTGAAATTGGGGACCTGGTTTGGGCAAGGAACTTTTCAGGGGAGCCGCGATGGATTGCCGCAACCATTTTGGACGTAACCGGACCCTGTTCTTACAGAGTCGGCCTTCAGGATGGATCCGAGTGGCGGCGCCACCTGGATCAACTGAGGCGCCGCCTGCCCGAAACAGCAGTCACCACGCCAGGCCGTTCCTGCCCGTTGGCCCCCGTTGGGCCGTTGTTCTCTGCTCAAGCCGAGCAGTTGTTTGGAACCCCGGAGTCCCTAGCCAGTCCAGACCTCGTATCGGCGGGAACAGCACGGGGAGACCGCCAGGACCTCACAGCCCAATCTGACTCTCAGCTGGGGGCCTCGCCCATCGGGGAACCACCCTACCAGAATAATACTCGCCAGCAAATGCCAACTACCTCAAGCCCGGTCGCCACGCCCCCTCACCCGGACTTGCTAGGGTCGCCATTGCCGCCTACGGCGACTCCACCTCCGAGGGCAGGCCGCGATGACATAGGCGAAGGCTCCGTGTCCCACAGGGAGGAGCCTCCTCAAGAACTAAGGCGGTCAGGGCGGACCCGACACCGCCCCGCCTATCTGAACGACTATGCGTGCGCATGTACTGTGTTGGACAGAGAACCTAGACACATGCGCACTGACTATGGGGGAAGGAGTGTTGAGTCCCCAAGCCTATGTCCCAGACAGCTCGTCTGGTAACCTATGAGTCACCGCATTCCGGAGCTGAGCCAGCAGCTGCAGTGATTAACAGAGACAAGCTGTCTGGAATCTGTCTGGAAAGGAGTCACAATGTTGCAATTGCATTGCTAGGAGTTTCCTGCCTGGTAACTCTATATAAGAGGTTGCCAGAGAAGAAACCTTGCCAGTTGAATCTTGTGTGTGTTGTAAATAGTGTGAATAAACGTTCCTGTTGTTTTGACCATGCCTGAGTCGGAATCCTTTGTCTGATCTAACAATTCTGTAGTGTGTGTGTGTGTGTGTGTGTACATACACATGCACACACACACACACACACACACACACACACATTGTTATTGGGTGGATTTTATAGATGGGCCAGTTTTCCTCATTCAGGGATGTGCAAAATGGTCCTAAAATAATAATTATTGATTTATATAAGTAGGCCGCCCAATTCCAATTCAAAATGACATCAGAATAACATACAAAAGCAATACGAAATTACAATATAAATACAATACAATACAATACCACTTGGCTTTTTCATCTGATCTAGATGATGGCTCTGATGAGAGTCCACAGCAAGTGATTAGGTTTCCTTCCAAGCAGCCTAGCATCTTTCCTTCAGCATGGGGTCCAACATCTCCTGGCATTGGACACCCTACACATTTTAGTATCATTTGCAGATACGATGTCTATATTTTCATCCAATAGCTCATGAAAAACCTGATATCAGGCAGATGCCCAAGCAATTGGTTCCAGAGACTATAAACAAACCAGTAAATAAGGGGGATTTAAGCTTCAGTATTAGCTCAAGGAAAGAGAGTTAAAAGTGCAACATAAAAAGCATGCATACCAAGCAAGATAATATCTAAATCTCTTACAAGCTGCCAGGAGTTCCCTAATAATGGCAGCAGAGCTGCCCCAAAGGTGGCCAGTTTTCACAGGACCTAATGCTAGGTTTCATGCAGAAGCTTCCAACAAGCAACAACCCCAATTGGTGTTTTGTTTTATCAAAACCTGGCACCACGACTATGGGCTCTGACCTAGGCTTCCCAGAAGCATGACGGCAACCGCTCATCCCGATAAAGCCCCTTTTATTTAGTTTAAAGTGAATTCCTCTCCAGCAAAGTCCCGACCAACAGTCTTTCAAGAGATTTCACAACTACAGAACTTTCTCAGGCTTGGAGAGCTGCCAGGCCGATATTATCCAAACGCCATGCTGTAGCAGACAATACTTGGCAAGAAGTCAGGAACAGACATTCACTCTAATGAATTGAATTGATCGTCTCCTGCAAACTCCCCTCTCCTTTCGCTTCTCTTTATTCCCTATGGGAGGGGCCATTCACCGTCCACCTGTGCCTTTACTCTTGAGTTGACCCATGTTCCTTAGCTGTTTCCTTCTCCTGGCAGCTCTGCACATACACACACTGGGGACAGGTTCCAGCTGTTCTTCTGCCCCACTGGTGTCCAACTCTGAAGGCAGAGATGCCTGGCCTCCATCTCTGCTTCTGACGCAGAGCACTTGTCAGAGCCTTCTCCAGACTCCAGGACTGGCCCATGTTCCTCCCCAACCTCCTCACTGTCCAAATCTGCTGCCAGATCTGCTGGCCGCTGGCGGGCCACAACACTATGGTCATGGCACGGCAAGATCTTGACTGGTTGCCAGATGATTCTGGGATGGGAACTGAAAGCCGTGATTTTTCACGAGCAGGAAAAACTTTGAACGCATGTGAAAATTATCCCATCCCCTTCATTTTTCAGCAAGAGGTGCACTCGAAAGCTACAGTTAGTGCAGAATGCAGCCGCGCGGGTGATTACGGGAGCCTCTAGATGCTCCCACATAACACCGATCCTGCGCGAGCTGCACTGACTTCCTGTGGTCTTTCGGGTGTGTTTCAAGGTCTTGACGACCATCTTCAAAGCGCTCCATGGCTCGGGACCTAGTTATATGCGAGACCGTCTCCTGCCCCATACATCCCTTAGACCGATACGCTCCCACAGAGAGGGCCTTCTCCGGGTGCCATTGGCCGGACAATGCCGGCTGGCGACACCTAGGGGAAGGGCCTTCTCTGTGGCGGGCCCTGCCCTGTGGAACGACCTACCCCCTGAACTCCGCACCATCACCGACCTCCGCTTCTTCCGCCAGTGTTTAAAAACACACTTATTTCATCAAGCCGGCCTAACATAGCCTCCGCTGGGACTAATATTAGATAGTTTTAAATGGAGGATTTTAATTGGTTTTAGCGCAGGTTTTTGTTATTTAATAGGTTTTAAATTTGTGTATTTTGTACTATTTTTGTATGTTGTTTTAAATTCCTGTGCGCCGCCCTGGGTCCTTTTTGGAGAAGGGTGGGATATAAATTGAATAAATCTAAATCTAAATCTAAAAAGAGTGAAAAACAAGAAGGCTACCTCAGAATCAGTTTAAACTTTTCAAATTTTCTTAATATGAAGAAGAAATCAAAATATATTATTAACACTTCACAGTAATAATGCTTCACTGCATTGACATCATAGCTGGAAACAGAGAGGACCCAAGAATGATAATATTTCATTAGTCATCTCTTTCAGATTTGATCAGAAGCCATTGAGGTAGCAACTTAATTATCATCCGTACTGCACTTAAAGTTCAGAACTTGTCCTAATGTGGCTAAGAATTATGAGGTGCCCAGTGGCGGGATTTAAATAATTTAACAACCGGTTCTCTGCCCTAATGACCAGCTGGGTAGGCACGGCTCGGTGGTCATGTGACTGGGTGGATATGACCAACTCAATATCAGTCATGTCAATAGGCGCTTTGCCTTAGCTTTTACAATGTAATAAGGGTTAACTAGAGAGGCAGTTTCTGTAAGCAGAGCAATAAAGATTAGGCTAGAAATAACACCAGAATGTTTCCTTCCTGCCTTCCTTACAGGATTAGCCCCACTTAGTGATAAAAAAACAAAAAGATTTCTTCCAACAACCGGTTCTCCAAACTGCTTAGAAAGTTAACAACTGGTTCTCCTGAATAGGTGCAAACTGGCTGAATCCCACCATTGGAGGTGCCCATGGAAAATCCTAGGACAAATAATTACCTATCTCCTGAGACAATTCACGTTTTGGATTGCGTTTTAAAGAGAAACGGAGAGTATTGTTTTCAAAAATCTCTCATTTCCACACCAAAGCTTTTTTGCTTATTTATTTATGAAAGAAGAAGAAAAAATGAAAAGTTGAGGGCAACAATAGAAAGGTTCTGCCAGAATATCAGATGTGCTCTCAAAATTAGAATTTAATTCAAAGTGGGATTATATAAAACCACAGTAACCAGAAATATTCAAAGAAGCGACAGAAACATTTAGATGTTAGAATATCAAAGTAACATGTTCAGGATGCCCCTGTAGTATTAAATGTATTCTAATGTGCAATTGCACTATCCAAGAAAGAAATGGGTCAACAAAGAATGTGAATGTTTGATCTTACAGGCCAGATGGTAGTAGCAGTTGCTAGGCATTAAAGAGAAAACAGAAACTACTCAGAAAATGCAGTATCAATTATGCCCTTGGAAAAAGAAAGCAGCACCACCACAACACCACCATCATTGATCAAAGCTAAATGTAACCTTCCTCCAATGGTGCTTACAGGGACACTCTTGAAACCAAACAGGGACAAAGGAGAGTGGAACAATCACACAACATTCACACAAGTGATACTCCAGGAAGGGCAGTTTTACAAGGAAGTTGTATGTCTGTATGGCAGATGGTCCAGAACATTGATCTGGCTCTCTTTTATTACTTTTCTTACCTTCCTTAAGGCAGAAAATTCCTCTACCAGCTCTCGGGTGAACAGGTGGATTCTAGAAATCAGATAGTACTTTAATGGCCATTGCATGCTGAATACTATAGAGTGAATCTATTGCTTTGCTATAATTTAATATTGTCTTTTCCTATCTTTTCTAGCTCAGTGAATAAAAACCCAGGGTATGAAACAATCAATAGTCTTTTAGACTCATAATAGGAAATTTAAGGACAGGGTATATAAACAAAAAAAGATATCTTTAAAACTGTGAAAATCTGCTTTTAAAAAAAGCACACAACACACTGATCACAGCAGTTTATCTTTGTGCCACAAACACTTTTTCTCTCCTTCTCATATTTATTTCCATAGTTGTTCTTATTTCAGAAAGGCTTCTGTTCCAAGCCAGGTAAAATGGTAAAATGCAAAGAGGAATAAATCCATTCACATTAAGAGCCACTGCAAGATCTGGCTTAGAGGGTTAACTCGGGACAATGAGATCTGGATTAGTGAAAAGGGGATACAAACCAGAACGAAAGAGACCGTTAAGAGTAGAAGTAGGGTAGCTATTACACCGTGAACGAACAACAAAGATGATTAAGGGCCTGGAAGCTAAAACACATGGTTGCAGGATTTGGGCATATCTAATCTAGTGAAAAGAAGGACTGTGGTGACAGTCCTCACGGCCGATTCGCTCCCACAGAGAGGGTCTTCTCCGGGTGCCGTCCACTAGACTTTGTCAGCGGGCGACGCCCAGGGGAAGGGCCTTCTCTGTGGCGGGCCCAGCCCTCTGGAATGACCTTCCCCCCGACATTAGAACAACCACGGACCTCCGCTCTTTCCGTCAGAAATTAAAAACATACTTTTTCTGCTTGGCCGGCCTAGGTTAGTCTCTACCTTGCAGGGTTCAGGGAACATTAGTTTTAAAATGGGGATTTTAGTGCAGGGACAATTGAATTTAATTTGTTTTTATTGATTGTATTTATTCCTGTATATATTTTTTATGTGTTTTAATTTTTCCCTGTACACTGCTCCGAGTCTCCTTGAGGAGAGGACGCGGTATATAAAAATAAATTATTATTATTATTATTATTATTATTATTATTATTATTATTATTATTATTATTATTATTATTATTATTATTATTATTATTATTATTATTATTATTATTATTATTATTATTATTATTATTATTATTATTATTATTATTATTATTATAGAAGTGTTCCAGGATTTGAAACAATGCCACAAAAAAGAGGGGGTCAGCCCGTTTTCCAAAGCACCGGAAGGCAAGACAAGAAACAATGGATGGAAATTAACTAGGGGAGAAGCAACCTACAACTAAGAGGAAACTTCCTAACAGTGAGAACTATTTATTAATCTGTGGAACGGCTTGCTTTCAGAAGATATAGGTGCTCATCACTGGAGGCTTTTAAAAAGAGATTGGACAACCATTTGTGTGAAATGGCACAGGGACTAGAAGACTTCCACCACACCCAAAAAGCCACGCCATGCCCACAGAACCTGTAGTAAAAAATTTTGAATCCCACTACTGATGTACATCACCTTTACAGTAATCCAAAGAAAATGTGAGTACAACATGAATGACAATAAAAACAGGCCCTAAACCCAAGAGCAACCACAAATTTGTTGTTGACATATATAGTTGAGTGCCATCAACATATTGAACCCCATCCCATGCTATTAGCAATTTTATTAGATGTTAAAGTGGAGCAGGAGAAGAATTGGACTCTGAAGAAATCAGATGAGGGATCAAGCTAGATTTCTCTCCTATTAAAAACATTGAGCAGAACCAGTTCTAAAAAAAATCTCTGCAGCCGTGTTCCATCCATTCCAGTTCCTAAAGCCATCGTAATAAGAAGAAAGATTTACCTTTCAAGAAACTGAGGGAACTTCATGTTGAATAGGAATGGATAGGAACAGAAGTGGGTTCCTACCGGTTTGGCCCGGTTTGGCCCGGTTTGGCCGAGTAGGTAGTAACTCACCCTGCCACGCACTCAAACCCGTTCTCTTGGCAGCGCCATCTTGTTTTTTGCCTCTGTGCATGCGCAGCAGCATTTATTTAGTACTGTGCATGTGTACGCAGCGCACAGCACATCTCTGAGCAAACCAGCAGTAGCCGGACCCCACCCCTGGATAGGAACTGTAGGGGTTTAGTGTAACTAAGATTGCTATTACAGCTCTGATGCTCTAGTCCAGGGGTGTCAAATGTGAATCGTGATGGCAGCATTATGTGATGTACTGGGACTTTTTCCCCCCTTCGCTAAACTGGGCGTGGCCATGGCCAGTGCATGCGCATCTGGCCCGCAGGCCGGGAGTTTGACAGCCCTTCTCTAGTCTATCTGTAAAATACAGTAAGTGGCAAATGGCATGTTCTATAATCTAGCAATTTAATAACCCTTAAATAGAGCATAATGAACTAGTTAATGGCATATTAAATCATTCTTGAACCTGGCAACTATTTTATGTAATTAGGTTTTTTAAATGTTTATTTTATAAATAGCTGCCTGCAACTTTAAATGGCTTCGAGACAACTAAGTCTTGAAATAAAAAAGGTTTAGCATAGAGCATGTTGTACATTCTTTTTACAGTTTCCTGAGCTTGCACAACACTTTGGCTAGAACTGCCACAGATTCATCCAACATTTGCTAACCAATGGATACAAAACAAATATTCCAGTAATCCATTCTCATATGGGTGGGGAATGGAAGTGGGAAGTAATGGTTATATTGCATGTAACCTCTTGAAAGTATGTTTCCATACTGTAAGTTACATTTGTGTTTTACTTCTAATTGTTCTGTTTTTATTTTATACTAGTCGATAACCCAGCATTGCCTGGGTATTTATTTATAAGGGGAAAATGTTCAGACCAAATGTAATTTCTAATGTTGGATTTTCCCCCTTAGCAGAGGGAGCCCCCTTGTGGAGTACTGTGAAGCCATTACTATGGCAACTCCTCTGCACTGTGCAGTAGAAGCATTTTACAGCAGTACAGTAGAAGCCATTTAAGGCACAACAGGCTGTATCTTAACAGAACACACACTCTGAGGGGTTTTAGGGGTGTCTTACCCCCACAATATTTTTTCCAGAGAGTAAGTCAGCTGTTTACCAAGTTTAGTTGAAATTGCTTGACCTCGTCGAAAAATTGCAAAGACAATCTCAATCTTACAAGGGAAAAGACCTGACACATTTTTCTACTGGTTCTATCTGAACAACCAAGCAAGACTTAGGGTGGGACTACAGATTATACAAGCAGCCTAGTTTGTATTCCTAGTTTGAAGGGGTTAATTTATAGGTAGAATGGTAAGCATTGTTGCAATAATTGGGGTGATTTTTTTAAATAAAAAAACTCCTGTTAAGAAAATAAAGGAGTGGGATAAAGCTGTGAAAATTGGTATTTTTTCCACTGGGAGCATCAAATGCTGTTAGGTCACAATTTACATGTTCTTAATGTAGGAGACTGAACTGAAAGGAGTTAGACATACAAGTAGGCTTTGATTTACTACTAGTCACTTAGTAATCATTCATAGCTACGTTGGACCTATCTGTAGATACTTACAACCTGGATTTGAAGTTCTGATGTTCACATTCTCCCATGGTCATGAGCAGGGGTGCTTTTCACTTACCTTCCCTACCGGTTCACAAATGTAAGCCCGTCCACGCATACACTCAGCCTTCTGGGCATGTGCTTTGGCTAAAAAAAGGGGCCCAAATGGGACGGCATACAGCCGGGGCAGGTAGGTGGGTGGGCAGGCCACCCACCCATGATTTCCACTACCGGTTTGGGCGAACCAATCCAAACCAGCAGAATACCACCTCTGGCCATGTGACTATAGTTAGCAACCAAGCCAAATTTATGAATGTTTGCAGTGTCCCACAGACTTGTAGCTATGTTTTATGTCGATTTTGATGAGAACTGACATGTACTTCTGATTTTCAGTAAAGCCATCCCTTACTAAAAACCATGAGTTCACTTAACAACTGTGGCAGTCATTTTATGTCTAAAGTATTTGCTAATGCAGGGGGGAAGGTAAGTGTGTCGGGAACATGCCGTGGACTTCCCTAGCCCTCACAAATCCTGATTGTGTTGGTTGTGAATTTTGGGTCTTGCTTTGTGGACTTTGAACTTTGTTTCTAGTCTATGGATGCTGCTTTGTGGATTCTGAACCTTGTTTTGTGGACTCTAAACCTTGTTTGTGGACTTCAGACTTTCTCCTTGCCTTGGGGATTGACTCTGGTTACTATTGAGCTTAATTTGTGGGACTGCGTTGCCTTGATTTTGGATGTCTGCCTTGGGGTGAAGCTTTACTGTCACTGTTGGAGGGCCATCTGTTGGAATTTAGCTGTGTAATAAACACACTTTAACAGTACCTTCACCTGCCAGTGGACCTGGGTCAGAACACACATGTTGTGTAAACATGACAAAATGGATCAGTCCCTGGCAGATGAAGCTAATAAATTATACCATTATTATTATACTTTCACACCAGTGGCGGGATACGACTGGTACGTACCGGTACGGGCATACCAGTGCCTGCTGGGAGCACCAGGTACTGCTCCGGTATGTTGCTCCGGAAAGTTCACCTGCCCACCTGGCCTCCTTACCTTTATTTGAGGTGATCGGGGCTTACGCACACGGAGGGTACGGCACCTGTGTGATGTTCCACTTAGCAGCTGGAGTGTTGCGGGAGGTAAGCACACATGCACCAGTGGTGAGTTTCAAATTTTTTTAGAACCTATTCTCTAGGTGTGGCCTATTTTGTGGGTGTGGCTTGGCAGTCATGTGACAGGGTGGGAGCGGCCAACTTGTAAAATGTGGTGAAACTTGGGCTCAATTGTGATGATAAATTATTTCTTTCTTTCTTTCTTTCCTTCCTTCCTTCCTTTCTTTCCTTTCTTTCCTTCTTACTTTCTGCCTTCCTTTCCTTCCCATTGGGTTACAGGCAGCGGCAGGCCAGACTTACTTCTGGGTCCGCCGGTGGAACCCCCTCTCACCGGCTTCACCATCCGGCTCCAGTGTTTCACACATTATAGAAGGAACAATACAGACATTCACCCTAGATGAACCTTGTTTATTTATTAAATTCCTATGCTGTCCATCTCACAACCTACAAGTTCCGGATTCAACAAAGGGAATTCTTTTGTCATGTCTGATAGTTTCACCTATTTCAAGATAATAGAAATACATTAGTCTAATAACGGGTGCAGTTTTTTTTAAAGGTCAAGTTGGTATGATCAAAATTTCATAATTTTTATTTGTGTCATACAAAATTGCCCACTATCTTTCCCTATTTTTTTTTTTTACATACCGTTGCAGAAACTTCTGAATGTGATAAATTAGAGGTCAGCAATTAGGTGCTTTCGCTACCCAAACTTCAAGTGTTTTTATCTTCAATGATTTTTAATTGTGTTCCAAGAACCTGAATAATTTACAGTAATGGAAATGTTTCAGAAGAGTTTTAATGAGCCGACCTTCAATCACGAATGAAATTCCCAATCATTTTCTTTGTATTCAGGCCCAGTGAGTAAGTGGCATGATCTTTTCTGTTAGAAAGCCAGCATCCTGATTCACTTTGACAAGTCCCTGTTGCACATCCAAGATTAAATATATACATGTCTCCTGTGGTGGGAGTCAACCAGTATAACAACTGGTTTACTGAGCACATGCTTCACATGCGAATAGTTCATTTTAAAACAGTTCTAAAACTTACCTTCTGCTCCAGTCCCGGTTAGTAAAACAGCTGAGGTGTGGATAATTTGCTTTGCCACGCCTATCAGCTGGGCTTCAAACAAAGGAAATATAGGATAGACTAGCGCAGGGGCGGGTGGGTGGGGCCAACTGATTGACAGAACTACCGGTTCACATGAACCGGTCCGAACCAGCTGAATCCCACTCTTGCATGTCTCTAACAACTTGGGGAAAGCAAATGTCAGGCTTGCCCACCCACTGCTCATGTGACGGTCAATCCTTGGAATCGCTAGCTCACATGGTATTCACATGCCCCTACTACCAGGAGAAAAGACTACTACTCATCTCCCCTATTTGCCAAAGATTTCCCGGACTAACCGGAAGTCAGAGTCTTCGCCTTCTTCTCCAGGACACTGACCCGAGGACCACACAGAAGGTTGCAAAATGTTTTGCTGCAGTCTTAGCTTGTAAGAACCATGGGAAGGGTCGGGTTGCTTACACTGGCTGAGGCCAGTTGTGCTGATTGTTTGCAGCGTACCACTCGGTGGCCACATCAGGTGCTGACACAAGCACTCATGTAAATCTTAACATGGTATCTTCCATTTATGCTCAATTCGAACTGATCATACTCCTAAACCATAGATTTAAATTTCTAACGGATAGATGGTACGGTTGACAGAACGGTCCTTGTCATCGATTTTGCCTGTTGTCTCCCACCCTTCAGTGGGGCTCGGCTGTATATCCCCATGTGTTTTGTTTATCTTGTCTTTTGGTCCATGACCGCAATAAAGTTTTATCTAGAAATATCAGGCCTGCAGCCATATTCCTTTTGGATCTTTGGCTTGCCACACTTTCTATTCTTCTACTATGCCTTTTCTATTGTGGGAAAACGGGAGGGGGGATAGTACAGTGTTAAATGCTATGTAGGCAAAATAAAATTCCTTTCTAGAAAGCCAAGGCACTTCTGCACTTGACCAGAACTGGATGGGTGGAACTGCCAGCATGTCAGTGGAAGATTGGGCCATGTGATGGACTTGTGGGTGTGGGGGCAAGATCTTGAACTGTCAACTGGGTGCGGAAAATTGGGAAGCTTTCAGATTCAGGTTTTCCCAGATGTGCCAACATGGCTCTCTTAATAAATTGGAACTTTGAGCAATACTTTGCCTTGGACTTTGATTTAACTTTGGATTCTATTCGGAACCCTGACAGCAAATTTGTTTGTTTATTTGTTTGTTTGTTTGTTTGTTTGTTTGTTTGTTTGTTTATTTATTTATTTATTTATGTACATAGGCCATCCTAGGGGCCTCAAGAACTGCCCACACCACTGCACTCTGCACCAATTGTAGCTTCCAAATACCCCTTCAAGAGTAGCCCTAAGAAAAGCACATTGCAATAGTCCATAAATTAAATTCATATGCTGTCCAACTTACTGTCAAGGGACTCTGGGTGGCTTACAATAATAAAAACAAAAGTACAAAATATTTTTAAAAATGGACAAAGAATAAATAAGTTTTTTTTTCAAAAAAGCAGAGTACTACAGTGTGCAGATGGGATCTTCTTCATAGTCCATTGATCATCTACAACATGGAATGCCCCTTTAGGGCCTCAGGCCAATCAGGAAAGCCAGGTTTATTAAATTTCCCAAGTAAATTACTTAAGATTTTATCTAAACCTTTAACTGAATTTTAATTTGCAACTGGGTCCCAACATGGTTTAAAGCAGGGGTCCCCAACCTTTGCAACTTTAAGTCTGAAGGACTTCAGCTCCCAGAGTTTTGCTGGCTGGAGAAGTCTGGGAGCTGAAGTCCTTCAGACTTAAAGTTGCAAAGGTTGGGGATCCCTGGTTTAAAGGTTTGAAGTCAGGTTTTCAAGAAGCTGACTTTTTTTGTTTAAAGCGTCCATTTGATCTGATAACCAAACATATGTGTGGTCTATCAAGGTCTATCGAATATTCAAATTGATTTAACAGTGGTTGAGTCAATCGGCTGCACTCAAACAACTCAGTATTGTTAAATTGTTTTTTGTATGTACTGTTTTTATGATTTCTGTGCACCGCCCTGAGTCCCCTCGGGGAGATAGGGCGGTATATAAATATGATAAATAAAATAAATAAGTATGTCAAAAAGCTTTCAAACTAAACAGGGGTGGTATTCACTTACTTTGTCTACCGGTTCACAAATGTGAGCATGCTCATGCATGCATCCATGCATGCATTCAGCCTTCCACGCATGCATTTTGATTGTGCGTGCAGCTTGCATACATGTGCATGGCTTGAAAACATGCCTATAAATAGGACAGCATGGAGCCGGGGCAAGTTGGCAGGCCCACCTGCAATTTCCACTACCAGCTTTGGTGAACCGGTCTGAACCGGCTGAATACCAACCTCTGAAATTAAACCTTCAGACAGTCCAAAGGTTGGAAGAAGCACATTTTACCCAGCCTAGCACATGATTGAATGAAATTGAACCCACAAAGCAACTACCAATAAAACCTACCTGGCCCCTGAGCTACTTGAAATACTTTCCTCTCTACGATAAGTACAGAACTATCTGTAATGTTGGTTGTATTTTATCATGTATACGCTGATGTTTTAGAAAATATTCTATAAAAAATAATTTTAAAGAACACAGCCTTCGGGTAATAAGACTGAATTTAAAAAACCCAGTATTTTGATTGCATAGAAAAGTCACTGTGAATGTTTGGATTTTTATATTTGTTTTTCCTATTTGAATTTCCTCATTACATCCTCGCCTTCTGACAATGATGAATGATGCTGTGGATTTCCCGAAATAAGCCTCAAACACAAAATAAATGCCAAATCTCAATATGAATCAAGAAATCTGCGCTTCTTGAAAAGCTGACCTTTCACGGTGGCCTTGACCCAAATGTCAGTCTCTTTGCTGCTTTCAAAATTCTCTACATGTCTGACAGGCAAGTGTCAATCAAAGATTTCCTATTGTCTAGCTGTTCAGTCTCAGAGGCCTTTGAGGTGGCTTCAAAAGCACATTTCTAAACTTGCTCCTAAGTTTTTCTAGCCCATTTGAAACTGTGCCACCCCTGGGCTGCTCTAAATAAAATTCATCCTAAATACTCATGAAGACAATGCCAACAAAACAGTCCCAATGTCTACCATTCCAATTGACCAGAAGTATAGGAACTATGTTGCTTCCTATTTTCAAAGCCTTAAGACGTAGTCCAGGCAATAAGAATACCCAAGCACTAGCTCTATTTTCTTACAAGTTTGAAAGTACCTCTCATGCCTCTCACTTTTTACTCTTCTAAAAGCTAGGGAGGATCTCCTTGTGGTACACTTTCTCCACCTCATCTCCTTTAGACTCAAACTTCATTTATCAAAACATTGTCAAGATTGCAAATGTGCCTCTTGTCTCTCCTACATTCAATCCCTACATGCTAATGGCATCAGGGGTGTCAAACTCTATTTCATTGTGGGCTGCATCAGGGTTGCGTTTGGGGGGGGGCATGGCAAGGGTAAGTGTGGCCAACATGCCATCACTCATGTTGCCGCTCTGCCGGCGAAAACAGAGCATTTTTTGCTGGCAGAGGGTTGCAGGAGGCCGTTGCAACAGGGGTGAAATTCAGCAGGTTCTGACAGGTTCTGAAGAATCGGTAGCGGAAATTTTAAGTAGTTTGGAGAACCGGCAAATACTACCTATGGCTGGCTCCAGAGTGGGGTGCGAATGGGGATTTTGCAATATCCTTCTCCTGCTACGCACACCAAGCCATGCCCAGCAAGCCATGCCACGTCTACAGAACCTGTAGTAAAACAAAAATTGAATCCCACCACTGTGTCGCAGCCATTTTCGCTGGGAGAGGCACTGCAGGCTAGTCCTTCACTTTTCCCAGGCAACCCCATGGGCCAGATCTAAGCACCCCATGGGTGACACCCGGCCCATGGGCCTTGAATTTTCACACCCCTGCATTACACAAAGCACTGTTCTAAGTTCACATGATTACATTTAGAGCAGGTCTCAGAAACAAAGTACAATCAAAGTTAGGGAGTAATGGGTTGGATACCACCAACTCCAAGGCTATAGTTTGGGAGATTTAATAAATAACCTGGAAATAGCCAAGGGCAACCCAATTCTACACTGTTGAAAAAAATGCCCATTTAGACCTTATTTTCACTTTCACTTTTACATAACTGTCCTGAGATATTTTACTACTTATTAGTATTATAAGTCACCAGCATTCCTTCAAAAGGCATAGAATAGAATGATATAAAACCCATTTTTTGTACTCCCCCCCATATTCAATTGTGCCAATTTTTAGAAACTACCTGGAAGAAACTTCCTGCAGTTTTCTTGGCAACATTTCAGAACTGATTTGTCATTGCATCCTTCCAAGAGTTGAAAGGAAGGGGCTGGCCCAAGCTCACTTTGTGGCTAGGATAAAACTAGAAGTCATGATTTCCCAGTTTCTAGGCTGATGCCTTAATCACTACATCAGTGGTCCCCCACCTTTTTGGCTTGGCGGACTCGTGGTGGTGGGGACAGGGGATGGTTCTGTATGAATAGCGGACACGTGCTTGAGCACCCGCTGCTCGCACAAAGGGAGCTGTGTGTGCGAGTATGAGCAACTGCCACTTGTGCAAGTAGAGCTGTGCGCACATGCACACACCCCTTCTGGTAGTGCAGCCTGGTTCCGAATGCTTCTGAATCGGTGGTGGGATTCCCCCCCAAAAAATTACTACTGGTTCTGTGGGCTTGGCTTTGTGGCATGGGGTGGCTTTGTGGGTGTGGCAGGGGAAGGATACTGCAAAATCCCCTTTCCCTCCCCACTAAACTGCTTTCCAGCTCCATTCTCCTGTTCAGGGCAACAACAGAAAATAGGGGGCGGGGCCAGCCAAACTACTCAAAATTTCTGCTACCACTTCTCCAGAACCTGTCAGAGACGGCTGAATACCAGCTCTGTTCTGCATCCTGGGGGTTGGTGACCCATGCACTACATCATATACTGTAGCTCTTGTTTATAAGTGTATACCTACATTTCTAAACTACAGCTGTTGTGTTTAGCAATAAAATGTATCACATCAGTGGCTGTGTTGCAAAGTATTATCCACTGTCATGGTCTACAGACAGAAGGCGAATAAATTATTATATTAAGACCATATTCTAACATTATTTCCCAAGTAAATTGCTGATGTTTTGAGCACAAGGGAAGCATAATGACAGCGGAGAGAACTTGCCCTGACTTCAATATGATCTTTTAAACACATGAAAGTCACATTATGTGACTGAACTCATTTTATCCTGCATAGAACAGAATGAATGGATGTTTGTCACTCTGAATAATCTTTGTTTGGGAATAAGTACCATACACATTTAATCAGCATTTGTTTTGGAGTGGGTTTTTTTTGCAAAATATTGTAAAAAGCTCTCAGCACCTTCTGATGAAAGCATAAGAACCACAACCTGTGGTCACACAGACTGATTTTCCCACCCTTCAACATGCATAGCTGTGAAATATGAACCCCAGAAGACTTAGCTGTTTACAGCCTCTCCTTTGAACAGGTATTCACTCTGCACTCCATATCAGCCAAGAAAGCTGGAGGGAAAAGATCTGTAATAGGTTTCAGCTGTTGTTAAGACTAATTTTCTCCCTGCCTTCCCGTATTTGTAAACCAGTCCTGGGTACATCTTGTCAGGCATGAATTAGCGCCATCAGGGTTTGTTTACTTCACTCTTTTTATGCTTATATAGCTCTGCTGGTGGAAGAGACGGGACTCTCACAGCAAGGCTCCAAAAAAACCCCGAGAAATTGCCGTTGGTCTTTCATATAAAAAAAATATTTTAAATTTCAACTTCAGATTCTTTCATTTATTTTAAAAGTTGTGTTGGTCTGTGCTTGGATGCTTTCCTTTCTCAGAATTTGCAACTAACTATCTTTCAAAAGCAGTCATTCAAATTTTAGATGAAAAAGAAAGGTAATAATAACTTTGTTGTTGTTAGTTGTGAAGTAGTGATCCATTGTGACTCCATGGACAACGTTCCTCCAGGACTTCCTGGCCTCTACCATCCTCTGGAGCCCGTTTAATCTCGCACCGACTGCTTCGGTGACTCCATCCAATCACTTCAATCTATGTTATCCCCTTTTTCTTTTTCCCTTCAATCTTTCCCAGCATGAGGCTCTTCTCCAGTGAGTCCTTTCTTCTCATTCGGTGGCCAAAGTATTTGAGTTTCATCTTCAGGATGTGGCCTTCTAAAGAGCAGTCAGGGTTGATCTCCTCTAGGAGTGACCGGTTTGATCACCTTGCAGTCCATGGGACTCGCAGGAGTCTTCTTCAGCACCATAGTTCAAAGGCCTCCATTCTTTGGCGCTCAGCCTCCTTATGGTCCAACTATATGGTCCAACTAACAACTTTAGTATATATTAGATTTCCCACTTTCCTAAAGAAAGTGAAGGTGGACTTGAGTTTTTCTCCTTTCAATTTTTTTTCCCTGACACCCAGACGTAACACCTTAAGAGGGATGTTACAACCTTTTGCACTGAGACAAGGTGCATTTGCCACTGTTGGCTGATTCATTTTCACACAAATGGCTTTTGCCCATGTGCCAAACATGCACACAAGACACTTTTTGGAGACCAAGAAAGGAAACGGGATTATACTGGTTGAAAGCAGGGGACCCTGGAGGTTTGACAACTTACGATAAAGGAGAACTTTGCTTTGAAACTTCACTGAAGTGAAATGTCCCTTTGAAACATAGTCCCAGACTGATAAAATAAGATTTACATGCAGCAAAAGCTTGGCAAGCAGTTTCTTCGCAGCATGATTCCCTCTTTGTCAGAAATTTATGAATGATAGAAAAAAGTTAAACAAAACATACTTTACTTTTTTTTTTTCACTGAGGAAAAGTTTATTTGGCAATTATTATACTCGCTGTTTGGCAAAACATTTTCTTGTCATTGTGAAGCCAATAACTACAAGGTAGAAATTCTTATAATAATAATAATAATAATAATAATAATAATAATAATAATAATAATAATAATAATAATAATAATAATAATAATAATAATAATAATAATAATAATAATAATAATAATAATAATAATAATAATAATAATAATAATAATAATTTTATTTATAGACCGCCTCCTCTCCCCAAACGGACTCGGAGCGGTGCACAGGGGAAGTTAAAAAAGCAAATATAAAATACATAAATAGTTAAAATAAGAATTAAACAAATTATCCCTGCGCTAAAACCCACTATACTAAAACTAAACTACATCCCCCTAAAAAACCCAGTTAAAAACGGAAGACTAACCTAGGCCGGCCAAGCAGAAAAAGTGTGTTTTCAATTTTTGACGGAAGGAGCGGAGGTCCGTAGTTGTTCTAATTTCGGGGGGAAGGTCATTCCAGAGGGCAGAGCCCGCCACAGAGAAGGCCCTTCCCCTGGGTGTCGCCAGCTGGCATAGCCTAGTGGACGGCACCCGGAGAAGTCCCTCTCTGTGGGAGCGAATCGGCCGCAGGGATGTATGGGGCAGAATCCGATCCCGCAGATAGCTAGGTCCTGTGCCATGGAGCGCTTTAAAGATGATAACTAACACCTTGAAGCGCACCCGAAAGACGACAGGCAGCCAATGCAGCTCGCGCAAGAGCGGTGTTACATGGGTAAACCTCGAGGTTCCCATAATTGCTCGTGCGGCTGCATTCTGGACAAGCTGAACTGGGCTCAACTACTTTTGAGAATAACAGGAAAATTATTGGAATTTTTTGCCAATGATAAAGAAGTGGTTTACTGTTGTCTTGATTTTTTTTTAAATTTTTTGGGAAAGATTACTTTTTTCAGTTTTGGACATATTTCTTGTTTTCAATTTCTCAGTCAAAACTTTAGAATTTCCTGGTGTCTTCTATTTCAGTACAAACCTGCTTAGCTTTTTTGAGTGAGCCAAGCTTTTTTGAGTGAGTCAACAAAGTACCGCCAACTGCTTAACTTCCAATAAGCTACTGTTGTTGTTAGTTGTGAAGTCATGTACGACCCATCGCAACCCGATGGACCACGTTCCTCCAGGCCTTCCTATCCTCTACCATCCTCTGGAGTCCATTCAAGCTCTTGCCTACTGCTGCAGTGACTCCATCCAGCCACCTCCAGTGAATATCGAATATCGAATATCGAATATTTATTTGTATAACCGCATCCTCTCCCCTAGGGGACTCGGAGCGGTGTACAGGGAGGAATAAAACAGCATAAAATATATACATGAATACAATAAATACAATAAAAACAAATTAAATTTAACTATCCCTGCACTAAAATTCCCATTTAAAATTAACAATCCCTAATCCCTGGGCAGAGACTAACCTAGGCCGGCCAAGCAGAAAAAGTGAGTTTTTAATTTCTGACGGAAAGAGCGGAGGTCCGTAGTTGTTCTAATGTCGGGGGGAAGGTCGTTCCAGAGGGCCGGGCCCGCCACAGAGAGAGCCCTTCCCCTGGGCGTCGCCCGCTGACAAAGTCTAGTGGACGGCACCCGGAGCAGTCCCTCTCTGTGGGAGAGAATCGGCCGGGAGGATGTATGGGGCAGTGAGCTATATTTATGCAATAATTTTGTATGTAAATGAGATATTTTTACTTTACTCAACTTACAATGACCACTACAGATCATATACATATTTACAAACTGTAACTGCTTGACTACAGAGGCAATTCTGCAATCTTTCCTAGTTTCCAAATGTAACTCATTCTAAATTCATCAATCAGAACTATTTTTCCCTTGGAAAAATTGTTATTTTGTGTTGAAAAGCTTCACTGGTGCATTGCTATAATCTAAAGAACGCTACCAAAAAAATAATATAGTATCCTTCTGGGTAGTGTGTTAGATTTGGTGAAAAATCCTGGATTTAAATCTTAGCAAGAACTGTAAATCTTACCGGATTATATTTGATTAGTCATATACAGTGGCTGGAGTCACCCTTCATACTAAGCCATGGTTCATTTTAATCATGCTTTGTTGACTAAGCCGCAGTAATAGTGTTTGCATTGAGCCAGAATCAAATAAAATATGTCTAGTGTGATATTATGAAGATATAATTATCTTTGCAAAGAGTCTGAACCTGATTACCAGCAACAATTTCAGATGGCAGATTTTTATCATTTTTAACATGGTCATGGACACCTCAAATGCTAGGTGAACTGATTGTTAAATTATGTGAAGCCCACCTCTGGATAGAGATCACATTTTCAGGCAGTTCAAACATGTCAGACTTACTTACTAATAAATAAGAGTTTCCTCCAAATTGGTGCATAGACATAACAATTTACTACTGTGTGTTTATGATGCAGTAATTATAATTTCCATTAAAAACACTTGCCTTAAAAACATCTTGAGATTACTTATGCATTATTGCTAATATATTATTTTAAGACTAGGATTTTCACTTTGTTCAAGTGTCCAAAACAGAGAAGCGGGAACTTCAGTGAGAATATTTTGAGATAATTGTTAGAGATAAGTATTTTGAGGTAATATTTCAAGCTTCGGGAAGCAGAAATGCCCACCTGGATTATGTATCTCATAATGCCCAGAGATCTGCTCCAGCTATTCAAACTTACGATTTTGCCAGAGGAACACAATTTATCCCTGCTGCAATTAAGTGATTTGGAGCTAAAACCAGAGCACAACTGCTATAAGGAGTTTGGACCTATTTCTTTCCAATAAAAGAGGCATCACTCTTTCTACCTCATTTGTAAAGTGTTGTATAACTTATTTGGGGAGGAGATTTTTCAATGTACCACATCATCATGAGATCTCCTTGCTAGATCCCTATGACACACTGTATTATCCCTGTATTATACTGTATTATTATGTACTACTGTAATGCTCTCTACATGGGGCTCCCCTTGAAGAGCACCCAGAGGCTCCAACTGGTCCAGAATGTGGCCATGTGGGTAATTGTGGGAGCGACGCGACACTCCCATGTAACACCCCTCCTGTGCAAGCTACACTGGCTTCCGGTGGTTTTCCAGGTGCGATTCAAGGTGTTGGTTACTATCTTTAAAGCGCTCCATGGCTTAGGAACTGGCTACTTAGAAGATCTCCTTCTGCCACCGAGAGCCTCCCACCGGCCAGTACGCTCCCATAGAGAGGGTCTCCTCATGGTGCCGTCAGCTAAACAATGTCGACTGGCGACACCCAGGGCCCCCCGGAATTAAGACCTATCCCTGACTTACGCACCTTCCGCCGTGCTATCAAAGCCTTTTTTTCCCAACAAGCCGGGCTGGCATAAAAATGAATTTTTAAATATGAATTTTTATTAATTTTAATCGGGGTTTGTTTGGTATTTTTAATTTTATGAGAGGCCAAATTGTTTAATATGCTCTTAAAACTGTTTTTTAACTTTTATATATCTGTTTTACTTTGGCTGTACACCGCCCTGAGTCCTTCAGGAGTAGGGTGGTATAAAAAACTAATAAACCTAAACCTATTATCCCACTGTATAACACACTGTATTGTATCCCTTTGACACACTGAGCCTTAAGCAAATGACAAGGGATGGGCTTGAGCAACAAACTAGACTAAAATGAGAGTGGTTTGTGTTCCATGTTGTCGAACAAGCACAAGCACTGTCTTCCATATTATAATATAGCTGTCTATCTCTATGAATAATTCTTGAAGAAAAAGACCTGGTGTTTTTTTTTCCCTGTCATCCTTTGGGCTATAGTTCCATCAACAGTAGTTGATTACAATTTATTTTTTATTTTTTATTTTTCGAATTTATACCCCGCCCTTCTCCTTGTTAGGACTCAGGGAGGCACACAGGCATTATTAAAAACCATAACAAAACAATATATACTATTAAAAACATATTAAATTAAATTAAAACCCGTGCTAAAAACCCTTTAAAACCCTAAAAAATTAAAATTTATAAATATAGCCAGAAACGGGGGGCTACGCTAGGCCGGCTTGTTGGAATAGGTACGTCTTAAGACGTTGGTGGAAGAGGCGGAGGTCCAAGGTAGTGCGAAGATCGGGGGGTAGGTCGTTCCAGAGGGCCGGGCCCGCCACAGAGAAAGCCCTACCCCTGGGTGTCACCAACCGGCATTGCCCGGCCGACGGTACCCAGAGAAGGCCCTCTCTGTGGGAGCGGATCGGACGAAGGGATGTATGGGGCAGGAGACGGTCTCGTATATAGCTAGGCCCCGAGCCATGGAGCGATTTGAAGATGGTCATCAACACCTTGAAGCGCACTCAAAAGGCCACAGGCAGCCAGTGCAGCTCGTGCAGGAGAGGTGTTATGTGGGCTTGCCTTGGGGCACCCATAATCACCCGCGCGGCCGCATTCTGAACTACAATTAAATTCACTCATTGAATTACTAATTAACGCGGCTACAATTAAATTCACTTATTGTAGACATCTCATTATGTAAACCCAATTCAAAAGCACTAGCGAATTGTCAGAAGTCTGGCACTCAGGGAAATCAGCCATCTACAAGCACATAGAGATAAACAACATTTACACACCATTCAAAGAGCCAATTAAAAAGCTTAAAAAGAAGGGGGGAAAGACCAAAACACCTCCTCCCCAGCAATCAACACCCAGATAAAAGGGATTAACACCAGGATTAATATCAGACCAACAATCAAGCAATAAGCAATATCCCAATCAAAAAACTACCAATTCAGACAAGCAAACATAAACAATACCCTAATCAAGAAACTACCAAAAAGAAAAACCCGCACCAACACTGACAGTTATACACTTATATAAAAACACAGAACAAGCCCACCTCATTTCTAGCACTCAAGATGTTACCTAGTTGAGTAATGAAATATCTTCAAGAAAACAACCAACGATTCTGCATCTCATAATTAAATAAAAAATGCCTAGACTCATAAATTTTCCCAAAGTTTTCTTCTCTTCCGATATCGTTTCAGGAATAAATTATCTTTCACTAAATTGACGGGAATTGATTTTTTTTTTTTAAAAATCATTAAACTTAATGAGAATGTTTAAAAAGAAATTAAAAAACTACATTTTGAACATTAGGAAATGCTCAATGGGTAATGAGAAACATTGTAATTAAGTGAATATGATTTTTGCTTCCTCCTTTTGTTCTTTTTGCTTGGAGATGAAGATGTCTTCCACTCTCCACAGGTGCAGGGCAAGATACAATACAATACAATAGCAGAGTTGGAAGGGACCTTGGAGGTCTTCAAGTCCAACCCCCTGCCTAGGCAAGAAGCCTTATACCGTTTCAGACAAATGGCTATCCAACATCTTCTTGAAGACTTTCCAGTGTTGGGGCATTCACAACTTCTGGAGGCAAGCTGTTCCACTGGTTAATTGTTCTAACTGTCAGGAAATTTCTCCTCAGTTCTAAGTTGCTTCTCTCCTTGATTAGTTTCCACCCATTGCTTCTTGTTCTGCCCTCAGGTGCTTTGGAGAATAGTTTGACTCCCTCTTCTTTGTGGCACCCTCTGAGATATCGGAACACTGCTATCATGTCTCCCCTGGTCCTTCTTTCCATTAAACTAGACATACTCAGTTCCTGCAAAGATGTCCTTGACTCTCTGAGGAAAGAATGTTATTTTGACTATATATCTCCCATATTCCATATAATCCAATTTCATTGTATTTAAGTACAATGACAATTAAAGATTATACTTATAATCCCTCTCCCATTTTCCCACAGCATTAAATGTGGCAGGCCTGAAGGCCCAATGTAAAAGATGGTTTCCAGGCTTGACAGGTTGTTTTTGACCTTCGAAGTCCAGGGTGGGTGTGGCCAGAGTGACATCACTCATGTTAGGGGAACCTGTGGTGGCCCGAGTACTCTGCCAGCAAAAACTGGCCCCCGACCTCCATTTTTGGCTGTGATAGCCTTCTAACAGCAAAAACGGAGCTCCGGAGGGCCGCACGGAGCTCCGGAGAGCCTTCTAACAGCAAAAACGGAGCTCCGGAGGGCCGCACACAGCCCTCCTTTCACTGGGAGAGGCACTGCAGGCCAGTCCTTCCCTGTTTCCAGGGTCACCCCATGGACCAAATCTAAGCATCCCATGGGCTGGATCTGGCCCCCTTGACACTGATCCATAGTGTCAAGGCAAGAAATTTCCAAGTAACTATGATTTTAATTCCACTGGGCACATTTTAACTCATGGATCTTCCACCTAAGATATTTATATAGTTATATCAGAGTTCCTGAATTGTATAGATGTATTGATCCATAAGGAATAAAATAGCAAGCATCACATTTTGCTTTCCTGCACAAAGGACCAGGACTGCCTATTGAGACTTTACTATCTGAGAAGAATTGAAAAGCACTAGAGAGGCATTGCATAAGATGTATCAATTTTCACAGACTCTCTCACAAACATTGCCTATGTGTTTGTGAACATGCCTATGTGATTTATACATTATATTAAGCTGCCATGGGCTTTGATTTTAATGTGGTATATGAACTTATAAAATGTATTTTATAAACCAAAGTTAATGGCTTAACATTTAATAAGTATCCAAAATATCTTTTAGACAACCAACTCAAGGATCAACATGAAGTGTGAACTCTGAGTTGGCATGATTTAGGTACCCCAAGATTCCTTGCATATTTCCTCTTGTGACCAAAATCGATCCATCTCATGGGAATATATGCCAACAAAAGTGTGTATAGTCAAGGCTATGGTTTTTGCAGTTGCAGTGTATGGCTGTGAAAGTTGGACCATAAGAAAGGCTGAGTGCCAAAGAACTAAGGCCTTTGAACTATGGTGCTGGAGAAGACTCCTGCAAGCCCCTTGAACTGCAAAGTGATCCAACCAATCAGTGCTAGAGGAGATCAATCCTGACTGCTCTTTAGAAGGCCAGATCCTGAAGATGAAACTCAAATACTTTGGCCACCTAATGAGAAGGAAGGACTCACTGGAGAAGAGCCTAATGCTGGGAAAGATGGAGGGCAAAAGAAGGGGACGACAGAGAATGAGGTGGCTGGATGGAACCACAGAAGTAGGAGGCCTGAGCTTAAATGGACTCCAGAGGATAGTAGAGGACGGGAAGGCTTAGAAGAACATTGTCCATGGGGTCACGATGGGTCAGACACATGACTTTGCAACTAAAAACAACATGGGAATATAGGAATAATTGTGTATAGCTCCATATTATTATAACATAAGGGTTTGTTAGAGCTAAAACAATGTGTTTCAAGCCCCATAGAGTTGAGAATGTAAGAACTGCAAGGTTCGAGTAAATATAACTTTTTGAAAGCTGGAAAACTGTTAACAAGGACTCATTTATAACAAGTTCATTAAGGTAGAATCATTTGTCTGAATGATCTGTAATGTTTCTTCCCAGGTTTCTGGCCACCTAGGATTGGTGTTTACAGTATAAGCTTTCAACAGATTCACCTGCTGCCTCTTGATTGCTTATGTCTAGTTTCACTTCCCTTCCCTTCCAATTGCCCTGTCTTTCACAAGATGCTTCTTGCAGTCTACATTTTCAGAATATCTTTCCCTTGGAAGTGCAGCATAACCCACCCCTTCTGAATTTCTGCAAGCTGGTCAAAACAGAATAATTTAGAAGCACTTTAAGGATTGAACTGACCCAATGATATCAAATTAATGTTAATTGTTCCTGGAATGCTGTTTTAAGTTGAAATTCATTGTAATAATTTTATGGGTTTCCAAGTTTAGTTTTTACTGATGTATTGTAGATGTTCAGATTTTTTGAAAATTGCTAAAAATCTTGGGATTGTGGTAGTCCAGAAAGATAATAGAACTGTGCCTATTTGTAATACCTTACATGTGTTTATTGGAGGTGATCATCATATGTAATTTTCCTTGAGAACATTGATGGATAAATCTAAATCAAAGCCGAATACATACCTGGCTTATGCACAGATGCAGCTTTCTTTTATCTTGTAGATAAATGAACGTTCATTGCATCTTTTATTTTGGAAAAACAAAAACAAAACCCAGAAGGATTTATATATGAAAAATTAGAGCACAAAGAGAAGCTGGGAATAATGAAACAATCAAGATGAAAAATTCCTTTGATCTCCATGGATGAGAGGGGAAAAAAAGATTTAACCAGATGTTTAAGCATCATTTATTTTAGCTGTAAAAAATACTGTTCTTAACAACAAATGATCTGCTCTCTCTGTATAAGAGGAAAAAAATCATGGAAAACAAATAACAAAAATAACACCTTAAGGCTACCAATTTAATTTCTGAATAGACATATTATCTTGTTAATTCAACAGTCAGAGTTTGATACCTGCCTCTAGGTATTATTAATCCTTGGGTTATTTTCCACTTCTTTATAAATAAAGTGTTGCCAGCAGATGGAGTTCATCTCTTGCTATATTTTATGTTATTATTATGATGCCAACATTCAACCACCAAAAATACAAGGTTCAGAGATGGATCATCCCTCCCAAACAACAGTCAGTGTTAAATTACAAGAACCAACTAGGTGACAGACTGATTTTCACGCAGAGAAATTATACGCAGTAGGAACCTTCCTAAATTGTGCTACTGCATAAATTACTGCAGATGGAAGGTCACCAGTGGTTCTTACCATGTTCTCCCAAGTAATCAGGTGCATTGATTTGAACCTGGGGGAATTTTATTTATTTATTTATTTAATTAGATTTCTAGACCGCCCCCTCTCCCCGAAGGGACTCGGGGCGGTGTACAGGTAGAATTAAAATTATCAAAACCATTCACAAAGCGTCATCCTGATATCAATGAAGCTCATATTATGTCAAATTCAAACTTTGAAGTTTACCCCTCTCCCTTCCTGTACCTTTACAAAAAATTATTTGAGCACCTTATCAGAAGATATTGGCATCATCATCATCATCACCATCGTTCAGAATAGTCAGAAGCAAGACAGTTCCTTACATTTTTAATATTGTTCAATATGTGACAAATTACATCCATTGGACTTCCCTCTTATGGGTAAAGGTACAGAAAACTCACCATCCTCGAAAAATAATTACAATCCTGAGATAGCATTTGTAGTTTATCTTCTCTTACACACAGTAACTAATGGAATAGAATAGATTTCTGTGTTGGCCGATTGTGGGTGGATACACAAGGAATTTTTCTCTGGTGTATAAGCTCTAAGTGTACATACAAACAACAAAGTGACGGTCATAGATCAAAAACCTTAGTTACCATCATTAATCATATGATACAAACAAGTGATAAATCATAAGACACCACTAGGAGAATTTAGTAGGAACGATAAGAAGATGAGAAAGGATGAGAAATGAAAAGATGAGAAGGATAAAAAGATGAGAAGGATAGAAATGTGTATTCCTATCTCTATAGTAATTAGGTAAAGGTAAAAATTCCCCTTGCACATATGTTCTAGTTGTTCCCGTCTCTAGGGGGTGGTGCTGATATCCGTTTCAAAGACAAACAGCCAGAGCTATCTAAAGATGTCTCCGTGGTCATGTGGCCGGCATGACTAAATGCCAAAGGCCCACGGGACGCTGTTACCTTCCCACCAAAGGTGGTTCCTATTTTTCTACTTGCATTTTTATGTGCTTTCAAACTGCTAGGCTGGTAGAAGCTGGGACAAGTAATGGGAGCTCACCCCATTACATTAGGCGCTAGGGATTCAAACCCTATAACAGTGGTATAATATATTATAATAATTAAGCACATATCTATAACTAGGGGTGTGATGGCTCAATGATTAAAGACACGGATCTTATTAGTTGGAAAGCTGACAGTCCAGGTTCAAGACCCGAGTGCCATGCAATGGAATGAGCTTGCATTACTTGCCCCAGCTCCGGCCCACCTAGCAGTTCAAAAGCATGCAAATGTGAGTAGATAAAAGTGGTATCACTTTGGTAGAAAGGTAACAGCATTAGGTGCACCTTGGCCTATGGTCATGCTGGCCACATGACCACAGGGGTATTTTTGGACAACGCTGGCTTCCTTTGCTAAGAAACAGAGACTAACACCAACATTTGGAGTCAGATACAACTGGACAGGAGAACCTTTATCTTTACCTTTATATCTATTGTTAAGACCATGAGAGCTTCTAATAATGGAGGGGGGTGGGGGAAGAGAACAACAGAAGAGAATATGTATAGTACGGGGTTGAATTGTGGAGTCCGTGGTGCTCTCTGAATTTTATTTTATTTTTGCAGATGTTTCATTACCAAACTAGGTAACCTCATCAGTGCTAGTAGGAGATGGGGGTTGCTCTCTGTTTATATTCTAGTGACTTGCCCTGCCAGCGTCACCTCACAAGCCAAACAACCAATTTCAGTGAGTACCAAAGACTCCCAAGAGAACGATGGTAATGTAAGTTTTAGGAAGTTATAAAAGGCAAGAAAAATGATGCCAATCTAGCTATTCCTCTGTATAATAAATACAATTCTGTAAGAAGCCTGCCTGCCTGCCTGCCTGCCTGCCTGCCTGCCTACCTACCTACCTACCTACCTACCTACCTACCTACTGTATTTCTCCCTCTTTCTATCCACCTACCTACCTGCCTACCTACCTACCTACTGCATTTCTCCCTCCCTCTCGCTATCCCTATAGCTGCCTTCCTACCTACCTACTGTATTTCTCCTTGAATCTTATGGACAGAGTATTTTATGTCATAAAGGATGACATAATACCTGTGGCCCACTGCTCTCTCTGTATCCATCTACCTACCTTTTTTCCAATTTTTTACATTTCCGTTGCATGTACCTGGCACAGGTGTGACATCTACACAATCTGTATATATCATTGGTGCTGTATTTGAAAGGAACGTTGTGTGAAAATTTGGAAGCGATCGGTGCAGTACTTTCGGAGATTAGCGGTTTGGAACAAACTCTTGTTACATTTTTATTTATATAGAAGATGTTTTGTCTTTCTATGTTTGTTTAAAAATAAAAAATAAACTTTTTTATGAAACACTGTTCTGATATGGTGGCCGCTGCTCCCAGCTGGCAATGGTACACCATGCTGCTGTACCGCCCAGAACCCACCACTGCCACATATAATGAACAATATATAATCTATGATTCAGTAAGAAGCAGAACAAGGTATTTTTTTCATGAAGAAGTTTTTTTTAAATATAGAAACATGGGCTACATGTGAAAAACTGCAATATCTCGCTGCGTGCTGCTAAACACGAGTCAAGGCAGCTTGCCATCTCTTAGCCTCAGTGTCAGTGATTTAAGTAGCTAAATGTTTTCAGCAGTTGAAAATTGCTCTCCAATTTCTTTATTGGTCTCCTTAGCATATATATATATATATTTCAGAGGGGACAAATTCATTCAAGATGTCTTCTGGCAGCATATTGTACCCTTTGCGGTTCTTGGAGTTGATTATAGATAATTCAGTGAGATGATGTTGAAGAGGTCCATCTCCCCATATCTTTCTGGCTTTTGAAAGGGTGTTGATTTCACTTTAATGAGAGCTGGAGAGCATCTGGTAATTACCCATCGGAGGCAGGCCAACTGAATAAATAGCAGCTCCATTGCAAAGGGGCTGGCAAGGGGATACCTTAAAAATACTCCATATTTAGCATTTGGCATGCAAATGAAAAATGATTGGGGGGGGGGAGTCCAAAAGAACTGAGCCAGCAAATTGTTTTTGTTTGACTAACATTAGGAGGCATCGTAAACTAAATTAAGGTGTGTGACTCTGTGTGTGAATGTATGTATGTATGCATGTTCCCAAAATGCTCTTTGATTCTCCAGATGCCACTAAAAAGGATTTGCAGATGCCTGGCGAGGAAGCAAGGAGTACTAAGGATGGCAAAATGTAGCCATATGGACACCAAATCCATAAATTGGATTTGACTCCCTTCCAATCCTTTAACATGTTAGCTATGCAAATGACAACCGATCAAAGCGCCCTTAATCAAAAAAATATGTGGTTTTAAGCCATTGCATGATTGGACCCCAAAGGGGATTGTATGGTCTTTGCTGCATTTCTTCTAGTGAGACATCAAATAAATACGTCGTGCAATTTAAAATGGATTGATGGCGAACCAATCGTGAGAAACCTAACCATTCCCTAGGAAGGTATCGTTTCCCTGCTTTGTTTTACTTTTCCCTTTCTTTGATTGTTCATTTTGCCAGATAATATATTTTGAAACTCCATAAGGAGATCATGACTAAACCGTAACACATAGGAATAAAGAAGCAACGGCAATTTGTAATATGCATTTGCACAAACTATATTGCAGCGTTATAAAGTTCTATACAGCCACAGATAACATTTTAGAACCAAGCAATATTGAAAGTGTAGAAGGCAACATTTTATTCCCAATGTTACAATAAAAGAATTTCAGCTGCTTTGAAAGCAACAAATAGGCTATAAAGGTTTTCATCTAAAAACACAGAATTTGTGGTGGAAAAATCCAAGTATATCCCAGAAGGTATTCTGCAAAGCAAATGTTGGCATTTTCTACTGACTAATGGTCCTGTAGCAGCAACAACTTTGAAAATCATCATTAGTAGTTACATCTTACAGCTGAAACCTGTTTTGGAGGGAATAAATAACAGAATAACAGAGTTGGAAGGGACCTTGGAGGTCTTCTAGTCCAACCCTCTGCTCAGGCAGAAAACTCTATATACCATTTCACACAAATGGGTATCCAATCTCTTGGATTGGATACTTCTTCTTTAAAAACTTCCAGTTTTGGAGCATCCACAACTTCTGGAGGCAAGTCTCTACACTGATGAGTAGAGTAGAGTAGGGTAGGGTAGGGTAAGGTAGGGTAGGGTAAGGTAGGGTAGGGTAGGGTAGAATAGACCTTGGAGGTCTTCTAGTTCAGCCCCTATAACATTTCAGCCAAGTGACTGTGTAGTCACTTCTTAAAAGCTTCCAGTGATGGAGCACCCACGACTTCTGAAGGCAATCTGTTCCACTGGTTAATTGTTCTCACTGATAGGAAGTTTCTCCTTAATTCCAGATTGCTTCTCTCTTTGATTAGTTTCCATCCATTGTTTTTTGTCCTGCCCTCTGGTGCTTTGGAGAATAATTTGACCCCCTCTTCTTTGTGGCAGCTCTTCAAAATACTAGAATGATGCCCCTACTCACCCCCTACTCCTTCTTTTCTTAGACTACTAGCCAGACCCAAAACCTGCAGCTGTTGTTCATATGGTTTAGTCTCCAGGGCTTTGGTCATCTTAATTGCTCTTATTTGAACTTTTTCAGAGGTCCTGAATCTCACCAAAAAGGAGGAGGAGGAGGAGGAGGAGGAGAAGGAGGAGGAGAAGAAGAAGAAGAAGAAGAAGAAGAAGAAGAAGAAGAAGAAGAAGAAGAAGAAGAAGAAGAAGAAGAAGAAGAAGAAGAAGAAGAAGAAGAAGAAGAAGAAGAAATGTTAACCTTATTGGAAGAGGAGTGAGAAAGTTATAAATCTAATCCACTAATATGGATTAGTTAACTCAGCCACACAATTATGACAAATGTTTACCAAACCTAAAATGATTGTAATGGATGTGTGAATTTTGGCCTTCAGTGTGCATGCATACGTGTCACACATATTGTACACATTTGACAAGGAGAAACATTGTTTTCAAAGTCAAAGGAACCTACTGCATTTTAGGAAAGTTTTAAAATCATGGTTCTTCTTTGAAAACATTTCCCTTCTCGTCAAAAAAGCTTCTTCAGCTCTGCCTGTATAATCTGAATAACTGAAAATCTCCATAGACTTTTAAAAACATGTTCATCATTTATTACTTTCATTCATCTTTTCAAATCCCCATCTATCTATCTATCTATCTATCTATCTATCTATCTATCTATCTATCTATCTATCTATCTATCTATCTATCTATCTATCTATCTATCTATCTATCTCTATCATCTATCCATCCATGCACTGGTTGTGGCTTTCATAATTGCTACTGTATAACAGAATTTTCACAGAATCTATGGAAAAAATACTTTCCCACTTAAATGTAAAGGAAAAATCTGCTTTGTTACACAGAACAGTTAAAGCAAAGTCCGCAAGAGAATCAGGGGTATAAAGGTAACTTTCATTTTTATAAACATCACCTTTTGGTCTTGTGCCAATGAAAAACATGTAACTTGAAAGCCTTTACTGCTGCATCATAAACTTGGTCCAGAGTAGCCAGAAGAACTTTAATTCACCGGAGAGCATCAGGACTTGCTTTGAAATCTGGATCAGCAGTAAGTGTAAGGCAGAGGTCAAGATAAAAGCATTTTCCATGACAGTCCAGGGTTTTGGCCCCAGAGAATTACACAAGCCTGACCGAATGTCAAATTGAGGGTCTGAGTCCAGGACGAGGTGAAAGAATTAGAGAAATACAAACTCAGAGCTGGGAAATTATTTCCAACAGAGGGGAAAAGACCTAGAGGCTACTCTTAAACAGCATAAAACACCAGATCAGTGTTGGAGTGTGCGTTTGTGCACAGGAGAGCACCAAAACTGGAATAGCACCTCTGACGTGCAAGTGCGAGAGCTCCAGAAATCAAATAAACACTCCCTGGCGTGCATGCACGCACCGGATACCACAATCTCAGCTTTGTGATGTGCACATGCACACCAGGGAGCTGCTCTTCTAGTGCCCGGCACTCCCACATGTGTGAAGACCAGCTGGCTGACACATATGCACCATCGGAAACCACAACTTTAGCTTCCCAGTGAGCACATGTGCACCAGGGAGCTGGTCTTCCGGTTTCTGGCACTCCCGTGCGTGAGAAGAACAGCTGGCCAGCAAGCATGCATGCACTGGAACTTGCAACCTCAGCTTCCCAGCTCTTCCCCTCTTTGGAAGCGCTTTACAGCTCCTGCTGCTGTAAGAGAGTTCAAAACATTCTTAAAGATCCATCTCATCCTGGGCACCCTTTTTTTTTGTACTATTACCATCTGGCAGACGGTACAGGACAATAAAAACAAGGACAAATAGGCTGGAAAATAGCTTCTATCCCAGGGCAGTAACTATATTGAATGCTACTGTATAGTGCAATACTAATGCAATATCAGGTTTTCAATTCAATTGTATAGAATGTGAAGGATGTGCGTTTGTGTTTTATTTTTATAGTTATAAGGTACACTGAAGATGGCATTTAATTTTGTTGTACGAGGTGCAATGACAATAAAGTAAACTTCAATTCCAGGCCTTATGATCTCTCTGATCTCTATCTTCAGCCTCTGATTCACATGACTGATGAGAACATAACACTTTCCTTTGCCACAGAAGTGGATTGCTCCCGGTTCAAACTGGTTCGGTAGAACTGGTAGTGATGGCTGTCTTGCATTGCCCCTGAAGCGGCTTGCCCTGATGCTCGCTCTGCCTCATCTTTCCCACATGCATCCACACAACTGCCTCCTAGTGCCCACACACAGATAAGCAGCATGGGCTGTTTAGGGAGCCCCGAGGATTTGCAACCACCACCTCCTAAGTGGGATCGAGCCTTCCTGCCTCCTCGTTGCATGGAGGCAGGAGGCGGAAATTTCGTTTGCTGCCTGTGAGCTCCGGGGGGGGGGGGGCAAGCAGCCAAGCGAGCATGCCAGGATCTGCTGGCTGCCTCTAATCTGCAGTTTACTCATGAGGAAGTTTACTCATGAGCAGGGTGCTCGGCAGCTGGCAGATTGCTGGCTTGCTCACTCGGCTGCTGCTCTGCCCCTGGAGCTCACAGGCAATCAAAAAAACCACACACTCTTTGGACCCTCCAGCTCTCCTGCGTTAGGCTCAGCGCAGCTCGGGTTGCTGCTGTCAACTTGTAAAGCGTTTCCATGACTTCTATCAAGTCGATATAGAGAAGGGAGGAGAATTCCATGCATACCTTTGGCCAGAGTCAGGTCTCATATTCTTGCAGCTGGCATGTGAAGTGCGCATGTCTATAACCTGCCGTAGCACCTTGTTGGTGAATGTGATTTATGACACAGAGGGGAGGGGGACATAGGGGTAAAGTTCAGATGCCATTAAGTGGGAATCAGTTTTGGCTCCACAGAAGAACATGCCAAAATGTTGATCCTAATAAATGAATGGTTTTTTTTTAACTTTGTCTCAAGGCTCATAAATCAATTAGGTCATCTTTTGGGAATTTCACAGCTGCTTTCTTTGGCCTTTTAAATACAGCATATTTTATTTCCCATCTCCAATTTGAAACAGAAATTTGCCAAGCCACATCCACAAAATATGCCATGTCCACAGAACCAGTAGTAAAAAATTTTGAAACCCACCCCTGCTTTGCCACAAATATACAGTTTCTCTTTCTCCTCCCAACCAGCTGACTGATTTACCAGACATTTTTTTGTAGACCTCCCTGCTTTCATATTGTAGCTAAGCTTACAACTACAGAAATTCATATCCCACCTTTGGTGGGAAAGTAACAGCGTTCCATGCGCTTTCGGCATTTAATCACATAACCACATAACCACAGAGACGTCTTTGGACAGCGCTGGCTCTTCAGCTTTGAAATGAGATGAGCACTGCCCCCTACAGTCAGGAATGACTACCACATATGTATGAACTCTGTTGGATGGTTAAGGAATAAAAGCAAAGTAGAAGGAGCTCTTCCAGGTAAATCGGAGAGGGAACAGGACCTATTAACTAATTCTACTTTATTGTAAAGCTACATGGACTGAATCTTGCAAATCTGAAGGCACAAACTTTCTGATTTTTTAACCTGACTGTTTGATCCATTAGGGCGGATTCTTCCTAGCTTTCTTCCTTTGACCATTAAGCCACTGGGGGTCCCTGCTTCTCTTGTTCTGAATGTTTCCTAAGCAGCATCTCTTCCCCTTTTGTCCCCAAGGTCACTCACACATTCTGTTATAGGATGACAAATGAAAAGTCAAATAAATGACAAATGTTACTTTTCCTAGTCCTGAAGGAAACTGGGCTTTGAATGATGAGCTGAGTCTGCAAAATAAAATTTCACAAGGGCTTCCATCACTGCAATACTGAACAATTGCACATTTCCAAATGCTTAAGAATTTGACTCATCCCTCAGCCTGTGCTCACTCAAGACAGCCCAAATGATGCAGTAGTTCTTCTTTCCAAGAAAGGTTTATCATCACTTTATTTTCATCTGTTCAGGAGGAACACTCTGTCTTCCCCCTGCTCCACTTTCTGCCCATCCTGGTGTAGGAAGTTAGCACCCACCCCTCTGCTAGAAGAATGAAATATCCTAGGTAATATTAAAAAGGCAGAATATTATATTTCCCTGGAGGAGAAAAGGAGAAACATGTTTTTAGGCAAGAAACAGACTCACTCTTAATAGCCCTCCCCCTTTTGTCATTTGGGCCATTAAGGCCTGAGCCCGTCTATTCTACATAACAAAGATCTACCCCATTTCATTGCCCTTCATTGCACCACCCACCAAGTTTCAACCAAAGTTAGCACACAGACAACCTACAAAGCTAGTTATGATCTCTGACAACATCCAATCAGGATACTCCTCCTATGCCCTAGGAAGTTCAAAGCCCAGAGAGGGCCGATTCCATTTTTACCACGTATCTATTCCACACACTGAACCACCCCAATGATGCCGTTGAGGTGATGTCCCAGTGTCTGGAAGCCGTAGGGGCCTGGATGGGGAGTAACAAACTCAAACTCAACCTGTCCAAGACTGAGTGGCTGTGGTTTCCGACGTCCCGGTATAACCAGTTCACACCAACACTAGCCATTGGGGGCGAATCATTGGCCCCCGCAGAAAGGGCTCGCAATCTAGGCGTCCTCCTGGACTCTCGGCTGTCCATGGATGACCATGTGACGGCCGTGGCCAGGGGGGCTTTCTTCCAGGTTTGCCTGGTCCGCCAGTTGCACCCCTTACTTGACCGGGACGCCCTTCGCACAGTCACTCATGCACTCGTGACATCCCGCCTGGACTATGGAAATGCATTCTACATGGGGCTCCCCTTGAGGTGCACCCAAAGACTACAGCTAGTGCAGAATGCGGCTGCGTGGGGTATTCTGGGCGCCTCCCGGCATTCCCATGTAACACCTCTCCTGCGCGAGCTACACTGGCTGCCTGTGGCCTTTCAGGTGCGCTTTAAGGTGTTGATCACCATCTTTAAAGCACTCCATGGCATGGGGGCTAGCTATTTGCGAGACCGCCTCCTACCCCATACATCCCTTCAACCGATTCACTCCCACAGAGAGGGTCTTCTCTGGGTACCGTCAGCCGAGCAATGCCGGCTGGCGATGCCCAGGGGAAGGGCCTTCTCTATGGCGGGCCCTGCCCTCTGGAACGAGCTGCCCCCCGCTCTCAGGAACATCATGGACCTCCGCCTCTTCCGCCAACATCTAAAGGCACACTTCTTTCGTTTAGCTGGCCTGGCCTAATTCTCCGAGACTATTTTACCGACTGATTTTAAATTAAATTAAATTAAATTAAATTAAATTAAATTAAAGTTTTAACAAATGGTTTTTTACACTGTTTTTACCACAGGGTATAGCTTAATTAAATAAGATTTTATTGATCATTTATGATGTATTTATTCTTTTTGGTATATGTTTATATTGATGTTTTTAGTTTCCTGTGCGCCGCCCCGAGTCCCTTTTTTGGGAGAGTGGTGCGGTATAGAAGTCCAATAAAATCAAATAAAATCAAAATAAACATAGTTTTGTACTTTATGTTATAAGGAGTGGATTTTGTCTGGGAACATCGTATTGTTGTTGTTGTTGTATTATTTATTTATTCATTCATTCATTCATTCATTCATTCATTCATTCATTCATTCATTCATTCATTAGTGTTAGCCACTCAGAGGCTGAGGGTCCCCGAGTTTTATGACCTCTCTGGGCTTTTGAATCTGAGCTTGTATTCTGATTGGTTGTCAGACTAATAGTTTAATAATAATAGTTTAATTTCTTGACCGCTCCTCTCCCCGTAGGGACTCGGAGCGGTGCACAGGGAAACTAAAACCATAAATATACAATCAAAAACATCTTAAAAACAAATTAAATAATACCTGTGCTAAAATACCCAATCTAAGCTAAAATTCCCACTATACAACTAAAACCCCATAGAGAGAGACTACCCCAGACCGGCCAAGCAGAAAAAGTATGTTTTTAATTTCAGACGGAAGGAGCGGAGGTCCGTGGTCGTTCTAATGTCGGGGGGAAGGTCATTCCAGAGGGCAGGGCCCGCCACAGAGAGAGCCCTTCCCCTGGGCGTCGCCCGCTGACAAAATCTAGTGGACGGCACCCGGAGAAGTCCCTCTCTGTGGGAGCAAATCGGCCGTGAGGAAGTATGGGGCAGGATCCGATCCCGCAAATAGCTAGGTCCCGAGCCATGGAGCGCTTTAAAGATGATAATTAGTACCTTGAAGCGCACCCGGAAGACGACAGGCAGCCAGTGCAGCTCGCGCAGGAGAGGTGTTACATGGGTAAACCTAGAGGTACCCAGGATTGCCCGCGCGGCTGCGTTCTGGACCATCTGCAGTCTCCGGGTGCACCTCAAGGGAAGCCCCATGTAGAGAGAGTTGCAATAGTCCAGTCGGGATGTCACGAGAGCATGAGTGACTGTGCGAAGGGCGTCCCGATCCAATAGGGGGCGCAACTGGCGAACCAGGCGAACCTGGTAAAACGCCCTCCTAGCCACGGCTGTCACTTGATCTTCCATGGACAGCCGGGCATCTAGGAGGACACCCAAGTTGCGCGCCCCATCCACAGGGGCAAGATGTTCGCCCCCTATGGCCAGCGATGGAGTTAGCTGGTTGAATCGGGCAGCCGGAAACCACAGCCACTCGGTCTTGGTCGGGTTGAGTCTGAGTCCGTTACTTCCCATCCAGATCCGTACGGCTTCCAGGCACTGGCACATCACCGCTACGGCATCGTTGGGGTGGTTTGGGGTAGATATATACAGCTGCGTATCATCAGCGTAGAGATGATACTCTACCCCAAAACCACGGATGATCTCACCCAGCGGCTTCATATATGTGTTGAACAGGAGAGGCGAGAGGACCGACCCCTGAGGAACCCCACATGTGAGGGGTCTCGAGGTCGACCTCTGCTCTCCTGCCAACACAAATTGCGATCGCCAGAGAGGTAGGAGGAGAACCACCGTAAAACGGTGCCTCCCACCCCCAACCCCCCCAACCGATGCAATAGGATACCATGGTCGATGGTATCGAAAGCCGCCGAGAGGTCTAATAGGACCAGGATGGAGGAACAACCCCCATCCCTGGCCCTCCAGAGATCATCAACCAACGCGACCAATACCGTCTCGGTGCTATGCCCGGGCCGAAAGCCGGACTGGCGCGGATCTAGATACTCAACTTCCTCCAGGTGACGGGGAAACTGTTGTGCCACCACACTCTCAACAACCTTCGCCAGAAAGGGAAGGTTGGAGACTGGACGATAGTTGTTCAAAAGAGCTGGATCCAAAGAGGGCTTCTTGAGGAGGGGCCTCACCATAGCCTCTTTTAGGGAGGCAGGCAAGGAACCCTCACCCAAGGATGCGTTGATAACCTCTTGGAGCCAGCCTCGTGTCACCTCCCAGGATGCCAGTACAAGCCAGGAGGGACACGGGTCCAATAAACATGTGGTGGCTCGCAGTCGCCCACGTAACCTGTCCATATCCTCGGAAGTAACGGAGTCAAACTCCTCCCAAACAAGATCTGTCTCGTGGCATCCCACTGGGCCATCAATGGGGGCTAGCTCGTTCTGTATCTGAGCGATTTTCTCCTGCAGAAAAATCACAAATTCCTCTGCTCTACCCTGTAGCGGGGCTTCCCGCACCCTCTGTTGAAGGAGGGAGCGGGTCACCCTAAACAGGGCGGCAGGGTGGTTTTCTGCGGATGCTATGAGGGTGGCACAATGATGACGTTTGGCCACTCTCAACGCCACAATGTAAGTCCGTAAATGGGCTCTTACCTGTGACTCCCAAGGGGCCATGCAGGGGCAACTCTGTAGGCTGTCCTGAGTCCCAGGCTTGGTTGAGCCTTGCTGGGTGATGTAATCTTCCCAGGTGCCACATGGTGAGATGGGTAGAGGGCTAATCCTATCATGTCCTGAGGGCCATGTTTTAATCCCATCACCCAGGAGCTAAAGTGGGAGGGGCAGGGAGCTGCTTTGTCTTTAAAACATGTTTCTCCTTTTCTCATCCAGGGAAACATAATCTTCTGCTTTTTAAAAATATTTCCTAGAATATTTCATTCTTCTAGGAGATGGGTGTGTGCTAGCGTCTTACAATATAATGGAAGATATAATACTGTATATTTTCTATTTTATGTAGTTAAAATAAAGCATGGATTTAATTTCTCATTTATTTTTTTTAGTGATTAATTCTGATGCCTAGTTCTTTAAAAAAAAAACCAAATATACTAGTGATCTGGAATAAAAACAGTTTTTTAAAGCAAGGATTCAGAGAGAACACCATTTATAGTAACATTACTGCCTAATTTCCATCCACATACCACTCTCAAAAACAAACCCATGTGTCCATCATTCCAATTCAGCTGTGCCATGAAGTTTCTTGATTCGTTAAATCTCTCTTCCCATGCGGCAAAAAAAAAACAACCCAGGCAATTCCGGGAAGTATTCAGCTCTGTAATTATGCTGGAGACTTAAATACACTGTGAATTTTCCCCAATTGTTCCTTGTTTTCTCGGGTTTTCTAAGCTGCAAAATGCACTGAAACCAACCTTGCAATTTGTAAAACTTCACTTGCAAATGTGGCTTCCGTCAAACTTATATTCGGAGCACTTGAGAATTTCTTTGGAGTTTATATCAGTGGTCTTTCTGAGCTTGTTTCATTGATGGAAAGGACAAAGGATGCTGCTGTTAGTCATCTTTCTGTCACTTAAGATGATTCCTGGCTATGCATTTTTAGAGGTAACGAGGGGGCGGGTAATGGGAGGAGATTTAACTGAAACGTTGGAAGTCAGAGAGCCTGCAAGCCATTGAACAGATTGTAATATAATATAGCTCTTGGCCATATCATAATCAGATAACTGCAGAAATACCATACAGATAGTGGTCGCATTCGAGACAACGATGAATCCACATACAGACGGGAGGTTGAACAACTAGCCCCGTGGTGTGACTGGAACAATCTGGAACCAAACACACTCAAAACCATAGAAAGAGTAGTAGACATTAGGACAAAACCCTCTTATGCTGCCACCTCTTACAATACTAGACCACACAGTATCAACGGTTGAGACCTTCAAATTTCTAGGTTCTATCATATCGCAAGACCTAAAATGGACATCTAACATGAAAAAATGTCATCAAAAAAGCACAACAGAGAATGTTCTTTCTGTGCCAACTCAGAAAGCTCAAACTGCCCAAGGAGCTGCTGATTCAGTTCTACAGAGGAATTATTGAGTCTGTCATCTGCACCTCCATAACTGTCTGATTTGGCTCTGCAACCCAACAAGACAGACACAGACTTCAAAGGATAATCAGAACTGCAGAAAAAACAATTACTGCCAACTTGCCTTCCAATGAGGACCTCCATACTGCACGAGTCAAAAAGAGGGCTGTGAAAATATCTACAGACCCCTCGCATCCTGGACATAAACTGTTTCAACTCCTGCCCTCAAAACGATGCTATAGGGCACTGCACACCAGAACAACTAGACACAAGAACAGTTTTTTTACTGGACACCATCACTCTGCTAAACAAATAAGTAGCTCAACAACTGTCAAACTAAGTCTGAAATACTATTATTATTAATTTTCTCATTGATCCTATCACCCATCTCCTCCCACTTATGACTGTATGACTATAACTTTGTTGCTTGGACCCTTACGGTTTATACTGATTGTTTCCTAGTATGATTTGATTGCTTATTTGTACCCAATGACTATCATTAAGTGTTGTACCTTATGATTCATGACGAATGTATCTTTTCTTTCATGTACACTGAGAGCATATGCACCAAAGACAGATTCCTTGTGTGTCCAATCACACTTGGCCAGTAAAGAATTCTATTGTTTAGTGACCTTTCAAAGTTACAATAGCACTGAAAAAAGTGACTTATTAACATTAACATCATTATCTGCATTAGTAGATGGATACAATCAAGATCAAGCAAGGTACTAATACCACTCTATAAAGCCTTAGTAAGACCACAAAATTTCTTCTGAATGTGGAGACATTTATTTTTATTCTTTTTTTTTCATGAAAGTAATCCTGCTTTTTCCTAAGCAAGTGGGAAGTGAGATAATAGTTATATGTGGCTCCATTTAAATAAGATAGTACTAAGGTATTTTAATTCATGCACACCCACAACAATCTAGAATTACCATATTTTTCAGAATATAAGACACACTTTCCCCCCCTAAAAGTGGGTGAAAATTTGGGTGCGTCTTATACACTGAATGTAGCACCATCCATCCACTGTCTCCCACCCTTTGGTCTCTGCCTCCCAGCAATTTACCTCCTTGCAGCAAACAGGGAAAATGGGGCTTGTGGAGGCTGCAATAGGGTACAGCAATCCCTGCAGCCTGAAACAGCTGATGATTGGGAGGCATGCTTAAACTGAAAGTGAAACTTGCTGTTTGCTCTATGAGGCAAATTGCTGAGAGGCAGAAGCAGATTTTTTTGTGTGTGTGCTTATCAGGCTGTTTGCTGCAAGAAGATAAGTCAATATCATGGAGTTATCATGGATAAGTCAATATCATGGAGTTTAAAGCGCTCCATGGCACGGGACCTAGCTATCTGCGGGATCGGATTCTGCCCCATACATCCCTGCGGCCGATTCGCTCCCACAAAGAGGGACTTATCCGGGTGCCGTCCACTAGGCTATGCCAGCGGGCGATGCCCAGGGGAAGGGCCTTCTCTGTGGCGGGCCCGGCCCTCTGGAATGACCTGCCCCCCGAAATTAGAACAATTACGGACCTCCACTCCTTCCGTCAAAAATTAAAAACGCACTTTTTCTGCTTGGCCGGCCTAGGTTAGTCATCTGTTTATTGTTTAATTGGGTTTTTAAGGGGTTTAGTTTTTAGTATTTTGGGTTTTTAGCGCAGGGATAAATTGTTTAATCTTGATTTTATTTATATTTATGTATATTTATGTTTGTATATTTTAATTCCCCTGTGCACCGCTCCGAGTCCCTTCGGGGAGAGGAAGCGGTCTATAAATTAAATATTATTATTATTATATCTATAAATGCCTATAGAATGTTCAAATTATTGGACTTATTTTTTAAAGACTGCTTTATTATTGTTCTAGACAACTTAACAAAATGAAGATGCTCTTTAAAATAAATGCTTGATCTAAAGAGGCCCAGTGCTATTGTATCTTTTTTTAAATAGCAGAGAATAACTATACTTCCAGAAAGCACATCAATTTTAACAGCATCTGTACAAGTATAGTCTGAAATGTAACACTACAAACAGTGTATATTGTCTGTGCTGTTTGCTGCTTGTTGCAAGGAGGCAAATTGCTCGGAGGCAGAAGCAGATTTCCCCCGCTTGTTTTCCTCCCCAAAAGCTAGGTGCGTCTTATACTTCAGAGCATCTTATACTCCGAAAAATATGGTATTCTCCGCCTTGACATCTTTTAGAGGTGTAGGTTACAGCTTCCAGTTTTCTCCAACTTGAGTAAGTCTGGAAATTGAAGTCCACACATATTAACATTGCCAAAAATGGACAAACACTAATCTAGAATGTCAACAATTCATACTTTTACATACTGTATATTGTGCTCCTTTTCTTCCAAACTCTTTCCTAAACTCCCACACTTTTATTTTTGCCCTGCCTGGAAATAAAGGTGCCAGGAAGGTGTCCAAGGAGAGCTCTCAGGAATGCAACAGTCTATCAAGCCAAATGAGAAGGAAGGTGATGCAGAATGAAGTATTGAATGTACCTGGACTTTCAGATCTTTGATGGTCAATTTCTCAAGTAGCAAACATACAATCTTCAGGGATGTCCTTTACCAGAATAACTTGTTTTCTTACTGCCACCAAAAGGAAAACACAAGGCCCCATGCAGCGTAAAGCATTAGAAGGATATTGTGCTCCTTGCCATAAACCTTTGCCTAACAGATCTTCTGGGGAAAGAATGCTACTGGAACTAAAGCACAAAAAATGCTGGGGAAAGGATGGGTCATTTTTCAAACAGGGCAACAAGGACTAATCCATTAGCAATAAATAAGCGTAAGAAATGAGAGGTCCTTGCAGATATAAGACGTAAGTGTAAGAAATCTTAGCATTTCTCCTTCTAGCTATCCCTCTTTAACTGAAAACTATTTTCTCCTTTAGTAGTGATCCATTATCTTTATATTTTCCCCCCTGCCTCTCTCTTTCTTTCCAATTACAATACAATACAATAGCAGAGTTGGAAGGGACCTTGTAGGTCTTCTAGTCCAACCCCCTGCGTGGGCAGGAACCTTATACCATTTCAGACAAATGGCTATCTAACATCTTTTTAAAGACTTCCAGGGTTGAGGCATTCACAACTTCTGGAGGCAAGCTGTTCCAGAGGTCCCTTCGGGGAGAGAGAGCGGGTTATAAATAAAATTATTATTATTATTATTATTATTATTATTATTATTATTATTATTATTATTATTATTATTATTATTATTATTATTATTATTATTATTTGTTCTAACTGTCAGGAAATTTCTCCTTAGTTCTAAGTTGCTTCTCTCCTTGATTAGTTTCCACCCATTGCTTCTTGTCCTGCCCCCAGGTGCCTTGGAGAATAGTTTGACTCCCTCTTCTTTGTGGCACCCTTTGAGATATTAGAACACTGCTATCATGTCTCCCCTGGTCCTTCTCTTCATAAAACTAGACATACCCAGCTCCTGCAACCGTTCTTCATATGTTTTAGTCTCCAGTCCCCTAATCATCTTGGTTGCTCTTCTCTGCACTCTTTCCAGAGTCTCCACGTCTTTTCTACATCATGGCGACCAAAACTGTATGCAGTATTCCAAGTGTGGCCTTACCAAGGCATTATAAAGTGGCATTAACACTTCACGTGATCTAGATTCTATCCCTCTGTTTATGCAGCCTAGAACTGTGTTGGCTTTTTTGGCAGCTGCTGCACACTGCTGGCTCATATTTAAATGGGTGTCCACTAGGATTCCAAGATCCCTCTCACAGTTGCTACAATTGATGAACATAAGGGCCAAACTGGATGACTGTCAAGAATATCAGCCTAACAGCCAGAGAGACAAAACAAAAACAAAACAAAACACTTATGATGTTATCTACATAGTTTGGCCAATGAAACATCTTCAGGAAAACAAGCAAGATCAGAGAATACTGAGGGGCAAAATAAATAAATAAATAAAGATGTACATTTTGATCATGTAGCCACCGCTTCCTTCTTGACGTTCCCTACCAACACATTTGATAGCTATCATTGAAAAAAAATAGAAAATTAGAAGTTGCTTAATGTATTCCTTCTGCAGTATTTTTTGCAAAAGCTCATTCCTAACAATCCCCCTTCCCCAAATATATAAGAAGAAAATATTTTGATAACAGAGAAATTTGCAGGAATCTAGTTTTCAATAGACCACTTATGCATTTTCAATTTCATTTTCTAAAGCTATCAACATCCATTTGCCCCTTTAACTGGAGCAGAATGCTTTCTGGTTGCTTTTGGGATCTGTGGGGAAAAGACATCATCACCCTGATGTCATTCTAATTAGCTTCTCAGCTAATGTTTTGAGATCTCAGGATACTTGTACAATGAAACTAGTTTTATACAATACAATACAATACAATAGCAGAGTTGGAAGGGACCTTGTAGGTCTTCTAGTCCAACCCCCTGCATGGGCAGGAACCTTATACCATTTCAAACAAATGGCTATCTAACATCTTCTTAAAGACTTCCAGGGTTGGGGCATTCACGATTTCTGGAGGCAAGCTGTTCCAGAGGTTAATTGTTCTAACTGTCAGGAAATTTCTCCTTAGTTCTAAGTTGCTTCTCTCCTTGATTAGTTTCCACCCATTGCTTCTTGTCCTGCCCCCAGGTGCCTTGGAGAATAGTTTGACTCCCTCTTCTTTGTGGCACCCTCTGAGATATCGGAACACTGCTATCATGTCTCCCCTGGTCCTTCTCTTCATCAAACTAGACATACCCAGCTCCTGCAACCGTTCTTCATATGTTTTAGTCTCCAGTCCCCTAATCATCTTGGTTGCTCTTCTCTGCACTCTTTCCAGAGTCGAGATGGCTCAGGATACTTGTACTTGTTTTGAGATGGCTCAGGATACTTGTACTTGTTTTGAGATGGCTCAGGATACTTGTACTTGTTTTGAGATGGCTCAGGATACTTGTACTTGTTTTGAGATGGCTCAGGATACTTGTACAATAAAACTAGTAGGTAAAGTTATCTGCTAGTTCAGGATCCAGTGCCATCAATGTGTGTATGATAATTAGTTCTATATCTCAATGTTAAGCCAGGCGGGTAATGCTATTGATGTCCTAGTACTGTGATGGTGAACCTATGGCACGGGTGCCACAGGTGGCACGCGGACCCATTTCTTAGGGCATGCGAGGCGTTGCCCTATTAGCTCCAGCACGCTTGTGTGTGTTGGCCAGCTGATTTAGGCCTTCTTTCGAAGCCGTTTTTCACCCTCTTGAAAAACGGCGCCTGAAGCCTCTGGAGGTGGAGAGGGGAGGCTGTTTTCACCCTCCCCAGGCTCCTAGAAAGCCTCTGGAGCCTGGGGAGGGCGAAAAAAGTGTGCCAAAAGCAGGGGGTTGCACACATAACATTATGGGTGTGGCATGCCCACGCACGACCCCCCCTGCGCTCCCCCCGCTTTGGGCACGCGAGCCAAAAAAGGTTAGCCATCACAGTCCTAATATCTGGAGTCTGAAGAGGTGTAGATGAGGTTGAACAGACTCAGGGCCAATCTGTGGCGGGCCCAGCCCTCTGGAATGACCTTCCCCCCGACATTAGAACGACCACGGACCTCCGCTCCTTCCGTCTAAAATTAAAAACATATCTTTTCTGTCTGGCCGGCCTAGGATAGTCTCTCTGTCTATGGGGTATTATATTTAATTGGGAATGTTATTTTAGTTTAACTTAGTTTTAATGGGGATTTTTAGCACAGGTATAGGTTTAATTTGTTTTTAAATGTTTGTATATTTGCTGTTTTTTATTCTTCCTGTGCACCGCCCCGAGTCCCTATGGGGAGAGGGAGCGGTCTACAAGTATTAAATATTATTATTATTATTATTATTATTATTATTATTATTATTATTATTATTATTATTATTATTATTATTATTATTATTATTATTATTATTATTATTATTATTATTATCAAGATTAAGTGTCTCTATTGTGTTTGGGATACCCAGGACCAGAGATATAGCCTTAGATGGGTTTGTGCTTTCTCATTGTAGACTGACACACAATCTAAGGGTTACCTGTACAGAAGAGCAGATGATAATTGCATCCAAGGGTGCCATTATGTAGGTTATGTAGGAATCCCTCATACCTTAGCCTGATGTTATGAAAGAGTTAAAAAAAACTTAACAACCTAGCTGTTCTCCTAGAAGGTAGGAGGTTTGTGGAGCTTTGGGGGACTGCTTATTATTCAGCATGTCCAGATGTGTAGGCTCTTCTTTATTGTCTTCTAATTTTAAGTGCAACTCACCCAGACTCATTTCGGGAAGCTTGTAAATTTATTAAACAAATAAAATTTAACTGTTCTCCTTTTAGTAATTTCACCCCCTTTGCATTGTGGCTCCTATACCTGATACCCAAAATGTAGCTTAAAACACAGCCACTATTTCATTCTATCTGTCCCAAATCGCCACCCTCATTAGATGAGGATGTAAATCACCCGGTTTCATTAGATGAAATGATATTATTATTGTTTTAAAAACTGATATGCTGCTCATCAAAAAGCCTTTTCCCAGGGCAGTTTTATAAAGCACGCACACAAACTCATAAACTGCAACAATGATTAAAATGCAACATATGGACAATAACATCTTGAATTCCCGATTAGGTTAAATGCTTAATTGCAGTATATACATTTTAAATATTAAGCTATTTGTATATTAAAAGGCCTGGGGGAACAACTAGAAAGTTAATAAAAGAGATGGCAGAATCAGCTTACTAACAAAAGCATTGCAAAAAGACAACTGAGAAAACCAACTTATAGGCAGTCACTAGCGGCAGCTAAATATCCATAAAGGTGCCATAAAGTATGGTGAAAAAAAGGGAATATAGCAGCCATGAAGGTGCGATTGAAGCTGGTGTGTGTGTGTGTGAGAGAGAGAGAGACAGAGAGACAGAGAGACACAGAGAGAGAGAGAGAGAGAGAGAGAGGCAGACAGACAGACAGACAGACAGACAGACAGACATATTGTTGTGGTCACAATATTGATGTTTTTACCCTGTTCTCAGTATTCTCATATAAGGTTACCTTGAGTGGAGCAAATCTATTCAGAGTATTTGTACCTAAGATCATAGTCAATTCTTTATCCTAATAAAACGGATAAAATCTAACTACTTCATTCACAAAAAGAGGCATTACTTCTGGACATTATGAAAACAGAAAAAATGCTTTTTTCCCCATTTTCTGACAACCGTGCACAAATTTAGATATTCTGAGAAAATATGATATATTATTAATATGCTTGATAGGTTTCTAATTGCTTTAATATATAGAAAGAAGAAGTGGAGAGGGAAGGGAAAAAGGGAGGAGGAGGAGGAGGAGGAGGAGGAGGAGGAGGAGGAGGAGGAGGAGGAGGAGGAAGAAGAAGAAGAAGAAGAAGAAGAAGAAGAAGAAGAAGAAGAAGAAGAAGAAGAAGAAGAAGAAGAAGAAGAAGAAGAAGAAGAAGAAGAAGAATGCTCTGTACGTTTAACGTTGGAATAGTACTGTATAAAATCAACTACACATCACAAACATTGCATCTATCACCAGATATGGTCATATTACATCTTATAATGATAAAATTTCAGAACAGATCATTCTATTTGTCCTCAAAACCACACTCCTCCATGAGTTATGGAATATTTGAGGGGGGGCAGCTTCAGGGTAAGTTGAAAGGGATTTTTTCTGGTTTCATCCCGATATCAATGACTCTTCAAAGAAAAATAAGAAAGTCCAGTTGTCTCTAGGGGAAAAAAACCACCTTTGGGAGAATGATGACCTGGATGACTGAGAATATCCTAAAGAAACTTCTCTCTCACCAGAAATGTGTGTTTTGGATTATTCTATGTGTAGTATTTATGTGGGACTAATTTGTGTGTGGCTTGTTAGTTTTTGGCCAGCTATTAAGTCGTTGGCTCTTGTTTCCTTGTGCTGCCAAGTTCTTGGCTCTTGATTACCTGATAAGCTGGTAGTATAAATCAGCACTCCTGTTGACTGTTAAGGGATCCATTTCCCAGACATCAACCCCTTCACTGGCTATTTTTTACCTGCTTGGCCGCAGGTTAGTAGCTGCGAAAATGACTGTATGTCCTTGTTCATTGCAATGTGAGGCTACCAATGAGTTTGGGTCTCCTCGCCTGGCAGCTCTCTTGTGTTCTTGAAATCTGATGGTTCGCTTCCTTCCTGTCTGTCCTAGATAGTCACAGGGGCAATCAATGCAGGGGATCCAGTAGATTATATGAGGAGTATCTCCCAGTTCCAAGCAATCTTTGCAATGCATGATTTGTCCTCCTACAGTAACCGCTGGGCAGTGTGTGATGCCCCCTTGCAAATATTGGAAGCTGCATTTTGCTGCTTCTGAAATGTTTTTGATGTATGACTGGGTATACCATATAGTTGGTCTTGTACCTTACTTCTTTCTTCCTTTCTCCCCTCTGCGTGTTGCACAGGCATCTTGTAATGAAAGCTTGTGGGTAGCCATTGTAAAATATTCATGTAGGCACCTGTCAGTGGGTGGGTTGCTCTTACCGTTGCTACCAATATGCTGATCACGGTCTGTTCATGTGTTCGCCGAAGGTGCACTGTGCACGCACCTGATCCACCACCCCTGTGACAACCAGCTCCTTTTTGGGGCTCGTGCAGGCATCACATGCTCTGTGCATGTGTGCACTTTGCAGTTTGCCATAAAAACAGCTATAGAGCATGAGCAGGCAGGTGGGCCAAACGAGCCACAATACCAGTACGCTCTCAGCTGCTCCCGGCCACTACCAGTATGGCCCTACCAGACTGTATGGCCCTACCAGACCTGCAGCAACCACCTCTAGTACCTGTTTGCCAGTCGTTTATCTTGCTGAGTATCACAGTGGGTTCTCACCCTGCCATATAGTGTTGTGACACAGCCCTTTTTGTGTGACTGGGGATGGGTACTTGTTGTGGCCCAGCCGGCTCCGGATAAGCTGCTGATGGAGTCTGCTCTGGAGGAGGAGGGCGACCTTGAGAGAGCAGAGAGCACAGCTAGTCATCAGGAGGCACCTGGGTCTTGGAGTAGTGGGGAGGATCAAGGCCAGTTTGTCCCTGATGCTAGAATGAGAAGGGCTGAAAAAAGGAGGCTTCAATTGCATCAGAAGCGAACTCGTAGGATTTGAATTAGTCCCAGCTGCCTAATGACTGGCCCCTCCCAAGAGGGTTTAAAAGGAAGTCTTTGCAAAGAAAGTCCTTGCAGAGAACAACGTTGGATTTCTAGGTTCGTGTTTATTCGTGTTGATTTTCAGGTTCGTGTTTAGTCGAGTTAGGAAACATCGTATCTGTTCAGAGTCATTCAGGCAAGCAGCCAAGAGAGTCAGTGGCAGGCAGCCAGTCTTGAATTAGTCAGAGAAAGGGGAGTCAGAACAGTTACTGTTAAAACTCAGAATGTGTGGAGTGTTGGTGGCCTTGCAATAATCCGTGGTTTCTAGGTTTCCACCTTCCTGTCTTGAAATTGACTCAAGAATTAGAGGGCCACCAAAAGACAGGAAAGGCAACATGTTATCAACAATGACAATTATTTTTATTAGAACTTGTCCTTTCTCTCTTTCACGGTTATGAACCATCATTATCTGAACATCTTAGCCTAAGAATAAGAAGAATTGATGAAAATAATAAGAAACATTAATCACCAGAGGCATGAAAGGCAATGTCACACATTATTCCCAACAACAGATTTTTGCCACGTCTTATGAACTTTGAATGTACTGGAATATTAATCGTATGAATGACCAAATCTGTCAGATTGAGTCTCACATTTCCAAATGCAAATGAGTTCTATCCAATTCAATTTTTGCATGCTTTTTTCTCTTCTCTCCAAAAAAACTGTAGCAAATGTATTCGCCTTTCTATGCACATTGCTTATATTTCCTTTACTTTTACCATCATTTGCCTAAAATACACATTTCTGACAAGCAGTTAACCTCTAACATGGATATTGTTTTTCATTTCATTGTTTTTCATTCAGAACAACACCAGATAGTGAGGAATTCTATCCACTTAAAGTAGTATCTTCTGTCTGATTGTACTTTGGTTTCGCATGAAATTGGGAACTTCAAGCAAACTTCTACTGGCCAGTGGCATTTGATTCTGGGGCATGCATAGCTTTAAAGATCACAAACAAGATATGAGTTTGCACCCAGAAGTACACTGGTAATTGTAGCTTCTATAATTGGTGCTATATGCTTTTACGTTGTATAGTAATTACAAAGGTAGCTACCTCATTTTGGACTAAGGGTTGGTTCATACCAGCTCTGGTCTGCAAAAATCAAGAGAACCATGAGATATCCTCAAAAAAATATAGACAACTAAGGGCCCTTTGTTCTCACTAATGGTCATACATACTATTGTAGTCACGTTATGGTAAGTTTATACCTTGATGTATCATAAATGTAGATAGCATTACAGTAATCCCAATTAATTATGTTAAGGCACATTTTGTACTGAAGTGATTCTTAATTTTTTGAATCTAGTCTTCATTCACACCCACAGTATGTAATCTTTGTATGATTTATGTCTCAATCCAACCTAATTGCCTAGAATTATAAGACCCTTTAAAAAAAAAGTATTGCTTGAAAATGCCCTAAAGGATAGTGTTATAGCAATGCTTTTTATATATAGCTTGTGTCTGTGTGTATGTATGTGTATACATATACATACATACATACACACACACTTACATTCCCGATCTCCCTTCCTTCCGGTGCACCCTAAAAATCTGGCTTTTCCAGCAAGCCGATCTGGCCTGAACAAAATAACGTATTAATTTTAATTCCAATTTTAATTTATTTTATAATGTCTATTAATTTATTGCTTATTGGATTTTTTATTTAATATTTCTTTAACTTTTGTACTATATGTCTCTTACGTTGTACGCTGCCCTGAGTCCTTTGGGAGAAGGGCAGCATATAAATCCAATAAATCTGAATCTGAATACACACACACACACACACACACACACACACACACACACACACACACAATCTGATAACCCGATGTTGCCCGGGTATTTATTTATAAGGGGAAAGTGTTTGGACCAAACGTAATTTCTAATGTTGGATTTTTCCCCTTACCAGGGGGAGCCCCCTTGTGGAGTACTGTGAAGCCATTACCATGGCAACTCCAATGGGCTGTACAGTAGAAGCTATTTTAAGACACAACAGGCTATATCTTAACAGATAAGATATATCTGGTGTGCGTATAACACACATCAAGGGATGTTAGGGGTAACTTACCCCCACAGTATTTTTTCCCCAAGAGTAAGTTTTCTGTGTAGCAAGTTTGGTTGAAACTGTTCAAGGCGTTTGAGAGTTATGCTGGAACATATACTAACACACACAGCCATTTATATAGAAAGATAGATTAAATATTTTAATACACTGATTTAATTGTTGAGAGGCAGTCTAAGTCTTTGCTTATTAATACCTCTGTAAATATAGCCCATTGGATCAGACCTTATTTTACCAATAGCCAACTGGGGAGGTGGAAAGGAAGAGAGAGAGAGAGACCGAAAAACATGCTCCAAAAATGCAAATAAAAGAGAAGGAGGGAAAGGGTTAGCACCGTCTAGAGAAGCAAAGAAAAGCCAGATTGCTTTGAGTAGGACGCAGCCCAATAGCTGTTGTTTATGAGTGGCTCAAAGGTAATGGTGACTAGTCAGCATAGGCCTCTCTTCATTTATAATGGACTCACCTACAAAGCTTGGCAGCTGCCTGTCTCCCCAAAGTATTGTGTCATTGTTCCAAGCAAACAAACCCAGCCACTGTTTGCATTTGATCTCTTTTCCCTGCCTTCTTGGGGGAATCATTGGTGGGTTTTTTTTAGCTTGCACAGCTCCAGATGAAAAACTAGATGCTCAAGTTTAAATTGCAAAGAACAAAAGCAAGGCCTGTCAGGCTCCCCCCAAAAACATATGCTCTCGGCTCAGAACAAAATGATGCTCTCTGTTTTTAATACCTGTGATTGGAGAATGGTAATAATTGCGGGTGACAACTTGCCTCCTACTCATGAAATAATTACGGCTCTCTCCAATTTAGCATCTGTGTTGCCAGATGTTATTGTCAAACACGTACGCAGTGGGCACACATCCTGAGAAAAACTGGCCTGTCTCCCGTATTCTTTGCATATGTCAGAAGATGCAGGTGGTGTGCTGTGATCCAATATCCGGGCCTGCTTTGCTATGCAAATCTTGTAGACAAAGTCAGCAGGGGAGGCAAAAAAAAAAAAAACCCCAAGCAGGAAAACACTAGGGTGCATCCAAAGGGTTGGAAAATAATTGCATTTGGAAAACCGAGATGGACATCTCTGCAGCGATGCTGCCAGACGATGTCAGGGAAATTAACAGCCAATTTGGGAGAAATGACCCGAAAGAAAATGGCTGGAGCTACGAGTGATATGTGTGAGGAGATCCCATTACTGCTTCTCCTGACGCTAACCTAGCATCGGTATTAAGAAAGGGAAAGCTATGGATGCCGGTATCTGAGTCTCCGCTATGTTGGCTCCAGATTTTGAGAGCTCTTGGTGGAGGAGTATTAGTCATTCACTTATCCCCTTCTACTGGATTTAATCTGTAAGCATTGCCAAGATGGCCACAAGGATATCATCATGGCTGCTCCATCTCCTTCTCTTTGCTCACAGAGGCCAACTGAACCAACGGCTTTATTCCAATGACTTCCAGGGGTTAGGAATGGATGCTCACAACATATTCCCAGCCAAAGCCATTCCTCAGCTGCATTCCATGAAACTCAAGCCTGTCATTTATTTATAACTCTTTTTTTCTTCTATAGAAGGGAAGTTAAAGTAGCTAATGACGCCATGGAAAAAAAAACCCCAATGATATCTAGTGCAATAGCAGAAGACGACATCAAAGTTAACAGACATAAAACTACTTGGTTAAAAAAAGGTAAAAACTCCCATAAGTCAACCCAAAACCATGGTTCCTCCTGAATGTATCCCTGTAATCTTCTTGCCAACATTATAGCATATAATGTATCATCCAGTATCATCCCTTATTCCAAAGAGAGGGGGGGGGGGGTGGAGGAAGGAAGGAAGGAAGGAAGGAAGGAAGGAAGGAAGGAAGGAAGGAAGGAAGGAAGGAAGGAAGGAAAAGGAGGGCAGGGGAAAGAAAGGAAAGGAAAGGAAAAGTTGGACTATTCATAATTTTGACTGTGCACTAAATTCTCTAGACAAACACATTACAAAAATATAGTTCAGAGGTCAACTCATTCAGGGATTTAGAGGCATCTTGGTATCTTTAAAATACTGACAGATTTTAAATTCCAGTAGCCACAACAAAGTTACCTTCAAAATTAAATCACCATTATTTTCCAATCAGAGTTCTCCTGGCCAAAACTTTTGTAGCAGAAGTTGCCAGGATCCATCATAAGACAGCTGGCCCTGATTAGATCTAATTATGGCCAGTAGTCTGTAGGGTAGAACAGCCTACAGGAATAAATATTGCTATTCCCAAGATTATATCATTATCATACTGAATTTTTATTTTGTACAACTCAAGGTGGTATAAAGCTTTCTTTTTTTTAACCTTCCCCACAATAACTTTGTGATTTGAAGGTCATGTTTGTATTTCAGAACCTAGCTTAGTGCTTGCAAAATCAAGAACATAGGAAGTTCTTCTCCTATCGTCCTCAATGAGCATGAACAATTAGGAAATTAGAAGTCACAAGCTTACTAATCCTAGTCTTCATCTTTCTTTTTTCAAGTCTCACTTTAACAAAACAAAATTTGGAACAATAGATCGGCAAAAAAAAATTCTTTAAATAGCATGTGTGTCTTCTGAATAATGTTTCCAAACATGCCTTGTGTTCTTTGTATACTTTTCTCTATGTAGTGCTTACCTCATGACTTCATACCTAAAAGTGTGAATATAAAATCAAAAGCAGTCATTAATTGCATGGATATTTTAAGTAAAGTGTTATCCCATGGCCTTATAAGCATAATCAAGAGTGATGGGATAGATCAGTTAGGAATCAGAATCAGGAATCAGGAATCAGAAAAATTCCAAAACAGGATCTCCTTAACCACCTCTGTAATTCTGCCTTCTTCAGCATTGGAGGTTCATTGTTGGTGTTAGGAATGTAATCCTAGTGTTGGGTTGGCAATATATATATATAAGCCATGATTGGAATATTGTATCTGTAACTTTAACTGCTACAGTGAGATGTGATTGGCTGCTGTTTCCTCAATCAGCCATAAGAGGGAGCCAGAATCACTGTTAGATGCTGATCCTTGGATGATGTCTGCTCTGTATGTCGGTTATTGATCAGTGAAGTGAATCGTGGGTTGAGCAACTGTAAGCCAACATTTGAGTAATAGACTGTGTATATGACTCAGGACTACTTATCACTTGTTTGTGAAGAAGTGTCTCTTACTTTATTTTTCCAACACAAGTAAAAGTCTACTTGTTTTACCTTCAGTGTATGTGACTGATAGTGTGGAAACCTAGCAACATACCTCTTGCTACAGTCCGCTGCACATTTTTCAGTCTCCTAACGGAGATATCCTTAACAGTTGGGACTGAAGAAAATAATATGTGGGGGATATTAAATACAGAAGATTTAAAGTCAGCCAGCACTCTCAAAACAAGTGCCCATTGGGAAGCCAGACTCCATTTCCTTTAGCATTTGGAGAAGACAGAAGCACAAAGAAGAATCCATATTAATCTGTAGCACATGGTCATCCAAGGACAAACCTACATCCCAACCAGAAGATCACTGGTGAGACTTAAATTGATTGTATTTATTAATTGTTATGTTCAGCAGTAATTTAATACTGTCTATCATGTATTTGGTTCTCATTGTATGTATCCCTATTTTCCCCAGTTTCACCCTATCCTGTTCTTTGAATAAAGCATTCACATCTAGGCACATGGTCTGTTTTATCGGAAGATAAGTGAGTTTAGCTGCATGTCGAGTGGCACACAAACTAACGTCCAGTGAGGACTGAACACTTGATGTACTCAATATCTTTTACTATTAATTCATGGTTCTGGTGATTACACGGCCAATCACTCAATAATATATTCAGTCAATGATCAGCAAAATTTAAAATAACAAACATAGAAGGAACCAGCCATTTGTCTTATGTAGCTTGAAAACTAACTAAAGGTCTCCAGTCCAGGGTCATGTCCATACTCCCCAAAGGGCAGAGATTGGTGGCGGTTTGTCCCATTGACTGCTGACAGAGGGTAGGAGGTGAAGCAGGACCAGGAACATCTACCAATCATTGTCCTTAAATCTTCTCACACTAAAACTACTGTCTACCTTTTAGATTTGTAAGGCTCATCATCACACAGCTATCAAAATAGGTGCTTTTCCTCCTTCCTTTCAAAAATCCACAAATTGCTGGTCATGTTGGAGACTTTGGGGAAATTGTTGTTTATTCAGTACTAACAAATTTGTTAATAAGTTGAATGAAAATTTAAAAGAACTGCTTGACATTTTTATTCGTAGCATTGCTGCCTGAAAACAAAGGAGGTGCTGAATAGATTCCTAACAAGCATTCCTGATGCTAATTGAATGCTTACAAAAAAAAAAAGTGTTTGTGAAGGGGTGAGAAAAAAAATAACTTTTTGTAGCAGAGGAATAAATTAAAATAAATATTATACTTTACGGACGCACACAAAATTATCCCTATCTCCCCTTCAAATTTGCAAGTCTGAAGAAAAGATTGCACACACACATACACACCTGACCTACTTTCTAAAACAGCATTGGTTTTAGTTTTCCACATTGGAGTCACGATGTTGTTTATATATATTGTCACTGTTATCTGTCCATATTTTCTTTTTCCTTTCCTTTTTTTCCTTTTTCTAACAATTGATTTCCAGCACATATGTGTAACTTGACTGAAGTCTTGGGGCAAAACAGAGGCCTGATGTGACTGCCTGATTTCAGTAAAACTCCTTTTGGTGCTGTGATTTCATCAATATGCATAGGTTGGAACTCATCAATAATCTGTAACCCTGAGAACTAGCAAGTGAAAGCTGCAACTAATATGTGTCACTTTTTCAAAGCTGTTTTTCCTTCCCCCTCCTAAGGCAGGAAGTAGTGGAAATGAGGCAACAGAGAAAAACAAACCTAGTGTTTGTAGAAAGATCATAATTTAATGTCCGTTTTTTTTTCCATTGGACAAAGAGGGAAATTGATGAAAAGTCTAAGAGTGCAATGCAATACAATACAATACAATAATAGAGTTGGAAGGGACCTTGGAGGTCTTCTAATCCAACCCCCTGCCCATATAGGAAACCCTACACCACTTCAGACAAATGGCTATCCCACATCTTAAAGACTTCCAGTGTTGGGGCATTCACAACTTCTGTTCCACTGATGAATTGTTCTAATTGTCAGGAAATTTCTCCTCACTTGTAAGTTGCTTCTCTCCTTGATTAGTTTCCACCCATTGCTTCTTGTTCTGCCCTTAGGTGCCTTGGAGAATAGTTTGACTCCCTCTTCTTTGTGGCAACCCCTGAGATATTGGACCACTTCTATCATGTCTCCCCTAGCCCTTCTTTTTATTAAACTAGAGATATCTAGTTCCTGCAACCATTCTTCATATGTTTTAGTCTCCAGGACAAATTCTGTCCTTTTTGTACTTGTGTTGCAACATCACATGTAAAGTCCATAACGGGCAGAGATTACACATTGGTATCCCAATGCATCTTATGTCATTCTGGCATCATTGTGTCTATGCCCAGTATATTTTTTTAGGTTTGTAGTCAATCTTGCTTAGCTTTTTCAAGTTCATCCAAAATGGGTAGCTTGTGCCACTAGCTGGGTTTTAATATAATAGAATATATCAGAATAACAGTGTTGGAAAGAATCTTAGGGATCTAATCCAACCCCCTGCTCATATAGAAAAAACCTGTCAAATGGTTGTCCAATCTCCTCTTAAAAACCTCCAGTGATGGAGCACCCACAACTTCTGGAGGCAAGCTGTTCCACTGATTAATTGTTCTCATGGTCAAGTAATTTCTCCTTCATTCTAGGTTGCGTCTTTCCTTGATTAGTCTCCATCCATTGCTACTTGTCCTGCCTTCAGGTGCTTTGGAGAATAGGTTGACCCCCTCATTTCTGTGGCAGCCCCTTAGATATTGGTACATTGTTATCTTGTCATCCTTAGTCCTTTGTTTCCTTAAACTAGACATATCCAATTCTTGAACCTTTATATTAAAATGGACCAAAATCAAGCCAGTCCCATCTGCTCTGCATTCTAAAGGAGTGACTGCTCCTTTTCGTAGCATTTTTTTTTATCAGTATAGTTTATCTCTACAATTCAGAAGATCTACTGTGTTGCTATCCATAGTTGCATAACATCATTTCTCTCTAAGATCACATGTCAGCTCTATAACATCTCTGGAGGGAACACTGTATAATTCCAGTGCATCAGCTAAAATGTTGCAGGATCTGCATTCTTTGGAAGAAAGAAGCCCCATCATAAGGAGACAATAGATCTATCAAGATACATCTGCTGTGGCCTAGAGGTGGAGCTCTCGCCTGCTAATCAGGAGGTTGTGAGTTCAATCCTAGGTAGAGGCGGATATAGGGTCTACTGCTTGGGCAAGGGATTGGACTAGATGACCTGCAAGGTCCCTTCCAACTCTGTTAATCTATCTGTTAATCAGCAAAGAGCTGGAAGGGATCTTGGAGATGTTCTAGTCCAGTGGTAGTCAACCTGGTCCCTACCGTCCACTAGTGGGCGTTCCAGCTTTCATGGTGGGTGGTAGGGGTTTTGTCCAATACTGAAGCACTTTCCTTTTTTAAATTTAATTGGCTAACCTACTTTATAAATCACCATTTATAAATCAATGTGGAACAGGTGGGCGGCTAGAAAATTTTACTACTAACAGAGATACAAAAGTGGGTGGTAGGCATAAAAAGGTTGACTATCCCGGTTCTAGTCCAACCCCCTGCTGAAGTACGAGACCCTATACCACTTCCAGACATGTGGCTATCTAGACTCTTAAAAACCTCCAGTGATGAAGTACCTACAACTTCTGAAGGAGAGCTGTTCTACTGGTTAATTGTCCTCACTGTTAGGAAGCTTCTCCTTAGTTCCAGGTTGCTTCTCTCTTTGATTGGTTTCCATCCATTGATTTTTCTCCTATTTTCATGTAAAGATGTTGATCCCCTCTTTTTTGTGGCAACGTCTCAAATACTGGAATATTGCTATCATGTCCCCCCTAGTCCTTTTCTGTAGACTAGCCAAAGTCAGATCTCTGCTACAAAAGAGTAAATCAGCCAGTTTCATTTTCACCCTTTCTAAGCTATGGATTCTGTTGTTAAAAGAAAATGAAGTATTTGACCTTGAATAAAATCAGTTTCAATTATGAAAATTTCAGTCTGATCCTGATGTACCCCAGCAAACTCATCAGCTTTCAAAGAATGCCTCTCTCTCTCTCTTTTTTTTTTTTTTGGTAAGGCTACTTACTGTTCCCAGAAACTAATTACAATTCAGATGGTGTCAATTTCATTATCCCCAATCAATCCTCAAAGGCAGAGAAAGAAAAGGAGGCAGAAAAATAAAGATTGAAGAAACTCTCACTTCTGAAAAGTCTTCAGTCTCATCGCTACCGCTATGAATACAGTGTGGATAATGAATCAGTCAGCAGGTTGCAGAAAGGTAGATAAATAGAGACATGGTTGCTGCATGACTTTCTGCTAATAACCAAAGTCATTCCTCTAGACGCAATGGTTATTTTTATTTATCTGAATATATTAGCTGCCCAACTCCAGTTGTGGAATGGTGCCTCTCCCAGAAATAGTTTTCACCTGAGGCAGGAAACCAAGGGCTAAGGGTTGCGGAATTTGCTGGCCCAGGTATATATAGCAAGAGGAATCTGTGCACTTCTTCATCTATTAACAGAGTAAGAATAACAGAATCTGAACAAGCCGAAGGTCAAACATAAAACAAAACCACTTGGCACATGGATGAGACTACAGCGTAGCCAAAGAAGTGTGCGATTTTCTTTTGCAATGCTACTTAGCCCAGACGATTGGAGAATTATGAAAGTGGAAGTCCATATACCTTAAAGTGTTTGGTGTTCAAAAACATTGCTCTAAAATGTAAGGGTTCATTATGTTATGCCTCTGAAGCAAATGATTGTATACTATGTATACTATATAATATACTGCCACATTTCTAGAGGGATGAATTTGCAAAACCTGGGTGATCCTGGGCCTTGGTTTGTGTTTCCTTTTTTCTCACTTAAACAAAACCAAAAAGAAGTGTCATCATACTTGCAATGCCTTTTAGTATTTCTATGTTCTCATGCCTAATATTGCACCACTGAGAAGGAAGGAAGGAGGGAGGGAGGGAGGGAGGGAGGGAGGGAGGGGGGATGGAGGGAGGAAGGAAGGAAGGAAGGAAGGAAGGAAGGAAGGAAGGAAGGAAGGAAGGAAGGAAGGAAGGAAGGAAGGAAATTCTTTATTCCCCGAGGGTGAAAAAAGCAGGAGAAAAATACATTATTTTGTAAGAAATAAATAATCCTAAAAACTCAGGGATATAATTCAGATTAATTTTTGAAACCTGCATGCAGATACATAAGATTAGAAGATCTCTGACATTAGGGTCATACCGTAGGTATTTATAAAATTACATTAATCATGACATATAATAGGAAAAGTTTTGTTTGTTTGTTTGTTAATTTCATATGGCTGCCCTGCTCAAAAATAGTGAATCTGGGCAGTTTAACAAAGGAATGAAAGCCCAAATACAACAAACACTCAGAATTGAAAAACAGAATCACACCATAACAAAGTGAAAGGATAACAGAATAACTGAGGCCATTGATTCCCCAAAATTATCCTTTCATTCCAGATGGCTTCATCTCATGTTCTGGCTTAGTGCCTGGGAAGAAACATATAGAAAAACAAAAGCTGCAAATGAAAATGGGTGAGAAATTCACGCAGAGACACACAGAAAATGTGGCAGAGCTGTGGCTAACTTGAAAAAAAAACTGAACAAAATCTGTTAGTATTTGTATGGCAAACTGCCAAGGATGTGGGAGGTATGAGCACACAGCACATACTTATACATATGCTATAGACATGTGTGTGTGTGTGTGTGTGTGTGTGTGTGTAATCACTTCAGATTTAATTCCCCATATCTAATTTAAACTCCAAAAACTTGGAATTGAGCCATATACTTTTGAGCAATTTATGGATGAAGTTTAAGGACTTTTCCAAGATGGCGTGGTTGCCTTCCATCATCACTATGTGTTTTCAGGAAAAGACATAGCTGCTTCAAAGTGCTACAAATGGTACTAGGTTTTTATCTATGTTTGAAAGTGAAGGCTTTTTTGGAATTAGGGTTGTGCCCCGCCAGAGGATCTGGTAGCAGATTTGGACAGTAAGGAGGTTGGGGAGGAACATGGGCCAGTCCTTGACTCTAGGGAAGTCTCTGACAAGTGCTCTGCATTGGAGGCAGGAATGGGGCCAGAGCTGTCTGACAGTTATCAACTACCTTCGGAGTCAGACATCCGTGGGACAGAAGAACAGCTGGAGCCTGTTCCCAGGGTGCACATGCACAGAGCACCCAGGAGAAGGGAAAAGCTAAGGAACAAAGGTCGACTTGGGTGTAAAGGCACAAGTGGACAGTGAATAGCCCCTCCCATAGGGAATAAAGAGGAGTGAAAGGGGAGGGGAGTTTGCAGGAGACAATTAGATCAATTCATTAGAGTGGAGATCTGTTCCTGACTTCTTGCCAAGTACTGTCTGCTACAGAGTAGCGTTTGGAAGATATCAGCCTGGCAGCTCTCCAAGCCTACAGATAAAAGTCCTGTAGTTGTAAAATCTCTTGAAAGGCTGTTGGCCAGGACTTTGCTGGAGAGGAGTTCACCTTAAACTAAATAAAAGGGGTTTTATCAGGACGAGGAGTCATCGTTGTGCTTTTGGGAAGCCTAGATCAGAACAATTAAGTCTAAAGTACTCTGTACTTTAGTTCTAAAGCAGGGGTCCCCAACCTTTTTTGCACCAGGGACCGGTTTCATTTTAAAGAAAATTCTGCGGACCGGCTGGCGTAGAGAAGGAGTGGGGGGGAGGGGGAACAGGCGGTGCATGTGCATGCGGGGGGGAGTCGGCTCACTCGGCCCTCTAGGGCCTCCAACGGCATGAACGGCCACACCTGTGCTCTCCCGCATCTGGTGTGCGCTCTGCCCAGGGGGCTGCCCCCTCCTCCCTCCTCCTCATCTCCGGCCCTGCGGCCCGGTTCCTATCAAGCCACGGACCGGCACCAGTCCATGGCCTGGGGGTTGGGGACCCCTGTTCTAAAGTATTCTGTAGCTCTAATACAGGGGTGTCAAACTCACAGTCCGTGGCCCAGATGCATCATGCGCTGGTCACCCCCACTTCCAGTTTAGTGAAGGGTAAAAAAGTCATGATGGGTCACGTCACAATGTGACGTCACTAGTTTGACACCCCTGCTCTCGTGTGTGTGTGTGTGTGTGTGTTCATGTATGTATTCATATATACTATATCTACCAAGCCATAGTGGAGTAGTATGATAGGTTATAATCTTAATAACCTTCATGGTAGACCATAACCTTCATAAAGAGCCACTGTCTTGCAATGGACTGATATAAATTAATACAATCAATTATGATAATTTTATAGATATATTGACACATGTCTATGAAGTTTCTCAGTCATCCGGATCATGTTTTTTTACCCCCAAGAGACAACTGGCAACTTTCTTGTTTGAAGACATTTTGCTTTCTCCTCTGAAGAAGCTTCTTGGATGAGAAGGGAAACATCTTCAAAAACAAACCACAAGAAAGTCCAGTTGCCTCTTGGGGGAAAAAAAGTAGCTTTGGGATATACTAACATACAAACATCTAGCAACATTATATCTCAAAACATTATACTCCATTAACATTAACATTAAATCTGGTCTCCTAGCATTTCTTTAAAAAAAGGTTGCTGTATAGAATTGCTTAAATAAGCTTTCACTTTCCATGGTGGTTTTTGGTGAGTTCTTATTGGGCAGTGGAGAACATTGAGTGCCTTACACTAGGAGCAACTGCTTACACAGAGGAAGGGCTGCCTGTGCCTAGCTTACACTTCAATGGCAAGCAGCAGATGTTTAACAGAATGCCAAATCTTAGTGGCTAACTAGAGGTTATGCACAGGTGCAGTTGCCTTTGCTGATTAGTGGTCCTGAGATATAGATCACATTGTGTGCCAACTTTAATTTCAGAGCGGTTTCTAGTTATTTTCACATTATTAAAGAGAACATCTGGGGTTATTAGAAGATTTCCATAATGTGAAACACAAAGAGAAATAGATGCTTTCTGATTATCTGTGATTCTGCAGAAAAACCTCAACTAGCATTTCATACCTCTCGTGGCTACATTTTGACATTACACAAACCTACCTTTTCATTAACTCAGTTTAGCACGGTAAAAAATGATCAGCTTTAAAAAGGTGGTTAAGGGCTGTATGAAGTGTGGACCATAGGCGGGTTAACACTTTGCTAAATCTATGGCTAGCAATCTAATCTGCAAACACTACAGCCAAGAAATTAAAAGACCCTTGCTCCTGGGGCTATGGCAAATCTAGACAGCAGACTAAAAAGCAGAGACATCACCCTCCAACAAAAATGCATATAGTCAATCCTATGGTTACCCCAGTTGCAATGTATGGCTGTGAAAGCTGGTCCATAAGAGAGGCTAAGTGCCAAAGAATTGAGGCCTTTGAACTATGGTGCTGGAGAAGATTCCTGCGAATCCCTTGGGCTGCAAAGTGATCAAACCGGTCAGTTTTGATCAACCCTGACTGCTCTTTAGAAGACCAGATCCTGAGGATGAAACTCAAATTTGTTGGCCACCTAATGAGAAGGAAGGACTCATTGGAGAAGAGCCTCATGCTGGAAAAGATTGAGGGAAAAAGAAGAAGGGACAACAGAGTATGAGGTGGCTGGATGGAGTCACTGAAGCAGTCGGTGTGAGCTTAAATGGACTCTAGAGGATGATAGGGGACAGGAAGGTTTGGAGAAATGTTGTCCATGGGGTCACAACAGCAGCACTAATCATCTAGAGCAGGGCTGTCAAACTTATGGCCCATGGGCTGGATGCATCACACACTGGCCATGCCCACGCACAGTTTAGTGAGTGGGGGGGAAAGTCCCGACATGTCATGTGATGCCGCCGTGATGACACGAGTTTGACACCTCTGATGTAGAGTTTTTTACAGTTCAAACCTGGTTATTCTAAGCCACAACACATGGTTTGTAAGATTAAGCCAAACTGACGCACTCTAAAGTTGCTATCTGTGAATTAGTCTGGGTTAATCAAATATTTAGGCAGATAGATATAACTTTATTCTGACCATGCTTTCTCTGCTATGAGAAATACAAAATCATCATATTTTAAATGGGGAGCACCGACATCTCTTGGTTGCCTTGGACTGAACATGGACTAACCATGTGGAGGTGTCATGCCACTCCAAGGTATCCTGGGTTACTTCTAACAAACTCCAGCATGAAAGTGGTATGTTCCATGGTATTCCAACAAATGATTGTCTGTCTTTACCTTGATTGGAGACAGACAACATTTAAGCACAGCTGCATCTGATTTGTGAGAACTTCAAAAAAGAATTGGTCTGAAAAAGGCTGGTCCATAATTTTAATGAATGCCATTGTTGAATGATCAGCCTACAAACACTCTTATGCCAGGGGTGTCAAACTGGTGGCCCACAGGATGCATCACACACAGTCCACCTCTACCCCACCTCTGCAAAGGGAAAAAAACACCTTTGTGATACATCACATGACGGCAACATGACACAGTGTGTTTGAGACCCATGCTCTTATCACATCTAGCTGACTGTGATACCTCTAGCAACTCATTAACCTTGATATAGCTTAACTTTTAAGTGGAATCAAGTTTGGTTAGTATTTGGAAGAGAGACCACAGATTACAAGGGCAGGCTGGGAACTCAGGCTGTCCAGAATATGACATGGATGAGTCTATTAAATCACCAATATTTGAGTTTGACCTGAAAGAGATCTTGTTTCTTTTTACACACACACACACATCACTATATATTGTATTGCAGGGATGTCCAAACTTGGGAACTTTAAGACTTGTGGACTTCAACTCCCAGAATTCCCCAGCCAGCATAGCTCTGGGAGTTGAAGTCCACAAGTCTTAAAGTTCCCAAGTTTGGACATCCCTGCTGTATTGTATACAGATATATAATATGTGTCATCTACACATCTATAACTGTATTTCCTTGCTTAGTTGCAGAAACTTGGTAACAAATTTAATCTATCCAGGCCAGTACCTGAACTCAATCAGTATTGAATCTTATACATAGCACCTTCTTAAGTTCATTTGCTATGGCTTTTTAATTAATAACACTCCGAGACAAATAAAAAAGTGCAAAATACAAAAATAAGAGTGATGATGATTGTCAAAGAGAGAGAAAAAAGAACCCATGAAAGGTTCTTTCCCAAAAGAAGCGAAAGAAAAATGACAAAGAAGAAAATCTTACAAAATGCTATATTTAGCAAGTTTTGGGGAAAAAGTAGTGGATTACTTAAATATGACTGTGTGACAAACGCTAAAATGTTCAGAGGATAATATTCGTTTGAATTATATACCTTGTGCATGGAATTTGACAATTGGACAATGGAAATGGATTTTCTCTGGCCTTGCTATGGCGAAAAGACTGGTATTGCAGCATCAGAAAGATAAATGTATAGTTTCATTTATTCAATGGATTGAAGACTTGATTACAATCGCTACTCGTGAGCAGATTGGCTTATAGACGTAAACTTTCTATAGATAAGTGAACTGAAACATGGAACTCATTCATACAGATATACAATAGATTTAAAAAAGATAGTTACAGTGATCCCTCGTTTTTCGCGGCTTCATGTTTTGCGGCTTCAGTGTGTCGCGGGTTTTTCAAAAATACAGAATAGAAAAAAAATGCATTGGTAGGAGGCAAGCGCCCCCTAGTGCTTGCTTTAAACGATGTCCACCAACTCCGGTATAGTGTATTGCGAATCCCACTTCACGGTTTTTCAGTTTTCGCGGAAGGTTCCGGTCCCCATTAACCGCGAAAAACGAGGGATTACTGTATATAAATGTATTAGGCACATACTACACACTTGAGTAATATTTGCACTAGACAAGTATATATATAGAATTGTAATTATTGTTACAATGACATATCGTGTTACATTTCCTTTTTTTCTTTGTCATATTTCTTCCATAAAGAGTAGTTTAAGACTGTAATTTCAGACCCAGTTTGCTTTGCTACATTTTCCTTCCCATATACAACAACCAGCATGTTGGAGAAATTATACAAAGAACCTTGAAAAAAAATAATTAAAAGCTTTTGTTAAAGGGTGTAAAACCATGGTTAAGATACATTAGGAGGTGGGAGAGCCAGGGAAAGTCAGTGGGTAATTTCAGTCTGACAATCCTTGCAGGGTGACTGCTATAGAAAAAAACCTGGAAGAGTGAGGTTTTTTTAAGCCATTATTAGCCAGTAAAGAAAAGGTGGTTAAAATGAGAGAGAGTGAAATGGCAAATATCCTGCAATATCAAAACAGAATCTAGATTCCTGGTGAATTACCTTGGTGGGATTGTCAACAAGACTAATCCACACTGCGTTTTTTTATTTTTTAGTTCCTCTTGTTTGGCAATGATTGGCTCTATTTTGGTTCCCGTTTTCTTTGTTTCAAGAAAAACACCAATGGACTTTACCTGGGATCTCACTATCATTAGAAATTTTATTTGCCAAACGTTCACACTGACAAGCACATTTTAAATAACCACAATTTACAAGAACAGGTCCTGAGTTTCAAAACAAAAGTAATTTGTAGTAAGGCGATGCCATTTTTTTTTCGGTGACTGCAGTTGTATCTTTAAGGTGTGGTTAAAAAACTACAACAACATTCAGATGATGGCTACCACAGTGAAGTCAAAACTACACATGGATTTTGTGCACAGAACTGTTGCTTCCACTTCCACTTTTTTGACTGTACCCTGCGGATAGTCCCGAGTGAATGAAATATATCAGGTGTGCATTTCAAAGGCAAACACAGAGATTTTGGGAGGAAGGGGCAAGGTTTATAAATAAATAATGTGTTCTTGGAGTTTGTCTACATGTGCCAGTCAGTCTAATGTCATATGGTGGCAGAAAAAAAACATTACAAGCCAAGAGATCGGTCCAAGACAAAATTCAAAAGTTTTAACTTTTCGACAGAATTCCAGAGCATGTAATGGGATAGCATTACAGATGAGTTAACATATAATACTTTTAGGTTCATTGCGCTTCAGTGCAGGGCTGGGTTGCTGCCGGCATTACTGCCGGTTTGCCACACACACAAAAAAATATGTGTGTGCATTTGCAGCTAAAAAGGTCTGTGCATGCACAAAAAGTTAAAAAGGGAGGGGGGGGATTGTATTTCTGCAATGAAAATTGTTCTGCGCATGTGCAGAATCAAAAATAAAGATGACAGCGCCATAGGAGAACTGGTTCAGGGGTGTGGCAGGCCTGGGTCACTGCTGGTTCCAGAAATCCAGACTGTTAAGTTACTACCGGTTCGGCCGAACTGGGCCAAACTGGTAGGAACCCACCTCTGCTTCATTGAAACTTTTCATGAATCATCGCCTTGAAGGCTGTTTAACAAAACAATGTGTCCCTCCTAGTTTCCAGCAGTGTCGGTGTGGCCTGCTTTGTGGGAGTGGCTTGCCAGCCATGTGACTGACTGGGAGTGGCTTGGCAGTCATGTGACTGGGTGAGCCTGGCCAACTTGTAAAATGTGATGAAACTCACTTAATAACACTCTTGCTTAGCAACCAAAATGTGGGCTCAGGATCTCTGGCATTTGTAGCATGCAAGTCTTAAAGCTGTCAAGTTACAAGACCCTCGCACCCCTAACCCTTTAGAAAAAGAAACCCCAGGGGTGTTCAAACTTGACATCTTTAAGACGTGTGGACTTCGACTCCCAGAATTCCTCCTCTCGCTCTTCATCTTGATGATGTGCGGACGGGAGGGGAGAGGGAGCTGGAACCGGTTCTAAACGGCCCTGTAGATTTGTGGAACCTCTTCTATAGAAGAGGTAAGAACTGGCAGGAACTCACCCCTGTCTGGAACCCAACTCAGATTCCTCATATATCATGTGCTAGAAGACCGTTCTCCATAGCCCACCGTGAAGTAGGTTGAGGCCTCCCAAATGACTTTGTCAACGTGACAAACAAGATGGCATTTCTCTTTGGTTAAGTAAAACATCCTGTCTTCAAATTTCAAATCTCTTCACCGAAGAAAGTCCACGTTGTTTCTTAGAGGTTGTGAAGCATTGTTCATATCAGAGTTGGGTTGCTGCCAGTTCAGCCTGGTTCGGCTAAACCGGTAGTGGCAGTGGCAGGAAGCTCCATCTATCCGCCCAGATGCTTCTGCATATGCGCATAGGTGTTGCATGCATTAGCACAAACAAACAGGTAGTAAACTGGTTAGCAACCCACCACTAATTGTATATATTACAATCTAAATTCTTAATCTAGTAGTGACCTATAGTTGTAACTATAAAGAAATTGCATCTGGAAGAGAAGGCAAAAGGGAGAAGGAGGGAGATAAAGAGGCCCTTCATCCCAGATTCCTTTTTCAGGATGATCTGGTCACAATCCATTTTTCACCTTTCCATATATGAAGATGGGAAGGTTGTCCATTTTACATTCTGGAGGCAGATGAGAGGACAACCAGCAGCAAGATGGTGGCTTCAATTGTAGTGGTGATGGATTCACAATTAGAAGACCTGAAAGACCAATCTGGGTACAGATCACCCAGCAGAAGATCTGCCTATGTTATGTGGTTGCTAAACTCAATATGGACCTGATGGCACATAATCAAGATATCTAAATATTGCATGAGTTGATCTTTGACTTTGGTTTTAACCTTATGCATACAATCCTAATTTAATTTTGCTTCACACCAATGGCAGTCACAGTAATGTGCATCCAGAGGAAGGGACGTGGCTTGCAATAAGTCCATCCCCTGCCCCATTCATTGGGAGAGAGAATGAATGAATGAATGAATGAATGAATGAATGAATGAATGAATGAATGAATAGCTAGCTTTCCTGGAATGGAAAGTTGGACGAGCCCAACCACAAGAAAAGAGTCCAAAGGAGGAGATCGGAATGAACTTTCTTAAGACAGCATGAACGAAATATTGGAACTATTTAAGGACAGGAACAGTTAAACTGCAAGTGTAACGTGAGAGTCTCAATAAAGAAATAATACCAATGGCTGGAGCTTATTTCATTTACTTCCAGAATGAAGTAATTATAGAACTCTAGCAAGAACAGTTTCATGCTTTGCTTTGCTTTGCCACTCTAGATGCAGGACAAAGCCTCTCTGAAGAATTGAAGAAACACATCAGCTGAAAAGGATAGTTTAAACATGGCATTTAATGCATCAAACACTCCTAGGCAGCTCAATCTGTTTGACACTGCAAGCCATGACCAGGATTCAAATCTAATCATTTGTGTATTGTGTGCCTTTGAGTCAATGTTGACACTTCACAACTGCCTGAATAAATTCCTGCAGTTCTCTTCATGAGTTTTTATTTAAGAGGGAGTTTGCCATCCCTTCTTCCCAGGATTGAGAGAGTGTGACTAGACCAGGGGTCTGCAAAGTCGGCTCTTTTAAGACTGGTGGACTTCAACTCCCAGAATTCCCCAGCCAGCATAGCTGGCTGGGGAATTCTGGGAGTTGAAGTCCACCAGTCTTAAAAGAGCCGACTTTGCAGACCCCTGGACTAGACCAAAGTCACCCAGATGACTTTGTGCCTAAGGCAGGGCAGGAATTCAACTAGTCTCCTGGCCTAGCTTATTGTCTTAACTACCGCAACAAAGTAGTTACTGCACTAAATCTTTTACAACCCCTTCCTTATTTCTCCCATGGTTTACCAGTGAGTTTTCCTTAGATGATGAAGGAGGATCTGCACCTACTACTGTCTTACAAAAGATGTTCATTCAAACAATACTAAGCAAATTAAACGGATATGCCCCTAACCTGCTTTAGCTGTTGGAGAATGGATAATGGGAAACCTTAAACAGTCAAAGAGCCATTTGGACCCATTCCCACAGAAAAGAAAACACTGGGAACCACAAAACCTGGGTGGGCATGGCCAACTCAACATCGCTCACTCCTACCCTGTCACATAGTAATAATAATAATAATAATAATAATAATAATAATAATAATAATAATAATAATAATAATAATAATAATAATAATAATAATAATAATAATAATAATAATAATAATAATAATAATAATAATAATAATAATAATCTTTATTTGTATACCGCTTCCTCTCCCCAAAGGGACTCGGAGCGGTGCACAGAGAATAAAAAACCAATATAAAATACATAGAAAGATAAATAGTTAAAATACGAATTAAACAATTGTCCCTGCGCTAAAATCCCCTAAATTAAATTACACTAAAAACCCCTAAAACCGTATCGAAAGACGGAAGACTAACCTAGGCCGGCCAAGCAGAAAAAGTGTGTTTTCAATTTTTGACGGAAGGAGCGGAGGTCCGTGGTTGTTCTAATTTCGGGGGGATGGTCGTTCCAGAGGGCTGGGCCCGCCACAGAGAAAGCCCTTCCCCTGGGCGTCGCCCGCTGGCATAGCCTAGTGGACGGCACCCGGAGAAGCCCCTCTCTGTGGGAGCGAATCGGCCGCAGGGATGTATGGGGCAGGATCTGATCCCGCAGATAACTAGGTCCCGAGCCATGGAGCGCTTTAAAGATGGTAACTAACACCTCCATGACCCCTCCAACCATTCCTACCTGTACTTGCCATATCTCGCAACTACTTCTTCCGGGCACTCTCCCGTGCATGTACCTCAGTCGCTCGGGGAGGCATGCAACTTGCTCTCTGGCCTGAGATACTGGCCTAGCTGCATCCAACACCACTGCTGTTGTCACCTCTATAGCCTGCCCATTGCTCTTGCAGCACTTTGCGCAGCACTGTTAAATTTAGCGTGCTTCACACTGGGGGAGACAGTATCCCTTCTTCCTCCTGAAGCCCATTACAATGCAGAGCATTGGCCGCAGCTGGGCTGGGCCAGTGTCTCAGGACAGAGAGCAAGTCACGAGTCTCCCCAAGCGACCAAGGTATGCACAGCACCCATAAGGACCGGAAGAAATGCCCACGAGTTATGGCAAATACAGGGGCGCTTTGGTCTCGCTCTGGAATATGGAGTGAGTCTCCATCCCCTGCCATTGCCCTTACCTTCTCGGGTCAGGCGAATAGTGACTGGGAGGAAGGCCAAGGAGTGGGGCCAGCCAGTGGTGGGTTTAGCTGACAGGGAGCCACAACAGGGGGATGAAAGAGCCACATGCGGCTCTGGAGCCACAGGTTGTGATAAGGAAAGGAGGAAATTAGGCTTTTTTTGTGAGCATTTTTGAAGTGATTTTGTCCGCACAGCTCAGTAGAAGGGTATTGTCTCTCCCTTATGTTGCTCACATGGCTTTGATATTTAGCTCAGAATCTAGATATAATGGCCTAAAATCTGGAACATCTAGATCAAACCTGGAGATGGATAACGCTGAAAAAAAGTGGCTAGATTCAAGCCATTCCCTAAATTGAAATCAAACCACATGGAAAGTATGCAGTTTCAGAATCCAACCAGAACGTCAGGTAGGGGATTGAGTAAGGGATAAAAATACACATTCACACACAAACATCTACACATATATACATGCATATATGCACCACATTTTTGCCCGGTGTCTAATACAAATAGGAGAATGATTATGCTTATTATGAGGATACAATATAAAATTCTGGAAACTTAGGTTGTTCAGTTTGAATGATTTTGTAAATTAATGCTTGCCTATTTCTGCCCTGTTGTTCATTTCAGTAGCTCGGAATCTTATTTTGTTAAAGAGAAATGGCATATTTTCTCCCACATAGCTCATGGAAACAAAAGCTCCTTTGGTACAGATTAGTTTGCTTAACATCGCATACTCAAACGGCTTATTGGTTTAATCTATTTTCCAGATTTGCAAAATGCACAGAATCATAAACTAACCAAACCACTTTCTGGATTAACACAACATAAGCCACACCATGGTAAGGCAGGCTAACCCTTTCCAGATTAACGAAGGGGGGGGGGGGGGAGCAAGTGGTGAGAATGAAGTTGTTAAATGACTTGATTAAATGTGCGGTGTAAAGTGAGCCAGTGCATATATTATACCAAAAGCAGACATATAAACTTCTGAATATGTAGAATAATGTAGGTTGACATAGTGAAAACACAATGCCACATTAAACCTAACCATCACACCCCCAGCACAACAATTCAGACATTCAACAGGGCTAAGTGATAGACTGGGGAATCCACAGAGGGATTTCTAAAAAGGTCAAAAGCAGGGGTGGGTTGCTGCCCGTTTTTAATCAATAATCAATAATTTAATTTGTTGACCGCTCCCTCTCCCCAAAGGGACTCGGAGCGGTGCACAGGGCGAATAAAACAATAAATACACATACACATGATAAAAACAAATTAAATATATCCCTGCGCTAAAAATTACCAATTAAAATACTAAAATCCCTATCTAAAATTATTAACAATCCCATAGACGAGAGACTACCCTAGGCCGGCCAAGCAGAACAGATATGTTTTTAGTTTTAGACGGAAGGAGCGAGGGTCCGTAGTTGTTCTAATGTCGGGGGGAAGGTCGTTCCAGAGGGCTGGACCCGCCACAGAGAGAGCCCTTCCCCTGGGCGTCGCCCGCTGACAAAGTCTAGTGGACGGCACCCGGAGAAGTCCCTCTCTGTGGGAGCGAATTGGCCGTGTGGATGTATGAGGCAGGATTCGATCCTGCAAATAGCTAGGTCCCGAGCCATGGAGCGCTTTGAAGATGATAACTAAAACCTTGAAGCGCACCCGGAAGATGACAGGCAGCCAGTGCAGCTCGCGCAAGAGCGGTGTTACATGGGTAAACCTTAAGGTTCCCATAATTGCTCGCGCGGCTGCATTCTGGACTAGCTGAAGTCTCCGAGTGCACCTCAAGGGGAGCCCCATGTAGAGAGAGTTACAATAGTCCAGTCGGGATGTCACGAGAGCATGAGTGACTGTGCGAAGGGCGTCCCGATCCAATAGGGGGCGCAACTGGCGAACCAGGCGAACCTGGTAGAATGCCCTCCTGGCCACGGCTGTCACTTGATCTTCCATGGACAGCCGGGCATCCAGGAGGACACCAAAGTTGCGCGCCCCATCCACTGGGGCAAGATGTTCGCCCCCAATGGCCAGCGATGGAATCAGCTGGTTGAATCGGGCAGCCGGAAACCACAGCCACTCGGTCTTGGTCAGGTTGAGCTTGAGTCCGTTTCTTCCCATTCAGACCCGTACGGCTTCCAGGCACTAGCACATCACCGCTACGGCATCGTTGGGGTGGTTTGGGGTAGATATATACAGCTGAGTGTCATCAGCGTAGAGATGGTACTCTACCCCAAAACCACGGATGATCTCACCCAGCGGCTTCATATATGTGTTAAACAGGAGAGGCGAGAGGACCGACCCCTGAGGCACCCCACATGTGAGGGGTCTCGAGGTCGACCTCTGCTCTCCTGTCAACACAAATTGCGATCCGCCAGAGAGGTAGGAGGAGAACCACCGTAAAACGGTGCCTCCCATCCCCAACCCCCCCCCAGCCGATGCAATAGGATACCATGGTCGATGGTATCAAAAGTCGCTGAGAGGTCTAATAGGACCAGGATGGAGGAACAACCCCCATCTCTGGCCCTCCAGAGATCATCAACCAACGCGACCAATGCCGTCTCGGTGCTATGCCCGGGCCAAAAGCCGGACTGGCGCGGGTCTAGATAATCAACTTCCTCCAGGTGACGGGGAAACTGTTGTGCCACCACACTCTCAACAACCTTCGCCAAGAAGGGAAGGTTGGAGACTGGACGATAGTTGGTTAATAAAGCTGGATCCAAAGAGGGCTTCTTAAGGAGGGGCCTCACCATGGCCTCTTTTAGGGAAGCAGGCAAGGAACCCTCACTTAAGGAAGCATTGACAACCTCTTGGAGCCAGCCTCGTGTCACCTCCCAGGATGCCAGTACAAGCCAGGAGGGACACGGGTCCAATAAACATGTGGTGGCTCGCAGTCGCCCATGTAACCTGTCCATATCCTCGGACGTAACGGAGTCAAACTCCTCCCAAACAAGATCTGTCTCGTGGCATCCCACTGGGCCATCAATGGGGGCTAGCTCGTGCTGTATCTGAGCGATTTTCTCCTGCAGAAAAATCACAAATTCCTCTGCTCTACCCTGTAGCAGGGCTTCCCGCACCCTCTGTTGAAGGAGGGAGCGGGTCATCCTAAACAGGGCGGCAGGGCGGTTTTCTGCGGATGCTATGAGAGTAGCACAATGATGACGTTTGGCCACTCTCAGCGCCACAATGTAAGTCCGTAAATGGGCTCTTACCTGTGTCCGGTCAGATTCAGATCGAGTAGTCCTCCATCTTCTCTCTAGGTATCTCTTGTGGTGTTTCATCCCCCTTAGCTCCTCGGTAAACCAAGGAGCCAGGGTAGCTCGCCGCCGCAAATGAGGCCGCAAGGGCGCGACCCGATCCAAGGCTCCCGTGGTCGCAGTATTCCATGCGGCCACGAGGTCCTACATCGGGGCGCGGGTCAGGGGTACAGGAAGTGGCCCAAGTGCCGCCTGGAACCCATCAGGGTCCATCAGGCGCCTGGGGCGGAACCAGATAGATGACTCAGGTTCCGCCTCCCCGCGGTGGGGAGTGGCGGTTGGAAAGTCGAGCCGGAGAAGTGAGTGGTCTGACCATGATAAGGGTGTGATGACTATATCCCCTGTACCCAGATCACTCTTCCATTGGCCAGAGACAAAGATGAGATCCGGTGTGTGTCCACCCTCGTGGGTGGGGCCTTGAATTAATTGGGTCAGGTCCATGGCCGTCATGGAAGCCATGAACTCCCGAGCTACCTCGGATGATTCGCCCACCGATGGCAGGTTAAAGTCCCCCATGACTAAAAGTCTGGGGGTCTCAACTGCCATCGTAGCGATCACCTCGAGGAGCTCGGGCAGGGCTGCTGCTACATAGCGGGGAGCCAGGTATACAACCAGCAAGCCCAACTGCCTCCCTAGGCCCCACTTCACGCAGAGGGACTCACAACCGTTGGTCTGTGGCACAATGGTCTCTCTCGGCTCAAGTCCTTCCCTAATGACAACCGCTACCCCACCACCCCTACCTAGGGCCCGGGGCTGATGAAAAGCACGGTAACCTGGTGGGCACATTTCAACGAAGGGGAGTCCTCCCTCGTGGCCCAACCAGGTCTCCGCAATTCCTACCAGGTCCAGCTCCCCCTCTGACACAAGGTCATAGATGAGGGGGGCTTTGTTGACAACGGACCTGGCATTGGAAAACATCAGCCGCAGGCCCTGGCTCTGTACTCCCTGACCACCTAGCCTGGAGGGGTTGTGGCACCTGACCGTTTGCAACCAACGGCCACGTGCCCCCAACCGGGAGGATGGAACTTGTCTCCCCTCAGACCTGCCTCTCCCCACGACCCTATTGATAGGTATGCCCTCCACCGGGACGACTCTTAATTCCCCCCTACTAACGGCACCGTCCGCCTCCCTCCGTCGCCTGCTGGCCTGGCCCTCTCTTTCTCCCTCTGTCTCTACCTGTCTATAATACCCACCCCCCTCCCTGGTACCCCCTAAAATAGACAACAACCTACGACTTAAAAAAACCCCTAAGACCACGTTTCTTTCACCTCTCCGGATCAATAAATCCCTCATCAAGGCGGGCCCTCGTTAGAACGGAGGGCCAAACCTGTGAGAGCGGGGCCTCTCGCAGTCGTAGCAAGTCTAGCTTCGAGTACATGGTAATGTTGGTATTAATAAATAATTAAATATAAATAGATAATTATTTATAAATATACAATCAATGATGTAAATACATAAATAAAAGCATGGGTCCTAAGATTTTAAAAGGCATCATTTGGCCGCAATTCCAGATGTAAAATATGATACATATATTAATAAATAATTAAAAATATATATACAATCAGAGTTTTAAAAGTGCATCAGTGAGCGGTTTAGTCCGGCTGTCTCTCCGTAGATCTTCTCTTCTCTTCTAGAGGGTTACAAGATGTTTAAAGGTCTTAAATATAAAATGTAAAATATCCATAGGCCGAAGAGATCTTCTCCTTCTTCTTAAGGCTGCTTTCCAGATCTTATCTTAGACATACCAAGTCTTAAAAATGCAAGGACGCCGAGGGCAAACGGCATCCGTTCTGGCGCTCCCACCGCCATCACCGCCGCAGTCCCCGCCATTCCTTGCCCCGGCGCTCTCACCGCCGTTGGCAGCCATACCCAGGGTACCAGGACACCAACCTCCAACTCCGGTGCTCTCACCGGCGCTCTCACCGCCGCCTCCATCGCCAATGCGTCCCTGGACCCCGCTCCGGCGCTCTCACCGCCCCATGCCACCTCCGTGCCTACGGCAGCCCTCCGCGCCTGCCTGGCCCTCCCGGCCCTCCAGGCCTCCACAACGCATCCGGCGTTCCTGGGAATCTCGGCCTGGGAATCTCGGCCTGGGGAACTTCAGGCCCTCAAGGCCTCTTCAGGCCTTCCAGGCCTTCGCGATGTGCAGCCGGCGGCCCGCCGTTGTCAGAGGCCGGCACCCGACGTCATCCAAAGACGCCGAGGATGCCGCCGCTCCCACCGCCGCCGCCGTCGCTGCCGCTGCCGCCGCCACCGCCACCACTGCCGCCGCCACCGCCACCGCTGCCGCCGCCACCGCCACCGCTGCCGCCGCCTGGACCTCACCCTGGGGGTCCAGGGTGAGGTCCGGGTTTTACTACTGGTTTGCAACCTGCGCACAACACATGCTCACTTCACTCATGCTCGCATGTGTGTGAGCTGTTCAATGTAAATTTAAAGTGAACTGTGCACATGCAGTCACTAAAATCCAAAATGGCGGTAGCCCAGGGGCGATGAGGGAACTGGTTCGGGGCCATGGCAGTCTGTGTCACTGCCAGTACGGCAACCCAGGCCTGACTTCCACTACCGGTTCGGCTGAACTGGGCCGAACCGGTAGCAACCCACCTCTGGTCAAGATATATCTGATGTAAGCAACTAGAACAGTGATGGCTAACCTTTTTTGGCTCGTGTGCCAAAAGCGGGGGGAGCGCAGGGGGATCGTGCATGCACGTGCCATACCCATATGGGCGCAGCCCCCTGCTTTTGACATGCTTTTTTTGCCTTCCCCAGGCTCCAGAGGCTTCAGCCTCCCCCCCACCTCCAGAAGCTTCAGGACCTTCCCTGAAGCCTTCAGAGTGCGAAAAATGGCCTCAAAAGAAGGCTTAAATCAGCTGGCCAGCGCACAAATGTGTGCTGGAGCTGACAGGGCAACGCTTCGCGTGCCATAAGAAATGGTTCCGTGTGCCACCTGTGCACCCGTGCCATAGGTTTGCCATCACGGAACTAGAACGACAGAGCAGCAGTTTCATTATTAGTCACCAATGTGACAAGAATCTCTCCAGACTAACTTTAGTCCCTTGGGAATGGTCAGAAAAGACTTCAGGGATTCTTGGGTGAACTTTCAGTGATGCAAGGATTCTAAGCTAAATCCTTTTTTAACACTTCCCTCCAGTCTAGCTGGAGATTCCACACAAGATGGTAACCCCAATAATGTGACTGAATCCCTGCTCTTTTGTACATCTCTTTGTAAAAAGACTCCTCTTGGTACAAAATGAGAAGGACTTCAGTTTACCTTGAATTTTACAAAAGTTGCAAGATCAGCACCCTAAGCAAAGGCTTCGTTTAATTCTACGAAATATTATTTTTCAAGAACCAATTTTTTTTATTCCATAGTTGAATAATTCAAACGAGTGGACCTATGCCAAATTCAGCAACCTGTAAATCAGCCTCAGAAACATTTACATTTTTTAAAAAACAAAACAGTGAGAGGTTTTATTCTCACACAGCCAGTGAGAAGCAAGATGAGAAGAAAATCTGAAGGTTATAAAAACAAAGGACAGAGGAAAAATCAGACCAGCAAATAAACCACTGTGTAGGGTACGTGGGAAAACAAATTGCAAGACATTTTTTTTAAAATAGCATGTATTCTTGAGTCTAGCTTAGTCAATGAGTAAATGTATTTTAGAATTTTAATGGGATGTTTTAGCACAGGTCTTTAGTTTAATTTATTTTAGTTATTACTCTGTATTTATTGTTATTTATTGTTTTTAACTCCCTGTGCACCGCCCTGGGTCCATTTCTATGGAGAAGGGCAGTTATATAAATCGAAGTAAAATAAAAATAAATACAAATAAAAATAAAATAAAATCGCAGTAGTTGCTGCAACCTTTGATGATGGCTTCCTACTTTATTCAATAAAGATTCTTTATCTGTAGTCCCTGAGTTTCTTCTGAATAGTCCTAAGGGATTTATTTCTGCCTATGAGATGAAACTTTATATCGAGAGATATTGCTATGAAGATTCACTCAGCAATGTTCAATAAATCTTGGCACTGTTTAATCAATGCATTCCCTACCCAACCTATTGTTGAGTGGCTATGTTCACAAACACACTTAACCTGATCACTGAATAAATCCATTCCTGAAATTGCACAATACATTTTAGCACTATAGCTAAGCAAATAGGATGGGATTGCACAGGGTGCTTGACAAAGATACATCTTCCAAGTTAACACGAATCAAATCAATATTGTGTGGAAGTTCCAAGAAGATCTTTAATGGACTTGGTTAAATGCATTTTTGTAAACACAGCCTAATTCCCTCCATAAAAGACCAACACTATCTTTGTAAAATGTACTTCTGGAAAAAGAACAATTATCAAACAATAAAATTAATGCAAAAAGCCAATAAATAAGCCATTAAGTAGAAATATTCAGTGGCAAGTAAATTGATACGGTAGAACTCATTTGGCTATATACTGTATACAGTGAGGCGTAGAAGTTTGTGAATTCTTTTGAATTTTCAATGTTTGACAAGTGGGATAAATATCTTATACTGGAATACAGTGTTTGCTTTTTGCCAAGCATAATACTTCTTGTCCAATCAAAAATGTTCTAGTTTGGTCTCATTGGTTCACAGAACCATTGTTCGAATATTCTTGTAGTATATTGACATGATCTTTTGGAAATCATAGATGAGACACAATCTTATTTTTGGAGAACAGGGGCTTTCTCTCTGCCACCTGGCCCTTCAGACTGTTGTTGTTCAGTGTTCTACTAATGGTCTCATAAATACTGACATTCATTAATGTAAGAGAAGCCTTAAATTTTTCTAGATTAATTTAGATTAGATTAACAGAGTTGGAAGGGACCTTGTAGGTCATCTAATCCAACTCCCCACCCAAGCAAGATACCCTACACCAGGGGTCTGCAAAGTCGGCTCTTTTAAGACTGGTGGACTTCAACTCCCAGAGTTCCCCAGCCAGCATAGCTGGCTGGGGAATTCTGGGAGTTGAAGTCCACCAGTCTTAAAAGAGCCGACTTTGCAGACCGCTGCCCTACACCATTTCTGACAAATTGCAGTCTTGTTTTGACCTAGGCTTCACAAAAACACAAAGCAGACTCCTTATCCCTACAAAATCCCTTTTTATTAAACAAATGTGAATTCCTCTCATTCACATCCAACAAAGTCCCGGCAAACAAGGTTGAATTTACAACCACAGACCTTATCAGGCTTGGAGAGCTGCCAGGCCGGCATCTTTCAAATGGAATACTGTAGACGAAAATATTCGGCAAGGAGTCTCTGAGAGTCACAAACAAATCTTCACACTAATCAAATGAACCAATTGTCTCCTGCAAACTCCACTCCCCTTTTACTCCTCTTTATTCCCTATGGAAATGGCCTTTTACCGTCTACCTATTCCTTTACTCTCGAGTCGACCCTTATTCCTTAACTCCTGTTCTCCTGGCAGCTCAGTGCATGCGCACATTGGGAACAGGCTCCAGATGTTCTTCTGCCCCATTGATGTCTGACTCCCAAGGCAGCTGATAACTGTTGGACGACCCTGGCCCCATCTCTGCCTCTGATGTAGAGCCCTCATCAGAGCCTTCCCCAGACTCCAGGACTGGCCCATGTTCCACCCCAACCTCCTCACGGTCTGAGTCTGCCACCAGCTCCGCTGGCTGCTGGTGGGCCATAACAAGTCCAATCTCTTCTTAAAAGCCTCCAGTGATGAAGCTCCTGCAACTTCTAAAGGCAAGTTGGCTTTTTTGGCTACTGCCATACACTGCTGGCTCATATTTAACTGACTGCCCACTAAGACTCCAAGATTCCTCTCACAGTTACTGCTATTAAGCCTAGTTTCACCCAGTTGATGCGTGTACTTTTGGTTTTTCTTGCCTAAGTGTAAGATTTTACTTTTCTCTACATGTAAGACTTTACTTTTCTCTTTGCTTTTCTCTTAGTTTTCTAGATATATATATTTTTTTACACTTCCTGGATTATTATATCTCTTGCTCTTGGTATGGTTATATTCAATCAATCCTGGGAATGGGAGTCTAATAACGTATTGAATTATCTCCATTTGCATGCAATTATGCCTGACAGTGAATTGGTGGAATCCAACTCTTTGGAAATGCTTGTGTAATCTCCTTTGGTTGAACCATGACACCCTTTCACATACTTGGGTTGATGGGAACGGGAGGGGCCACGGGTCCGCCTGCTGGTGGGGGGGAGGAGGAAGAGACTATAGCAAAGAGGCTCAGATCGCAAAAATAATTTGTTATATTTCTTTATGATGGTAATTCCTGCACGGATGTCAATAACAAAGCAATTGAATGTATAAAATAATATGAAAATTTATGATTTTAAAATGTATGTACCCCTTCCCTTTAATAATTTCTTTTTAATTGAATATGTATGAAGACTCGGAGGTGGTCATCAAACCCGTTGTGGATGCTCCAAATATTATCAACTACCTTACTTACCCCTTTCCTAATATAAATTGTTAAAACCAATAAAATCTTTTTACAAACACATACTTGGGTTGTGAAAACCAAACTTTGGTCATGAATGTCCAAAATTATGTTCTTTAAACAAGGAAAGCTCTCCCATATTCACACCTGTTCATCATTCCATTGACTGTAACACCTAACTCTAATTTCCCCTTCAAATGAAGTGATAATCCTACCGTTCCCCTAAAAATAAGACTTCCCCGGATAATAAGCACAATCCGGCTTTTGAGTGCATACACTAAAACAGTGGTAGTCCACCTGGTCCCTATCGCCCACTAGTGGGCGTTCCAGCTTTCATGGCGGGCGGTAGGGGTTTTGTCCGATACTGAAGCACTTTCCTTTTTTTAATTGAATTGACTTCCTTACTTTATAAATTACCATTACTGTGGAAACAGTGGGTGGTTAGAAAATTTTACTAGTAACAGAGATACAAAAATGGGCAGTAGGTACAAAAAGGTTGACTACCCCGTGCTAAAATAATCCCTCCCAAAAAATAAGCCCTTCCTGAAAATATTACAACACAGCAGCAACCATGAGGTAACCATGCTCGCTGCCTCCTGCACCTCAAAACTAATAAGACCTCCCTGAAAATAAGTCACTTATTTCGGAGGTTAAAAGAAAATAAGACCCTGTCTTATTTTCGGGGAAACATGGCAGAGGTTTAAATGCTTTTATCATGCATAAATATGTAGCTTCAGATCATTTTCATCAATAAATAAATGAAATAAAGAGCAAATAAAATATTTTGATTCATTTGTTTAATTGGGTTCCCTTTATCTAATTTTAGTACTTGTGCAGAGAACAGATCATGTTTTAAGTCATATTTATGCCAAAATATTGAAAATTCAAAAGGAATCACAAACCTCTACCACACCTACACATATTCAACAGGTCATTTCGATTGATGCATATCCTCACAATGTGAAAAAATACCTTGCTGGAGAAAATGAAACATTATAAATCATCCAATGCATGATAAACATATGGTAGTCATACGTCATCTTCCACTGGTGATCATTTCTGTCCACAGATTTGGTTAGAAATTTTGAAATTACCCCTTCAGCTACGATTAAAAAGTGATGAGGAAAAGATATATCCCTCAGCGAAAGAGACATAATCAGGCTTTGGACCCAATGTGGCTGCTAAGCCTAGCTTCTCCACATTCTGAATCCCTTATTTTTGGCAGAAGATTCATACCCCAATCTACCTGATAGAGGTGTTGCTGTAGGGATAGAATGAAAAATACCTCCGCAGAGATATTTTTCCTCATTTTCCTTGAGCCCCTACAGAACAGGTGAAAGATAAACACAGTAATAAATAAAACAAGATATTTTTTGACAGCATCATCCAACTAAAAAGCAGAAATATAGCATTTACCTGAAAATGTGTGCAAGATCTTTTGCTCCGATACCTTTAAGAATATCCTGAATGATGGCGGGATTACTGGCTTCTGAAGATGTGGGTAAAGGTGGGCATTGTGCATGTCCATAGTAGCCTATCAAAATCCCCAAAATAAATAAACTTGTAGCAGTGCAAAATAGCTTAACTATCCAGCAAAAGCTGCAGCAAATGGTCTTTGGTGGATGCTGTGTCCGGTGAGAAATATAATCCAGATCTTCCTGGAGTCTTTCAAACCTTCCTTTGGGAGATGCTGATGGTTGAATGGAGTCCATGTCAGCGTTTGGATTACTCTCCATTGGTTGATGGACTGCTCCATCCAACGTAAAGTGGTCAAAGCTCAGCTCTTCCTCCAGTTCTTTCTCCATGTCCCATTCTAACTCCAGGGAAGTTGCTTGAAGGTCTTCACTATCTAAATACTGTGCATTCTGATCTCCATGGACTTTTTGGTAAGCCATCCTTTTACCAGGTTGCATTAAATATGTATAAATATAAGGTCTGCAAACTAAGATGAAAGCTTGAAGAAGCGGGATATAGTCAGCCTTGAGGAGAAAAGATCAAGGAAGAAGACCAGGATAGCCATGTTCAAATGCCTGGAAAAAACGACATAAAGATCGAAACAAAATAAATAATACTAATACTAACAACAACAACAACAACAATAATAATATACTACAAGAAGACAGATTTTGGCTGGGGTAAAGAAAAAAACTAAAAGAGCAATTTATTTATTCATCAGCCACCCATTTTACAAACATGACTGTAGGTGGCATCCAATAAAACTAGTTAAAACAAATTAAAAAGAGTCATTAAATATATTAAATAAATAAATTACATACATACAAATAAATAATAATAAATAAATTATAGGAATTGGGTATATCTAGTCCAGGGGTATCAAACTCATGTCATCACGGTGGCATCATGTGAAGTATTGGGACTCCCTCACCCTCTTTGCTAAACCGGGCATGAGCATGGCCAGCACATGATGATAGCCCTGATCTTAGTCTAATGAAAAGAAGGATTAGGGGAGACATGATAGCAGTGTCCAATATTTAAGAGACTCCTATAACCGTAATGGTGAACCTATTCCAGAGGTAGAACACAGAGCCATCTCTGTAGGCACGCATGTCATCACCAGCTGCTCTTCTGGTTTCCAGTGCATACATGCACTGGCCAGCTGATCTTTGTAGGTGCCGGAGCACCAGAAAACAGTCCAAAACAAAAAACAAAAAACAGGCCATTTTTGGGTATGATGGCTATGTCCCCTATACCCAGATCACTCTTCCACTGACCAGAGACAAAGATTAAATCCAGCGTGTGTCCTCCCTCGTGCGTGGGGCCCTGAATTACTTGGGTCAGGTCCATGGCCGTCATGGAGGCCATGAACTCCCGAGCTGCCTCTGATGATTTGCCAACCGATGGCAGATTGAAGTCCCCCATGACAACCAGTCTAGGGGTCTCAACTGCCATCGCGGCGATCACCTCAAGGAGCTCGGGCAGGGCTGCTGTTACATAGCGGGGAGCCAGGTATACAATCAGCATGCCCAACTGCCTCCCTAGGCCCCACTTCACGCAGAGGGACTCACAGCTTGTGGTCTGTGGTACAGTGGTCTCTCTTGGCTCAAGACCTTCCCTAACAATAACTGCTACCCCTCCACCCCTGTCTAGGGCCCGTGGCTGATGAAAAGCACGGTAACCTGGCGGGCACATTTCTACGAGGGGAAGTCCTCCCTCATGGCCCAACCAGGTCTCCACTATTCCTACCAGGTCCGGCTCCCCCTCCGACACAAGGTCGTGAACAAGGGGGGCTTTGTTGACCACGGACCTGGCATTGCAAAACATCAGCTTCGGGCCCTGGGTCTGTAATCCTTGACCACCTAGCCTGCGGGGGTTGTGGCACCTGACTGCTTGTAAACAGCGGCCCTGTGTCCCCAACCGGGAAAGAGGAGCCTGTCTCTCATAGCACCTACCCCTCCCTACGACCATCTTGTTGTTCAGGCCATTTTCCAACTGGAAAAATGGCCAAAACTAGCAAAAAATATGCATGCATGTAGCACTCAGCTGGTCTTTGGGTTTCTGGCACTATGGCGCATGCACATGCAAACCCATTCACGTACATTCCAGTTTGGGACCTTGGTGCTGAATAGGTGGATATCCTATAAAGATGAGGGGGGTCAACTTATTTTCCAAAGCACCAGAAAGCAAGATAAGAAACAATGTATGGAAACTAACCATGGAGAGAAGCCACCTAGAACTAAGGAGGAAATTCCTAATGGCTAGAGCAATCAACCAATGGAATAAATTGGCTTTATAAGTTTTGGGTGACCCATCACTTGAGACGTTCAAAAAGAGACTGGACAACCATTTGTCTGAAATAGTAGACGGTCTCCTGCTTGAGCAGAAGGTGGGACTCAAAGACCTCCAAGGTCCCTTCCAATTCTATTATTTTATATTCTAAATATTAATACAATTAATAATGTTAACATAAAATTTATAAAATTATAAATATATAAAGACAAAGGAATAAGAAAAAAATACCTCCGGTAAGGGGAAAAATCCAATATTAGAAACGCCGGGTTATCAGGTAGTAAATAAATAAAACACTTGAAGATTAATATAGCCTTTTTTTTTTTTAAGGGTTTAAAAAATCCTTAATGTGCTGGTGGAATATAGCTCCACTAAGAGATATATATCAGGATTCCTTCTTTTGTTACAGAATTGCCAAACATTTAATTGTCAATAGATATCTGGAAGCACCCAGTTACTTTATTTAAACCATTCGCTAATGCAGATATCTACCAGTTCCCTTCTGCTATTATTGCGACCAATATCGTAATTCCACCTATTTTTCTTATTTACTGAACTAACCAACCATTTTTTTCTTTCCTCCTTGGTCCATTTCCTTATGTCTCACATGTTTTAAATTGTGACCTTGTGAGTAAAAAGAGAAATATTTCTTTGAAATGAACTTGATTCTTTATGACTAACTGAGAATATCCATATATATTCATAAAACAAGGAGAAGGAGGAATATTGTACTGGTAAAAATAAACAATCTTATTAAGGCATCTACAAATTAAGAAATACTGTCTTATGATAGAAATTTCAGAATGATATTCCTTTATCTTCAATTCCTCAATAAAATGCTGTCATCGGGATATAGTTTTATTAAGGTAAAGGTTCCCCTTGCATATAATGCTAGGTGTTCCTGACTCTAGGGGGCGGTGCTCATCTCCGTTTCTAAGCCATAGAGCTATAGCTGTATGATGACAACTCCATGGTCGTGTGGCCGGCATGACTAAATGCCAAAGGTGCACAGAACACTGTTACCTTCCCACCAAAGGTGGTGCCTATTTTTCTACTTGCATTTTTATGTGCTTTCAAACTGCTAGGTTGGCAGAAGCTGGGACAAGTAATGGGAGCTCACTCCGTTACACAGTGCTAGGGATTCAAACCGCCGAACTGCCGACCTTTCTGATCGGCAAGTTCAGCATCTTAGCCACTGAGCCACACTGTCCCCCTCATAGTTTTATTAGTTTATAATTTTTGTATCCTGCATATTAACATATTGTTTTTTCCAGATTGACAGTACAACTGAAATTTATTCTAACAGATCTGATTTTTTTTGAAGGGGGTTCATACTTTTTCCTCTTCTTTAATCTGACTCCTATTTTGGATGTATCAGAATCATGTCTCAGCTGATATTCTTCACAAAAATGGTTTCTATAATGACAAAGTGGAAGGGGTGGTAGCTTTAGCCCGATTCTATCTGAGCAGACATGCCCTCAAAGTAGAACTCTGACCTCTAATCTAAACATTCAAAATCAATTCTCGACAAATCATTTCTAAACTGACTTCAGGGACGAGGCTTCGTTCTCATTCAGAGTTTTGACTATAGAGATTCCATCACATAAGCAGTGGCAATTTAATGCTTTTCAAGCAGCAGACAGACCCATCAATTAGAATGTAATGCAGACACAGATATGAACTCCTCAAAGTGACGCTTATCTAAATGACACCTGCAACACAGTCCCCATCTCTTTCTTGAAACCTAGTAATATATTTTCCTCATCTAAGATCCATCTTCCAGATAGTTTCTAAACTTAGATGCCAGCAGCAGAGAATGGAGTAAACTCCTCACCAAACAGGGGACAAAAAGATTACAAAGCATATCAATAAATAAATAAAAAATAAACATGAACCAAAATGAAGGTGGGGGGAAAAATCACCCAAAGCTCTCTCTATACATACCACCTAATTGGACAATCCTCATTTTTTACATAAGGGATGGGGTGGCTCAGTGGCTAAGACACTGAGCTTGTCGATCAGAAAGATCAGCAATTTGGTGGTTCGAATCCCTAGCGCCGCGTAATGGAGTGAGCTCCCGTTACTTGTCCCAACTTCTGCCAACCTAGCAGTTCGAAAGCATGTAAAAAATAGTAGAAAAATAAGGACCATTTTGGTGGGAAGGTAATAGCATTCTGTGGGCCTTCGGCATTTAGTCATGCCACTACATAACCACGTACGTAGATGTCTGTGGGCAGTACTGGCTCTTCGGCTCTGAAACGGAGATGAGCACTGTCCCTAGAGTCGGGAACGACTAGCACATATGTGCAAGGGGAACCTTTATCTAATTCTTTACAAAGAATTCAGTATTTCAAAATCTGTGTCGTAAATCACACAAAAACACATATGCAACAACTGAACAGATCTACAGATTTGCCACCAGCAAGATAATCATTATTTCAGGTCTAAGTGGTTAGGAGTTCAATCCTGATGGCTTCAAGGTTGACTTTAATCCTTCCACAGTCAGTATGAGGTTCCATATTGTTGGGGACAATACGTGCAAATAACGTTTACATTATAAATCACCCAGAGAGGGCTGTAAAGCATTTTGTGAAGCATTATATAAGCCTAAACACTATTGATATTACTCTATTCTCAGTTTTATGTAATTACCTAATATTGGGGTTTCCTTGTCTCTTTGCACAGATTTTGTTTTTGAACATTTTTCACCTTCACTGTGAATGACACTTGGTAGTTTAGGTTTTGCCATTCTTTCATAGATTGTTGTCTTGAATTTGCTTTCTTTTTTTATGCACATGACTGCAAACTGGTCTGGGACCTCTTTAATGTTGAATTTATTTTAAAAATGTCTTACTACTTCCATATTTTGCAGTGTGTGGATGCTTAAGAGTGCATGCTATAGTAAATACAAGCCAGACATGAAAACTTCTAAATTGCCTCTTTTATCAGCACCAGAAATAATATATATATATATATATATCAGAATTCTATAACAGCTGCCTTCGGCTCTCCACACATTAAATAGAAAGCAACATGTAAAATCATATGGTGCAAATGTAGATGCTAAATGAAACAAAATAAATAAACATAAATTAGCAGGGTCCAAGTGTGGAACCATCGATAACTGCTTTAAGGAAAACTCCGGGCACTGGGATGTACGCAAATCAGTAACGTTTACCAAACTATCCATGCAAGCACTTCATAAAAATGATATTAGATTCTATGAAATGGTTGTTAGCAGGGGTGGGCTTCAAAAATTTCACAATGGGTTCCTTACTTAGTTGCTGGGTAGCATGGCCATGGTGGGAGTGGCTGGTCGACCTCCTGAATCACGGAGGGAGGCAGGGCGCTTTCTTTGAGCCTCTGGGAGTGTGAAAACTGCCTCTCCGCGCTCCAGAATCCTTCTGGGAGGCCTGTTTCTCCCCCTCTCCACAAGCCTCCATCTGGGCCCTGCACTTACCTCGCATCTAAAACAGGCCACGTGGAGATTCCTGGGAGGGGCCTGGTGGGATGGCAGGGGCGCGTCGTGGTGGGCAGAGCCATTCAGGTGTAGGATTTGGAGGCTCTCTCAAATGGCCATAATGTTAGCTACAGATTCTCCTAAACCTGGGAGAACCTGTAGCCACCCAGCCCTGATTGTTAGCCTGAATTAACAACAATCTCCTTTTTAATTGGATAGGCTTTTCCAAATCGGATTGAGATTTCCCCAACAGTTCTTATTTCTACTGGGAAAATCTGTTATTACCAGAAGCTCTTTCAGAAAGGTTTTTCAGATACATGCCTGCATTAGGAATTGGCAGAAAGATGCTGAGGGTTTTTTTCAAAAATTCTCATCGCCTTAACTTCCATGGATATTCTACACTGACGTTTCTGGTTTTTTCCACAGCGGAAAGTCGTGAACTCAGAAAATGGGGGATTTTCACTATCATTTTAATTCTTGAAGCTCACCTCAATATTTCTTAAGTTCTTCAATTGAAACGAAACCTCCAATTTTCTCTCAAAAATTTTATCTAGTGATCAGTTTAAATTAAGGGGGAGGGGATAGGTGCTTCCTACTGGCTGACTGACCCAAGGTTTACCAAACAATTTGTAACTTGTCTTTCAGACACACAATCCTTTGTTTATCCCTTAACACAGGGGTCTCCAACCTTTACAACTTTAAGTCTGAAGGACTTCAGTTCCCAGAGTTCTCCAGCCAGCTTTGCTGGCTGGGGAATTCTGAGAGCTGAAGTCCTTCAGACTTAAAGTTGCAAAGGTTGGAGACCCCTGCCTTAACGTATGTTGAAATATCTGCAAATATTTAAATATTTGAATAATATTTTAATGACAATAATGCCAACTACACTGCCAATGGCATCATACACTTTTAAAGAAAAAAATCATACACACACAAGCACACACACAGACACCTTTTATCAGTTTTACCAATTGTGTGTCTATATTTTGGATCACTTTAATAAAGTATTAGTTGTCCAAATTAGTTCTTATAAACATTTAAGCAGCAGATAGATATGGGCTTTAAAAGGTTGTCTTAGCTTTGAATAGTGAATTGAACAGGACACTCAGCTCTTTGCATTTTCTGAAGTTCCTATGTCTGAATATATGTGGCACTTGTTCATCATTATACAATAAATTTCTGAATATATTCAAAAGTGTGCCAACCCATGTAGGTACCACAGGTTGCTATGACAACTGCTGGTAGTGAAATCTAGACTATTTATTTTCACAATGTATATGCAGACATATACCTACCCACTTAAATGCACGATGTCTCCGCTATTGGGAGATGATAGATAGATAGATAGATAGATAGATAGATAGATAGATAGATAGACAGACAGACAGACAGACAGACAGACAGACAGACAGACAGACAGACAGACAGACAGACTGACTGACTGACTGACTGACTGACTGACTGACTGACTGACTGACTGACTGACTGACTGATTTTTGCTATTATGTGGATATCCATAATTTTGAAAATGTCATCAGAAGAAGCTGATGGTCATTTGACATATAAGTTATAGAAATGGAGTTAGCTATATCAAAGAGACACCCTTTACCTCTTAATGAAATGGTTCCATTTATTTGTGCTTTATCTAACACCTTAACTTGTTTTTGTTCTTGAGTTTCATTATATATATTTTTCTAAACAACAACAACAACAAAAATCTTTTTTCCTCAGTTCATCCAGAACAAAAAACCCATCCAGAGCCCAATGAAAAGACAGATTAGGAGCCCTTGATAGAAAAGAGAGATAATGCAAATAATTTAATAATAATAATAATTTATTACATTTATAAACCACCCCCTCTCCCCAAAGGGACTCGGGGCGGTGTACAGGAAAATTAAAAACCATCTAAAAACATACCATACATAACAAAATTAAAAACGAATTAAATTAGCCTGTACTAAAATTTTAAGAACAATTAAAATTACAGCCCATTAAAACCAGATAAAACAATTTGAAAATACAGACTGGGGTGAGAAGCATAAATTAGGCCAAGCCTAATACTAGTGGCTGAAATCCAAAGTATCAGGGTCAGTGCTGAAATTCAAATACTTGGCTCCACTTTAGTCACATTACATATTTCTGTAACACCCATCACACTTCCACCTCTTCATGGCTTTCTATAATTCTTCTGCCAATTCGCCTCATATTTAACAATCTTCTTCATTTCTGAAGCCCTCAGCTACAAAAAAAACCCTGCCCCAAATAATTCAGTGGAAGTGTTGCTCATGACATAAAAGATAATGTAATCTAAAGGACGTGCCCAAGGGTTGACATATTGTAGTGACAATAAAGTTACTCAATGCATCACAGTGATGGTTTAGTGAGAAGTTAAAGCTAAAGCAGCCAAGAAAACTTCATGGTTGTGTTCTGACATGAATACATTCCCAAGGACATCTTAAAACATGACACCCCCCCCCTGCCCTTGTCCATGAATACTGGAGTGAATTTGCACAAAACAGTCAGCAACTGGGAAATATTCTAGTGAGACAAAATAGGATCAAAGTCACATAAAGACAATGGCACTTGGGGAATTTATATATATAAACACACACACAGAGACACACACAACCATTTATATATATAATTTATATATATAAATACACACAGAGAGACATATATATATAGAGAGAGACATATATATTTATATATATAATTTATATATATAAACACACACACAGAAACACCTTTAAAGCGCTCCATGGCATGGGACCTGGTTATTTGCAGGACCGCTTCCTAGCACATACCTCCCTTCGACCTGTTCGCTCCCACAGAGAGGGCCTCCTCAGGGTACTGTTGGCCGAGATATGCCAGCTGGCAACTCCCAGGGGGAGAGCCTTCTCTCTGGCAGCCCCCGTCCTCTGGAACGACCTACCCCCGTCCTACGTACAACCATGGACCTGCACCTCTTCCGCCGGACATTAAAAACACATCTATTTCATGCGTCCTGGCGTAGTTTTTAAATTTGGCTTTTAAATAGGGGTTTTTATTGTGATTTTAGTACAGGCGTTTAGTTTAATTTATTTTTAAGATGTTTTATGGTATTTGTTGTTTGTTGTTTTTATCAGTGCCTGTTCACCGCCCTGAGTCCTGCAAGGGAGATGGAGCGGTATATAAATACGAATAAAACTAAACTAAACTAAAACACAGACACGCCCATGCATGCACACACACACACAGACATAGAGAGAGAGGGGGGAGGGAGGGGGGAATTGAAGAGGAATTAAAGAGTCCCTTGATGTGGGTGAAGAAGGAGAGTGCTTGAAACTCAACATTAAGAAAACTAAGATCTTAGCATCCAAACCTCTCAATTCCTGGCAAATAGATAGGGAAGAAATGGATGTAGTGACAGATTTTACTTTCCTGAGCTCTGAGATCACCGCAGACGGGGACTGCAGCCAAGAAATTAAAAGAACCTTGGTCCTGAGGAGGAAAGCTATGGCAAATCTAGAGAGCATACGAAAAAGCAGAGACATCACCCTGCCAACAAAAGTGTGTATAGTCACGGCTATGCCTTTTGCAGTTGCAATGTATGGCTGTGAATGGTGGACCATAAGAAAGGCTGAGTGCCAAAGAATTGAGGCTTTTGAACTATGGTGCTGGAGAAGATTCCTGTGAGCCCCTTGGACTTGCAAGGAGGTCAAACCAGTCACTCCTAGAGGAGATCAACCCTGGCTGCTCTTTAGAAGGTCAGATCCTGAAGAGGAAACTCAAATACTTTGGCTACCTAATGAGAAGGAAGGACTCACTGGAGAAGAGCCTAATTTTAATAGTGGAAATCTCTGTCATGCACAAACACATATCATCACTGTCTGAGAAAGACCTCCACATGCTTGAATTAAAATTTCAGGAAGCCACATCAGAATTTGAGAAGATACATACAACTCGGTTTTTCAAGAACTGGAATTTTCCTGGCATAATCATCAAGCCATATTTTTAATAATCTGGGAACTTGTGAAAACAAAGTTTGCAAGAAACCATAAAGTAGTGCAAAGAAAAGCAGTTTTTCTTTCCCATTCTTTTTAAATCTTTAAAAAAGTTTAACTTATTGAAATAGTTACAAAATACCCCCAGTAGGAATGAACATAGTAGGTCTGCCAACACTCCATACGTATCAAATTAGGGTAATTCTCTTGAGCATTTCTAAGAAGATGATTTTATACAGCAGCACAATATCCTTCACATGACCTGCAGTTTATTAAACTCCACTTATAGAAACAAAAACAAAAATAATAGCAATTTAAATAGGGAATCCGATCCAGATCTGGTGAAAAGATTCTTCTCTCACAATTAAAGTTTATTCCCTTTGAAGAATACAGTTACCATTAAACTAATCTCATCCAAAGCTGTCACTGTTTGCACAGGTTGTGCTTCCCTCTGGCATAATTAAAAGGTGAAAATGCCCCTTACCTCTTCCAATAAACTCTCGGCTTTTGAAAAAAAAAAGGTGACACAAAATCACGCTGAAATTATAACGGGGAAAATCAAGGATGAAACTGGTGGCTTTCATTCCTCTTCCTACCGCTATAAATCACTACTCCCAGGATTAAATCAAGATGGACAATTCAACTCATAGAGATCTAAATTGATTAATCCAAGCCCCTATGAATTAAGAAACTGCCAAAGAAGCCAACCGCAAGCAGAATAAGCCCTAAGACCTCCCCCACCCACACAGACAGGTAAAACAACAGAATATAAACTGACAGCAAGCAGCCATTCACGACGGAGGACACACACTGGATTTAATTTTTGTCTCTGGCCAGTGGAGGAGTGATCTGGGAATAGGGGATTTAGTCACCATACCCTTGTCATTGACAGAGCATTCTCTCCTTCGGCTGGACTTTCCAATCGTCTCACCCCACCGTGGGGAGGCGGAACCAGAGATCCCAAGATGGTTCCGCCCCAGGCGCCTGATGGACCCCGAAAGGTTCCAGACGGAGCTTGAGCCATTACCTGTGACCCTGACCCGCGACTCGACCGAGAACCTAGTGGCCGCATGGTATAGTGCGGCCATGGGGGCCTTGGACCAGGTCGCGCTCTTGTGGCCTCTCACGTGGCGTCATCTCATCCAGGCTCCCTGGTTTTCCGAGGAGCTGAGGGGGATGAAACGCCGCAAGAGACGACTAGAGAGTAGGTGGAGATCCACTCGGTCCGAATCTTACCAAATACTGGTAAGATCCCATTTGAGGACTTACCTAGTGGCGATAAGAGTGGCCAAACGTGATTATTGTGCCACTCTTATCGCATATGCAGATAAACGCCCTGCTGCCCTGTTTGGGGTGACCAGCTCCCTCCTTCAACAGAGGCCGCGGGAAGCCCCATTGCAGGGCAGAGCAGAGGAATTTGGAGAGTATCTGCAGGATAAAATCAATCAGATTCGGAGCGAGTTGCCCCCCACTGAAAGTGGTCTGGAGGCCTTCAGACAATATTATGGGAGGAGTTTGACTTTGTCACTACCGAGGACATGGACAGGTTGTCGAGGAGACTAAAAGCCACCACATGTTTATTGGACACGTGTCCCTCCAGGCTTGTACTGGCATGCCTTCCTCACATGCGCTTTGCTTGTGCATATGCCTTCCGCACATGCGCTTTGCTTGTGCATATGCCTTTATCGCATGCGCTTTGCTTGTGCGTATGCCTTCCGCGCATGCGCTTTGCTTGTGCATATGCCTTCCGCGCATGCGCTTTGCTTGTGCATATGCCTTCCGCGCATGCACTTTGCTTGTGCATATGCCTTCCTTGCATGCGCTTTGGTTGTGCATATGCCTTCCGCGCATGCACTTTGCTTGTGCATATGCCTTCCGTGCATGCGCTTTGCTTGTGCATATGCCTTCCTCGCATGCGCTTTGCTTGTGCATATGCCTTCCTCACATGCACGGCCTCAAAAAAGTGACAAAATAGGATGGCTTAGTGCTGGGCTGGTTGGGCAGGTCCACCTGCCGTCTCCGCTACCAGTTTGCCCAAACCGGTCCAAACCTGCTGAATTCCCCCGTTGAAGTAAGTTCAGAGAGCACGAAGGATCCCTTGTTAAAACAGATTAGTTTGGATCTCATAGCATTGGGTGACAATGGACCAGAGAAAGAAACAGCCATCGGTGGCATCAAAACAAAGATTGCTAGAGGAAAAACACAAGCACAACTGGAAAATTTGCTTAAATTTTTTTTCATCCCAATTTTGGAGCAATCATGGCAGATGGAAGGTGTCAAAAAGAAGTAAAAAGACATTATGTAAGAAATGCATTGTTATCAGTGTGGGACAAAATCAAGCAAGAAAACTATAGGAAATACCAGTCTGGTTCTCCACCTTAGAAGCATTGATACAACCAAATCTTATAACTATGGGGAAAATGTTTCTTATAAGGATACATTAAATGAGAATGGTGATTTGAAAATCAGATTAGAACTAAAAGACCAACTGGTGGAATTAGAACGGTGGTCATAACTGCAGATACAATTGTGTTATGTGAAAGATGTGAAAACATGGGGGTTTTATAGAGAATTAACAACATTGGACAAGGTCTTAACGGGCACGGATGATGAATTGATAAGGATACTATACAATTATTTATTAAATCATAAAATGGAAGAAGAACAATTTAAAGAGATGATGATAGTATGGACTAAAATATAGAATTGGATAAATGGCAAAAGCTTTGGGAGAGAAATCGGAAATTGACAAGGGCCACATCATATAAGGAAAATATCTACAAAATGTTCTGCAGATTGGCCAAAATGTTTAGCAATATGGCCCCAAACTGTTGGAAATGTAAACAAATACATGGCCCATAGTACCACATGTGGTGGACCTGTATGAAGGCAAAGAAATTTTTGATACAAATGCATATATGGTTAGAAAAAATGACCAGACAACATATAGAGTTTAAGCCAGAATTATTTTTACTAGATATTATATCAGATGGTTATGATAAAGGGACAATATACCCAATATTGCACATCTTGACCGCAGCACAGATTGCATATGCACAGCAGTAGAGGAGTGAAAACACCATTTCAGAGGAGGAGACGATAAGGAAGTTACTAGTCTCTGCAGAAATAGACAGACTAATTCTAAAAATAAAAGATAAAGGAGATACAGAATACTAGGCTACATGGGATCGTTTCTATCAGTGCTTAGAAACACGAGGTAAAAGTGGGAATGTGGAAGAACCAGGTTAGGTGGACATGGAAAGAGACATTATGTATGCAATAGAATGTAGGTATTAGAATGATAGATAAGTTGATATACTAGAACCGTGATATACTAGAACCAAGGAGCCATTTGTTAGGGCACGTGAGGTTTTGCCCTGTCAGCTCCTTCGGCCTTCATTTTCGGCCGTTTTTCACCTTCCTGGGGCTCCTGAAACCTCTGGAGAACCTCCAGGGGAGGAGGCCATTTTTGCACACACACCCCACCTCCTAGAAAGCCTTTGGAGCCTGGGGAAGGCGAAAAACGGGTTCAGCGTTATTGAAAAATAATCAATAATCGATAATAATAAAAGCGGGGGAGGGCAAGGGTCACACACACAAGCACAGGGATGGGGTCATGTGCACAACCCCCCTGGGCTCCCCCCCCACTTTTGGCACACAATGGCAAAAAGGTTATCCATCACTGTACTAGAATATGATCGTCAGAAGTTACAGCAAAACACTAGCACTGTTTAAAATAATATATACTGTATGTTATTTTGTTTTTAACCTTTGTTTCATGGTAAGTGGAACGCAGGGACAATTACACTGTATTCATTATATTTATATGTAAACAATAAAAATATATTTTAAAAAAAAGTTTTAAAAAATAACATTGATATAGTATACGTAGAAGTGAAGGAGCTTTGATTCGAAAATCACAGACAAATTTTAGATTTTTGCTTTGTTTTGTTGCTACCTACACCACAAATGCCCTGTACCAATTTGAGTAAAGCTGGATCTGGGGGGGAAATGCCTCTTTTTCCATCCTCCTCACCATTAAAATCTTCATTTAAGGCTTCTGTTCCACACAGCAATTAACTGCAAAATGACATTTCATTTTTCAAGATCTGTATTTTCCCACCCACACATGTAGATATGTACACAGAGAGCCACGATACTTTTAATTCAGGTGACACGTTCATCGTTCCTAATTAGACAAATGCATCCAGAAATTAAAAATGACAAAGAGAAAATGGTACATGGAAGTATTTTAAATAACCCTCAAAGGAAAGTGACAAGTTTTCTTACTGAAAGAGTTGGGTGATAAAAGAGAATGACGGGAGAAGAAACAGACTAACGATCAGGTTTAGAGGCCTTGGCATAAAACATTTACTCCCCTTAGTGGGAATTGGTAGTCCCAAAGCTAGAGACCTGTGTATGTGAACTGTGTTAATCATCTGGTATGAGCATTCACTGTTTACTCTGGAGACAAGAGCAAAGTGAATGGGCACAGCAAAGGAAACAGACGGGCAAGTCGCTAAAACTACTCTGCACTTGACTTGTAACCCTTGGAGAATACAAACAGAAGTGGATTCCTTAACCTTTGAGAGAAACTAGGCACCTTTTATTTTGTTAATAAGGTAGCCCACTCTCCGGCTCATGTTATATAAAGGTAAAGGTTTCCCTTGCACATATGCACTAGTCATTCCTGAGTCTAGGGGCTGATGCTCATCTCCATTTCAAAACTGAAGAGCCAGCGCTGTCTGAAGACATCTCCGTGGTCATGCAGCTGGCATGACTAAACGCCAAAGGTGCACAGAGCACTGTTACCTTTCCACCAAAGTGGTCCCTATTTTTTCTACTTGCATTTTTTATGTGCTTTCGAACTGCGAGGTTGGCAGAAGCTGGGATTAGAACCACCGAACTGCCAACCTTTCTGATCGACAATAGCACTTAGACTTATATACCGCTTCATAGTGCTTTACAGCCCTCTCTAAGCGGTTTACAGAGTCAGCCTATTGCCCCATTTTACCCACCTCGGATGGATGGAAGGCTGAGTCAACCTTGAGCCTGGTGTGATTCGATCTGCCAAACTACTGGCAGCCGGTGATCGATCAGGAGAAGTACTGCACACCTGGAGTACTGCACACTAACCACTACACTAACTTGGCTCTTATCAATAGATGATTGCTATATTATAAAGATCCTCTCCTTCTTCTTCCTCCCTCCCTCCTTTCCTGCCTCCATTCTTAATCCCATCACCTTCTTTCCTTCCTTCCTATCTTCCTAGGGCTTCTTGAGGGCTTCAGAATAGTTTTGATTAAACATTAATCCCATATGGAACTATAAAATAAAAATTCAATGAACAAACACATTATAAATCAAGTGCTCTATGTCAACATTTGCTCATCTCAAAAAGTGTTAATATTTGGATGGGAGACTAGTGAGAAAACACTGGGCTATAAGCTAGACTCAGGTTTTATTTTATTTATTTTTTAAATCCCGCTAGAAGGCAATAGCAAGCTGCTTCTGAAATGTCATCAAGAAAACTTTGTGAAGGTATCATCAATTGTGCTGGTTCAGCACATGAATAGCATTATAATGTGTCTATGAAAACTCTTCCCTATTTCCATAGGTCAGGCCAGTGGCCGGATTCCATGGGCCAGATTCATCATGCGCAGGCCACACCCACTCCAGATCTACAAACGCAAAAAAAAAGGTCATGATATGTTACGTGACCACAGATACACACACACACACACACACACACACACACACACACAAAGAATTAAGTAAAGGTTTCCCTCACACATATGTGATAGTCATTCCCAACTCTAGGGGGTGGTGCTCATCTCCATTTCAAAGCCAAAGAGCCAGCACTGTCCGAAGACATATCAGTGGTCATGTGTCTGGCACGACTAAACGCCGAAGGCGCACAGAACCCTGTTACCTTATCTGCCTAATTTATTATTAAACAAATCTAAATAGGCACTCAACTCACACAGAGGTGAGTCTGAGGACTTACTCCCCCACCCCAAAAAATGCACCATATAATAAAAATTCAAACAAACTCCAACCCTCAATCGGTAGCATGAATTGACTTGGGGAAGAAGGGTTGATTCTTTCAAAATTTTCTCCTTCCAAATACAAGGATGTGCCAACACTTTTCTCCAAAATATATTTTAATGGATTAAAAGAAGTCCGAAGGCTTTGAAGAATAAGTGTGTCATAGGTTGGAATATTGCTCTTTTGGTCCAGTTGCAATTTGATTGGTATTTTTCCTTCTTGGTTTTTATCCTATTACTGCCAACCAGAGGTGGTATTCAGCAGGTTCTGACCATTTCTGGAGAAGCGGTAGCGGAAATTTTGAGTAGTTTGGAGAACTGGTAAACATCACCTCTGACTGGCCCCACCCCCATCTATTCTCTGCCTCCTGAGTCCCAGCTGATCGGCAGGAAATGGGGATTTTGCAGTATCCTTCCCCTGGAATGGGGAGGGAATGGAGATTTTACAGTATCCTTCCCCTGCCATGCCCACCAAGCCACACCCACCAGGTCATGCCACGCCCACCAGGCACATCCACAAAACCTGTAGTAAAAAATATTGAATCCCACCACTGCTGTTACATTATATTAAAGATGGGTGGAAATGACTCCAATTTATTCTCAGACGACAAAACGACTCTGATGGAAAAATGGGACCCTTAGTGGCAAGCCCAGATTTATTTATTGTTATCAACTCCAACCTTCCTGGGAAGAGCCACAGTCTAGACCTACCCTTTAGCAAATATGCAAATCTTGGGGGGCGGGAACCCCAACATCTACCAATTTGTTTCTGCTTTATCTATATTACAGAAACTCCTCTGACTTGTGTTATTTCCTGCTGATTTACACCAGCAAGGAGAGATTTAGTATGAGTGTTTATAATGAAAGAAATACATCAGGCTAATAAAATATTTAAAAACTGAGTGACTACATTTACAGTTAAAAGAGAATTTTAAAAGCTACCTTAGGAATGAAGATAGTTACCATAGCATCAACAATTTCCACTACCTCCATTTCTGAAGCTTGTCAAACACCGTGTTTAAGTAACAGCAAACAGAGGCTTACAAGAGATGATATGTTTATAGAGATTCAAGAGGAATTAAAAACTATTAAGAAAGCTCCCTTGTACCCATTGTAAATGTACCACATTGTTTCAATGTTTTATTTATGGACAGGGACATTATTAAAAGTAAAAGATCTCCAATAGCCCATAAAAATAATGCTGTTATGAAATTAAATGTCAGGCAAATGGCATGGAAAAAAATAATATTCAAATCATTATAAAACAGAAGTAATCTTAGTAGCTTTATAATTTCAAGGTAGCAGTGTAAACAACCATGTTTATTATATTAAAGCAAGCACATTTCTCCCATTTCAAATGCAAGCCTTGATTGGTATTGTTCTCCATTTATGAATTTCCCCCTTTTCAAGCAAAGCTTTGAAATGCTACTAATCATATTTAATATCCATTTATTCAAAGCATCCATTTATTTTAGCACAGAAAATCTGTCAACAGATGCAAAACATACAGATGTGTGGGAATTGCATCCTGGCAGAACAGGTGGGAACTTGCTGTCCCAAGACATATTGTAGGGTGCCAGGTATCAGAAAGTTCAGATGGTCAATATTAGCAGTCCAAGTGCATTGGACTGCACAGCTCATTGGGGTATTTTAGATGCTGTCCAAATGTGGAAAGCCAATTAGCACTGGGTCGGAAGGGCAGTTTTCACCCTGAATAACCCTGTATTTCTTCTGGGTTAATCTAGCTCTCCCAGTCAGGTCTGCAGTGAAAACATAGAACAGAAGGTGAATAGAAGGTTAGCTCTCTTTTTAGCTGCCAGGCTAAGGTGGCCAGGCAAAATTCAATTTCTCTAGAATGTTATGTTTTCACCTGTTTTCAGCTGCAGACATGGTATGTAAATTGAACAAAAAAGCATGTGTGAGTGGGGGGCGGGGAAAGGATGTCTCCCTGCAGTCCACCAATAGTGGCTTTGACAATGAATGGTCCACCACTTATTTTTTATTTATTCACTAGCTGATAACTCGGCACTGCCCGGATATTGATTTATCCCAACCCTCCTTCTATGAACGTCGCCACAATTTCTAATGTTGGATTTTCCCCTTTACCAGAGGGAGCCGCCTTGTGGAATACTGTATGGCTGTTACTATGGCAACTCCACAGCGCTGTACACTAGAAGCCATTTATTTATTTGTTTGTTTGTTTCATCAAGCATGAATTAGATAACAGATATAAGTATAGATATGATTATGAATACATGAAATTAAAACAAATACAAGGGAATAGTAGGACAGGGATGGTAGGCACACTGGTGTGCCTATGCACGCCCCTTAAAGACCTCTTAGGAATGGGATGAGGTCAACAGTAGACAGTCTAAGGCAGCGTTTTTCAACCACTGTGCTGTGGCACACTAGTGTGCCGTGAGATATTGTCTGGTGTGCCGTGGGAAAAATTCCTGCCAGAATATCAGCTTTGTGTTCAGCCAAACAGGCCCAGGTTTCGCACTGAGTAAGTAAACAGAAATATGAACAATTATAAAATACTTTATTATTTCATAATAAAGTAATTATAAAATAATTTCTTTGTGTTTATTTGATTCTTATTCAAGAGAATTACTTTACATATAGTCAATATAGGCACAGAGTTAAATTTTTTTAACATTTTCTAATGGTGGTGGTGTGCCTCATGATTTTTTTTAAGGAAAAAAGTGTGCCTTTGCACAAAAAAGGTTGAAAAACACTGGTCTAAGGTTAAAGTTTTGGGGGTTTGGGGAAGAAACCACAGTGTCAGGTAGTGCATTCCAGGCATTGACCACTCTGTTACTGAAGTCGTATTTTCGGCAATCATGTTTGGAATGGTTTACCATAAATTTGTTTCTATTGGGTGCTCATGTATTGTTGTGGTCGAAGCTGAAGTATTCATTCACAGGTAGGACACTGTAGCACCGGGATGGCGAACCTATGGCACACGTGCTACAGGTGGCAAGCAGAGCCATTTGTATGCGCATGCTCACGCTGGCCAGCTGAGTTCACCCTTTTTTAAAGCCATTTTTTGCACGCCCCAGGCTCCTCAGGTTTTATAGGAGTCTGGGGAGAACGAAAAGAGCCTCCCCTCCCTCCCCCGAGGCCCTACAGTGGCTTCATGAGCTTCCCTGAAGCCTCTGGAGCACTTAAAATGACCCTCCAAGCAAACCAGAAGTGACTTTGTTCATCTTTGTTCTTCTTCTCTGCACTCTTTCTAGCATCTTAACATCTTTTTTACATCATGGCGACCAAAACTGCCATGATGGCAGTTATAAAGTGGTATTAACACTTCATGTGATCTTGATTCTATCCCTCTGTTTAGAACTGTGTTGGCTTTTTTGGCAGCTGCTACACCCTGGTTCATATTTAAGTGATTGTCCACTAGGACTCCAAGATCCCTCTCACAGTTACTACTATTGAGCAAGGTACCACCTATACTGTACTTGCGCATTTTGTTTTTCTTGCCTAAATGTAGAACCTTACTTGTTTCACCGCTGAATTTCATTTGTGGAAGATGTGGAAATGAGATGGAATGGACTTTCAACATATCAGAATTGATTTAAATATGTAAATAAATAAACAAGATCAGAAATAAATGACCTATGTAGCACTGGTCAAATTTATATTTTGTATTACTTCCATAACAGATGTGCATGCCACAGACCACTCTTCTCTGAACTTGGCAATTTAAAGATGTATCAACTTCAGCTCTCAAAATTTCCCAGCCAAATATGCTGGCTAGGGAATTCAGGAAGTTGAAGTTCACACATCTTAAAATTGCCAAATGTGAAAAACACTTGTCTTCTTTTAGACTTTGCTAATAATTATAGATTATAGTTTGCCCAAGAAAATAGAACTACATGGACTCTTTCCCCCCACCTTAATATTGTTTCTTTATTAAAATTTAAATGAAAGTAATTGCAAGAGACAGAATTATCTCATGTTAATCCACCATCTGGCAGATGATATAAACACCTCAATTATTTGGGCTGGAGTGTATTTGGCAAATCCACAATGCCATTACTTTCATCAGCACATATTAAAGTGATTTCCTTTTGATATCAAAGTCATTGCAGTACTAAAACTATTCTAAAGTGCAAAGACAGAGCCAGCAATGTTCAGCTCTCAAGCAATTTGGGGTATATTTAGGGAAAGTTTCTTGAACTGCATTTATCTTTCCTTAAGGGATTATTTGAAGATAGGAAACCCCAATTTGCCACCATGGTTTGCCATTTATTGTAACCTTGGCTAAGGCTAATAAGACTGAATGGGTAGTTTGTTAATAGTTTGTTTTAAATTAATGTGTGATATAATTCTGTACTGTGCCTTTAAGCCAACTGCAGATAAAAGAGAAGAAAAATGGTCAAGAAATTGTCCATTCAAATGAACATTACTTACTTATCACCAATATCAAAATAACAATATTGCAATATTTGATGGTCTGTTACAGAAAAGAGGGGAGTCAATCTACTGTCCAAAGCAGTGGTGGGCTCCAGATTCTGTTCCAACTGGTACAGTTCGAACGGGCTGGGTGGTGTCCACGAGGACGCATGCAGCATGCATGCATGCACATGCGTGGAGCGCATGCATGCATCTTGGCACTTCTGTGAGCCTCTGCAATGCTCCAGCAGAGTGTCGCACAGGGGCTGTATGTGCAATGCGCCATGCGCATGCATGGAAGCGCCAACAGCATAAAGAAGAGGTAAGGAACGAGGGAGTGAGGAAGGGCTCTCCGGAGCACCATACTGGAACAGTATCCAGTGCTCCGGGCAGGATCCAGTATACCCGTACCGGGGCGTATCGCCTGCAACCCACCACTGGTCCAAAGCATCTAAGACAGGACAATAATTGTATTGGGTCACCTGCTTGAGCAGGGGTTTGGACTAGAGGACCTCCAAGGTATCTTCCAACTCTGTTTCTTCTGCATTATGCAAGATCAAAGGTGGTAATGATAAAATCCACTTATGTTACTTGAGAAACATAGCAAATTGCTGAGATAAAGTACCCTTATTCCAGGGAATGCAGCAAGATGTCTATAGAGTATCAAAAAATTAAAAAGTCAACATGGTCAGATATCTGGTGCACATAAAAAAGGAGCAGGTTTATGAAGGACTATCAAGTCTTGAATGTCAATATTATCTCTATTTTGGGGAAATAATACCTCTAAATACCAATTACAGAAGAACAATACTAGTGTGTCAGCACCATCAGCATGTGATACGCAAAATAACAGACTGAAATGGACCTTGGCACAATCTAATAGGACTGTTTTTATGGTCCTATAAAGCAGCATATGAAATGCATCTTACATCCAGGGTTGAAATCCAGTAGGTTCTGACAGGTTCTGTAGAACCAGTAGTGGAAATTTTGAGTAGTTCGGAGAACCGACAAATACCACCTCTGGCTGGCCCCAGAGTGGGGTGGGAATGGAGATTTTGCAATAGCCTTCCCCCAGGAGTTGGGAGGGAATGGAGATTTTACAGTATCCTTCCCCTGCCACGCCCACCAAGCCACGCCCACAGAACCGGTAGTAAAAGAATTTGAATTTCACTACTGCTTATACCTTTGCTTACATTCTTTATTTAGCCTCATTTTTACTTTTGATCTGCCAAATTATTAGTCAAATTCTTTCAGGATAACCAATTTCATTGTAATTTTTACAATGACAAGAAAGATTATTATTATTATTATTAGGCTACCTATTGGATGTGGTTCTAATCTCAAAAATCTAGGTCATTACTGGACAGGATGTTTACCTTCAAGTAGGGAAGGATGAAAATCTTACAAGTATGAAAATCTTACAAGGAAATACAACAGCCTATCATTCTATACATGCTTACTTTGAAGCAACTTTCCCAAACTTCAAGAAGACTTTATTTCCAAATAAACGTTCCTAGGAATCTTGCCAAGTGAAAAATAAATATACTACAATAAAAATTTTGATTTAATGCTGATACAGAAGTAGCCTTTATATAAATTTTTTATTGCAACTAATTTGTTAAGGGGGAAAAAAACTAAACATGGTACACACAAACACACACACACAATCCTTCTTCCTTTTCCCCAGAAGAAATAGATTGATTACAGAAATAAATACCTTACTACCATCTTCTGATAGAAAGGATAATTAAATCTATGGAAAACTCCACTCAACAATACTCTAAACAATCAAGAATGCTTGCTTAGAGAACCTCCTTTGCCCAGTCCATCTGCTGATTAGAGTTGTTGCTTTTATTAGTCCTTTATTCACATTTATAAGGTCCACTTTTTTTTAAAGGAAATGATAAATAATAATTCTAAAGCACATAAACAGATGGCATTACAGCAGGTGATCATTTAATTTTAAAAAGTCTTACAGGGTGAGCAAACTGGCCAAAAGCTCAGGAAACGGTATGAATGTACAACTGACAACATACAGTGTAAGGAAAAACGGACTCAACTTTGCACTTGGAAGAAAGTTTTCAAGCCCTATAGATTAACTCATGGCCGTGAAGACAATTTCAACAAGAAGTTTAGGTTAGTCAGTATATCCTGCTGCTAATATTCTTAATGGTTTAGATATTCAAGGCTGCTTTAGACAGCAGATACTGAGTGGGGGTCTAAGCAGCTTTCTCAAAAGTCCTAAAAGGATTGAAGTTGGAGTTTAGAATTGCACTTGAATCCATTTCTGTATGTGGAATTTGGGAGGATGCATAACCTTTTTACTCTTTGCCTCCAGCAATAAAATCATTTGGACCAACTTCACTCAATATTAGGCTTAGACTGGGGGGACTTGCTTATCTGATGCACAATGTACAACATAGAATGACTGTAGATGAAACCATCTCATAACAAGCTGCTTTTGAATATCATTTGCCAAGAAACATGTCAGAACTGTTGATATACCCTGTTTTCCCGAAAATAAGACCTCCCCAGATAATAAGCTCCACCAGGCTTTTGAGCGCATGCACTGAAATAAGCCTTCCCCCCAAAAATGAGCCCTCCCTGAAAATATAGCAACACGGCAGCAGCCATGAGGTGACCACGCTCACCACTTCCTGCACTCAAATATAATAAGACTTCCCCAAAAATAAGGCCAAGTGCTTATTTTGGGGGTCAAAAGAAAATAAGACCCTATCTTATTTTCAGGGTATCACATTAGGTAACCCTTGCTTACTGATTGCCACATTTAGTGAAGGTCAAAGAATTTTCTTTTTCTTTTAATAATCCTGTAGTCCATGGGTCTCCAACCTTTGCAACTTTAAGTCTGAAGGACTTCAGCTCCCAGAATTCTCCAGCCAGTTGGCTGGAGAATTCTGGGAGCTGAAGTCCTTCAGACTTAAAGTTGCAAAGGTTGGAGACCCCTTCTGTAGTCCATTGCATCAGAGTGGAGTCGGCGCAACTAAATGGAGTTTAAAAGTTTACTGGTCGGATGCCCTTCCTGACACCTATGCAAAGTTCACAGCAAACAATAACTCATTGCGTCCAGAGGGAGAAATATCTGCTGCTGCCTAGGATCAAACTCACAGTCTCCTGATTGTGAGGCAAGAGATATTCTAGGCTTCTAGGCCACTGTGCTGGTTAGTAAAATTCAAAATATAATGGTGTAAAAAAAAAAACCCAAAACCTTGTATTTATGACTTTTACAGTAACATAATGCCATAGTGCCACATGACCACCATTTGCATGATTATCAACTCGCTTCTGACAGGCAAAAATAATAGATTTTAATAGATTGAGGAAGTAAATTAATAGATTGAGGAAGTAAAAGCACAACTTGAAGTCACATGATAGAATAGAATAATAGAGTTGGAAGGGACCTTGGAGGCCTTCAAGTCCAACTCCCTGCTTAGGCAGAAAACTCTATACCATTTGAGGCAAATGGTTGTCCATGATGACTTACTTAATAACTGTAGTGATTAACTTAACAACAAAATGGGAAGGGATGTTGTAACTCTATCACAGTCACATTATTTTTTTCTGCTTAGCAACTACGATTCTAATCATCATCATCATCATCATCATCATTATCATCATCTTATCGTCACTATCACAATAGTAGCAGCTCCTCCTCCTCCTCCTCCTTCTTCTTCATCATTAAAGATGCAACCACTAAATTTGCACAACTGAACTAATTAATTGGATTCTGTAATTAGCAGTATCTTCCCACCACCCACTGCATTGTTAACCCATTGTCTCTTACTTGAAATTTCCTGATGTTGTCAGCATGAGCTAATGACACCTTTTTTTAATCAATAGCTTTATTTTGTTTTTAGAAAAATAGAGATTACCCAAGAAACCTTTCAGGGTTTCTTCATTAAGAACATGTATGACTATTCGTGCAGAACCTAAAACTCTTAGATTTCTTTTTAAACCCTTCTCATCTAATCTGCTGTAAAAGAAATTATTGTCAGGATTTATTTATTTTTCCAAAGAAGAAGAAAAATATGACTTAAATTCTTATGGGTTCTGGGACAGCATGCAATCACCCATGGCCCTCTACTATCTAGGTAGACATGCTGTTCTTTTTCACTGATAGCAGAACCAGAGGGTAGAAGAAAATGCATATATTTTTTTCAAAGGAAAGGTAGATTGCTGCTGTGTTAGGAAGGAGAAATGTGGACACGTAAACAAAAGGTATCTGGGAAGAAGGAAGGTGGTAACGGCAAATCAAAATGCATTCCAGATATGGCTAGATACTTCAGGTTTGCTATTTTTTTTTGTTTTTTTAGTCTCATACACACATTTGCAATACGATACAATAGCAGAGTTGGAAGGGACCTTGTAGGTCTTCTAGTCCAACCCCCTGCCTAGGCTAGAACCCCTATACCATTTCAGACAAATGGCTATCCAACATCTTCTTAAAGACTTCCAGGGTTGGGGCATTTACAACTTCTGGAGGCAAGCTGTTCCACTGGATAATTGTTCTAACTGTCAGGAAATTTCTCCTCAGGTCTAAGCTGCTTCTCTCCTTGATTAGTTTCCACCCATTGCTTCTTGTTCTGCCCTCAGGTGTTTTGGAGAATAGTTTGACTCCCTCTTCTTTGTGGCAACCCCTGAGATACTGGAACACTGCTATCACGTCTTTCCCTAGTCCTTCTTTTCATTAAACTAGACATATTCAGTTCCTGCAACTGTTCCTCATATGTTTTAGCCTCCAGTCCCCTAATCATCTTAGTTGCTCTTCTCTGCACTCTTTCTAGAGTCTCCACATCTTTTCTACATTGTGGCAACCGAAACTGTATGCAGTATTCCAAGTGTGGCCTTACCAAGGCACTATACAGTGGTATCAACACTTCACGTGATCTTGATTCTATCCCTCTGTTTATGTAGCCTAGACCTGTGTTGGCTTTTTTGGCAGCTGCTGCACACTGCTGGCTCATATTTAAATGGTTGTTCACTAGGATTCCAAGATCCCTCTCACAGTTGCTACTATTGAACAAGGTACCATCTATATTGTACCTGTGCATTTTGTTTTTCTTGCCTAAATGTAGAACCATTTTTTCACCATTGAATTTCATTTTGTTAGATAGTTATATTTGTAAGTATATATTCTCATAGTTATTCTTCTTATTACATTTTAACACTTTTAAACATTTATTTTTCCATATAAAAATTAAAATATATGATCGGGGTTGCTTTGCTTACTACCCCATACACCTATTTTATTTTGCTGCTGCGCTACTTTCCTTTCCTTTTCCCTCCCTCCCTTCTCTAAGTTCTTCTTTCCTCCTCTCCTTTCCCTTTCCTTCTTCCATTTTCTCTTCCCTACTCCTCTCTACCTCTTCTCCTTCATACCCTCTCTCCTCCTCTTCCTATCCCTCCCAATCCTCCCAACCTTTCCTCTTTCTTCTTTCCCTCTCCTTCCGTCTCTTCTCCTCTCCTCTTTGCTATTTGTTATGGTTTCAGGGCAAAGACTCCTGAAGTGAAGGTAAATGAAGGAGATCCACTGAATAAGGGGAGATGCAGTGAGAGACAGTCACTGCATCTACGTAAACAAAAGGTATCTGGGAAGAAGGAAGGTGGTAAGGGCAAATCAAAATGCATTCCAGATATGGTTAGATACTTCAGGTTTGCTATATATATTTTTTAGTCTCATACAAACATTTGCAATACGATACAATAGCAGAGTTGGAAGCGACCTTGTAGGTCTTCTAGTCCAACCCCCTGCCTAGGCTAGAAACCCTATACCATTTCAGACAAATGGCTATCCAACATCTTCTTAAAGACTTCCAGGGATGGGGCATTCACAACTTCTGGAGGCAAGCTTTCCACTGATTAACTGTTCTAACTGTCAGGAAATTTCTCCTCAGGTCTAAGCTGTTTCTCTCCTTGATTAGTTTCCACCCATTGCTTCTTGTTCTGCCCTCAGGTGCTTTGGAGAATAGTTTGACTCCCTCTTCTTTGTGGCAACCCTTGAGATACTGGAACACTGCTATCATGTCTTTCCCTAGTCCTTCTTTTCATTAAACTAGATATATTCAGTTCCTGCAACCATTCCTCATATGTTTTAGCCTCCAGTCCCCTAATCATCTTTGTTGCTCTTCTCTGCACTCTTTCTAGAGTCTCCACATCTTTTCTACATTGTGGCGACAGTCCCTCTTGTATTGCACCAAAGCAGTGGTGGGTTTCAAATTTTTTTAGAACCTACTCTGTAGGTGTGGCCTATTTTGTGGGTGTGGCTTGGCAATCATGTGACAGAGTGGGAGTGGCCACCTTTTAAAATGTGGTGAAACTCATTTAACAATGCTCTTGCTTAGCCACCAAAATTTTGGACTCAATTGTGATGATAAATTCTTTCTTTCTTTCTTTCTTTCTTTCTTTCTTTCTTTCTTTCTTTCTTTCTTTCTTTCTTTCTTTCTTCCTTCCTTTCCTTTCCTTCCCGTTGGGTCACTGGCAGCGGCGGGCCAGATTTACTTCCAGGTACGCCGGTGGAACCCCCTCTCACCGGTTCTCTAAATTTCACCAACCGGCTCTCGCGAGTAGGTGCAAGCCTGCAGAAACCCACCACTGCACCAAAGTTACAGAACACTTATCACAATGTAAGAATATGCAACGAATATACAGACATAAACATAAGACCCTTAAAATGCATAAATGGTCTGTTCTCACAGTGGCCAACCAACATAATAAGACTAGGCTCCCAGGAGATACCCTTCAACAGCACTCACAATGCTATCAAAGCTAATAGCCAGTGAGCCCTATGACTTCCATAAATTGGCCCAACCTGGTTTTTAAGCCAACCACACTACCAGCCCCATATCACACAGTTTTTAATGGCCAGTCAGGGAAGCCCAGTCAGGTCCTCCTATCCTCAATTAGCCTCTAACTGAGGTAGCAGCCAAAGAGGGATAATGAGTCTCTGGCCATGACTTTCATTTGTTGAGTCAACAGGAGCTACAAGTCCAGGATGACACCCTCCAAAGTCATAAACCTTCTCCTTCAATGGCATGTATGTATCTCTATCCAGAGGGAAAAGGAGGTGTATAGAGGAATCCCAATGCTTATAAATGCAGGAGAATGAAAAAAAAGGAGAGTAAGAGAGGAAAAAATGACTACATGCATAGACAAAGATGAGATTATTGTTCTTCTGTGTTGCTTATCAGAGAGAATGGAATGGAATGGAATGGAATGGAATGGAATGGAATGGAATGGAATAGAATAGAATAGAATAGAATAGAATAGAATAGAATAGAATAGAATGTTTTATTGGCCAAGTGTGATTGGACACACAAGGAATTTGTCTCTGGTGCAGAAGCTCATACATGCAAACCACAGGTGATGACATAGATCATAAATCATAAAATAAATTTTCACAAATCAATCAATCAAATGTTTATTTGTATACCGCTCCCTCTCCTATACAAATAACAATTATAACATGTCAACAGGAGAAGGTAGTAGGAAAGATGACAAGATAAGATGACAAGATGACAAATATAATAGCACTGTAGCCTACTACATTAACCTATTACATGGTTAAATATTTTTAGGCATAAGACAGTGCCTAAAAATAGAAGAGAAATGAATTTTGATGCCTAATTAATGTTCCATGCCTGAAAAAGAAACGAAACGATTAATATTGTTTGCTGTGCTAACAAAGGAAAAATGACAACATAATCACAAGATGTTTCCTAGGGTGCTCTGAGTTGGATTATGTCCCAGAAACCCACAAAGCCCTTGTTGTAGATACCATTAATTTGCACATAGAAATCACCCCAAAATGCTTTACTGTGATAGCCATTTTATAGCAAATGTTCCTAAATGTTGTGAGAAAAAGACTAGCATTTATTTTCATGCTTACTACTACTTTGTCCTGCCTCTAAGTTATATAGATAATAGTTATGTTTCCAACCAGATGGCTTCTTAAAATGAATATAGGCACTTGATCGACATTCAACAAGATGAGAAGGATAAAACCACTCATTATATTAAAGAATTTCCATCTACTGGATATAATGCAGATGCACAACAAATGCAGGTTGCGGTATTTGTTTTGAGGATACAAAAGAAGTGTTTTGGAGAGAAGCCTAATTTGCAGCTATTTGGTAGCAATTTAATTGCACTTGTAGCTTGCTTCCTTTTGAAATAACACTAAACATAAACATAACAAAAGATTACTTTGGATATGAAGAAATCAGAAATTCCCAAATGCTTCTTTTTAAAAAAAAAAAAAAGCTGACATTCGTAGCTTGAAATGCTAAGCAAAGTGTGAAAATGTATTAGAAGAACGAGCATAATGAGTCAACATCCAGATAAATATTTGCCACTTGCAAACACAGTACAAATCAAGATCTTAATCAATCTGACAGCAACTCATAAGTTGGTGGAGTGTTCAACACTCCGAGACGAGCTGATTTTAAAAACTGAACACCATGTTAATGAAGTTTTAATTTTCCTTTTTATTGAGCGTCCCCTGAGCCTTGTTGAAAGATAAAAGTCAGAGTATCAGATTAGCGACGGCATCAAATCCATCAATGGTTGAAATGTTCTACGCCTGCTTGCCTGCCTGCCTGCCTGCCTGCCTGCCTGCCTGCCTGTCAATTAATGGATCGGTCTATTGACTAAACTGCATTGGAAGAGAGGACAGAGGTCATGTCAATCATTCAGTGACTGCAGCAGCTGCCCATGTTATTAAACAAAATGGAAAGAAGTAATTTTGACGGTCCGTTTTGTACGGACTGAATGTGTGACCAAGAATTAGTTCATATTTATTTAGTTAAAACTTTGTCTTGCAAAATGCCAGTAACTTAGAAAAAGGAGACATTTCCTAACAGTTAAAGCAATTAATCAATGCGACAACTTGCATCCAGAAGTTGTGAATGCGCCAACACTGAATGTTTTAAAGAAGATGTTGGATAACCATTTGTCTGAAGTGGTGTAGGGTTTCCTGCCTAAGCAGGAGGTTGGACTAGAAGACCTCCAAGGTCCCTTTCAACTTTGTTTTCTATTCTATTCTATTCTATTCTAGAATAAAATGTACATACCTTCTTCTGAGAATTCTTTAAAAAAAAGAATAACAAATAGAAGATTTAGTAAAAGGGAAAGGGAAAAGAGATAAATCAAGGCAAGATAGGGATCAGCCATGGAAATAACAGATTCACAGTAGTAGAATTTTTTTGCCAAATCCAGGAAAGTCTTATAACTTGTTAGCAGGGAAAGGCTATACTTTTCATAAGTGTATGCTTGTCCTTAGAACTGGTGGAATTGGAACCGATGAAGCCTATGAAAATTTATTCAGAACATTATTTATTTATTTATTTATTTATTTATTTATTTATTTATTTATTTATTTATTTATTTATTTATTTATTTATTTATTTATTTATTTATTTATTTATTTATTTATTTATTTATTTATTTATTTATTTATTTATTTATTTATTTATTTATTTCCTGTATTTATTTCCTGTATTTATTTATTTATTTTTACAAACAACTCAAGTTAGCACACATATCTAATATTCTTCTTCTTCCTATTTAACCTACAACAACAATCCAGTGGGGCTGGAAGAGGACTAGAACGGCTAAAAAGACTAGAACTCACAGATCTCCCACTTTCTAATCTGCTTCCTTAACCACTACCGGTATTGTTCTATACTGACCTTAGCCATAGCATTGATGATAAAATCCCTTTTCATGCCAAGTTTTCAACACCCCTGTGCTGAAATTTGTGTGAATTCCCTGTATACACAGCACACCCTACATGACTCCATCTAACATAGTCACCTAACAGGGGAGGTGGGATGCATAATCATTTAATAAATAAATAGACAGACTTGATTATTGGGCACTATCTGACAAAATGAAATTCAAGGGTGAAAAAGCAAGATACTACATTTAGGCAAAAAACAAAAACAAAATGCACAGGTACGGTATAGGTTGTACCTTGCTCAATAGTAGCAACTGTGAAAGGGATCTTGGACTCCTACTGGACAACCATTTAAATATGAGCCAATAATGTGCAGCAGCTGCCAAAAAAGCCAACACAGTTTTAGACTGCATAAACAAAGGGATAGAATCAACATCACATGAAGTGTTAATACCACTTTATAACGCCTTGGTAATACTTGGAATACTGCATCCAGTTTTGGCCTCCATAATGTAAAAAAAGTTGTTGAGACAAAGAGTGCAGAGAAGACCAACAAAGATGATTAGGGGACTGGAGGCTAAAACATATGAAGAACGGTTACAGGAACTGGGAATGTCTAGTTGAATGAAAAGAAGGACTAGGGGAGATAGCAGTCTTCCAATATCTCAGGGGTTGCCACAAAGAAGAGGGAGTCAAGGTATTCTCCAAGGCACCTGAGGGCAGGAGAAGAAGCAATGGGTGGAAACTAATCAAGGAGACAAGCATCTTAGAACTAAGGAGGAATTTCCTGACAGTTAGAACAATTAATCAATGGAATAACTTGCCTCCAGAAGTTGTGAATGCTCCAACACTGGAAGATTTTAAGAAGGTGTTGGATAACCATTTGTCTGAAGTGGTGTAGGGATTCCTGCCTAAGCAGGGGGTTGGACTAGAAGACCTCCAAGGTCCCTTCCGACTCTATTCTATTCTACTCTGTTATTCTATTCGATTCTAAATCATCAATCTAAGAGACTGGTATTAGTTTATCCTGCTTTCTCAGAATACATTTCAATATCCACTTATTGTACGGTCCTAGTATATGAAGTCTAAAGCACTCTAGGAATCATTAGGAAGAATCAATCAATTGCATATGCGAAAGATTCAGGGAATTAAATGTGGATGGTTGGCTACATTTAAAAGGTCTGCATGCACACTTGAAACCTACTTAAAATAAAAGTCAGTGATCCATAACATCAGAAAGCCGCAAAACTACCCCCTTGAGGTTGCAATTGATTCTGTTTCTCTACGCCGTAGCTCTATTTCATCTTACAAGCTTTAACTAGAAAAGACAGAGAGGCAATGAACTCTTTGTCTTATCACTGGATTTGAATTGTGACCATACTCCTAATTATTCGAGGTATCTCCCGAGGACATCATTTTCCCCACCTTTATGCCAAAGGAGCATAAGAGTTAAAGCCTGCAAGCAACCATAATGTTTCTACGGGAGGCTTAGTTTAACAGCCTATATGTTAAAGTGAATAAATTGCATATTCGTTAGCAGAAACAGACCATATGCTAGAGAAATCATTGGATCTGCTTCACTGGGGGGGGGGGGGGGGAATCAGCAATCCTCTACAATTAGAAGGCCTCAGCAGTTAGAAAACCTTTAAAGCCAATCCAACAGTTATCAAATGAACTTTTAATGATACCTTCACCATCTGGGAGACAGGCCTTCAACGGCAGGCAGGTTTGCATATGATAGAAATATTCATTTTAATGTATTCTAAAAATCTACAGCGATTTTAAAATTTCCTAGAATCTGCATTTTATAAAGCTATGGAGTGGAGGGTTTGGAATGTCTGCAGAAGTAGAATTGCCATCTGATTAATTAATCAGCCAGTTAAAAGCATATTTGTATTGTCTAATCTGTGGCTCTGGAGCAGCCGGTGGCTCTTTCATCCCTCTGTTACAGCTCCCTGTTGCTGGTCGGCTCCACAATTGATAGGGCTTAGGACAGGTAAAGAAAAAAGGATGCCATGCTAAGGAGGAGAGTCTATGGTGGGGGAACCAGACTTCCGGTCGGCTTCAGAATTGAATGGGGGGGCTTTCAGTTAGGGCCTTTGTGGCTCTTTGAGTGTTTAACGTTGCCAAACCTTCGTCTAATTGTTTACCTCTAGAAAGCCATTAAAGCATTTCCATTGTTGGGGGCTATATTGCAATTGGTCGCTTATACTTGTAGACCTTTCTGTTCTGTTTATATCCCATAAAATGTGAACAAATACATTTTACAATACCGTACAATACAGTACAGTACAGTACAGTACAATACAATACAATACAATACAATACAATACAATACAATACAATACAATACAATACAATACAATACAATACAATACCAGAGTTGGAAGGGACCTTGCAGGTCATCTAGTCCAACCCCCTGCCTAGGCAGGAAGCCCTATACCGTTTCCAACAACTTGTTAAAGACTTCCAGAGTTGGGGCATTCATAACTTCTGGAGGCAATTTCTGTTCCACTGATGAATTGTTCTGTCAGGAGATTTCTCCTCAGTTCTAAGTTGCTTCTCTCCTTGATTAGGTTCTACCCATTGCTTCTTATTCTACCTTCAGGTGCCTTGGAGAATAGTTTGACTCCCTCTTCTTGTGGCAACCCCTGAGATATCGGAAGACTGCTATCATGTCTCCCCTAGTCCTTCTTTTCATTAAACTAGACATACCCAGTTCCTGTAACCGTTCTTCATATGTTTTAGCCTCCAGTCCCCTAATCCTCTTTGTTGCTCTTCTCTGCACTCTTTCCAGAGTCTCCACGTCTTTTCTACATCATGGCGACCAAAACAGTATGCAGTATTCCCAGTGTGGCCTTACCAAGGCATTATAAAGTGGTATTAACACTTCATGTGATCTTGATTCTATCCTTCTATTTATGCAGCCTAGAACTGTGTTGGATTTTTTGGGCTCTTCCATTACAAGTCTATGTCTATATCGGGGGTGAGATGGCTCAGAAGATTAAGACACTGAGCTGGAGAGCTGGAGAGCTGGAGAGCTGACAGGCCAGGTTTGAGACCCGAGTTCCACGCAACAGGCTGAATTTCCATTACTTGCCCGAACTCCTCACCACCTAGCAGTTCAAAAGCATGCAAATGCAAGTAGATTAATAGGTTCCACTTCAGTGGAAAGGTAAGATGCTTCCATGTGCTGGCCACATGTTCAAATTGCCTTCAGACAGTGCTGGCTCCCTTGACCAAGAAACAGACACGAGCATGCCCCAGAGTTGGCTACAACTGACAGGGAAATATTTATCTTATGTATATGTGTCAGTGTATGTGTATTTCCAGCACTAGGATACAATCTTCCACAAGTGAAAAGTCTGTGCATTGCTGGCCGCCTTCAATCCCAAAAGGATACATTTATAACATTGGCAAGCTTTATAAAAGGACTAAATGCATATTCAAGTCAGCTTATTAAAACTCCAGTAGCAATGCCAATTTTAATACTGTTTTTTTTTCAGAATGATTTTGATATGTTAGCTATAAAAATTCCACTTCGACATTGTGATTGAAAGCTTACTTTTTAAAATTTATTCTTTTAGTTTGGTTTATTATAAGATTTCGAGGCTGTACGACTACGATGCAACCTTGAGTGGCTTACAGATCAAAAATAACAGAAAAACACAAAGCTATTTTTTTTAATGAAGAAATATCAGCAGTTCAGTATGTTGGCTCAGAGTTTAAAACGGTTTCTTGCAAGTCCCGATTAATACCACAACTTGTGCAGCAGGGACTTGAAAATTAAGAGCTACATTACAGTCCCATCTGAAAATGTTTTGTTCTGCTAGATCTAACCAAAATCTTTTGAAAAGGCTATCCATCCAGACAGGCAAGAAGGTGAGAATCCTCTCTATAATTGATCCTTAGCCAGCTAGATTTTAAATATATACCGCCCTTGAACATGGAAGTTTAATTAACTCTCTTAGTTTTCATAATTAAGAGCTACTGTCTTAATCCCTTTCAAAAACTCTATTCTGAGGCCTAGAATAGAATTAGTTAGAAAATGTTTAGGAGGTACAATTTTAATACTTAATATAGAAACAATGTTTACTATTATTTTGAACATACACATTTCATGCATGCTATAGTGATCATCAGGACACGGTGGCTCACTGGCTAAGACACTGAACTGGTTGATCAGAAAGGTCAGCAGTTCGGTGGTTCGAATCCCTAGCGGTGCATAATGGAGTGAGCTCCCATTACTTGTCCCAGCTTCTACCAACCTAACAGTTCGAAAACACATAAAAAACGCAAGTAGAAAAATAGGGACCATCTTTGGTGGGAATTTTTATTGTATAGTTCCACATGGGATTAATGTTTAATGAAAACAATTCTGAAGCCCTCAAGAAGCCCAAGGAAGATAGGAAGGAAGGAAGGAAGGAAGGAAAGTGATGGGATTAAGAATGGAGGCAGGAAAGGAGGGAGGGAGGAAGAAGAAGGAAAGGATCTTTATAATATAGAAATTATCTATTGATAAGAGCCAAGTAGGTGTAGTGGTTAGTGTGCAATACTCCAGGCTACTTACACTGATCACCGGCTGCCAGCAGTTTGGCAGATCAAATCTTGCCAGGCTCAAGATTGACTCAGCCTTCCATCATTCTGAGGTGGGTAAAATGAGGAGCCAGATTGTTGGGGCCAATAGGCTGACTCTAAACTGCTTGGAGAGGGCTGTAAAGCACTATGAAGCGGTATATAAGCCTAAGTGCTATTGTCGATCAGAAAGGTTGGCAGTTCAGTGGTTCTAATCCCAGCTTCTGCCAACCTCACAGTTCGAAAGCACATAAAAAATGCAAGTAGAAAAAATAGGGCCCACTTTGTTGGGAAGGTAACAGCGCTCTGTGCAACTTTCAAGTTCAAGTTTCAAGTTTATTGGATTTATATCCCGCCCTATCTCCCCGAAGGGACTCAGGGCGGCGCACAGGCAAGTATTAAAAACAATACAAAAATACAATATAACTACAACAAAAATATATTAAATTTAAACCCGTGCTAAAAACATTTTTAAAACCCATCTAAAAACCCTTACTAAAATCCTTACAATTTATTATTAAAGTCTAAGCCAGGCCAGCCAGATGGAAAAAGTGAGTTTTAAGCTCCCGGTGAAAGAGGCACAGGTCCGTGATGGTACGAATGTTGGGGAGGTAGGTCGTTCTAGAGAGCCGGACCCGCCACAGAGAAGGCCCTTCCCCTGGGGGTCGCCAGCCGGCATTGGCCGGCAGCTGGCACCCTGAGGAGGCCCTCACTGTGCGAGCGGACAGGACGGAGGGAGGTGTGTGGTAGGAGGCGGTCTCGCAAATACCCAGGTCCCGTGCCATGGAGCACTTTAAAGATGGTAACGACCTTTGGCGTTTAGTCATGCCAGCCACATGACCACGGAGATGTCTTCAGACAGCGCTGGCTCTTCAGTTTTGAAATGGAGATGAGCATTGGCCCCTAGAGTCAGGAATGACTAGCGCATATGTCCGAGGGAAATCTTTACCTTCAGCTTTATAGTGATCATTCCAGAATACCCTGGCACAGAAACATTTCTGAATATTTTCCTCCTCTCTCTCTCTCTCTCTCTCTCTCTCTCTCTCTCTCTCTCTCTCTCTCTCTCTCTCTCTCTCTCTCTCTCGTGTGTGTGTATGTGTGTGTTTGTTTGTTTATTATACTATCCATAGTCCCAATGAGGTTATAACAAGACAAAGAGAACAATTACAGATTTTAAACTATGCAAATTAAAAAAAAAACTATACAGAAAACCAGGCCCAAGAGACAGATGGCATGAGAATGAGGGTCTATGACAATTCACTGTGGCCAACTCGCTGCAGGACAGGAGTTACACTAATATTAAAGAAATAGTGGAATAGAATCATTAAAGAAAGGATGCAAAAGGAGGGGCAGAATGAAATGCGAATGGTAAAAATTAATATAATTTTAAAATTCATTTTAAATAATTAAATTGAATTGTTCAATTATCCCGCAGCCAATTGTCCTATGGTGAATTCGCTGTGGTGAGTTGTCCTGTAGCGAACGGGCCATGGAGAGTTGGCCATGGAGCACTGGGCACAGCGAGTTGGCTGTAGCAAGTCATCCCATTCCATGGTGGATGAGAGCTTCTTCCCTATCAATCATCTCCAGTGGTAAGTGCCCCCTTGGGACCACTTCCATTTTGATGAGAGATAAATTACTTTCAGGTGCTTTCCAGGAGCAAATAATTTTTGAAAAGTTTGTGCAGGGGATGTCTTTATTTATGAGATGGCTAAAAAATTTCTTGTCATTAATTCTATAATCAGCTTTCCAGCAGCCTATAGCAGGGATGTCCAAACTTGGGAACTTTAAGACTTGTGGACTTCAACTCCCAGAATTCACCAGCCAGCATAGCTGGCTGGGGAATTCTGGGAGTTGAAGTCCACAAGTCTTAAAGTTCCCAAGTTTGGACATCCCTGGCCTATAGAGACCAAGGCCTCCTCCTATGTCAATTCTATTTCAAGAAATCAAGAGGAATATTTATTTTTTCAATACTTAGTGCCCATGAGAAATTATTGGGAAAATCCAGACAAATCATCTAATTGGTTTCTTTGTAGATACATTTTATCTTTTTTTTTTTTAAAGTGCACTGTCTTTATATATTAGAAAAGTTATAATGGGATTGATTTTATGAATAGCCATCATATTTAATGTCAGGGTATGAATGTAATGGGAATTAGAGCATTTCATGAACATTATTTGCTCATTGCTTTAAAGTGACAAAAATAATAAGCTTTTAGAAGTGCAGAAGACATTCTTAAATGAGAATTAAATAGGAGAATTACTCCAATGGTTGAAATAACTGTGTGCTCTTGAAACTAATTCTTGGCAAATTTAGTTGGGATCTCTTTCTATGTTACTTAGATATATCATTTCATTTTGCAGAGAAAAAAAACCATTCAGACTAATTGTCATCTATCTATCATCTATCTATCTATCTATCTATCTATCTATCTATCTATCTATCTATCTATCTATCTATCTATCTATCTATCTATCTATCTATCTATCTATCTACAGTATCTATCTATCTACAGTATCTATCTATCTATCTATCTATCTATCTATCTATCTATCTATCTATCTATCTATCTATCTATCTATCTATCTATCAGAATAGAACTGGAAGGGACTGTGGGGGGGTGTCTTCAAGTATAACCTGTTTAGACAGGATACCCTATACTTCTTATACTTCTTCTGTAACAAACTCATAATCTATTAAGTGGATACGTGTGTGTGTGTGTAGGTGTTTGTATGCAACAGAGAAAATTTGCTGTCTCATTTCATAAAGTGCTTCTTGGATGTCAACCAACTTTGTGTTTAGAGAGAAGTATAGGAGATAAACTCTTGTCTATAATTACTTGCTACTATAATGGTTATTATGACATTTTTATACAGTATTTGGAAGCCACTGAACCAGGAAGCAGCATTTGTTGAGAATTACTCCTGGTTACTCTGGGTCCCATCTATGAGTTGCAGCAATAATAAACCATATATCCGACAAAGAATCAACATCAGTCAAATAGAAAAGGTTACTATTGGATGAGCAAGACTAGGTTATAAAATGGAAAGAATGCACTCCAAAAATCAATCAATGAATCCAGCTCTGGGATACTTGATACTTGTAACTGAGATTGTTGACAACTAAGGTCTACAAGCTCCAGAATTCAATGCCACAATCAGATTTCACTACCACAGTTAGGAGACCTGAAACTCCTTATGCATGCAGACCTTAACTTCAGATATATGTTCCATCTTCTCTCTCTCTTCCCTCTCTTCCCTCCCTCCCTCCCTCCCTCCCTCCCTCTCTCTTTCCTTCTCTCTCTCTCTCTCTCTCTCTCTCTCTCTCCCTCTCTTTCTCTCATTTTTTGATATGAGACATTAGAAAGAGTGCAGAGAAAAGCGACAAAGATGATTAGGGCAGTGGTGGGTTCCTACTGGTTCAGACCGGTTCGGCTGAACCAGTAGTAGTTTGGTGACCTGGGTCATTGGAACTGGCAGAAACCCAGGCCTGCCATGCCCTGAACTGGTTCTCTGGGCAGCACCTTTAGGTGACGCCATCTTGTTTTTGGCTTCTGCGCATGCTCAGAAAATTTTTTATTGTAGGTGTGCATCAAGTGTGCATCAGGTGCCCAGAAGCAAACTGGCAGTAGTGACTGCTGGAACTCACGCCTGCATTAGGGGACTGAAGGCTAAAACATATGAAGAACAGTTGCAGGAATTGGGTAACACAGTCTTACTACTCTTTCCTGTTTACTAACTCTCAGCTGCCAAATTGCATCATGTTTGATCCTATTTGTTTTTATTTCCTTCTCATTTTAATATTCATCTGAAATGAGCAATCACACTTCACGCCTGACCTAGTCCCCCGTATCTACTGGTAGACTGAGTTTTAAATTGTTTTAATTGGATTTCAATGGGTCAGTAGGTTTTAGGGTATCTTTTAGCACAGGGCATCATGAATCTAATATGCTTTTAGTATGTAGTCTTATTTATTATAGTTTTGTTATTGTTATGTTTTTTGTATTTCTTTTTAATTTCTTGTGCACCGCCCTGAGTCCCCCTGGGGAGATAGGCGCGGTTATATAAATTGAATAAATAAATAAATAAATAAATAATAATAAATAGTTCCTTTGACAGATCTATATATTTTATGGCTCACAATTCTGAATATTATGACCATTCTAGATCAATCAACGAAAAACCCAAGCAAAGATTTTCTCATTTGTTAAATTTCCTTTTACTAAAATTGGTGAAAGGCCAAAGAAAGATGCCTTTCACAAATTAAGGCAGACTCGATAATTCATGAAGAAATCTATGACCTGATGTTCATTGCTTAAGTAAATGTTGTGTACTTGGAATAATTCTTCCATTTTTTCCCCTAAGCAATCTCATTATTCCTGTAGTGCTGATTAACCACAAGGTGCCTATCCTTCACTTAGAACATGTGTAATGTCTTTTTCATCCCACAAAAGAAGCATTCCTTCACCAGAATCCTGGAAATGGTTGTAATTAAAAAAAATAACCATGTAACCTAACCTGTACAAAATAGAAACTCTGCCAAGAAGCAAAAACTTGGGTCAAAACTTAACATAGAGTTAAAAAAACCTCTCCTCTCCCTTGCATAGTCTATTTTTGTGCAAAATTACTTTCACAGCGTGGACATTGTAAACTAATGTCCCCAATTTAGAAAATTCAAGTTTATTGGGTGAGTAACACAGCCCTTCTTTAGAAATCAGTTTCTATTCATGAATACAAGGTGCCCATAGTTTTCTCTTCATCAAAATCAACAAATACCTGTCTGATTATTTTGAACAAGTGGAGGCCCTACCGCTAATATTTATTAGTAGCATTAATATTATTTAAATGTGTAGATTGCATTTCATTGGGGGGGAAACAATTTATAGAAGCAAAATTAAAAAAAAAAGAGTGGCAAAAAATTAACCAGTATTGTGTGGAAAAATTGATCGTTGTACAAATTTGCTTTACAGTATATTGTCATAAGTGGGGACTGACACACTCCAGTCTTTGGGTAAGGGCAGGAATAGCCAAAGGCTTTCGCTTTCCAATATAAAACTTCAAACAAATACTTCAGACCCACCCATATTCCTCCAGAGATAAAACATTCAAGGAACACTTCTCTTTTTGCCTTTGCAGATTCCATTCAAGAATAAATTAAATAATAATAAATTGGCTTTCTTTTTACTTTGAAGTAGCTTTATCTAGTGGTAAATTTGACCCTGTATGAAAAACAGAGAACCCAATCTCTCTTCAAGACTTACACAACTTTAAGTGTAGAGGCAGACAAAACAATTTTCTAGTATTTGCTACAATCTATCCATGGGTAGGTTCCGGCAGGAAGTACCGCTGGTTCATTTGTGTGTGTGCTATGCACGCATGCACAGTGCAATTAAAATGTTCTGCGCATGCGCAAAACTGAAAAACAAGATGGCGCCGCCTATGGCACCACCCAGGGAACCAGTTCGGGGGCACAGCAGGCCCGGGTCACCAGGCCTGGGCGGCCTGGGTTCCAGCAACCGAGACCGCCAAGCCACTACTGGTTCAGCCAATCCACCACTGAACTCACCATGAAACTATCTCCTTGACTTATGGCTAAAATCTGCAGGTTTTGGGAAAGCATTTTATTCTCAAGAGAAACCATCTTATTGTTTTACATTACGACATGTCCGGTAAGAGTAAATGAGCTTGGATCATGATAGTAAAAGAAATTCATTGACAGCAATCAATAGTCACGATGATCATGATGTTGATGGTGAACCATTAAGTCATCTCCTGGTCCTTTGGCCTTGATTAGGAATTGTGTGTTGACTTGTTTAATGAACCATCCATTTGTTTTTTTTTGTATCCCCAGTCAAACCAGACAGCAAAATAGGTACTCAGGAGATTAGAAACCTTGTCTACAGATTCTGCTGTTATTAAAGTGACAGACAAGTGACAGCTATAGTCTAATAAATTTTATGCTGTGCTGTTTCTAGTCACCAATAATCCACATGTTCAGGACTGAAGGGGTGATTATCTAGCTGGGGAAGAATCTGGGTGGATCCCAGAAATTGGGAGATTTAAATGAAATTGACAGCCTGTGGACTGGGAAAAAAAGCGAGGAAAAGGAGTGAAGAAAAAACAGAGAAAGAAAAAGAAAAGGAGGAAGAAGAGAAAGAAGAGCAAAAAGGGAGAGAACAGTGGATTAAGGGTAGAGCAAAGGACCACCTATTCTGTTGAGTGTTTTCCTGGAAGTTACATGGACTAATAAATTGCTTCTTGAGTACTAACCTGATTGAAATTGATTGCATTAGTGTAACATATAGTGTATTATTGCTCCTATTAAATTCTTATTCATCCCAACTATTGTCCTGGACTTTTCTTGCTTTTTTGCCAATCATTAGTGTTAAATTTTTGTCCAAAAGGTTTTTGGGGCATCATAGATGTAATTTACTCATGCAATATCCTTTTATGTGACGTGGATACATATATTTGCAGAAGTAACTGTCAATCATAAATTGATTAATTCTGGGAAGGAGGAAGAGTGAGAATTAAAACAGTTGCTGAGGCGGAAGCCTTTATTAAAAAACATTCCTCTGTCCTGGGCGAAGATCCAGGGGGGGCGGAGGGGGCCACGGCCCCGCCCACGGGGGACCAAGCAGGAGAAAAAGAAGATACATACTAAGTCAATTTTTTGACTTAGATCAAAAAAATGATTTTGCTTGCTTTTCTTTTTTCTTATTAACTTTTCTTTCTATTCTTTTTTATACCAGGACGTTTGTACATGTCTGCCATCTCAGAATTGGAAATGTAATATGTAATATGTATACACTGGTCTTTATCTTGTAGTATTTTTTTTTTTATACATTTGTTTACTATTGTTTTATTATGTAGCCCGGGATGGGCCAAAGACTCTGACGCAAAGGTTCTCAAAATGTTTCTGTAACCCTTACCCCACCCTTCAGAAAATTGTTAAAACTCAATAAAACTTTTTCAAAATCATAAATTGATTAATTATATAACTTTTTTAAAAAACATAAACAAATTATAATTTGCTAATGGTTTTAAAATGGATTTTAGCACGGGTCAATTAATTTAATTCATTTTAACTGATATTTATTGTATTTTGGGGTTTTTAATAATGCCTGTGCGCCGCCCTGGGTCCTAACAAGGAGAAGGGCGGGGTATAAATTTAATAAAAAAAAATATGTAGATAACTACATGGTGTCAGGCCTGGAAGCCAGTGAGAAAGTCTGACCATGGGCTCTACTCCTCCCAACTCTCAGGTGGAGAGAACCCAAATTTCTTATTGGACAGACATAGGATGGGCAGATTCAAAAGAAGCTGTGAATTATTCAGACTGAAGATCAGCTGAACTTTTCAAGTTAAAATAGTCCTTCATCATGGTAGAAAGACAGAACAAATGTTGAGAAGAAATAAGAAACAGACTCTCCTTTACTTCTTTAAAAACTTCAGAACATCTACACGGTTCACAGCACAAATCCACCCAACCAAAGTTACTGGAAAAGGTTGAAAAGGTATTATCCCAAAAGGTCACATTAGCTTAATGAAGTGCCTTTTTCTTTTTTGACAACCTGGCAACAATTTTGGGAATATATTCACTTTAGTAGAAGCATTGTGTGCCCTCTGCACTGTAAACAAAGACTTTAGTAATTTCCTTAAAAGGTCAGGCACAAATGTATTATTTAAAACTAGGCATTTTCCTGGGTGAATTTATGAATATGGTCTAGGACTAATACTGTTTTTCCAACACACACACACGCACACGCACCAATGTTTTTTTTTTAGGGGGAGTGCATAAAATACTATTTTTCCTTCTTTGGCTTACCCACTATCTTCCTGCAACATTTCAATCCTCTTTTTATTTAATAATAACTTTGAGTAATTAAAATAAAAAGAACATTTTAACTCTTGATCTTCAGAAAAAGAAACCGTGAAAAGGTGAAAATCTACAATCTTGGAACATGTCTTGGTTTGTATAAACCAGGATATAAGATTGGATTGTAAATTGTTTGTGGATTGGGATAACGTATATATCCAAGAAAGGAAATGAAAAGAAAGAAAGAAAGAAAGAAAGGAAGGAAGGAAGGAAGGAAGGAAGGAAGTAGAGAAAGAAAGAAAGAAAGAAAACAAAACTGTGGGAAATACCATTAGTTGTAGCAACATTTTGAATGCATTATTCAAAAGCGTGCAACATATTGCCTATGAAAGAACTTATTTCCTAAATTAACTTTTGACAAAATCTTCTAACGTCAAAACAGATAGACAAAGAGAGGGAGAAATGAGATCCTTGAAAATGTTTTATTCGCAATCTAATACATATAATGCATTGATGTTTAATTCCATTTTTCCCCCTGGAAAAACGTATCTACTGGCTTTAGGATTACAAACATTGGAGGTTCGTAAATTTTATTCCAAATATGAGAAATGTATCATGTAGTATAACATCTATTCAGTGTAATAACCAATTCATTAGACCATTTTCCCTTCCAGTCATATATAGCCCAGTGTTTGTGAATATGAGCTCTGACCATGTACGGATAAGGATAAGGATAAGGATAAGGATAAGGATAAGGATAAGGATAAGGATAAGGATAAGGATAAGGATAAGGATAAGGATAAGGATAAGGATAGGATATAGGCGAGGCGAGGCGAGGCTAGGCTAGGCTAGGCTAGGCTAGGCTAGGATAGGATAGGATAGGATAGGATAGGATAGGATAGGATAGGATAGGATAACATAGTTGGAAGGAAACTGACACATGTAAATGACTCAGACCTCAATTTTGGTCACCACAATATAAAAAGATGTTGAGATTCTGGAAAGAGTAACAGAGATGATTAGGAGGCTACAACCCCATCCATAAACCATATGAATGGTTGCAGGAATTGGGTATGTCTACGCTAGTGAAAAGAAGGACTAGGGGTGGCATGATAGCGGTGTTCTAATATTTGAGGGGCTGCCACCGAGAGGAGGGTCCAACCTATTTTCCAAAGCACCTGAAAGCAAGACAAGTAGCAATGTTTGGAAACCAACCAAGGAGAAACTTTAGCACGAAGAGAAATTTCCTGATAGTAAGAATAATAATATCAAGAGCACCTTCTACAAATGCCTTCTTCATCTTAAACTTTACAAAATGTGCCTGTCATCTAAGTTCTGTTGTTTTAGAAAAGTAAAAAAGTGATAATTATGTGGTTTTTGCTTATAGATAGTTTTCTATGCCAGTTGGACGCATCTGAAAACCACAGCAAGCTATCATAGCAAAAGACAGGCAAACATAATAACTAGAATTTGTGCAATTATTACCGTATTTTTCGGGGTATATTTCTCCCTTTAAAAAGAGGATGAAAATCTGGGTGCATCTTATACACTGAATACAGCATTTCTGGCGTCCTAAAACCCTGCCCCCTTTGCAAAAATGTCCATGCACAGCCTTTAGGAGGCTTCCGGAGTGCTCCTGGGGGCTGGGGAAGGAAAACATGAGTGAAAAACAGGCCATTTTTGCCCCCCTTATAGAGGAGCACTATATAAGCCTCCTAAAAGCTATGCATGCGCCTTTTTTTTGATGAAACACAGGCCCGATTTCACAAAAAAAGACACGTTTTTGGGAGGTCTGCAGAGTGCAAAATCTTTTTTTATTTGCCTCTTCAAAATCTTGGTACATGGGCTTCCGGTTCTGGCTCCAGCGGCGACGTGCGAGCCTTGGGCTCGCTCGCCTCTTTGTTGCCTTTTCTGCCCCCCCACGGGGGCGAGACACTCCGGTTACCGGAGGTCTCCCGTAGGGTCGGCTCGGAGGAGACGTTTCTCCTCACGGCGGTGGGGAGAGCGATCCCCTCCGCGACCTAGGTGAGGAGGAACATGCTGCGGGGGGTTCTCCCTTCGCCAATGGCTGTCGGCGCCATTCACTTTAATGTAGAGGGCTGAGCGGAGGAGATCGGAAGGCTCGCCGGGGCTTCAGCTGCGAGAGAGAGTGAGTTTTAAAAAGACTTTTTCCTTGCTGCCAGCCAGGCTGAACGGACTGGGAGGGGGGTGTTTGTTTCCAAAAAACCCCCCTCGGACTTAAGCGGCACTTAAAAATGGCTTCTCTGGAAGAGAAAGCGGAAATCTTAAATCCGGACTGTCTCTAACAAGGGAAAGTGGTATGCGGCTACTTGCAACATTGTTTCTAGGTCTGGCTGGTTATAAAGAATTTATTTTTCTACTCTCTCCTCTGGGCTCTGAGATGGGCGGTGGAAAGTGGCTTCTCTCTGTCCCTGCCTGACTATTTTAATCATGGAAAATTCCCAGCGTCTCTTTACAAGTGGGACTCTCTCTGGATATTAATGAAGAATTTTTTTCTTGTTGGATTTGTGATTCCTTTCTGGATTACCTTCGTTATTATAACTATTGAGCTGGAAAATTGTCTCTCTCTTGGTTTCTGAATTTTACAACGTTCCAACCTTGATCTGAACTTTTGGCTCCCGGCTAGTCTCACCAGCCCCACCCTGAAAACGCCATTTTGGCTGGCACTGACTTTAACAGATAATCATGGCTCAAGAAACAGCACTGGCAAGTTTAGAACAACGGCTGGCTTCTCTTGAAACTGTTATACAAACTTTGGTAAATGAAATTCAGGCCCAGAGGGCTGAAAACATCAATTTCAAGAAGGAGCTATTGGATACCAGGAACCAGGTGCTGGAAAACACACAGAAGACTGAAGAATTGCAAGGGGGGTTGGTGGGGGTTAAGGGAGAGATTAAAAATGTTACTAAAGAGGTTGGGGAAATAGATGGGCATGTGTCTAGGATTGATATGGAAAGAATGACATATTTTTTGAGATTTCAGAACGTTCTAGAGGAATCTGGTGAATGCCTCCCTGATCTTACGAGCACAATTTTAGCAGACTATTTACAAAAACCTAAAGATGAGATCAGGGGGGACATTGACCTAGCTTATAGAATTAACTCAGCATATGCCAGGATAAATGAAGTGCCTAGAGAGATACATGTGAAATTTGTTAGAAGGTCAACCAGAGAGGAAATCCTGAGGGCGCAGAGAGAGAACCCTTTAATTTACCAACACAAAAAGGTCACTATCTTGAAGCAGATTCCTAGAAAGATTCGAGATGCAAGACGGAAATTTTCCTTCTTGTCTAAAACATTGTTTGATCATGGGATTTGGTTCAAGTGGGTGACACCCGAAGGGATGCTGGTGTTCTGGGAAGGAGGAAGAGTGAGGATTAAAACAGTTGTTGAGGCGGAAGCCTTTCTTAAAAAACATTCCTCTGCCCTGGGGGAAGATCCAGGGGGGACGGAGGGGGCCATGGCCCCGCCCGCTGGGGGCCAGGGAGGAGAAAAAGAAGATACAATAGCCAAGAGACTTAGATCGAAAAAATAACTTTGCCTTGATTTTTCTGAACAATTTTGTATAATATTTTCTGGATTTATTGTAAATGTCTGACAGCATGGAACTGAGAATTTAGGTATATGTACTTGCTTTTACCTTGTAGTGTTATGAAAAATGCTCTTTTTTTGTTATTTTTTTATTGTGTATTTTGAGGTCTCGGAAGGGCCGACGACTCTGACGTGAATGCTTTCAAAATTTCTTTGTATCCCTTACCCTACCCTATAGAAAAATGTAAAACCAATAAAACTTTTTCAATATAAAAAAAAATCTTGGTACATGTTATACTCTAAAAAATATAGTATTTGTACAGTGATCCCTCGTTTTTCGCGGCTTCATGTTTCGCGGCTTCAGTGCTTCGCGGGTTTTTCAAAAATACAGAATAGAAAAAAAATGCATCGGTAGGAGGCAAGCGCCCCCTAGTGCTTGCTTTAAACGATGTCCACCAACTCAAGTTTCTGGTGCGAATCCTTCTTCGCGGTTTTTCAGTTTCCGCGGAAGGTTCCGGTCCCCATTAACCGCGAAAAACGAGGGATCACTGTAATTGTTAATTGACTTCTAAGATTCTTTGTGGATTCAAATGTTATTTTTCACTCTACAGGAATAAAGTTTGAAGACTTTCCTTTGAAATTAAATGGACAGTGACCTCTGTTGGCTTTTAAACTATAAAATTCAACTCTAACCCCGTGACTGATTTCAAGGCCTACATTCTTCCCACCATCAGCGAAAAAAACAGAAATTGGGGCTGTTTATCTGATACTGCTATCGGAGAAGCATATTTATTTTCCAGACAAAACAAACAACTTAATGAAATGACAGTCCGTTCAGTTTAATTATAATTTGTTATAAAAATGAAGTCTTGAAGTACTGTGCATGGAAGGCTATACTTTTCCATTAGTTTCATTTGAATGCTTCTGTTCCACATAAAGAGACACGGCATACGTCTTTCCTTCAGTAGAAGAGCAGATTTTATAGCTGTTCCACGAACTGTCATTTCTACCCATAATTATAAGGCATCTTGAGAGAGAAGTGGAGGCTGCTGATAAGGCCACTTCTTCCACAATGATTTCTAGGGAGAAGGAAGAAGAGAAGGACGAAGGCAGATTTAGGATATTCTGGGCAGGGTTTCTGGGAGGGTCTGCAGAAACAGGGCTGTATTGCTGCTGTTGCCATAGGAAACTCCATCAGTAGCTAATTGTCCTCATTAAAACCCAGGAGAAATGTAAATGTAAATGCAATAAATGAACAATGCAATCAATTTTTTTATTAACAAAAAAAAAGTGCCGTAAAAATATTCTGATAAAAGAGCAAAGGAAAACCACAGGCAATAAATGTTACTTTAAAATCAGAGGTTTGTTGTTTCTAATAACTGGGAACAAAAGAAAGAAGCAAACAACAACAGAAAACTTACATTATTAAACCCTTGCAATGGGGTCCAATGACACATAGCAGGTCCTACCAGGAGTGCTATTGGGCACAGGGCACCATTCTCATCTCAAGCCACATTTCTTATATCTTCTTTTTTATGGACATACGCATCCCATAGTTTCACTTCCTTGTTCTTTCTCACTTGCTTACTGACCGTCACTTTCTGTAAACACCCATGTACATTTGGAGCTCTCAGACCAAGGGTGCGTTGCTGCCGGTTTTACTACTGGTTTGCAACTTGCACACAACGCGTGTGTGTGCGCTGTTCAATGTCAATTGTTCTTCACGCATGCGCAGAACAATTTACAGTCAACTGCGCATGCACAGTCACTAAAAAAAAAATGGTGGTGCCCCAGCGGTGAAGAGGGAACCGGTTCAGGCCTGGGACACAGCCAGTTCTGCGACCCAGGCCTGAATTCCATTACCGGTTCGGCTGAACCGGGCGCAACCCACCTCTATCTCTTGTTACTTTCAGTTCCCCATTTCCCACCATCTCATTTTCCTGCTCTAATATATCCATACAAGTACATACTTTGCAGAAAATGCAGCACACAAGTCAGCACATTAGAAATATGTCTGGTACACTTTTCAATTATGTTAATTTAAAACATTGGTTCAGTGAGGCCTGCAAGCTCACTCCTAAGTCTATTACCTGCAACTTTCCAATGGATATATTTCTCCTCTCACAAGTGCAATAATAAAGCAAGGGAAGGGAAGGAATAATGGTACTACTCTTTACTGAGAAAAAAGTAGGGCCAATTTTACTGACAATCCTACTTGAGTGGCACAAGAATTCTGCAACCCTTCTACTATTGTAAGAGTTTGATTAATTATAATAGCCCACTCCAGTTTTTTCATTCGTAGTACACATTATCTCACCTATGCTTCTTTCAGATTAATGGCTCTTATGAATACCTTGGAAATGATATTCAAATGCTGTGATTTGTCTTTTCCTAAAAAGATCGGAATTATTGGACGCTCTACAGAAGGAAGATTTGAAGTTTAAAGAAGCAGGACATTGATGCTTTCAAACTTTTGAGGTACAAATGACCATGCTCAAATTATTTCACTTTGGGTCCATTATGCAAAGATCCAATTCTCTAGAAAAGTGTCTAATATTGGAAAACATGGATGAAAAGAGAAAAAAAGGACAACAATAGCAAGGTGTATGGACTCAGTTACAAAGACAATAACTGACCATTGGGAAACATGAAAGAATAACTAGAAATAGATTTCATATCTATCTATCTATATAAATAAAAATGTAACAAGAGTTTGTTCAAAACCGCTAATCTCCGAAAGTACTGCACCGATCGCTTCCAAATTTTCACACAATGTTCCTTTCAAGTACGGCACCAATGATATATATAGATAGTGTAGATGTCACACCTGTGCCAGGTACATGCAACGGAAATATAAAAAATTGTAAAAAAGGTAGGTAGATGGATACAGAGAGAGCAGTGGGCCACAGGTATTATGTCATCCTTAATGACATAAAATACTCTGTCCATAAGATTCAAAAAGAAATACAGTAGGTAGGTAGGTAGGTAGGTAGGTAGGTAGGTAGGTAGGTAGAGCGATAGAGAGAGGGAGAAATACGGTAGGTAGGTAGGTAGGTAGGTAGGTAGGTAGGTAGGTAGGTAGGTGGAGAGAGAGAAAAATACAGTAGGTAGGTAGGTTGGGGGTTATACGGTGGTTGTGTGTATGTGTTTGTGTGTGCAGGTGTAGATCTACACACAGATTGGTTGGCCATTTAACCAGACTGGGCCATAGCAACGTGTGGCCGGGAACAGCTAGTATGGTTATATAGAAATAAAGAAAAATAACTTGATAGTATATAATCAATCAATCAATTTTCAGATTAAAAAAACCCATGTGAGTTGATTTAGAGGTGGTTTATGTAGAAGTTACAGGTCCACATCAGATCAAGTTAAGACACAAAGTCATGGTTTCAAGAAAGAACTGAATACATTTGAATAAAAACATTTCACATACTGTACCTGCTCTTTATCAGATTATAAGAGTTTCTTTTTAAGTCTACAAGAATTGTATTATAGCCATACTCTGGCAGTACTTACTTGAAGATAAGGAAATCACTCAAAAATTTTATGGGTGGAGTATCACTGTGGTCTACATTGTAATAAGCCAACATGTTACAGATAAATAAAAATAAGAATATTTATACAACTCTTCTACCCAGGTTTCAAGCATATACATTCAAGTCAGTGTCAGGAATTTAAAATTCATTCAAATGTCCTTTTTTTTTTTAAAGATTCCTATCATGACTTTCTTTTAGGAGTTCAGGATGGCATATATAGTACTCCCTCCCTCCTCCTTTTCACTACAACAATCTTGTGAGATAGATTGGATGGAGATAAGATAGATAACATAACCTTTATTGTCATTTTTTTCCCCTGTGGGCACTCTGGCACACATTAAAAATGAAATTCTGTTGCCTGCTTTCAAAAGTACACACATACACAACACACACATTGATATGCAATATACATACATGTGTATATACCTCAAGCCTAAAATATAAATATTAATCACAATCCATCTTGAATACCTACCAGAAAGAGAAAGCTTGAGAGATGGAAGAAAGGCACGATAGGCAAGATGTCTTCAAAACCTAAGGGAGCATGAGTCCTGCTCTCTTAGTAGTTGAGGGCTAATCAAGAGTCTCTACAGGGATGGTTGTAGGTGGGGAGAAAGGCTAAAACATCAAGATGACAGCTACAGCTATGCAACCAAGTCCCCACAGGTAAGGCACAAAAAGATCAGGACCGTACATTAACTTCCAGTTAAGATTTATTTGTTCAAGCCTACACACAAGACTAGTCAATTAATGGTCCATAATAAAATGGCAATAGATATGAGTCAACAGAATTTAAAGGAGCTGGATTCAGGTGATTTCTGGCAACATAATGACTCCAGAGAGATAATTGCTGGACCAGTTCTCAAATATAGCTCGTCCGCCTGGAATCCACACTGTATAATGGACATTAATACAATTGCGCGAGTCCAGAAGTATTTCACGAGAAGAGTCCTCCACTCCTCTGCTCACAAGAGAATCCCTTATGCCACCAGGCTTGACATTTTGGGCTTGGACAACCTAGAACTATACCACCTATGGTCTGACTTAAGTGTAATACATAAAATTGTCTGCTACAATATCCTACCTGTCAATGACTCAGCTTCAACTGCAATAATACACGAACACACCATAGATGCAAACTCAAGGTAAACCACTCCAAACTTGATTGCAGAAAATATGACTTCAGCAACAGAGTGGTCAATGCCTGGAATGCTCTACCTGACTCTGTTGTTATATCTTCAAAACCTCATAACTTTAATCTTAAACCGTCTACCATGGATCTCACCCCATTTAATAAGAAATCTTTAAGGGGGCATGCATAAGTGCACCAGCGTGCCTACCATCCCTGTCCTACTGTCCCCATTTATTTGTACCCATTTCCTGTGTTCATGTCCATGTTTATACGTATGCCTGTTATCTCGTACATGTTTGACAAACTAAATAAATACGATTTCCCCCCCAGGATCTGCCTCTTCTTCTACATCACTCTTTTAACCTCATATGTAACAACAATAACTAAAACCCACCCTCTCTTGTTAGAAGAAGGTTCCAATGCCTTTTCTTTGCCTTATTTTCTGCCTTCCACTCGATGGGGAAAATCTTGAACCTTGTGAACTCACTTAATTCATTTATGACTTAATCGGACTTGCTTATTTGTGAAAGTGCGGAGCACTCAGCTTTAGAGTGAAGGGTAGCACTGTAATCCTATGCTTATCAGGAACAAGGTGAAGCAAAGTTAATGAAGGATTCGAAAAGAACCTTGACATCTTTAATCAAAGGGTACTATTGAACCTGGAATTAATAGCCATTATTCCAGGAAGAATTCATGATGATATTTAAATAAACAAATTCTTCTTGACATTGTTCCCTGTCAAGATCTTTCTTTTTCATCACCATCATATTTTAATTTCATGCACCTCTAATTTTGCTATTGTTAATTTTACTCCTTTAATTCTAATTTCCATCCATGTTCCACTCTTCTTTGTGAAAATGCCCCAGAGTTTCAAGACACATCTATGTTTAATGAATATTTTATATTTGCACAGGTTTTCTCTCTCTGTGGAGGAGAAAAATAATCCCATCCCATCCGTTTCGCTGGCCTTTGGATATAATTTAAACTTAGATTGCATTTGGTACATTTGTTTTCTAAGAACCAGTTCACAGATTCAAGAGAATAGTGAATAGGTTTCCCCCCTTGTATTTTCAGGCTACATGTGAGGATTATATAGATGAAATTATAGATCATAATTAACACATATTTCTAAATTTGCTCAGAGGTAAATTGTATGACGTTTATTAGGACTTGATCCCAAATTTCGGTGAAATTTGCTGAAATGTATATTTTGCATTCTCCATCTGTTTTTCTTTAACCAATGGTCAGTAGAGAAGAAGCCATATAAATTACAGATCATAATAATGGGGTTTTGTTCTCTGTGTGGTCTAAATATGAATCCTTTAGAGTCCAGGAGCCATTTGGACCCATTTCCCACAGAAACGAAAACACCGGGAGCCACAAAACCCTTCCGATGCCTGACTATTTCCTCAGTGACCACAAAACTAACATATGTAGTTGACTTAGTCAAGAAACAGAGATGAACACTGCACCCTAGAGTTGGACACAACTGGACAGGGAAGCCTTAATCTATACCTTTGCTTGGCATTTAAAATTAATCAAGTTGAGGTAACTGCTCCTGAAAGTCTCCCTGAGGATCATCAGCTCAAGACCAGCCACGGATCAAATCCTCAAAAGTAAGCATTATATTAGAGGAAAAAGCACAAGCGAATCCAGGGGGAAAAATCTGGTGAAAAAACAATGTACATGAGCCATACAAAAATACAAAGAACAGCAGAAACAGACTAACCACTAGAATCCAGTTTTGTTTTGTTTTAGGTAGATCAACTTGAATCAAACTAGAAAAAGTAGAGACTAGTTTTAGTTACCAAGGCAACCTTTCTAGCATAGCCGCAACGGCTTCTCGTGGCTGGGAAGTAGAGTCCACATGTTGGAATTCCTCCCATGTTTCTGTCATTCCGTGCCAAATACAAACTTTATTTTGTTCAGTTCCACATAATCTACTTGCTCCTGAGAGTGCATTTAACAAGGGTCTTTGAAAAAGAGCTTTCTCTTGACCTTCTAGTGATGTGGGCCAGCACAGGTGGTAGGTCAAAGCAAACCTTGTTTCAAAGGGTCTAGCAAGTGACCTGGACTTTCTGCTATTTGACTTGCTTTAACAAATACTGTTTCTCCTAAGAGCTTTGCTCACATACTGGGGGTAGGGAAACATTTGAAAGCTCATGAAAACTTCCTTCCCCAGTTGGTTGTTTTGTTTTGTTTTTTAATGTGATCTTTCAGCTTGTACTAGAAGAGGAAAACTAATACTATCAACTGCAAATTGCATATTATTTTCTCCCTTTCACGAGACACAATATAGCAGCAAATTCTGTCACTTGATGACTCAGGCATTTACACTGATCAGGTATAATAATGATTTTTTTTAAATTCACTATATAAGGCCACCCATTTAAAGCCCCTCTGAGTGGCTAACACATTCTAAAACAGAAAAGAGATACAAATACTTTATTTTATTTTATATGTCATATTTAATGATAACCAACATAAACCTACATAATATAAAAAAGCACAGTCCATAGTCAAAATTCACATTGCACGATAACCAGATGGGTCACCCAATACTCAGGGGTCAGCAACCTGCAGCTCTGGAGCTGCATGTGGCTCTTTCATCCCTCTGCTGCAGCTCCCTGTTGTGGTTGGCTCCACAATTGATAGGCCCTTTGGTCAGACTTCTGGTCAGCTTCAGAATTGAATAGGGGCTTCTGGTTAGGAACTCTGTGGCTCTTTGAGTTTTTAAGGTTGCCAACCCATGCTCTAGCTGAATACTCAAAGGAAGAACCAGAATTTTGCAGCACACTAAGTTCTTCTGCCAACCTTGCAGTTTGAAAGCAGGTCGGCAGTTCAGCAATTCAAATCCCTAGCACCACATAATGGAGTGAGTTCCCATTACTTGTCCCAACTTCTGCCAACCTAGCAGTTTGCAGAGAGCCCAGCTAGTCACCAGGAGGCACCTGGGTCTTGGAGTAGTGGGGAGGATCAAGGTCAGTTTCTCCCTGATGCTAGATTGAGAAGGGCTGAAAAAAGAAGGCTTCAATTGCATCAGAAGCGAACTCGAAGGATTTGAATTAGTCCCAGCTGCCTAATGACTGGCCCCTCCCAAGAGGGTTTAAAAGGAAGTCTTTGCTAAGAAAGTCCTTGCAGAGAACAACGATGGATTGCTAGGTTCGTGTTTATTTCTGTTGATTTTCAGGTTCGTGTCTAGTCGAGTTAGGAAGCTTTGTATCTGTCCAGAGTCATTCAGGCAACTAGCCAAGAGAGTTAGTGGCAGTCAGTCAGTCTTGTGTTAGTTGGAGAAAGGGGAGTCAGAACAGATAGCTATTTGAAGATGGCACGGTGGTTAGAGTGCAGTACTACAGGGTACTTCTGCTGACTGCCAACTGACTGCAATTTGGCAGTTCAAATCTCACCCTGCTCAAGGTTGATTCAGCCTTCCATCCTTCTGAGGTGGGTAAAATGAGGACCCAAATTGTTGGGGGCAAGAGGCAGACTCTGTAAACTTCTTAGAGGTGGCTGTAAAATGGTATATAAGTCAACGTGCTATACCTATTTCCAGAAACAAGTAATTTTAAAATACACTGTTTGTTGCTTGGATTGAGATAAGCCTAAAACTGTTCTTTCCCATCTAGACTTTCGTAATCTCTGTGCAATGAAATAGATTAGTGCCTAGGAAAAGTGCAGGTCTTAGGGAAAAAGCCATGGGATATACACAGATATTTTATGATAAAGATTAGACAATTTTGGCATCTGAAGACTGCCTGTTCCACAGATGTTCAAGAAAAGACCACCAAATTAAATGGACTTTGTGGGGTTCTATCCAATAAGACAGGGGTTGGCAACCTTAAACACTCAAAGAGCCACAAAGGTCCTAACTGGAAGCCTTTCAATTTTGAAGCCGACCGGAAGTCCGGTTCCCCCACCATAGAGTCTCCTCCTTAGCACAGCGTCCTTTTTCCTCTACCTGTCCTAATCAAAAGCCCTATCAATTGTGGAGCCAACCAGTGACAGGGAGCTGCAGCAGAGGGATGAAAGAGCCACATGCGGCTCCAGAGCCACAGGTTGTTGACACCTGCAAAAAGAGAAGAAATTGCCTTGTGGGATATGATCCAGAGGGAGTAAGAACATCACATTTTGGGATCATCTTCCAAAAGAAGCCCAAGGAATTATGTTCTAACAGGTTGTGAGCAAAATATAATTCATGTTCTTACTTAATTCAAAGACGAGAGGGAGTTGAAGAAACATTTTTCTCCTTAACTGTTTTATTATTTATTTATTATTTTATTTATTAATCCAATTTATACCCCGCCCTTCTCCTAAAAGGACCCAGGGCGGCGCACAGGCAATTTAAAACCAAAACATACATATAAATACCCATATTAAAAAACTATTAAATAATAATCCCGTGCTGTTTATATGCTATCAAGAATCATTGCTTTTCAATCAGAGAAATAGTTAATTTAGAAATCCTGGAGACTGCAGAGTATAAATCAAGAACTGATTTACCACAATCTAACCTTGTTATAGCATAAGTTGTGTAGAAAAAAGAAATGGGGAGATCTAAAAGGAAATAGAAAGAGTAATTGACTGTTTATCAAAACTGGCTAGAAGCTGTGTAATCCATTTTTCATGCTTGGAATTGGAACTAAGACATTTTCCATTAGCAATCTCTGTTAAAAATAAAGAGAATGAAACATGCACAAAAGTATACATGTTGAATTTGTCTGGTCATTTCTTAAGAAATCAAAGCCTCCTGACAAAGTAGATTTGTTTGCCATTGCTGAATTTGAACCAGTTATTTTAATTGAATTGAATTGAATTTAGCTCAAGCAAACGAGGATTTAAATATTGTTTCATATCTGGAGTTCAAACTTAGTTGTAGATTTTGATTTAGTCAAAGGACTGACCTGTGTGTAAAGGAAAGAGATGTCAAGTGGAAGAAGTCAGGAGCTAAGGTTGTTCAAATGAGTACAAGTTTACTCCATGTTATTTCTGTACAAGAATCTGAACCCCTAATGGAAAAAGCAAATTGGCGGTAGACCAGAGTCAACAGAATTCAAGGAGGACTGGCTTACATCGCTTGTGGGCACAAAGAGACTTCAAACTGATGACATACTTGACCCCTCCTTCAGGCTCAGCTTGGCCCTCTCCTACAAGATTTTCACAAGAGCTGAAAAAGAGCAGGCTGATACAGGTTGCAACTTGCTTTCATAATGTCTGAATAGGGCAAAAACCATTGAGACATTGTGAGAGAAGCAAGCATCTCAAGATGTCTTCTAAAATAATAATAATAATAATAATAATTTAATTTTATATCCCGCTCTCTCTCCCCGAGGGGACTCGAGGAGAGAGACTAACTAAATGTTAGTGCTGTGCAATTAAAAATGCCCATAATTGCATCTTGCTTTTTTTGAAGAACAGATCAAATCAACGTGAAGTTTTCTGCTCAGAAAAAAGATGTTAAAGAAAATTCTGAAGAAATAACAATCATTCAGAAAAATTCAGCCAAAAGAAAGAAAGAAACGTGAAGCAAGATTTCTGGAGATTTTAATACCAATCTCAAATCAGCAGCTGCATCTACCACCATGTGATGGCCTTCGCCATCAGTAGTGTTGAGAAATCCATTCTATTAAACCGAGAGGGAAAGAAACTTCAACCAATTTGGTGCAGTGGTTAAGGCACCAGACTACAAGCCAGGAGACTGTGAATTCTAGTTCTGCCTTAGCCATGAAAGGCAGATGGGTGACCTTCCCATCTCTCAACCCAACACACCTCACAGGGTTGTTGTAGTGGGGAAAATAGGAGGAGGAAGGTTTGTTGGATTATTTATAAAAATAATAAGGGAAAGATACAAGCAAATAAAGATACAAACAAAAATGGAGTGAGCTCCCTTTTTGGAGTTACTTGCCCAGCTTCTGCCAACCTAGCATTTTGAAAACATGTAAAAATGCAAGTAGAAAAATAGGAACCACATTTGGTGGGAAGGTAACAGCATTCCGTGTGCCTTTGGCGTTTAGTCATGCCTAAGGTGACCAAACGTCCCGCTTTTGGCAGGACAGTCCCAGTTCACCTTCAGATGTCCCGTGCCCTGCCGCCTCTTCAAAATGTCCTGCTTTTTGTGGGCAGGCAGCGGGCGCTCTGTACGCGCTCAGAGGCGCGCACATGACTAAGAGGCAGGCATGACTAAGGCGACCAGATATTCAAAGTCCCAAAGCGGGACACCATTGACAGGTGGGGGGGTGGCGCTCCAGCGCATCACGTGCCTCCGCAGAGGGCGTCAGGGCCGTGGGGGGGGGCTGCGCGTGCTCTGGCACATCACATGCCTGCGCAGAGGGCGTCGGGGCGAGGGGCATGCTCCCACCTGCCCCCGCGGCGCCCTCTTTAAAGGCAACGGCCCGAGTCTGCAGCTCTCAGCGCCGCTGGGCCAGGCCACTGCCGCTGCCTTTAAAGAGGGCCCTGCGGGGGCGGGTGGAAGCATGCCCTGACCCCGACGCCCTCTGTGCAGGCGCGTGATGCAGCCCCCCCCTCCTCGGCCCTGACGCCCTCTGCGCAGGTGCGTGACACGCCGGAATGCCGCCACCCCCACCTGTCGACGGTGTCCCGCTTTGGGACTTTGAATATCTGGTCACCTTAGTCATGCCTGTCACATGACCACGGAGATGCCTTCATACAGTGCTGGCTCTTCGGCTTTGAAACGGAGATGATCACCGCCCCCTAGAGTCAGGAACAACTAGCACATATGTGTGAGGGGAACCTTTACCTTTACAAATAAACAAGCAAATAAATAAAAATAGTGTTGGATATTTACAACTGAACTTCAAAAAGAAGGTTGAAAAGAAAGAAGAAATTTTTGTTGCTCTTCTTCAGACATAAGAATATGCCAAGCCCTGATCATTCATAATATTGATTGATGGATTTTAGTAGATTATTAATGGTCACTAATAATTGTTTTCATGATGACTTATTTATGAACTGCCTTTCTTCTCATGTTCTTTTTTATGATGAAAAGAGAAAGAGTGGTTCCAAAAACAGAGATTCCCCATTCTTATAAATGGGAATAATAATAAAGATCCCTATAAGCAAATATAATTGAGATACAAATAAATGCAAATAGGAAGAACTCAGAAATAAACTGTGACCTGTGCACAACCTTAATTATCATTCTACTTTTAGTATTTGTTGCAGAAGAGGTGCTGCTCATTTTCCACTGTTTCCCAGTGTTACAGTGCAAATTACACCAATTAGATGGAAGACTGACAGACTGAGCTTCTGCTTATTGTTTTAATAAGGCTGTTGTGTGTTATTTTAAAATACCATATACATTTGAAACTCTTTTCAACCTTCACTGCCAAATTATACCAAGGAAATTTACTTAATAATTTATAATCTCAGTCAGATTTCTTTCAAGTTAGAAAATTTTGGTTTAGCTTGCTTAGTTACTACTTATATACTTAGAGTAGTTAATCACACTGATTCAGAATCAAACTAACAAATATAAAATAGCACAGCAGTGATAGAAGCATCTAATTAAGATAATGTTGGCAACAACCACACTTCATATTAAAAGCCTAAAAAATAACTTTGATTCTCCATTAAAATAATAATAATAATAATAATAATAATAATAATAATAATAATAATAATAATAATAATAATAATAATAATAATAATAATAATAATAATAATAATAATAATAATATTTAATTTATAGACCGCTCCCTCTCCCCAGAGGGACTCGGGGCAGTGCACAGGGGAATTAAAAAACATACAAACATAAATACATCATAAATATATAAAAATCAGATTAAACAATTTATCCCTGCACTAAAAAGCCTAAAATCCTAAAAACTAAACCCCTTAAAAATCCAATTAAAAACAATGTATATATTCAGACTAAAAGGCTGGAGGTAGATTAGGCCAGTCCGGCCTGCTGAAAAAGATGGGTCTTGAGCTTTTGACGGAAGGCGCGGAGGTCCGGGGTTGTTCTAAGCTCGGGGGGTAGGTCGTTCCATAGAGCTGGGCCTGCCACAGAGAAGGCTCTTCCCCTGGGCGTCGCCCGCTGGCATTGCCTGGTGATGTTCCTCCCCCTATGGCCAGTGATGGAATGAACTGGTTGTACCAGGACGCCGGAAGCCATAGCCACTCGGTCTTGGACAGGTTGAGTCTGAGTCTGTTCCTTCCCATCCAGATCAGCACGGCTTCCAGGCACCGGGACATCACTTCGATGGCATCGTTGGGGTGGTTCGGGGTAGATATATACAGCTGCGTATCGTCAGCGTAGAGATGGTACTCTACACCAAAACCACAGATGATCTCACCCAGCGGCTTCATATATGTGTTGAACAGGAGCGGTGAGAGGACCGACCCCTGAGGCACCCCACATGTCAGAAAAATCATAAAGTGTTTTTTTTTGCATAAACTCCAACAGAAATTTTGACCAACATGGGTGATTATAGGAGTGCCTCTAATACATAGGAAGATTTGTCCTAATTTCTATTTGAAAAGTAAGGTAAATTAAAGGCATGTATGAATGAAATATTTTTTGCCTTCCCAAAAGTGTTTTTTCAGGAGGCAACTGGACTTTCTTGTTTTTCTTTTGAAGACATTTTGCTTTTCATCCAAGAAGCTTCTTCAGTTCTGGCAGGATAGTGGGGAATGGAAGGATTTATACCCCTTGTAGACAGTGGATAATCTGCTTTCTTTTAGAGGGTCACTGAAACATCGGAGGTTTATCTGTATCCTCAGGGTCACCTGAAGTGGTGAGTGGAAAAAGGACCCCTGGATTCCATACTAATTCTATCCAGGAAAGTGCCACTCCATTCAGAATCAGAAATGAAAGATCTCCAGATCCAGGAGGCTCCAAACCCTGCAGAACAGAGGTGTCATTCAGCAGGTTCTGAACAGTTCTGGAGAACTGTAGCACAAATTTTGAGTACTTCGGAGAACTGGTAAATATTACCTCTGACTGACCTCATCCCCATCTATTCCCTAGTTCCCGAGTCCCAGCTGATCAAGAAGAAATGAGGATTTTGCAGTAACCTTCCCCTGGAGTGGGGAGGGAATGGAGATTTCCACACCCACCAAGCCACGCCCAACCAGCCATGCCACACCCATCAAGCCACGCCCACAGAACTGGTAGTAAAAAAATCTGAATCCCACCACTGCTGCAGACATTCAGACTCGCTAGGGTACAATCAAAGCTTCTTCCTTCATATTAGAAACTCACTGCCTCTTGGCATGGGATAAGAACCTCCTGGAGCCCTTTGTGAAGCCTTTAATGGAGATATATACTGGTATCAGTATCATCCGTGCCATAGTTAGTGCTCTGAATACCTTCCCACCCCAACTTTTGAGGCTGATGAAAACAGTGCTTGCCTTGGAAAGTTACTAAGGCCATTTGTGACTGTGTGAAGTTGAGGAAGTATGGGAGGAATAATAGACATAAACAACAAGCAGAGTTTGATAGTAGCTTATTTCCTAAAGAGCAGTTCAGTCCTAGTTGCAGAAAAGTCCCAGAAGAAGGTATTTAATGTGCTCGCTTTGATGAAGTCACTAAGAAATGAATCCTGGAAGTTTCTATTACAGTTTCCAAGATTTACAGTTTACTTTAATTCAATTTCAATTTCAATTTTAATACTTATAAACCGCACCCTCTCCCCACAGGGACTCGGGGCGGTGCACAGGGAGAATAAAAACAATAACTATATACAACATTTCATATTAAAAATAAATTAAACAACACCTGTGCTAAAATACCCATTAAAACTAACTAAACTAAAAATCCCCAATAAACCCAAAACAGAGGAATAACTATCCTAGGCCGGCAAGGCAGAAGAAGTGTGTTTTTAGCTTAAGACGGAAGGAGCGGAGGTCCGTGGTGGTCCTAATGTCGGGGGGGAGGTCGTTCCAGAGGGCTGGGCCTGCCACAGAGAGAGCCCTTCCCCTGGGCGTCGCCCGCTGACAAAGTCTAGTGGACGGCACCCGGAGAAGTCCCTCTCTGTGGGAGCGAATCGGCCGTGAGGATGTATGAGGCAGGATCCGATCCCGCAGGTAGCTAGGTCCCGAGCCATGGAGCGCTTTAAAGATGATAATTAATACCTTGAAGCGCACCCGGAAGACAACAGGCAGCCAGTGCAGCTCACGCAAGAGCGGTGTTACATGGATACCCATGTGGTACCCATAATTGCTCGCGCGGCTGCATTCTGGACTAGCTGAAGTCTCCGGGTGCACCTCAAGGGAAGCCCCATGTAGAGAGAGTTACAATAGTCCAGTCGGGACGTCACGAGCGCGTGAGTGACTGTGCGAAGGGCGTCCCGATCCAATAGGGGGCGCAATTGGCGAACCAGGCGAACCTGGTAAAACGCCCTCCTGGCCACGGCTGTCACTTGATCTTCCATGGACAGCCGGGTATCCAGGAGGACACCCAAATTGTGCGCCCCCTCCACAGGGGCAAGATGTTCGCCCCCTATGGCCAGCGTTGGAGTGAGCTGGTTGAAACGGGCAGCCGGAAACCACAGCCACTCGGTCTTGGTCGGGTTGAGCCTGAGTCCGTTACTTCCCATCCAGATCCGCACGGCTTCCAGGCACTGGCACATCACCACTACGGCATCATTGGGGTGGTTTGGGGTAGATATATACAGCTGGGTGTCGTCAACATAAAGGTGGTACTCTACCCCAAAACCACGGATGATCTCACCCAGCGGCTTCATGTATGCATTAAACAGGAGAGGCGAGAGGACCGACCCCTGAAGCACCCCGCATGTGAGGGGTCTCGGGGTCGACCTCTGCTCTCCTGCCAACACAAATTGCGATCGGCCAGAGAGGTAGGAGGAGAACCACCGCAAAACGGTGCCTCCCACCCCCAACCCCCCCAGCCGATGCAATAGGATACCATGGTCGATGGTATCGAAAGCCGCCGAGAGATCTAATAGGACCAGGATGGAGGAACACCCCCCATCTCTGGTCCTCCAGAGATCATCCACCAATGCGACCAATGCCGTCTCGGTGCTATGCCCGGGCCGAAAGCCGGACTGGCGCGGGTCTAGATAATCAACTTCCTCCAGGTGACGGGGAAACTGTTGTGCCACCACACTCTCAACAACCTTCGCCAAAAAGGGAAGGTTGGAGACTGGACGATAGTTATTTAATAGAGCTGGATCCAAAAGGGCTTCTTAAGGAGGGGCCTCACCATCGCTTCTTTTAGGGAAGCAGGCAAGGAAACCTCACTTAAGGATGCGTTGACAACCTCTTGGAGCCAGCCTCGTGTCACCTCCCAGGATGCCAGTACAAGCCAGGAGGGACACGGGTCCAATAAACATGTGGTGGCTCGCAGTCGCCCACGTAACCTGTCCATATCCTCGGAAGTGACGGAGTCAAACTCCTCCCAAACAAGATCTGTCACTTTAGCCCTCATCTGTGCATTAAAGCGCCTTTTTTGAAATCTGAATAATCCTTGCTTCCTTGTTCATACCTTGTTGACAATTTGTGTCGTGACAAAATAAACCAATTGGCAACACCTGTTCTGCACCTGTCATATCTTGTAAGGCCTCCTCAAATTCGCCTCTTCAACTTGCTTTTAGACGTTGTGAGAGGCTTTCAACAAGAGACAAACAACCATTTGTCTAAAATGTATAGGGTCTCCTGCTTGCACAGGGGGCTGGACTAGAAGACCTCCAAGATCCCTCCAAACTCTGTTATTCTGTTAAAAGATCTTAGCATTTTGGAACTATTCTTTAGTACTAAAGAATCCATTAAAAGGATAATGGGATTTCCTAGTTTGAGAGGTCTTCTCCACCCAGCCCCAATCAATTCCTTGAAATATGCTCCTTGAAGTTATCTGCTTACAAATGGCCAAATCATGTTGAGTGGTATTGTTTCCATTTTGCTCCTAATTTTCAATTTGCATAATGTTCACAACAAGAAATATAGATTTAAAAGATTTTCTGCCATATGGGTGTGACAAGCTCCATTGATTTGTCTTTGTAATTTCCTTATAATGAAGCTAGAATTTATTGGTGTTTATGAGCTAACCATTTGAGTGTTTCCCCATCTGAGTAAACTATGTTTGCATTTGTGAAATGTGCTATAGATGATATCCTATGTGTGGCTAATCAATGGACTTCAATGAATTCTGTTGCCAGGAGTGAAAGAAATTCAGTAATATTCCCAACACTGGAGATCTCTACTTATGATTCCGGCTTTCATGCAGATTTCACTGATTGTCACCAAGTATTTATATATATATTCCTATGCACGTATCTTGTTTTGTATCGGAATTCTGGAACTAGCACTGTGCTAGAGATATTCAAGATTCCCCAACAGTTAGTACAATCTTAACTAATCTCACTTGGATTCAAAGGTTGCTATAAACATTTAATGCCTTCACAGCTTCCATACCATTCCATGCTTGATCGCAGCTACATACTCAACTCACAGATCTGAACTTGAAGATGAACTGATCAGTAATTCAAGTGGAAGCATAATACTACAGTTTGTATCTGATACAGTTCTGCAGAGGAATTATTGAGTCTATCATCTGTGCCTCTATAACTGTCTGGTTTGGTTGTGTAACCCAACAAGACAGACACAGACTTCAGAGGATAATTAGAACTGCAGAAAAAAAAACAATTGCTACCAACCTTCCTTTCATTGAGGACCTGTACCCTGCATGAATCAAAAAGAGGGTTGTGAAAATATTTACAAACCCCTCACATCCTGGACATAAATTGTTTCAACTCCTACCCTCAAAACGAACATTATGGAGCATTGCACACCAGAACAACTAGACACAAGAACAGTTTTCCCCTGAACACCATCACTCTGCTAAACAAATAATTCCCTCAACACTGTCAAACTATTTGCTAAGTCTGCATTACTATTAATCTTCTCATTGTTCCTATCACCCATCTCCTCCCACTTATGACTGTAACTTTGTTGCTTATATCCTTATGATTCATATTGATTGTTTCCTAGTATGATTTGATTGCTTATTTGTACCCTATGATTATCATTAAGTGTTGTACCTTACGATTGGTGATGAATGTATCTTTTCTTTTATGTATACTGAGAGCTTACACACCAAAGACAAATTCCTTGTGTGTCCAATCACACTTGGCCAATAAAGAATTCTATTCTATACTATGCTATGCTATGCTATGCTATGCTATGCTATGCTATGCTACGCTACGCTACGCTATTCTATTCTACTCTATTCTATTGCGATCGTGGTTCTAATGCATACTTCTTTATTGACTTTCTAAAGATTTTGATCAATTCTATCCTAGATTTCTATTCAAGGATGTGTTGAGTGTGGTTTTCATAAACCTCTGTAATTAGGAACCCTTGTTTTGTGAATGCATTTTTTTTTTTACTCTTCTTTTTCCCTGTACTATCATCTTTGCAGCCTCCTTGGCTTTCTTTGTCCACACTCCATCCCAAGAGAAGCGATCGTGATGGTGATGTTCCCTTCTGGCTTTTTCACATTGGAAATGTAAACAACCAGCAAAGTTTCAGACTACGGACATTTCTCTAAGACCTTTTTAATCCTTCCTAGGGAAAGATCTGGAACGCTTCAGCTGGACTATATCCCTCACTGATGCACTTAATCTATTAACTGATATTTAACATCTATTTATTACTTTTTAACATCTATTTATTACACCTTAAATGATGGCTAACGATGCTTTTTAAAATCTTTGACCCATGCTTTTATGTATTTAACTGCTCTACATTGTATCTATATATAATTATTTATTTATTTATTTAATTATTTATCTATATTATGTATTCCAAGCTAGACCTGTTACGACTGCGAGAGTCCCCGCTCTCGCAGGTTTGGCCCTCCGCTCTAACGAGGGCCCACCTTGATGAAGGATTTATTAATCTGGAGAGGTGGAAGAAGCGTGGTCTTAGGGTTTTTTTAATTTTTAAATTAATGTCTATTTTAGGGGGTACCAGGGAGGGGGGAGGGGATAGACAGGTAGAGGCGGGTGAGGGAAGAGAGGGCCAGGCCAGCGGGCGACGGAGGGTAGCGGAAGGTTCGGTTAGGAGGGGGGAGACTCAAGTCGTTCCGACAGAGGGCATTCCCATCCAAAAGGTCGTGGGGAGAGGCAGATCTGAGGGGAGACAAATGTTATCCTCCCGGTTGGGGGCGCGAAGCCGTTGGCTTCAAGCGGTCAAGTGCCTCAACCCCCGCAGGCTAGGTGGCCAGGGAGTACAGAGCCAGGACCTGCGGCTGATGTTCTGCAACGCCAGGTCCGTTGCCAACAAAGCCCCCCTCGTTCATGACCTTGTGTCAGAGGGGGAGCCGGACCTGGTGGGAATTGCGGAGACCTGGTTGGGCCACGAGGGTGGACTCCCCCTCGTTGAAATGTGCCCACCAGGTTACCGCGCGTTTCATCAGCCCCGGGCCCTAGGTAGGGGCGGTGGGGTAGCGGTCATTGTAAAGGAAGGTCTTGAACCGAGAGAGACCATTGTGCAACAGACTACCGGTTGTGAGTCCCTCTGTGTGAAGTGGGGCCTAGGGAGGCAGTTGGGCTTGCTGGTTGTATACCTGGCTCCCCGCTATGTAGCAGCAGCCCTGCCCGAGCTCCTCGAGGTGATCGCTACGGTGGCAGTTGAGACCCCCAGACTTTTAGTCATGGGGGACTTTAATCTGCCATCGGTGGGCGAATCATCCGAGGTGGCTCGGGAGTTCATGGCTTCCATGACGGCCATGGACCTGACCCAACTAATTCAAGGCCCCACTCACGAGGGTGGACATACACCGGATCTCATCTTTGTCTCAGGCCAATGGAAGAGTGATCTGGGTATAGGGGATATAGTCATCACACCCTTGTCATGGACAGACCACTCACTTCTCTGGCTCGACTTTCCGACCGCTGCTCCCCTCCGCGGGGAGGCGGAACCTGAGTCACCAATCTGGTTCCGCCCCAGGCGCCTGATGGACCCGGAGGGGTTCCAAACGGCGCTTGGGCCAGTTCCTGTACCCCTGACCCGCGCCCCGATGGAGGACCTCGTGGCCGCATGGAATATTGCGACCACGGGAGCCTTGGATCGGGTCGCGCCCTTGCGGCCTCTCTTGCGGTGGCGAAACACCCTGGCTCCTTGGTTTACCGAGGAGCTGCGGGTGATGAAACGCCGCAAGAGATGCCTAGAGGGAAGATGGAGGTCTACCCATTCTGAATCTGACCGGACACAGGTAAGAGCCCATTTACGGACTTACATTGTGGCGCTGAGAGTAGCCAAACGCCATCATTGTGCTACTCTCATAGCATCCGCAGAAAACCGCCCTGCCGCCCTGTTTAGGGTGACCCGCTCCCTCCTTCAACAGAGGGTGCGGGAAGCTCCGTTACAGGGTAGAGCAGAGGAATTTGTGACTTTTCTGCAGGAGAAAATCGCTCAGATACAGAACGAGCTAGCCCCCATTCATGGCCCAGTGGGATGCCACGAGACAGATCTTGTTTGGGAGGAGTTTGACTCCGTTACTTCCGAGGATATGGACAGGTTACGTGGGCGACTGCGAGCCACCACATGTTTATTGGACCCGTGTCCCTCCTGGCTTGTACTGGCATCCTGGGAGGTGACACGAGGCTGGCTCCAAGAGGTTGTCAACGCATCCTTAAGTGAGGGTTCCTTGCCTGCTTCCGTAAAAGAAGCGATGGTGAGGCCCCTCCTTAAGAAGCCCTCTTTGGATCCAGCTGTTTTGAACAACTACCGTCCAGTCTCCAACCTTCCCTTTTTGGCGAAGGTTGTTGAGAGTGTGGTGGCACAACAGTTTCCCCGTCACCTGGAGGAAGTTGATTATCTAGATCCGCGCCAGTCCGGCTTTCGGCCCGGGCATAGCACCGAGACGGCATTGGTCGCGTTGGTTGATGATCTCTGGAGGGCCAGAGATGGGGGATGTTCCTCCATCCTGGTCCTATTAGACTTCTCGGTGGCTTTCGATACCATCGACCATGGTATCCTATTGCATCGGCTGGGGGGTTTGGGGGTGGGAGGCACCGTTTTACGGTGGTTCTCCTCCTACCTCTCTGGCCGATCGCAATTTGTGTTGGCAGGGGGGCAGAGGTCGACTGCGAGACCCCTCGTATGTGGGGTGCCTCAGGGGTCGGTCCTCTCGCCCCTCCTGTTCAACACATACATGAAGCCGCTGGGTGAGATCATCCGTGGTTTTGGGGTAGAGTACCATCTATACGCTGATGATACTCAGTTGTATATATCTACCCCAAACCACCCCAACGATGCCGTAGCGGTGATGTGCCAGTGCCTGGAAGCCGTACGGATCTGGATGGGAAGTAACGGACTCAGGCTCAACCCGACCAAGACCGAGTGGCTGTGGTTTCCGGCCGCCCGATTCAACCAGCTCACTCCATCGCTGGCCATAGGGGACGAATATCTTGCCCCTGTGGATGGGGCGTGCAATTTGGGTGTCCTCCTGGATGCCCGGCTGTCCATGGAAGATCAAGTGACGGCCGTGGCCAGGAGGGCGTTTTACCAGGTTCGCCTGGTTCGCCAATTGCGCCCCCTATTGGATCGGGACGCCCTTCGCACAGTCACTCATGCGCTCGTGACATCCCGACTGGACTATTGCAACTCTCTCTACATGGGGCTTCCCTTGAGGTGCACCCGGAGACTTCAGCTAGTCCAGAATGCAGCCGCGCGAGCAATTATGGGGGCCGCAAGGTCTACCCATGTAACACCGCTCCTGCGCGAGCTGCACTGGCTACCTGTCATCTTCCGGGTGCGCTTCAAGGTGTTAATTATCATCTTTAAAGCGCTCCATGGCTCGGGACCTAGCTATCTGCGGGATCGGATCCTGCCTCATACATCCTCACGGCCGATTCGCTCCCACAGAGAGGTACTTCTCCAGGTGCCGTCCACTAGACTGTGTCAGCGGGCGACACCCAGGGGAAGGGCTCTCTCTGTGGCGGGCCCGGCCCTCTGGAACGACCTTCCCCCCGATATTAGGACAACCACGGACCTCCGCTCCTTCCGTCTTAAATTAAAAACTTACTTTTTCCGTCTGGCCGGCCTGGGATAGTCCCCCTGTCTTGGGGTTTTACTGGGTAAATTTTAGTTTAGTTAGTTAAATGGGATTTTAGCACAGGCTGAGTTTAATTTGGCTTTTAAATTGTTTGTATATTTTATTGATGTTTGTATGTTTTTTACTGTTTTTATTCTACCTGTGCACCGCCCCGAGTCCCCATGGGGAGAGGGAGCGGTTTATAAGTATTAAATGATGATGATGATGATGAAAGCAGCCTTGGAGTAGCTGCCTCTACTTCAAGAATATAGTTTTTAAAAATCACTTAGGGAATGTTGAAAAAAATGCCTTCAGCACCCTAAGAATAAAGTAGAAAAACAGAAGCCTCTTTGGCCCTGGGAGAAAACCTTTGAAAGGGTTTAAGGCAGAATTTGGCACTACATTAGTATTCTCAGTCCAAGAAAAGGTCAGCTGCAAGTCTTTGATAAAAGAGCAGAAAAGGTCGCTAAGGCTACCTTTAGTGTGATTTGAACAGTGGATATTCCCACTCTGTAAGAACTGTGGAAAATCTATAAATACTTTTCCAGAAAAGTTGGTGGTGCCCCATCACTTAGCAAACTTCTCAGCTTTCCTAAAAAAGGGCCTTCAAGCTGAAAACAAGCTTCTCTTTAACTCTGGAACAGCAGAAGACAGTCCTCATGTGCAAAGTCACATCAGACTTTACATTCATTCTGTCTGCATCTGTTAGTAACTTGATTTGTTGTTATTTTTTTATTATTTGCCTATTCTTGACTGGCCTGGGGAATATTCTGTGCAGAATCAATCATTCAAACTTTATTAAGGTCCTAAAGCGCAGAATCACCCTGCAGATAAAAGTTTGTTTCGTCAAGATTATAGTTTTCCCAGTTGCAATGTATGGCTGTGAAAGTTGAACCACAAGGAAGACTGAGTGGCAAAGAATTGAGACCTTTGAACTCTGGTACTGGAGAAGACTCATGTGAAGTTCCCTTGGACTGCAAGGCCATCCAACCGGTCAGTCCTAGAGGAGATCAACCCTGACTGCTCTTTAAAAGGTCAGATCCTGAAGAGGAAACTCAAATACTTTGGCCACCTAATGAGAAGGAAGGACTCACTGGAGAAGAGCCTAATGCTGGGAAAGATGGAGGGCAAAAAAGGAATGGGACGACAGAGAATGAGGTGGCTGGATGGAGTCACCAAAGCAGTCAGTGTGAGCTTAAATGGACTCTAGAGGATGGTAGTGGACAGGAAGGCCTGGAGGAGTGTTGTCCATGGGGTCACGATGGGTGAGACACAACTTTGCAACTAGCAACAACAACAAAAGTGCAGCATATCAAACAAGTGCCCTTCTACTTGGTTCATATTTTTGTTTCAATCCTCCAAATATTTTCCTTGCAGAACAAAATTTAGAGAAGGATGGAAGGGAGGAAAAAAGCTGTTAGCAATGACATTTAATTCTGCTATCAGTTTGAGCAACAACTAATGTAATGAGGATTTAATAACTAACCCAGGAAACAGGCATTCTACAGCCGCCTATTTGTGGCGCTGCTTGAAGGACCCGCACACATCGAATGCGAGACGAGCAATACCACCTTATTAAACCAACCCGAGAAGGCAGCGAGACATGAGCCTCCTGAGCCATGTTAATTATCTTAGGGTTGGAATCAGTAAGAGCCTGACAGGCAAATCAGATGGCAGAATCAGTGCGTTCAGGTCTCCAAGGCTCGGCTGCTACGACACTTTCATATTTCAGATGACAGGAAATATGCAGGAACATGCCAACCCGGAGCCCCTCAATTATACTCAGTGTCAAGGCTTACTGTTGAAGGAAGTGCTAATTTCCAACATATCACAGAACAGGAGAAAGAGAGGAAGAAAGAGGAAGAGAGGAAGATGCAATCCAATAACCAAAAAGTGCTCCACTGAAGGAACATACTGACAAAATACTTTTTAACGCATCTGAGAATGATCATATCATATCTTGATTAATGTCCATTTACTTATATACATATGCACACAAATAAACACATACATAAAACATATGCATATACATAGATACACACACACACAAATATATGTACAGATGTGTGAAAAAGTCCTCTATGCTTTACGGTTTACGGTTTACAGTTTATGACATTTTTGGGATCGGCGATTGATTTTATGATACTTTATGCTAACTGCTATGCAAATATTGTTCACAATCCTCATCCAAACAGCACCAAATTGCAAAACGCTTATGCTTTTCACTTAAAAACCACCAGTATTTATTTAAATATAAGCTTTTTGCAATTTGGTGCTGTTTGGATGGGGATTGTGAATTTTCTTGCATGCTTACAATGCATGCTTACAATGACTATGAAAACAGATTAACTGATGCATACCCAGTGGCACGTGTGTTGCAATTATTATGGCCGATGCTAGGGTTTTGTTAACATTTTTATTGTTTGTGGCCCTGAAAAGGACCATTCAGGTAACCACATATGGTTACTAATATCAAATGGGCAAGCCCTTATTGCTTATCACCAGACGGCATCACTTCAGCATAGACTGTATAAGCCTTTGCACGTGATCTTTGGTGACAAAGTGGTGCCAGGTTGCAATAATGGATTCAGTCAGCCCCTGCTTGGTCTTCAGATGCTTCTTGCTTATTTCATAAGTGTGGCCAGGGTGGCCATGGCCAGCTCGAAGTCACTTGTGTCAGGGCACCTGTGGTGGTCCAAGCACTCAGCCAGTGAAAATGGGCTCCTGAGCTCCATTTTCAGCTGTGACAACCTCCTGCAACCCTCTGTCAGTAAAAAATGAAGCGCAGGAGGGCCGCCTATGGCCTTCCCAAACTCGATTTTCCCTGGCAGAGGAACCGCAGGCTGGTCCTTCTCTGTTTCCAGGGCGACCCTGCAGACCATATCTAAGCACCCTGAGGGCCGAATTTGGGCCACAGGCGTTGAGTTTAACACCCCTGCTTTAGAGTCAAGTGTATCTTCCATGCAAATTTCTACTTTTTACTCTCCTGATGTTTAAATTTTACTTTTCTTCTTTAGAGTTCTTTAGGGCTCTTCTTTAGGGTTCATCAGGGTATACATAGCACCAGCAGTGAAATCCTCCAAATTCTGTTACCGGTTTGGTGAGTCTGCTACTGAGAGAGTGCTTTGCACACATGCGCGCCTGAGGCATGCTCATGCAGCACTAAAAAAGGAGCATTTTGAAGCCTTTGGGGGGGGGGATCTGCTGCGCCTTGTGATTTAGATTAGCTAGAAAGCAGGAAATCCAACAATTCTAGCTAATATAAATCACAAGTCACAGCAGATTCAATACCAGTTCACCCGAACCAGTAGCATTTTTTACTACTGGTTCAGGCAAACCGATAGCATTTTTTACTACCTGTTTGTGTGCATTTCACCCTTGCATAGCACTTTCCTCCTATTTTTCTACACAAGCATAGCTTGATGATGTAAGTTGGAGTGAGGGAAATTTAACTGGCTTGAAGTCATTCAAGTTGAAGATCTGGAGACCTTCTATGGTTAAAGGTGAACTAGATCAACACCTTAACTCCTACACTGCACTTGCTCTACTAGAAGAAGATGGACTGGGTCAATGTCATAGCCACCAAAATTTCAGAAACATAATCCAGGAATCAACATTAAAACACTCCTTTCAAATGACTGAAAACAACTGAGTTTTCAAAACTTAAATTCTGATTATTTTAGTGAGAAAGATGAAACTTAACTCTGGCAATTGTGAGATCTCAACACTATTTTTTTTTTTAAAAAATAGAATTGTTAAAAAGAAAAGAAAATAATGTCAGACAATTATCAGCTTCAGAGAAACCTAAATTATTATAAATGATTACAAATATTAGAAGACAAAAATAGTCATAGTTAACCTTCAAAAATACGTTTTACTTTAATATGATTTCATACGCAAATGTTAAAGACTGAGTGAAACTAAGAAGAGATAATTAATTTTGTCTAAACAATAGGAAATTATCTTAATATCTATATCAAAAATATTCAGTACGTGTTAGACATCAAGTTATTTAACACCAATAAAAAAGCTATAGCTTTGACTTATTGGATATCACTGGGTGGTTTTTTTTAGGAAAATACTCTCATTCTTAATTAAAACTGTTACATTTTTCGTAAGCTGTCATTACACATATTCATTTGACTTTCAGACATTGTTTAATATTTTTGGATGTCCGTGTTTTTTGAAGTACATACTAATTACAGAGAAATGGGTGGCTGGACAACCAAAATGAATTCTATGTGCCCTTCCAATTAGTAAAATATTTATCCTTCAACTACTGCAAAGATAAGAAAATGGCTTCCATTTCTCAACGCATTGAAGATGTGATGTTCTTTGCAACTTATAATTGAGTTGCTTACAGTTAAAAAGAAATTGGAAATTGCTGTGTAAAACTTTAAATAAAGATGAAGTCAGTCCTCTATGCACACACTAAGCTTTCGTTTTCTCCTCTTTTCTTTTTCCATCTTCTGTTTGGTTTAATTAAAAACAAAAAAAATATAAAGAACAAAAATGATGTCCATGAATTATCAGCAAATAGACCCGGTCTCTGTGAATTGAGTGAGTTGAGACACACATGGTTTTTTGCCCTACACATTTCATGTATACCTCGAGCAATCAATCAATCAATCAATCAAATGTTTATTTGTATACCGCTCCCTCTCCCCGAAGGGACTCGGGGCGGTGCACAGGGAATATAAAACATAAAAACATACAACAATATAAATATCTAAAATTAAATTAAATTACAATAACCCTGCGCTAAAACCTAAAAAACCTAAAACACTAACCCCCCTAAAAACCCAATTAAAAATTTTAATATACAGATTGGAGGTAGAAAAGATAGATTAGGCAGGCCGGCCTGTTGGAAGAAATACATTTTGAGCTTTCGGCGGAAGGAGTGGAGGTCCGGAGTTGTTCTGAGGTCAGGGGGTAGGTCGTTCCATAGGATAGGGCCTGCAACAGAGAAGACCCTTCCCCTGGGAGTCGCCCGCTGGCATTGCCTAGTGGACAGCACCCGGAGAAGTCCCTCTCTGTGTGAGCGAATCGGTCGAAGGGTTGTATGGGGCAGGATGCGATCTCGCAGATAGCTAGGTCCCGTGCCATGGAGCGCTTTGAAGATGGTAATCAGCACCTTGAAGTGCACCCGAAAGACCATAGGCAGCCAATGCAGCTCGCACAGGAGCGGTGTTATGTGGGAGTGCCTGGGGGCTCCCAGAATTGCCCGCACAGCCGCATTTTGAACTAGTTGTAGTCTTCGAATGCACCTCAAGGGAAGCCCCATGTAGAGAGCGTTGCAGTAGTCTAGACGGGAGGTCATGAGGCATGAGTGACTGTGCGGAGGGCATCCCGGTCCATCCCGGTACGCAACTAGTGTACCAGGCGAACCTGGTAAAACGCCCCCCTGGCCATGGCCGACACTTGATCTTCCATGGACAGCCGGGTATCCAGGAGGACGCCCAAGTTGCATGCCCCATCCACAGGGGCTAGATGTTCCCCCCCTATGGCCAGTGATGTAGAAAACTGGTTGTACCGGGATGCCGGAAGCCACAGCCACTCGGTCTTGGACGGGTTGAGTCTGAGTCTGTTTCTTCCCATGCAGACCCGTATGGCTTCCAGGCACCAGGACATCACTTAGACAGCATCGTTGGGGTGGTTCGGGGTAGATATATACAGCTGCGTATCGTCAGCGTAGAGATGGTACTCTACCCCAAAACCACGGATGATCTCACCCAGCGGCTTCATATATGTGTTGAACAGGAGTGGCGAGAGGACCGACCCCTGAGGCACCCCACAAGTGAAAGGCCTCGAGGTTGACCTCTGCCCTCCTGCCAACACAAATTGCGATCGACCGGAGAGGTAGGAGGAGAACCACCGTAAAACGGTGTCTCCCACCCCCAACCCCTCCAGTCGATGCAATAGGAAAGCATGGTCGATGGTATCAAAAGCCGTCGAGAGGTCTAATAGGACCAGGATGGAGGAACAACCCCCATCTCTGGCCCTCCAGAGATCATCAACCAGTGCTTAGAATGTATTTATGGATTCATGATAGGTACATAATGCCTTGGTAAGACCACATTTGGAATATTGCATCCGGTTTTGACCACTGTAATATATTAAAAAAGTTGAGAATCTAGAAAGAGTGCAGAGAAGAGCAACAAAGATGATTAGGGGACTGGAGCTAAAGCATATGAAGAAAGGTTGCAGGAACTGGGTATGTCTAGTTTAATGAAAAGGTGGACTAGGGGAGACATGATAGCAGTCTTCCGATATCTCAGGGGCTGCCCCAAAGAAGAGGGAGTTTTCTGTTAAGGATGTTTATAGAAACAAAATAATTGAATGTATGGAATTTTAGATTATGAAATTCGCGATTTGAAATGTATGTACCTCTTCCTATTTTTTTTTTCATTCTTTAATGGAATTGATAATGTAAGAATACTCAGAGGCGGTCACCAGCACCGATATGGAAGCTCTAAAATATTGTTAAAAATATCCTATTTACCCCTTTCCTTTTATAAAATTGTAAAACCAATAAAATTACTTTATAAAAAAATAAAAAGATAAAAAAAAGAAGAGGGAGTCAAGCTATTCTCCAAAGCACCTGAGGGTAGGACAAGAAGCAATGGGTGGAAACCAGGCGTGGGTTCTGGCAGTCACTACTGCTGGTTCGCTCATGGGTGTGCTTTGTGCCCATGTGTGCTTTGTGCACTTTGTGTGCTTGATGCACACTGTGAGCGCATGTGCAGAAGTAAAAAAACCAAGATGGTGGCACCATAGATGCTGCCCAGAGAACTGGTTTGGTGGCATGGCAGGCTTGGGTCGCTGCCGGTTCCAGTGACCCAGGTCGCCAAACCACTACCGGTTTGGCCGAACCAGGCTGAATTGATAGAAACCTACCACTGGTGGAAACTAATTAAGGAGAGAAGCAACCTAGAACAAAGAAGATCTTTCCTACCAGTTAGAACAGTTAATCAGTGGGATGACTTGTGTCCAGAGGTTGTGGGTGTTCCAACACTGGAAGTTTTTAAGAAGAGATTGGACAGCCATTTGCCTGTAATGGTCTAGGGTTTTCTGCTGTAGTAGAAGGTTGAACTAGAACAGGGGTGTCAAACTTGCAGTGTCATGGTGGCTTCACATGATCTATCGGGACTTTTTCCCCCTTCACTAAACCAGGTGGGAGCGGGCCGGGCGCATGACACAAACAGCCCATGAGCCACAAATTTGACATCTCTGGACTAGAAAAACCTCCAATGTCCCTTCCAACTCTGTTATCCTGGGATTCTGTCTGTTATTCTATCTACTTATCTACCTATGTATCCTGTCATCCATCCATCCATCCATCCAGCCAGCCAGCCTCCCTACCTCCCTACCTCCCTACCTCCCTACCTCCCTACCTACCTACCTACCTACCTACCTACCTACCTACCTACCTACCTACCTACCTATCTATCTATCTATCTATCTATCTATCTATCTATCTATCTATCTATCTTCAGGATCAATTCCTCTAAACAATTGAATAACACAATAGCTTGCACATTCTTCCCTAGTATGTGTTACCTGTACTGTCCCTAAGACAAAAGGTAAGGCTGAAGTTTAACCTGAAATCCATGCCAGGTGATGAAAATATTGCTTGCTTGTTTTCCTATTTGCTGTTGCTAGACATAGTCACCTTTAAAACAGGAGGCTGACTTTAAGCTTGTGAGAATACCCTAATGGAGTCAGATGAGATTCCTTTTCCATCGAATCATCCCTCAAGGAGTGAAACATGTTGGATTTAAGATTGTCATCTTTTATCTTTTGGGATAAATACAGGGCCTGGATTTGATTTACTCCCACTACACAAACTTTCATTAAAATTGAAAGAAAGAAGACCTTTATTATCAAACTGGAAGAAAAAGAAAAGCTTGCTGTAATAAATGTCCTCTATTTGTTTTCTTCCACATGCGAGTATGGTAACAAAAGGCAGAAAACAAATAGGGAATTACTTATAAACTAAGCAACTACATCACTGTATGAAATTTTAATATCTTTGTCATTACAGCATTGCAATGGCCAATTTAAATTTCTTAGCCAAGATTCTGAATGTAAGGTACCATTATACATCTTTATGCAGTTCCCTTATTAGAGGTGGAAATACAAGCAATATTTTAACGTACATGTTGTTCTCCAGTGTTCAGCTCTTTTACACCAATTCGCATATATTATGCTTAACAAAATAGAGAGACAAATGTGGCTGCCTGCTGCATTTTTACAATGCAGATTTTTATTTTCACAGGCAAGCTTAAAATTGAAAAGCAAGAAATAAAAACAACCCCATTGAAAACGGGTGCCTTTACAGGAAGGTGCCTTTGACAGTTATATGTTAATTTAATTTAATTTGTCGTATTTCTAGGCTGCTCAACTTCCAGATAACTCTGCATGCTTCACAAACTAAAAGCACAATAAAAATAATAACGAACAATAAGGTAAAGATTCCCCTGCAAATGCTTGCTGGTCATTTCCAGCTCTAGGAACAATAAACAGCAACAAATAAAAGAAAAATGGAATCTTCAAAAAAAGATACCACATTGTTCCACTTCATCCACCACCTACAGAATTACAGTTGGAAAAGGACCTTAAAAGGTCTTCTAAACCAGGGGTCTCCAACCTTTGCAACTTTAAGTCTGAAGAGCTGAAGTCCTTCAGACTTAAAGTTGCAAAGGTTGGAGACCCCTGTTCTAAACAACCTCCCAGCTCAAGCAGGAGATCCTATATCATTTCAGACAAATGGTTATCCAATCTCTTCTTAAAAACCTCCAGTGTTGGAGCACTCACAACTTCTGGGACAAGTTATTCCACTGATTAATTGTTCTAAGTATCAGGAAATTGCTCCTTATTTCTAGATTGGTTCTCTCCAGGGGTGAAATCAACTTACCTTTGCTGCTGGTTCACAAATGTGAGTGCATGCGTGCTTGCTTTGCTTGCACGCATACATCACCTCTTTGCAGGCATAAGACCTTCGGCGCATGCACAGAGCGTCAAAAATGGATGTGATGTTGCCCCAGCGGGCGGGTGGAGCCTGCTACCGAGAGCACCTACAAAGGTAAGTAGAACAGTGGGGTGGGGGGGGGGGATCCACTTGCCAAGCAATTTAGATTAGTTAGAAAGTAATAAATCCTAATATAAATCATCACAGCTGATTGTCCCAAATACTGGTTCGTCAGAACCGGTAGCATTTTTTACTACCGGTTCAGGCAAACCGGTAGCATTTTTTACAGTTGATGGACTGGCTGCTAAAGCAAGGTCATGGCACACACTTGAAAGTAAATCAGGAAGACTGTAATAGAGGGGTCTGTCTGTCTGTCTCACAAGAACAAAGAATGCTTATCAACAGGAAATATGCATGTGTAAAGCTTGTAGCAATTATGGGTACTTGGAAAGTTGATAAAAGCAGCAAGATTTAGACAACTTGCAGACCTCAGCTAAAAGTTAGTAATAGAAATAGCCGGCAACAAATGAAATATCTATTAGATAACTCTTGGGGCATTCATTAGCCAAGGCTTAAAAATGGGGCAGCTATAGACCAATAGAACAAATTGTAGAATTAGTGCTAAAATGTTTATTAGACATTTCACCTTGTCCTGCCTTCTTCTTTAGTGAAAATGTATAAAGCTTTCTTAATCCTTTGTTCTTGGTTCTTGGCCTTTTGACCAGGAACCCTTTTCCTTGGAGTACTCCAATAAAAAGCAATCAGAAAACCTGCACCTCGTGTCTGGCGTCCATCATTGGCTTCGGCACCAGGCTCAGACCCGAATTGGGAACAACACAGTCAGCAAATAGTTATAATATCTGCTCAAATTATGGATAGGTGGATGTGGGAGAGTTCTTGAGCAAACTTCTATTTGCCTTTGTTTTTACCTAATAATAAACTTTCCTCTTATAACTTGATCTAATACCTACAAATAGGCAAAAAAAAGCGTCTAAAGTTCTCAATTTTAGTAGGGCATGTTTATTTATCTGATTAAACTGACAGGACAAAGCAGTGTTGTGCTGCCCTAGAGGCCAATGTACTCTCCTCAATCAGAGACAGAGGGGTAGAAGTACCTAGCAGAAGGCTCTGACTTGTGAATAAGGTGATAGATGAATAAGTTAGATTAGTGCTTAAAACAGTAATTAAGAGGTGCTACATAAAAGTTAGGGAATCACCTCCTTGCAATTCGTGCACTAATTGTAATTACTATTTTCCCACAACCAAAAATATTGCTAACAAATGTATTGATACTAACAAATACCATGGCAGTACGGTTTATCTCAAAGAAATCAAAATAGGAGTGTTTTAGCTACTTTAGCATCTGTTCTTCTACTTGATTTTAAAACATCACCTCTTAAGTTTCCTAGCAACAGATCTGCCTTTAAATGGTTGTAAACATGCATTTCGATTTATTTAGAAATCTAGGCAGAGATCCAAATAACTACTTAAGTGGACCTGTGCTCTGAAAGGTTTCACTTTCTCCTTTGAATGGCAAACATCTTCTGGCATTTTATAACCTACTTGTCAAGCTCCCCATTGTAGGGAAGCTTTGCTTCAGACTTTAATTTGAGAAGTACAAATGTGAAGCTTCCTTAGGGACCTAAAACAAATGGTACAGATCTTTGGATACAGATCCTGTAGGACTGCTGTATGTCTCCATAGTTGATTTAAGCCTCGTTCGTACATTCAGTTCCAATACCTGAGGGCAATAAAATGACCTTTTTTCCTCTCCCTCTCCCTCTCCCTCTCCCTCTCCCTCCCTCTCTCTCTCTCTCTCTCTCTCTCTCTCTCTCTCTCTCTCTCTCTCTCTCTCTCTCTCTCATATTCATGGCCTGGTTATCACAATGGGGAACTCCATGAAACACAATTACATGTTCTCAGATCATGAGAAAGCATGTGTGTGTAAGCAAAGCTATGATGGATGTCAGGGGTGGCCTTCAAAAATGTCAGCGATGGGTTCTCTGGCCCAGTTACTGGGTGGGCCTGGTCATGGTGGGTGTCACCTAGTTGGCCTGCTGCACCATGGCAGGGCAACATTTTGGCCTTCTCCAGGCTCCGGAGATTTTCCTCCAGTCTCTGGGAAAACTGTCTCCCCTAGGCTCCAGAGGCCCAAAGCCTCCAGAACATCCAGGAGGTCCATTTTTCCCCCACTCCGAGCCTCGCGCAGGCTGTGCACTTACCTCACATCCAAAACAGATCTGGCTTGTGGGGTGCTTATATCTGGCCCATGGGGAAACAACGAAGGACTGGCGCGTAGTGCCTCTGCCACCAAAAATGGAAACTCTACCATTTTCACTGGCAGAGCGCTTGCGTCACTACAGGTACCGCTGACACGAGTGACGTCGAGTTGGTCATGTCCCTCTGTTGCCCCTGAGGTCAAATACAATCCTGATGTGACCCTCACAGAAATCGAGTTTGACACCCCTGCCTTATAGTCAGCAACAACTAGCAGAGTAAAATCTACAGGCACTCCTTTACATAGTTGTTTGTCAAAAAACAACAACACCTTTTTTGCCATGTTCTTAAATCTGTGTATTTAGACCAATGTTTTCCTTTGTGTGTATGCCTGCTGTTCTTATGCTGATCAATAAAGCTTTTCACTTTATATGATTGACCTCTATAAGAAAAGCAAGAAATAAACAGCAGGCAAAATGATTGGGAGTGTAGTGGGAAGAGGCAAGCATTTTCCAGAGCAGAAATATAAAATTGCAGCTTTCACAATTTAAGCTCTCGTGGATGGCTGCTTGAAAGCATTCTCTTTTAGATCTGCATTGCCAGAACCCATTTCAAGGAAAACAGTTTTCTTTTTCTTTAACTACTGGATATATTTTAATTTTCTGGCTTCTGTCTGGTTCCCTCCTTTATGTTTGACAAATGTATTTGTTATTATGCCTTCTCCTGCATCGGGTTCATTTGTATTAATTTACATACAGTAGCAGATCTAATTTTTACAGTTAGTGAATTCTTTCCTTTTATTTTTCTTTTGTTTGCTTAGTTGTTGGCATGTATGTGTCACTGTGTATCCTACCGCTTGCCCTAGGGCAGTGATGGCGAACCTATGGCACGGGTGCCACAGGTGCCACGGGGAACTATTTCTTAGGGCACACGAGGTGTTGCCCTGTCAGCACTAGCGCACATGTATGTGCTGGCCAGCTGATTTAGGCATTCTTTTGAGGCTATTTTTCGCCCTCTGGAAGCTTCAAGGAAGCTCCTGAAGCCTCTGGAGGTGGGGAGGGGAGGCTGTTTTCACCCTCCCCAGGCTCCTAGAAAGCCTCTGGAGCCTGGGGAGGGTGAAAAAAGCGTGCCAAAAGCAGGGGGTCACGCACATAGCATTATGGGTATGGCTTGCCCACACACGAACCCCCTGCACTCCCCCTGCTTTTGGCATGCGAGCCAAAAAAGGTTAACCATCACTGCCCTAGAGTATGTTTTCAAATTAATATTTGGGGCTTCAGCAAGTTAAACAACACACCTGGGTTGTATTGCACTGATGCACATGCAATAGCAAGAGCACTTAGACTTATATACCGCTTTACAGTGCTTTACAGTCCTCTCTAAGTGGTTTACAGAGTCAGCATATTGCCCCTCAACAATCTGGGTCCTCATTTTACCCACCTTGGATGGATGGAAGGCTGAGTCAACCTTGAGCCTGGTGAGATTTGAACTGCCAAATTGCAGGGAGCCAGCAGCCAGTAGAAGTAGTCTGCAATACTGCACTCTAACCAATGTGCCATCTGGCTTAATATTAGCTTAACTGGGTTAATTCTTATTTTTTCTTTGTTTATGGGTTTCCCAAATACTTAGAAAGCAAGTTTCACATATATTCAAATAAAGGAAACCATTCACAATTCAAGGTCAAATTTTTCATGTAGATATTTTGACCAATTTGAGAAGATACAATCAAGATCATGTGAGGTACTAATACCACTCTATATGAATCCTTAGTAAGACCACATCTAGAATACTGCATCCAGTTTTGGTCACCACTATAAAAAAGAGTGCAAAGAAAATCATTGGAGATGATTAGGAGACTGGAGGCTAAAACATATGAAGAATGGTTGCTGGAACTAGGCAGGGCTAGTCTAGTGAAGAAAAGACCATGGGAGATATGATGGAAGTGTTCTAATATTTGAGGGGCTGCCATAGAGAGGAAGGTCCCCAAGCTGTTTTCCAAGGCACCCGAAGTCCAGACAAGGAATAATAGATGGAAACTGAACAAGGAAAGATTCAACCTAAAATAAAGAAGAAATTTTCTGACAGTCAGAACAATCAAACAATGGAACAGAAGTTGTGTTGAGAAGTTTTGGGAGCTTCATCACTGGAAGCTTTCAAAAAGAGACTGGACTGCCATCTGTTAGAAATGGTGTATAGTCTCCTTCTTGGGTGAGGAGTAGGACTAGATGACCTACAAGGTCTTTTCCAACTCTGTTAATCTGTTTAAAAAGTCAATTCTTTCTCTTTCAGTTACAGGTTTTAAATTTCACTGCCATACCTAGTCTCAGCAGGTGGCAGTACATAGTTAGTCTTGCCAGGGTTTGGAAGCTAAACAATGTTTGATCCAGTTAGAATATGGATGGGATAATTCAGGTAATACTAATATTATAAACAAGGTAGGGAGGAGAAAACTGGAAGTAGGTAGTTGTAAACATCTTTTATAGAATTGTCAAGCAATTAAATCCAGGTAGACATGATGTCACAAAGAGTCATGCTCAAGTAAAGTAAAGAGACTTTACTTTTTAATCCTCTAAATAATAAAAAGTAGAGAGACTACTGAGAAGAACTGTGGTTCTTTGTATTGTGCTATTTTTCATTTGATTTGATTTTGATTTGATTTTTATACCGCACCTATCTCCCAGAAGGAACTCAGGGCAGTGCACAGGAAGTTAAAAAGCAGACATACAAACATATAGACAAATACAACTACAATAATAAAATCATGACAGTAAATTGGCCAACAGATCAAGAAAAGTAATCTAAATTAGTACAAATAAATGTGTGGAAAGGAAAAGCTGCTAAATCCGTTCTGCTCCATACAATCTTTTCAATTTTTCCTCAGATATTGTCCCATTATCTCAACCTTTTATGAATATTTTGTAAAAAGCTTGTATAGAAAAATGTTTTGCATTTCCCTTCACATTTCTTTTGATATATGCTTTTTTAGAAACTATTTTCTCTATTATATGCCCTTTTGTACACAATTTTTCTGGAATATATATATATATAAGTTTTAGACATCTTTAGAAACTGCATTACAAAAAACAGTGTTTGGATACAACTCAACATATAATACATAATTATCTCAATTCAAGTCCAAGACAAGGCAATTTATATTGCAATTATTCAAGTAAATGCAGGCTGATGCAGATAAAATAGAAGTTGAACATTATGTGGATATATACAGTAAAGCACCAGGATATAAACTAAGGAACTGTTAGTTCTAGTCCTGTTTTAGGCATAAAAACTGGCTGGGTCACTTTGGACCAGTCATTTTTTGTCAGCCCAACACACCTCACAAGTTTGTTGTTGTGGGGAAAATAGGAGGAGGAATAAGTACTGGATATGTTTGTCATTTTGAGTTGTTTATAAAAATAATGAAGGTGTGACATAACTAACCAGCTAACTAACTACCTAAATAATAAACAGATACACATACAGGCAGACATAATAATAATAATAATAATAATAATAATTTTAATTTATATCCCGCTCTCTCTCCCCAAGGGGACTCGAGGCGGGGCACAGGCAATTAAAAATACAAATAAAGCACAAGCAAATACAAAATACAGAGTTAAAAATAGATTAAATAGATCCTGCGCTAAATGTTAAAGTCACATGGAATAATGGGAAAACAGTTTTGTTGTACAATTTGTTGTTGTTAATTGTGAAGTCATGTCTCACCTATCACAACCCCATGGACAACGTTCCTCCAGGCCTTCCTATCCACTACCATCCTCTAGAGTCCATTTAAGTTCACGCCAACTGCTTCGGTGATTCCAACCAGCCACCTCATTCTCTGCCATCTTCTTTTGCCCTCAATCGTTCCTAGCATTAGGCTCTTCTCCAGTGAGTCCTTCCTTCTCCTTAAGTTGCCAAAGTATTTGAGTTTCATCTTCAGGATCTGGCCTTCTAAAGAACAGTCAGGATTGATCTCCTCTAGGACTGACCAGTTTGATCGCCTTGCAGTCCAAGGGACTTGCAGGAGTCTTCTCCAACACCATAGTTCAAAGGCGCTCAGCCTTTCTTATGGTCCAATCTTCATGGCCGTACATTGCAACTAGAAAAACCATAGCCATGACTATACACACTATTGTTGGCAGTCTACTAGATGTATGTAAAACATGTTTACAACAAAAAATTACAAATGGACATCACCACTGGACAATACTCAGATCAAACTGAAGATACATTCTGCAAGCAAAGATGAAGATGTTCTATTCTCCAGGCTAATAGAAAATCAGGTGATTATGAGCTCTTTATTCCAAAAATAGTTATATTAAGGAAAACAAAATAATCTGATAGAGTCTTAACAATAGTCCACATGATTATGTGGTAAAGATACAGATAAGATATAATAGGTTATACTCGATAAAGAGTACCTAAAGAATTCTGGACTGAACGTTTTGAAATAATTAAAGATGAAGCGCACAGAAATATCTCAAACACAAAATAGCAAAATGGTTCTCTGTTAAATATGCTGTTGATATGATAAGACATAAGGAAAAAAGCAATAAAGACAGAAGAGAATGGCACAAATAAAGGATGAGCGTATTATAAGAAGATGCATGGGATGATATCTTAATTAGCAAAACAATGAAATTGATGATAGCAATCAAATGGGAAGGGGAAGAATTTTATTTAAGAGAATTGCGGAAATCAAAGAAAGCATTTGTGCAAAGATGGTGTGATACAATACAATACAATAGCAGAGTTGGAAGGGACCTTGTAGGTCTTCTAGTCCAACCCCCTGCGTGGGCAGGAACCTTATACCATTTCAGACAAATGGCTATCTAACATCTTTTTAAAGACTTCCAGGGTTATAAAAGACAAAGAACCCAGAAATCCACGGGAAAAAGAAGGTAGAAATAAAACTAGCATTAATATATGGAAGAGACAAGAACAAAAATGTTCTCAAAATTGAGGGTACATATGGATGACTCAATTAGAGCCAATCATTCTGGAAAGGGCTCAAGGGACTCTAGAGATTATTGCTAAACAATTACATTACAATTGTTGATGAAACACTAGTACATGGCGAACCTGTGGCATGCGGAGCCATTTGGCAGGGCATGCGAGGCATTGCCCTGTCAGCTACGAGTAAACTGGAAGTGACTTCTGGTTTGCTCGTAGGACAGTTTTTAGTCCTCCGGAGCCTTCAGGGAAGCTCCTGAAGCCTCCAAAGGGCCTCGGGGGGGGGGGCTGTTATCGCCCTCCCCAGGATTTTATAATGGAGCCTGGGAAGGATGAAAAAAGCATGTAAAAATTGGGGGAATGCCTGTCACATGCACTTGCACACTGGGGCTGGGATCGCATTGTATTATGGGTGCGGCACACCCGCGTATGACCCCCCTGTGCTCCCCCAGCCTTATGGCATGCAAGCCTAAAAAGGTTCGCCATCGCCATCTACTAGTGACTAGTAGAACTATTGGACAATCTATTAAATATGAGCTAGCAGTCTGTGGTGGCATCCAAACCCCTCAATGCTATGTTGCATTAATAGAGGGATACAATCAAGATCACGTGAGGTACTGATACACTCCATAAAGCCTTAGTAAGACCACACCTAGAGTACTGAATACAGTTTTGGTCACCACACTGTAAAAAAGATGTTGAGACTATGGAAAAGTCTTCTGGAGAAGAGCAACCAGGATGGAGACTAAAACATATGAAGAATGGTTGCAGGAACTGGGCATGGCTAGTCTAATGAAGAGAAGGACCAGGGGAGACATGATAGCAGTCTTCCAATATTTGAGGGGCTGCCACAGAGAGGAGGGAGTCAACCTATTTTCCAAAGGATCTGAAGCAGAAATGGGTTGCTCCCATTTTTGCCCGGTTTGGCTGAAACGTAATGGTGGCAGCGGGAGGCTCTGCCCACCTGCCCGGATGCTTCTGTGCATGTGCGAAGTGTTGTGCATGTGAGTGAGCATGAGCAAACTGGTAGTAAACTGGTTAGCAACCCACCACTGAACTGAAAGCCCGACAAGGAATAATGGACGGAAACTGATCAAGGAAAGATACAATGAAGAAATAAGGAGAGATTTTGGGAGAAGGAGAACAATCAACTAGGAGAACAGAAGTTGCCTTCAGAAATTGTGTGAATTTCACCACAGGAACCTTTCAAGAAGAGACTGGATTGCCATCTGTCAGAAACGGTATAGGGTCTCCTGCTTGATCAGGGGATTTTAGATGACCTAGAACAGGGGTCCCCAACCCCCAGTGCGGGTCCGTGGCTTGATAGTAACTGGGCCGGATGAGCGGCGGAGAGAGTAGCGCAACTCTTAGGAAAGTGGAGCAAACACTCCGCTATCCTGGTGGCTGGCCGGAGGGTTCCCCGGGGGCAGGACAGGGGCAAAGGCCTGCATTGGGGAGGGTTGGGGCACCACCCAGCACTGCATGGGGGAAGGGGCTGCCAGGCCCTCCTGACCGGGACGCAGCCCGTCCTTCCCTGCTCAGCCGAGGATCCTTCGCCCGGGACCCCTGGCAGCTTTCCTGCCCGGTTGCATGTGACCGCCGAACAAGCGCGCAGCCCACGTGACTCGATTCACCCGCTGGAGGCTCCCACCAGTCCGCGGAATGTTTTTTACATGAAACCGGTCCCTCATGCCAAAAAGGTTTGGGACCCCTGACCTAGAATATCCTTTCCAACTCTGTTATTCTATTTATTCTGTTTAAATTCTTACAAAATGACCCAACCAAGTGGCGCATTTACTTCAGGTGTCAGCAAACTTTTTTTCCGCAAAGGGACAGGTCACACACATCCTCTGACTTTCTGCAGGTCTGCAAATCCAGGAGTGTGGCAGCCATTAAAATAACCTTGGCACATTAGCATAAAGACTGTTGATAGGCTGCCACTGTTGCCATTGCTGTCTAGGATGTCCAACCCCTGCCCTTTTGTCCTGCCCCTCAGACCATGAGCTTGGCTGAGGTTTAGTCTGTCAATCTGCCACTTGCCTGCCTACCCACTCTTAGCTCATGGTATATAAACCAGGCAGATTGGACTGACGACTTGTAGCTTGCCAAGTGCTAATGTACTTGTAAGCAGATATTAAAAAAACAGGAGTGGCTAAAGCAGGGGTCTCCAACCTTTGCAACTTTAAGTCTGAAGGACTTCAGCTCCCAGACTTCTCCAGCCAGCTTTCTGGGAGCTGAAGTCCTTCAGACTTAAAGTTGCAAAGGTTGGAGACCCCTGGGCTGAAGGACTGGAAAGATCAATGTACTATTCCAATGCAAACAAATAAATAAAAAATTATAAAAAGGCAGAGGTTAAAAAAACATGCTCAAATTATGTAACATTTGCATTTATAGCATGTGCTAATTTTTCAGCCCTTGGGGAAGAAACTGCCAGATGTACAAGCTAAATTCAAATGACACCAAGATACCTGAAATCACATTGCTTGATTTCCCAGTAGAAAATTGAAAAGCTGAGACTGTTCTAAAAAGACATAGTATTTAATCAATTTTGTTTTGTTTTTGCTTCTATTAATTATAAATTGCCTTTATTAGTTTTTTTTGACAAATAGTATATAGACTTATATAAAACAAAGCCACCTCATCTGACTATTGAAGAATTTGTTTAATTACCAGAAAGAAATGAACTAAATGAAGTTAATTGTACAAACAGGAATATGGGAACGCCTTCCTATTTTACAAAATACGATACCTTCTGCGAAAGCATTGCAAGTATTCTCTGGACCACAAATGAATCTTCATAAAGGTGACTTAAGGAGTTTAATAAGTTAAGCCTATATTGTTTTCTTTTTTAAAAACAATTAAAAACTGTACTGATGCTAGAGGAAATCCTCAGATGCAGTATCCTATTTTACAACTCTGAATGATGCAGTTCTCAAGAGATTTACATCATTTTTATTATTTGAACTTGGGGGCCAAAAGCTTGAAATCTAAATATAATACCTTTGGTAGCACATATCTCTGTTTATTGTTGTTGCTGTTGCCAAGAAAACTGCATTGGCATTATCATGAAGCCACCAAGAATCAAGCTGGGTTTCTTTTGATCAAAATACAGCCAAAGAAACACTTCATAAAGCTCTTAAAAGATAAAAGAGTTATCTAAAAAAAGGTCTTTATGTCTGCAGTTATATCAGCTTGTTATTATTGGCATAATTTAAAAATACTGAAATATACTTTAGGTAGTAGTGACTAGAAGAAATATGCAAAATTCTCTCCCAGCCACTTCAGTGGGCGAGAGTGATATCTCCTACCCTCAGTTTCTCTGCTATGGTCTATTCAGGCTTCCATGATTAAGTCATGGACTGAATAGGCTTTTCTTAAGCTTTGTTTAAAATCCTTCAGATATTTTGCAATCATACCTTTCCCCCAATCTCATTTGTTTTACTCTCTTAGCACAATTGAATATCACAGGTACAGTTGACTGAATGTGATGACTAAAAGGTATCTTCAAGAAGCAATCTGGAATACAGACAGTTGGGATATCAAGATTATTTTACCTTGAATTTGTAAATAAATCTAGAATAATGTCAGAAAAGATAGGATGAGAGGAAAGGGAGAGGGAAAGAGAGGAGAGGGAAGGGGAAGAAGAAAGGAAAGGAAAGGAAGAAAAAGAAATAGTCTTAACTAATGAGAATCAAAAATAATTATAAAGTTGATGGAGAAAAATAATATTTCACAAGACAGAGGGACATTGAACACACAACTAACAACACAAGAGGTTCTTCTAGCAAAAATGATCTCTTTCTATCTCAACTGTCCAGAAGACTGCAGTGGGACATGTTTTCCAAGATTCACACTGAATTTAGGATAATCCCATAGATCCTGAATCCAAAACTCCAATGAAGAAAGAAACCCTCTACCCAAACCCCTTTTTTGTTTTTGTTTTTCATTCGTTTGTTTTGCAATGCAGCATGATAAAGGTTCCCCCACACATTGTGTGCTAGTCATTTCTGGCTCTAGGGGGTGGTGCTCATCTCTGTCTGTAAGCTGAAGAACCAGCGCTGCCCAAAGATATCTCCATGGTCATGTGGCTGGCATGACTAAACACCGAAGGCATACAGAGCACTGTTAGCTTCCCACCAAAGTGGTTCCTATTTTTCTACTTGCATTTTTTACGTGCTTTCAAACTGCTATGTCGGCAGTAGCTGGAACAGATAACAGGAGCTCACTCCGTTACACAAGGATTCGAACCACTGAACTGCCAACCTTCTGACCAACAAGCTCAGCATCTTAGCCACTGAGCCACCACATCCCTCAATGCAGCATGACACCCTACCAAATCCCGAAACTACATCTCTTGCACTCACTCTGGAGATTTTGCAGATTTGAACTGAGATGGAAACAAAGGCCAACGATGCTTTTTAAAATAATTTATTTTAACCCATGACCCATTGATGAATTCTATTCTTACATTGTATATTTATTTATAATTAGTTTTTAATTATTTATTTATATCATAATGTACTCCAGAACCGACCTACTGTTACTGCGAGAGTCCCCGCTCTCGCAGGTTTGGCCCTCCGCTTTAACGAGGGCCCGCCTTGATGAGGGATTTATTAATCCGGAGAGGTGGGCGAAGCGTGGTCTCAGGGGTTTTTTAGTTTATAAATTATTGTCTGTTTTAGGGGGTACCAGGGAGGGGGGAGGGTATAGACAGGTAGAGACGGGTGAGAAAAGAGAGGGCCAGGCCAGCAGCCGACGGAGGGAAGCGGAAGGATCCATCGGGGGGGGGGGGGAAACACGAGTAGTCCCGATGGAGGGCATGTTCATCCAGAAGGTCGTGGGGAGAGGCAGGTCCGAGGGGAGAAAAGTTCTATCCTCCCGGTTGGGGGCACGGAACCGTTGGTTGCAAATGGTTACGTGCCACAACCCCCGCAGGCTAGGTGGTCAGGGAGTACAGAGCCAGGGCATGCGGCTGATATTTTGCAATGCCAGGTCCGTGGTCAACAAATGACCTTGTGTCAGAGGGGGAGCCGGACCTGGTAGGAATTGCGGAGACCTGGTTGGACCACGAGGGTGAACTCCCCCTCGTTGAAATGTGCCCACCAGGTTACCGCACTTTTCATCAGCCCCGGGCCCTAGGTAGGGGTGGTGGGGTAGCGGTCATTGTTAGGGAAGGTCTTGAGCCGAGAGAGACCATTGTGCCACAGACCACCGGTTGTGAGTCCCTCTGTGTGAAGTGGGGCCTAGGGAGGCAGTTGGGCTTGCTGGTTGTATACCTGGCTCCCCGCTATGTAACAGCAGCCCTGCCCAAGCTCCTTCAGGTGATTGCTACGGTGGCAGTTGAGACCCAAAGACTTTTAGTCATGGGGGACTTTAACCTGCCATCGGCGGGCGAATCATCCGAGGTAGCTCGGGAGTTCATGGCTTCCATGACGGCCATGGACCTGACCCAATTAATTCAAGGCCCCACCCACGAGGGTGGACATACACCAGATCTCATCTTTGTCTCAGGCCACTGGAAGAGTGATCTGGGTATAAGGGACATAGTCATCACGCCCTTGTCATGGTCAGACCACTCACTTCTCCGGCTCGACTTTCCAACCGCTACTCCTCACCGCGGGGAGGTGGAACCTGAGTCACCTATTTGGTTCCGCCCCAGGCGCCTGATGGACCCTGATGGGTTCCAGGCGGCGCTTGGGCCACTTCCTGTACCCCTGACCTGCGCCCCGATGGAGGACCTCGTGGCCGCGTGGAATACCGCGGCCACGGGAGCCTTGGATCGGGTCGCGCCCTTGCGGCCTCTCTTGCGGCGGCGAGCCACTCTGGCTCCTTGGTTTACCGAGGAGCTAAGGGTGATGAAACGGCACAAGAGATGCCTAGAGAGAAGATGGAGGTCTACTCGATCTGAATCCGACCGGACACAGGTAAGAGTCCATTTACGGACTTACATTGTGGCACTGAGAGTGGCCAAACGCCATCATTGTGCCACTCTCATAGCATCCGCAGATAACCGCCCTGCCGCCCTGTTTAGGGTGACCCGCTCCCTCCTACAACAGAGGGTGCGGGAAACCCCATTACAGGGTAGAGCAGAGGAATTTGTGATTTATTTGCAGGAGAAAATCGCTCAGATTCAGAACGAGCTAATCTCCATTGATGGCCCAGTGGGATTACACGAGGCGGATCTTGGTTGGGAGGAGTTTGACTCTGTTACTTCCGAGGATATGGACAGGTTACGTGGGCGACTGCGAGCCACCACATGTTTATTGGACCCGTGTCCATCCTGGCTTGTACTGGCAACCTGGGAGGTGACACGAGGCTGGCTCCAGGAGGTTGTCAACGCTTCTTTAAGTGAGGGTTTCTTGCCTGCCTCCCTTAAAGAGGCCATGGTGAGGCCCCTCCTGAAGAAGCCCTCTCTGGACCCAGCTCTATTAGCCAACTATCATCCCGTCTCCAACCTTCCCTTTCTGGCGAAGGTTGTAGAGAGTGTGGTGGCACAACAGTTTCCCCGTCACCTGGAGGAAGTTGATTATCTAGACCCGCGCCAGTCCGGCTTCCGGCCCGGGCACAGCACCAAGACGGCATTGGTCGCGTTGGTAGATGATCTCTGGAGGGCCAGAGATGGGGGTTGTTCCTCCATCGTGGTCCTATTAGACCTCTCAGTGGCTTTCGATACCAACGACCATGGTATCCTATTGCATCGGCTGGGGGGGTTGGGGATGGGAGGCACTGTTTTACGGTGGTTCTCCTCCTACCTCTCCGGTCGATCGCAATTTGTGTTGGCAGGAGAGCAGAGGTCGACCTCGAGACTCCTCACATGTGGGGTGCCTCAGGGGTCGGTCCTCTCGCCTCTCCTGTTCAACACATATATGAAACCGCTGGGTGAGATCATCCGTGGTTTTGGGGTAGAGTACCACTTCTACGCTGATGATACGCAGTTGTACATATCTACCTCAAACCACCCCAACGATGCCGTAGTGGTGATGTGCCAGTGCCTGGAAGCCATGCGGGTCTGGATGGGAAGTAACAGACTCAGACTCAACCCGTCGAAGACCGAGTGGCTGTGGTTTCCGGCCGCCCGATTCAACCAGCTGACTCCATCACTGGCCTTAGGGGGCGAACACCTTACCCCTGTGGATGGGGTGCGCAACTTGGGTGTCCTCCTGGATACCTGGCTGTCCATGGAAGACCAAGTGACAACCGTGGCCAGGAGGGCATTTTACCAGGTTCACCTGGTATGCCAGTTGCGCCCCCTATTGGATCGGGATGCCCTTTGCACAGTCACTCATGCCCTCGTGACATCCCGACTAGACTATTGTAACTCTCTCTACATGGGGCTCCCCCTGAGGTGCACCCGAAGACTGCAGCTGGTCCAGAATGCAGCCGCGCGAGCAATAATGGGGACCGCTAGGTACACCCATATAACACCTCTCTTGCGCGAGCTGCACTGGCTGCCTGTCATCTTTTGGGTGCGCTTCAAGGTGCTAGTTGTCATCTTTGAAGCGCTCCATGGCACGGGACCTAGCTATCTGCGAGATCGGATCCTGCCCCATACATCCTCAAATCAAAATATTTGGGTTATGATATTGGTTTTCACTTGCAGCCTGTACTGTTAGAAGTAAACACTGCAAAAAACACAAGTCTAACAAAGTTTCCAATCTGAACTTTAAACTTTTTTTTAAAATTGAGAACAGCTTTCCAGCATATGGAATTACATGCAATTACTTCAAAAGGAGATGTAGAAACAGGAGTAAAATTGGAACGCTAAAAAAAAAAAAAAATTCACTGGCAATTTCTAAAGCATGGCTTTTAAAGCTTCTAACTTAAACCATTGCCACCAATAAATCATACTTTTAGACAAGCCACCTCCATTTCCTTTACTTTTTTCATTGAAAATAGTTGTTCTGCTAAAGTCCCATTTGTCTGTCTAGAGTGCGCAGCGATAACAAACCAAGTATCTACCTCATTTACTGCAACATATGTTTTAGAAATCTCTGTGGATTCAGCCCAATGTATATTCATCGCAATCACATAGGTTGCTCTGACAACTGAAAGCCATTACAAGACGTGGATTTCTTTTATTTATCCAGGATAAAATTTTGCAGATTTCTTTTGAGAGAAAGAGAAGCAATAGGAGAAAAAATATATATCTGGAGACAGGAACCTTACATAAGGAATCTGGTAACAATGGCATAATAATGCTAGGAAAGGTTTGAAAGAATGAAAACAGAATACAATACAATAGCAGAGTTGGAAGGGACCTTGGAGGTCATCTAGTCCAACTCCCTGCCTAGGCAGGAAGCCCTATACCATTTCAGACAAATGGCTATCCAACATCTTCTTGAAGACTTGCAGTGTTGAGGCATTCACAACTTCTGGTGGCAAGCTGTTCCACTGATTAATTGTTCTAACTGTCTGGAAATTTCTCCTCAGTTCTAAGTTGCTTCTCTCCTTGATTAGGTTCCACCCATTGCTTCTTGTTCTACCCTCAGGTGCTTTGGAGAATAGTTTGACTCCCTCTTCTTTGTGGCAACCCTAGATATTGGAAGACTGCTATCATGTCTCCCCTAGTCCTTCTTTTTATTAAACTAGACATACCCAGTTCCTGCAACCATTTTTCATATGTTTTAGTCTCCAGCCCCCTAATCATCTTTGTTGCTCTTCTCTGCACTCTTTCTAGAGTCTCCACATCTTTTCTACATCATGGTGACCAAAATTGAATGCCATATTCCAAGTGTGGCCTTACCAAGGCATTATAAAGTGGTATTAACACCTCACGTGATCTTGATTCTATCCCTCTGTTTATGCCGCCTAGAACTGTGTTGGCTTTTTTGGCAGCTGCTGCACACTGCTGGCTCATATTTATTTATTATTTTATTTTATTTATTTTATTAAATTTATACCCCGCCCTTCTCCTTGTTAGGACCCAGGGCGGCGCACAGGCATTATTTAAGAACACAAAATACAATAAATATCTATTAAAATGTATTAAATTAATAAACCCGTGCTAAAACCCAATATTAAAACCCTTGCCAATTATAAATTATTTTCTTAAAAAGTCAGAAATGGGGGCTATCCTAGGCCGGCTTGTTGGAATAAATACGTCTTAAGACGTTGGTGGAAGAGGCGGAGGTCCGAGATAGTACGGAGGTCGGGGGGTAGGTCGTTCCAGAGGGCCGGGCCCGCCACAGAGAAGGCCCTTCCCCTGGGTGTCGCCAACCGGCATTGCCCCGTCGACGGCACCCGAAGAAGACCCTCTCTGTGGGAGCGGATCGGACGAAGGGATGTTTTTTTTTTTTAATGCAAATTTAATATTTAAGTTACTGCTATTGAGCAACGTACCACCTATACTGTACCTGTGCATTTCATTTTTGTTGCCTAAATGTAGAACCTTACTCTTTTCGCCATTGAATTGCATTTTATTAGATAGTGCCCAATGTTCAAGTTTGTCAAGATCCCTCTGTATCTTAAGCCTATCTTCTGGAGTGTTGGCTATTCCTGCCAGCTTGGTGTCGTCTGCAAATTTGACGAGTTCCCTATTTATTACCTCGTCCAAATCATTGATGAAGATGTTGAAGAGTACTGGGCCTAAAACAGAGCCTTGGGGTACTCCACTGCATACTTCCCTCCATGTAGATGCATTGAGGATTACACGTTGAGTGCGGTTGGTCAGCCAGTTATGAATCCATCTGGTGGTGATGCTGTCTAACCCACATTCTTCTACTTTATCTAGTAGTAGGTTATGGTCTACCTCAGGGGTCTGCAAAGTTGGCTCTTTTAAGACTGGTGGACTACAACTCCCAGAGCTATGCTGGCTGGGGAACTCTGGGAGTTGAAGTCCACCAGTCTTAAAAGAGCCAGCTTTGCAGACCCCTGGCCTACTTTGTCCTACTACTAGATAAAGTAGAAGAATGACCAGGAGCAAGGTGGATATACTGTGAAATGGTATAGATCAGGGGTGTCAAACTCCCATCACTACGGCATCGTCACATAACGTCTCCTGACTTTCCCCCCCTTCGCTAAACCGGAAATGGGTGTGGCCAGCGTGTGACACATTTGGTCCATGGGCGATGAATTTGACACCCCGGGTGTAGAGTCTCTTAGCAGGATGATGGACTAGAAGACCCCCAAGGTCCCTTCCAGCTCTCTTATTATTTTATTCTGTAAGCTCAATTATAGTACAGGTAGCCCTCGACTTACAATAGTTCATTTAGTGACTGTTCGAAGTTACAATGGCACTGGAAAAAGTGACTTTTTCACACTTATGACCATTGCAGCATCCTTGTGGTCATGTGATCAAAATTCAGACGCTTGGCAACTGGCTCACATTTATGACTGTTGCTGTGTCCTAGGGTCATGTGATAACTTTTTGCCACCTTCTGACAAGCCAAGTCAATGGGGAAACCAGATTTCACTTACTAGTTTAACAACTGCAGCGATTCAGTTAACAACTGTGGCAAGGAAGGTTGTAAAAAGGGGTATAAATCACTTAACAAATGTCTCACTTAGCAACAGAAATTTTGGGCTCAATTTTGGTAATACGTCAAGGACTATCTGCAGTGATGAGTACACCATTGGAAACCTGAAAGACAGGAACAGATCTTTATTTTAAAAAAAACACCCTCTATCTTATGTGAATACTAAGAGTTGACACTGGCTTGAAGCACATAATGCAAAACAATGTCATAATCAATTTAAAATATTTCATAGTTTGAGGTTTTAAATGCTTTAAGAGTTTGTATTGGCTTGGTTTGAATTTATATCAAGTATCATGAAGGAATGGGCAAGGAAGGAAGGAAGGAAGGAAGGAAGGAAGGAAGGAAGGAAGGAAGGAAGGAAGGAAGGAAGGAAGGAAGGAAGGAAGGAAGGAAGGAAGGAAGGAAAGTTTGAAGATGAGATATACATTTAATAAACAAACAAATGACCATAGTTTCTATTGAGTTTCATGGGCCTTACTCCTAAGAAGGGCCACAAAAATAAATGATTTGTTCTTTTACTGAGGACAAACCCTGCTGAAGGTCTTTCTTAAAATTAAATAATCCTTTCATTACAATAAATTAACAAGACTTGTGTGAAACCTGGATTCGTTAGCAAAACCACAAGATAACACACAAATATTTTATGGATGCCATTTTGGCATCTAGAAATGGATGGATGCCATTTTGTCTCTAAATTGATGTAAGCCACATTATATTAAGTGCAAAAAAACTGCTTTTCTGCCACTGCTTATTAAGCACCAGAGAACATTTGATTCTACAGTCTGCTGTGATGTTCTGGTTACTTTTTTTTAATGTTGTAAAATTACTTGACACAGTTAAAGACATGCCATACATACAACCCCACAAAAAAACAAAAACAACTGAAGTCAAATTAGATTGCCACCAAACTCATAACTGAGTTTCCCCTTATGTGGTCAATTTTCGGAGGCCTCTCCTAATGATTCAATTAGTTCCCTGGGTCCATGGATAAGAGCTTGCTCAATGTTCTGTGACATATTACTGATTAGTATCTGCTGAAACTTTTTCTTGGTGAACTTTCTGTGCTATATGGGTTCATATAAGCAATCATTTTTGTTTTAGAAAAATGAAGCTGCTGTAATTTGAGTATTTGCTGTACGCAGTGTTCTTTTTCGTTCTCATATCCATTAAATGCAACACACGTAGAGAAGTGTGTTGCCCTTCTTTCCTTCTTTCCTTCCTTCATTTCCTTCCTTCACCATGAGTACTTGATACAAATAACTATCACGAAAACCTGAATTCAAACAAAACACACAAGACACAAAAAACTAAACAAGTAAATCTATCTGTCTAGATCTAGATCTTTCTGTCTCTCTCTGTCTGTCTCTCTCTGTCTCTGTATCTCTATCTATCGAGAGAAAGATATATAGCATGTTTGTGTGTGTATGCATGTGTGCGTGCGTGTGTACATGTGTGCGTGTGTTCCAGCATAACACTGGAACATCTCGAGCAATTTCAACCAATCTTGGTACACAGACGACTTACTCTCTGGAAAAAAAAATACTGTGGGAGTAAGACACCCCTAACATCCCTCGGGGTGTGTGTGTTCTGTTAAGATACAGCCTATTGTGCCTTAAAATATCTTCTGCTCTACTGCCATAAAATGGATTCTACTGTACAGGGCAGTGGAGTTGCCATGGTAATGGCTTCAAAGTACTCCACAAGGGGGTTCCCTGTGGTAAGGGAGAAAATCCAACATTAGAAATTATGTTTGGTCCAGACATTTTCCCCCCTATAAATAAATACCTGGGCAAATCCAGGTTATCAGCTAGTGTTTAATATTAGTCAATAGAAGATTAAAAGTCCTATGTAGTGACTTCCTGTTCCGGCTTCTGGCGGCGACGGACTAGTCCTGGGACTCGTCCGCCGTTTTGTTCTTTTTTCGGCCCCAAATGGGGGGACCCCCCGTAGGACTGGCTTGCCTGGACCTTTCCAGCTTGGCGGCGGCCGGCGGTGGGTCCTTGTCTTTGGTCAAGGAGAGAGAAGACATGCTGCGGGGGGCTTGGTTCCGTTCGCCAACGGAGGACGGTAACGAATAACCAATTTGGAGAGAGCAGGAGCGTTTGAGCCGGATGGCTTTGCCGGGGCTCTGGTGGCGACGTGGAGAGTAAGTGACTTTAACTTTTCTTGCTGGCGGCTTTGACTGAGAGAAACGTGGAGGGGGGTGTTTGTTAAACCCCTCCTCGGATTTATAACAGCGGCGCGCAGAAATGGCTCCTCGAGTGCGAGGGAGCGGATATTTCGCATCCGGACTTTTGCGGAGCAAGTGAAAGTCCTTCGCGGCTTGTTTCTATACAATGTATCTAAGTCCGGCTTTATTGAAATAATTTTTTTTGCTACTTTCTCCGGCTGACTGCCAGATTGGGCGATGGAAGATGGCTGCCCTTTGTTACTGAACGACTATTTTTTATGGAAAATTACCATCATCTCTTTGTGATTTGGACTGCCTCTCTCTATTAATGGAGGATCTTTTGGATTAATTGATTCCTTCCCTGGAGTGCCTTCTTTGTCTTAATAATTGATGGTGAAAATTGCTTTTCTCTCTGGACTCATAACTTTTCACAATTGTGATTTGAACTTTGTTCTCTGGACTTGCTCCAGCGGCCGCACCCAAAAAAACGCCATCTTAGTGGCACTGACTTAAACAGCTCACCATGGCTTCAAAAAAACATCCAGAAAATCCAGGATTGGAAGAAAGGATGACAGCTATGGAAGCAGTGTTACACTCCTTGGTGTTGGAAATTAAAGAGTTGAGAAAAGATCATTGCAGTTCTAAACTTGAACTTTTGGAGACACAGAAAAAATTGATGCAGAATACACAGAAGACTGAGGAGTTGGAAGTGGGGCTGGCTGGGGCAAATGGGGAACTTAAAAATATTAATACTGAAATTGGAGATTTGTCTGGTCATATGTCTAGGATGGATTTTGAGAGGATGTCATATTTTTTAAGATTTCAGAATGTTCCTGAAGAATCTGGTGAATGCCTTTCTGATCTCATGAGTACAATTTTAGCAGACTATTTACACAAACCTAAAGATGAGATCAGGGGGGACATTGACCTAGTCTACAGAGTAAATTCAGCATATGCCAGGATAAATGAAGTACCCAGAGAGATACACATTAAATTTGTTAGAAGGTCGACTAGGGAGGGAATCTTGAAGGCGCAGAGAGAGGGTCCTTTAATTTACCAACAAAAGGAAATCGCTATCTTGAAGCAGATCCCAAAAAAGATTAGAGAGGTGAGGAGGAAGTATTCCTTCTTATCTAAAAAATTGTTTAAACACGGAATTTGGTTTAAGAATGTTTCTTAAAAAACATTCCTCTACCCTGGGGGAAGATCCAGGAGGGGCAGAGGGGGCCACGGCCCCGCCCACTCAGGGCGAGTGAGGAGAACAAGAAGACACAATTGCCAAGAGACTTAGATCTAAAAAATGACTTTTCTTTTTATTAATACAGTATAACTTTTATCTGGATGTTTGTACACGACTGCCAGCATAGAATTTAGAATTTATGATGTATGCATTTATTTTCACCTTGTAGTATTATTGAAAAATGTATTACCAATGTCTTATTAAGAAGCCCTGGAGGGGCCAACGACCTCGACGTGAAAGTTCTCAAAATATTTTTGTATATCACCTTACCCCTACCCTACCTTAAAAAATTTGTAAAAACCAATAAAACTTTTGCAATATACAAAAAAAAAAAAAGTCCTATGTAGTAGGCTGTGAGAATGATCCTGAGGAAGAGAAGAAATAGCCACAGCCGAGGCAATTGTCACATAAAAGAGATTTTGAGCCCAAAGAGGACTATCTGTATGGACCATCTTACTTTAGCAGCATTCAAAGCTGCCTGTGACAGAATTTTTAAAGAGAATTACTCCATTTTTGCTTCCAAACATGAGCAATACACAGTAAACCAGTCTTAAATAAAAACAGCTAGGATAATAACATTTCATGTGCTGCATGGAGCAAACGATAAATTACATAACTGGTCAATTATGAAAATCATTGCTAATGTTCTTGAAAAAAAATATCCTCAGATCCACATTTAGTTATTCATAGAGTTCTTTTGGCCACGGTAAACAAACTCCATTAAAAAAAGACAACATTATCTTGATTAATTCTACATACTATTCTCAAAGCAGAAAATGAAAGAGAAGAATTTATATATGATTTAAAACAGTAAATAGCAGTTTGGATGCTAATAAGCATTTACAATTGATCCCAGAACCCTGAAACTCTATAAAATACATCATCATAAATCTTTGCAGAAGATATTTGAGCATATTTACAATATCTGAGCAATTTTACAGAAATGTGCTAGAGAAAAAATGTCTAACACAATATTATGAATTTAAATAATCATAAAGAAGGCTCCTAAAAGCTGACTGGTATGAACTGAAGTGAGATAAAAGATGCATAAATAAATAAATCCCATTTTCACCAATAACCATTTAGGATGCATATTTAGTTGCTGACTGAAGGATGTTTTGGGCTGTAAAGTGCTAATTTGTGGAACTGGGTCACCTCAGGATATTATCACCTTACCAAAGGTAAGAGAAAACCATTACTGCACCACACCCATAACTAGGATTGAAATCAAGAAGATGGTAGATAGATAGATAGATAGATAGATAGATAGATAGATAGATAGATAGATAGATAGATAGATAGATAGATAGATAGATAGATAGATAGATAGATAGATAGATAGATAGATTAAAATGGCAGAGCATTTTAAAAAAAGGAAAAAGGGACCACTGTGAAATTAGTATAAGCAACTAGCCAGTAACTGTCTAACCCAGAGGTTCCCAAACTTGGCAACTTTAAGTCTTGTGGACTTCCCTTTGATTTGGATGGTCCCTGAGCATATTGGCTTTGTATAAAGTTGTTAAACCAGCATTTTCCACAAGCTATGTGTGTTTGTTTTTAAGGGATTGCTGTGAGGTCTCTCAGTGGTGTGTGTGGGTGGGCGTTTGTGTTTGTACTTGGTTTTATTTTAATTGATTATAGTTTTTAAAAATATTTTTCTATGAAGTATTCGCTCCCCCAAGTTAAATATTTAAGACAAGAGGTTCTATAAATTTTCTAAATAAGACAAATAAATACAGCACATCTTTATTTCTCAGTGCGCCTGAAGAGATTTCAGAAGCCTAGGTAAACATAGTTCATAGTTTGTTAGTAAACTCCTAAATTCTGAACAAAGGAAGTTAAATACTCAGGAACATATCTAACTATGTGTACCTCATACTAGCTGATAGTGGACCCCGAATGAGATTGTCTTAGATGTATTATCTATTTACCCATTTTTCACAGCTGCCCAGTTAACTTTTACAACACTCTAGGTCAGTGGTTCTCAACCTGTGGGTTGGGACCCCTTTGGGGGTCGAACAACCCTTTCACAGGGGTCACCTAAGACCATTGGAAAATACATATTTTCAATGGTCTTAGGAACCGAGACACCAATTTTATGGTTAGGCAGCACCACAATATGAGGAACTGTATTAAAGGGTCACAGCATTGGGAAGGTTGAGAACCACTCCTCTAGGTGACTTACAATAAAACCAACACAAAATATATAATATATAAGATGAAAATAAAAGCATATAGCATCCAGGCCCCATCTAATCCATCATCCATACACCAGTTGGTGGGTTCTAACCAGGGGTGGGCTCCTGGGGGGTTCGCAGGGGTTCGGGAGAACCGCTAGCTAAGATTATGTGCAGTTTGGAGAATCCCACTCCTGGCTGGCCCCGCCCACCCTGCCCCCTCCCCTCCCAGGAGTCCCCACGCGGCCAGTTTGGGATGCAGTTAAGTGCAGGGCATGCGCGGCGGCTCCAGGAAATGCTCCGAAGCCCAGGGCGGGAAACATCCCGCTCTCTGTTGTGATGCAGGAGGCTGACTAGGCCACACCCACCATGGCCATGCCCACACAGCAATGCGGCAGAGAACCCCTTGCTAAAAATTTTGAAGCCCACCCCTGGTTCTAACCAACATCCAGAATCTAAGTCTTGAGTACAAAATGAAGTTTTCCAAGCATTATGAAAGCTGAATAGGGATGGAGCCAATCTAACCTTGGGGTAATTATGTTCCCTGGGGAGGGTTCTTAGACAGGAAAGGCTCTGCTTTTAGTCTTCACAGCTGATATCCCCAAAATGATTGTACTCAGAGCATGCTCTTCCTACCAGATCAGATAGGATGGGAAGAAAAATTGGGGAGAGATAGTCCTATTAGTAATCTCATCCTGCGTCTAAATCTTACCTAATGGTTAAACTCTTTCTAAGTGTTCCTATTGGCTAGGAAAGTGAAATCAGATTATAGTATCCCCCCTGATATGGCAAGTTGGTAGAGTTTGAATACATACCTTGTTGCAATGACTAACCAGGTGTATACTGTAGGTGTGATTGTTGGAGAAAAAAATGGTAGCTATTTAACTATGGCTTAAAAGCAACATCTAATAGAGACCCTATCTTATGAATATATGGCTTTCTTAATTAGAATATCTTAAATGCATTTTCACAACAAGAGGAGAATGTATTTTATTTTACTTATCCAAAATGTGTCAAGGAAGGATAAGGAACTGGGGGGTTAAGAAGCAGACACAAAGGAGCTTCAGGTTGGGAGAAATGTTGTATACATGGATCACTTAAAGGGTAAGTTCACCTCCATCATATTTATTTGAAAGGTAGTAGATTTTTGTCTACTTGGGATATTATGAATTACAGCATATCTAACAATGACCAGTCATAAATCCTACAATTATTGAAGGCATGGCTTCTTGATTAGACGCATTGACAGCGTTGTCTTCCATTATTAGACAAGCGTAGTAGCGTTTCCAGGATAGCAAGGAATTTAATTGCCATGATGATTTATTTGCCGAATTCAAAACACTGTTGTAAGCAAGGCTTTTGAATTGTACCTTACAAGCGTCCAAAGTATTATCTGCTAATTAGGTACAGAAAGTGCATATGTAATGTTAGCTGAAACGGTTCAACTTTCTGACACAAGCTTTTTAATGAAAAATAAAATAAAATAATTGCAATTGCTGCAATAAATTTGGTATCATTTTTATATGATTAAATACTCTTTTGAAAGTGATTTCCCAATTGATCTTTAAAGTTAGCCTGAAAACTAAGAAAATTAAGGGAAAAAGGAGGTTAAATGTGTCTAGATGGATTATTTAATAATGTAAATCCCAATCTGCAAATCCTACCTGAAATGTACAGAGTTATACTTTAACAATCTTGAGGGCTATTTCAGACAATGTGGCTGACTTAACTGAGAATAAAAGTGACTGCCAGAAAAAGCAAGTACAAACAATATTTCTCAAAGATATATATGTTATTATTGTACTTATCATTGTGATGCTTTCACTAATGCTGCTAAGTCAAAACAAAGAAATTCAATAATTAGGAAAAAAAATACTGATCGTTTTCCTGAATGTTATCACTGAAGTTTCTTACACCTTCATTTCCAAACAAATGACAGATCACTGACATACCGGCAGTCCTTGATTTAAAGCCATCTGTTTAGACACTCATTGGTCCTCACATTTACAACTCTTGCAGCATCCCCACAGTCATGTGATCAAAATTCAAATGCTTGGCAACTGGCATGTATTTATGATGGTTTGCAGCATTCTGGGGTCATGTGATCACCATTTGTTACCTTGTGTTATGGCCCACCAGCGGTCAGCAGAGTTGGCAGCAGGTACGGGCAGTGAAGAGGTTGGGGAAGAACATGGGCCAGTCCTGGAGTCTGGGGAAGGCACTGATGGGGGCTCTGTGTCGGAGGCAGAGAGGGGGCCAGAGCTGTATGCCAGTTATCAGCTGCCTTCAGAGTCAGACATCAGTGAGGCAGACGAACCTGTTCCCAGTGTGCACATGAGCAGAGTTGCCAGACAAAGGGCACAGCTAAAGAACAGGGGTTGACTTGGGAGTAAGGCCACAGATGGACGATGAATGCCCCCTCCCAGAAGAAATAAAAGAGGAGCGAAAGGGGAGTGGAGTTTGCAGGAGACAATTACTTTGCTTAATTGGTTCGTGACTCTCCGAGACTCCTTGCCACATTTTGCAGATATCGGCCTGGCAGCTCTCCAAGCCAGATAAGGTCTGTGACTGTAAATCCTCCCTCGAAAGATTTTGCTGGATGTGAATGAGCAGAATTCACAGTAAATTAATTAAAAGGTTTTTTGTCGGGGCAAGGAGTTTGCTTCAGGCTCTTGGGAAGCTGGTTTCTGACAAAGTCAATTGGGGAAGTTGGATTTGTTTCATGATCGTCTGATTGACTTAAAAGCAAGTGACCCATTGCAGACTGATATTTTTATATACAAAGTGGGTGATAGCCTATCAGGTCTCTCTCCTGCCTCTTCCATTGAGCAATGTGCATGAGACTTTTTTTCCCCTCCTTAAACCTCAGAAGGATTTCATTTGTTTATTTCAAGTTCTTCTTACCCTATACTTCATCCCTAAAGAGATCGTAGAGGAATATATTTAAGGCAGTGAAACAATAAAACAAGCCTTGTTACATGCTGACTTCACAGCAGCCCAAAGAAACACATCTTGACTGTCCTTGTAAATGCAAACAGTGGAGGAACCATAAGGAATAGATTTTGCAGAGCTGCCACAGCAAAGATTAACTTACAGATGTTTATATATCTTATAAACATTTCAAGGGACTCCGAGAAGAACCTCCATGAAAAGAACTGGTTCTTAGGAAGATGTGTAAGGAGGGAATGAGTTCTTCAGGAAACCTGGATTCATGCCGTTTAAAACTAGCTCAAAACCAGCTCTTTGATTTGTCAATAGACAGCCTCTATTCCATCCCTGTAAGGAATTTCACAGCAGTATTCTAAACCAGCTAAGATTTTTTCGGTCTTCTAAAGAAAGAGCCACATCTAGAATAAAATACAGTAATCAAGCCAACCAAGAGATGGGTACATGGTATAAATCACCAGTATAGAAAAACCTTAAGAACCATTTGTTTGGGGAGTATTCAAAGTTGCAACAGTACTGAAAAAAGTGACTTACAACTGGTCCTTGGACTTACCATCCATGGTCATGTAATCAAAATTTGGGCACTTGGCAACTGATATATATTTATGTTGCTGCAGTGTCCCAGGGTCATGGAGTCTCCTTCTCCTTCCCTTCCCCTTCCCCTTCTCCTTCCTTTTCCCCTCTGGAAACATGTATTTTCAGGCATATTTGAAAATGAAACAAGATAGTATCAGAGTTTGCAGTAGAAATCACATCCAGAAAGCACACAGAGATAACTGATTCAGCAGGATTCATTAACTTCTTTATATACATAATAACACATGAATAAATGTACAATACCAACAGCAGATTCTTCCAACATGGTAGAAAGGAGAGTTGTTTCAGTTCAGAGTTCAGAGCAGACTACTAGATTAGTTTTGCTTCAGAGCTGAGCAGAGAGCTAAGCCATGCCCAGACCTTTTGCTTAAGTTTCTGTTTTCCAAACAAGCCCCACTAGCTGGCCAAATACCATGCCTATTCATTGGCTGACCTTGTTACCATGTCTCTGCCGGTTCATGAATATTCTGATAGATGGTAAAATAAAACCATATAGGGCAGCCAGCATGGCATGTGGAAAAAAGGTTCTATGCTTCCAAGGGCACAAAATTTTCAATCCTTGGTGTGGGTCATGAAACCCACACAAGATAAGATGACATATGTGAGAAACCCCTTTTGATGCAGTCATCCCTGGAAAAACCTCTCAGGTTTTTAGCTTTATGGCAGTGTAAAATTGAATTTCTAGCTCCATCTTTTATTCATTTTATGGCACCCCTAGTGTAACTGCCCTTCAAGAAGCAAGTGACATGGAGAACAGATTGGGGATTTACCTGCATTCTGAGAAAATGCTCACTGAGTCATGAATCCTTAGTTGGCTCTCTTGACATGAGAATCCAGTCTTATTGCAGACAGATTCTGAGAGGCGAGGCTGTTAGAAAATGTTGGGAGTTTGCTTACATGTGGAACACAGTTGGTTCCCCCCCCCCCAAAGTTGTTGTCAGTAAATTATCATAGTATAAAATGTACTTCTTTATCTCTGTGTCATATCCATACTAGCAGGCACAGACACATATTTCAGGAACAGAGCTAAAATGCTTAAATGCCTATTCTTTGTAAAGAATTCCTTCAACTGTATTATTTTTGAAGACATATATTTAAAAAGTCTGATTCAGTGGCAGTCAGAAGTGATATTCAGCAGATTCTGAACATTTCTGGAAAACTAGTAGTGGAAATTTTGAGTAATTCAGAGAACCAGTAAATACCACCTCTGACTGGCCCCGCCCTCATCTACTCTCTGCCTCCTGAGTCCCAGCTGATAGGGAGGGAATGGAGATTATGCTAAGGTGACCAGATTTTAAAATTGGTAAAGTGGGACACCATTGTGTGGGGGGGAGCTCAGCGGCCTTTCGTGACTTACGTGAGTGAACTGGTAGTGGCCAGGAGGTTTGCAGCAGAGGGCCACTATTCCCATAGTGGCCGGGACATGGCTGGGGCGCGGTGGAGCGGAGCCGGGCAGGTGGCAGGTACAGCCTGCGACCAGGGCAGCGGCGCGGGGCACGGGCAGGAAGCAGCGGCCAGAGCGGGTTGGTGGGCAGGCAGAAGGCGAGGGCTGGTGAGGGAGGAGCAGGCAGAGGAGGAGGAGAGCTGTACGCAGTAGGGCTGCAGCCAGAGCCCGTGTGGCCCTGAACTTTGCGCCACTGCTGCTGTCGACGCGATGCACTGAGAGCGGCCAGCCGGGAGCCCCACTGCCATGGGTGCCCGGGACAAGCCCCTGCTGCCACCTCCGCGCCCAGCGCCCATGGCGGGATGGGCGGTGGTGGGGCTCCCGGCTGCCCACTCTCAGCGCATTGCAGCGGCAGCAGCGGTGGTGTAAAGTTCAGGGCCATGCGGGCTCCAACTGCAGCCCCACTGCATACAGCTTTCCTCTGCTTGGTGCCTACCTGGCTGCTCGCTCGCTCCTCCCACGCCGGCCCTCCCCTTCCGCCTGCCCACCAGCCCGCTCCAGCCGCTGCTTCCTGCCCTTGCCCCGTGCCGCTGCCCTGGCCGCAGGCTGCCTCTGAGAGTGTGCAGAGCACCTGCCACCCGCCCATCCCCTGCCGCCGCCCCAGGCAAAAATCGGGACTTTTTAAAACGCCATGGGCGGGACAAATTCTTAAAATGCGAGACTGTCCTGCCAAAAGCGGGACGTCTGGTCACCTTAGATTATGCAGTATCCTTCCCCTGGAGTAGGAGAGAATGGGGATTTTGCAGTGCCCTTACCCTGGAGTGAGAATGGAGATTTTACAGTACCCTTCCCTTGAAGTGGGGAGGGAATGGAGATTTTACAGTATCCTTATTGAATTTATTTATCAGCTCAAAAACCACACACACACACACACACACACACACACACACACACACACACATATAATCATTCAATTTAGTATATGGCCAGTATCACAATTTTCTCTCCTTTTTAAGTTTTTTATTTTATGAAATAAACAGAGGTTCCCTATATAAACGGTGGTATATTTTCTTATCTCTCAACGTGCCTTCAGGATGCTAGACTCCAGATGGGAAAAAAATTAATGAGAAAAAAGACCTCACAAACAAGCCTGACTTATTAAATAATTAATCTACAATCATTTCCTCCTCTCTCACCCACGCCCTATATACAACACTGCACAGATATCTAAATAACTGCTGGTTTTTCCCAATAGTAATGAAGTACTGGGGAAAAATAATAAAGTACTGAAGAATATATATGGGACATTTTGAAATTTGATCCAAATGATTGCTTAGGAGCAAAATGAAAATAAGATGCAAAAATGAATCAAAAGTTTTATTTTTTTGGTATAGATGGATAGGCATGGACAGACATTAAGAGTGAGAAGTATGTTTGGTGCAGAGGCATATTTCAAGGTAGAGCCAGCCTGTGATTACACAATGTTTATACATGTCTATATATTTTGCTCAAGTTTTGTTGCATGTTTGACACAAAAAGATGCAAGCCTTCTTCCTGGAAATTTATTTTTCAGTTATTTGTTCAGTTTATATAAATAAACTATAATTCTGCTTGCATAAGAAAACCATGCCAAGTGATTATGAAAACATTTCAGAGCCATATTAAAAGAAAAATACTCCAAGCCCATTTAAAATTGTAAATAAAACAAATGCACTACATAGATCTCGATTTTAATTATGAATCTGAAAAAAAAGTCAGAACTAATTAAGCCAATTCAAAATAACTACATGCTGAACAAGCCATGATGAGAAAAGGCAACTGGTCACTTTGATCATAAAATATAAGAACAGATGAACTTTCTGTTATGGTGAAGAATCCACAGTGTAATTGTAAAAACTGTTTAATTGTAGTTTTACAGTTTGTAGATTTTTGTTGTTTGTATTTTTGGATTTTAAGTTCCTGTGCGCCGCCCTGAGTCCCTTTGTGGGAGATAGGACGGAATAGAAATTTAATAAAAAAGTTAAAGTGTAGGAAGAATCTTCTAGAACAGGGGTCTCCAACCTTTGCAACTTTAAGTCTGAAGGACTTCAGCTCCCAGACTTCTGCAGCCATTTTTGCTGGCTGGAGAATTCTGGGAGCTGAAGTCCTTCAGACTTAAAGTTGCAAAGGTTGGAGACCCCTGTTCCCAGAAGACCTTTGGAGCTGAATTCTAGCAATAAATAATTTCTCCATAATGAAAATTGGCTCATGATATTCATAGACAATCTGGTATCCACCAGACATTTGGGGCTATAGCTCCTAAGATCTATGATTATTAACCACGATGATTAGAACTTATGGGAATTGTAGCCCAATATATATTTCAGATTATTAGGTAGCTTTGGTTCCTTTGATCTCGAAGGATAAGAGGTACGTAACTTATTAATCTTGGCTTTCTTTCTTTTTGACTTTCGTTTTGCTAAGTATGAGTTCATTCTTTTGCTTTCCTTTCCTCGTCTTTCCATCTTTTCTTCTTTGGTTCCATTTTTGTTATTTATCTGGTAGATCAGGGTCCCAAGCCCTGGGCCGTGAATTGGTACCGGTCGATGGCCTGTTAGGAACTGGGCCGTGCAAGCAACAGGCAAAGTGAGTGAAGCTTCATCTGTGCATGTGCAGGATCTGTGTGCGAAACCATCCTCCCCTTCCAAAACTGGTTTCTGATACCAGAAAAGTTGGGGATTGCTGCGGTAGAGAAATCAGCCATGACTGACATATAATGAACTGTCGCTGGAATAGGATATGTCTGCTTTATATTTTATTTTATTTTATTTTATTTTATTATTTTATTTATTTTATTTATTTTATTTATTTTATTTATTTTATTTATTTTATTTATTTTATTTATTTTATTTATTTTATTTATTTTATTTATTTTATTTATTTTATTTATTTTATTTATTTTAATAATAATAATAATAATAATAATAATAATAGTTTAATTTCTTGACCGCTCCTCTCCCCATAGGGACTCGGAGCGGTGCACAGGGAAACTAAAAACCATAAATATACAATCAAAAACATCTTAAAAACAAATTAAATAGTACCTGTGCTAAAATACCCAATCTGAACTAAAATTCCCACTATACACTAAAACCCCATAGAGAGAGACTATCCCAGACCGGCCAAGCAGAAAAAATATGTTTTTAATTTCAGACGGAAGGAGCGGAGGTCCGTGGTCGTTCTAATGTCGGGGGGAAGGTCATTCCAGAGGGCAGGGCCCGCCACAGAGAGAGCCCTTCCCCTGGGCGTCGCCCGCTGACAAAGTCTAGTGGACGGCACCCGGAGAAGTCCCTCTCTGTGGGAGCGAATCGGCCGTGAGGAAGTATGGGGCAGGATCCGATCCCGCAAATAGCTAGGTCCCGAGCCATGGAGCGCTTTAAAGATGATAATTAGTACCTTGAAGCGCACCCGGAAGACGACAGGCAGCCAGTGCAGCTCGCGCAGGAGAGGTGTTACATGGGTAAACCTAGAGGTACCCAGGATTGCCCGCGCGGCTGCGTTCTGGACCATCTGCAGTCTCCGGGTGCACCTCAAGGGAAGCCCCATGTAGAGAGAGTTACAATAGTCCAGTCGAGATGTCACGAGAGCATGAGTGACTGTGCGAAGGGCGTCCCGATCCAATAGGGGGCGCAACTGGCGAACCAGGCGAACCTGGTAAAACGCCCTCCTAGCCACGGCTGTCACTTGATCTTCCATGGACAGCCGGGCATCTAGGAGGACACCCAAGTTGCGCGCCCCATCCACAGGGGCAAGATGTTCGCCCCCTATGGCCAGCGATGGAGTTAGCTGGTTGAATCGGGCAGCCGGAAACCACAGCCACTCGGTCTTGGTCGGGTTGAGTCTGAGTCCGTTACTTCCCATCCAGATCCGTACGGCTTCCAGGCACTGGCACATCACCGCTACGGCATCGTTGGGGTGGTTTGGGGTAGATATATACAGCTGCGTATCATCAGCGTAGAGATGATACTCTACCCCAAAACCACGGATGATCTCGCCCAGCGGCTTCATGTATGTGTTGAACAGGAGAGGCGAGAGGACCGACCCCTGAGGAACCCCACATGTGAGGGGTCTCGAGGTCGACCTCTGCTCTCCTGCCAACACAAATTGCGATCGGCCAGATAATAATTTTATTTATTATTTTATTTTATTTTATTTTATTTATTTTATTTTATTTTATTTTATTTATTTTATTTTATTTTATTTTATTTTATTTTATTTTATTTTATTTTATTTTATTTTATTTCATTTTATTTTATTTTATTTTATTTTATTTTATTTTATTTTATTTATTTTATTTTATTTTATTTTATTTTATTTTATTTTATTATTTTATTTTATTATTATTTTATTTTATTTATTTTATTTTATTTTATTATTTTATTTTATTTTATTTTATTTTATTTTATTTTATTTTATTATTTTATTTTATTTTATTTTATTTTATTTTATTTTATTTTATTTTATTTTATTTTATTTTACTTTTATACCGTGCCTATCTCCCCGAAGGGACTCAGGGCGGTGCACAGGAAATTAAAACAAGTATAAACATATAAATAAATAGACACACCATAAATAATACAACACAATAAAAACTGATTAAATTTGGAATACCCTGTGCTAAAAATCACTAAAAATCCCACTAATTAAAACCTTATATCAATTTAAAACACAGTCTTATAAGATGGTCTCGGGGACTAGGCTAGGCCGGCTTGGTGGAAAAAGTGCGTCTTCAGACGCTGGCGGAAGAGGCGGAGGTCCGTGGTGGTTTGGAGTTCGAGGGGAAGGTCGTTCCAGAGGGCTGGGCCTGCCACAGAGAAGGCCCTTCCCCTGGGGGTAGCCAACCAGCATTGCCCGGCCGACGGCACCCAGAGAAGACCCTCTCTATGGGAGCAGATCGATCGAAGGGATGTGTGAGGTAGGAGACGGTCTCGCAAATAACTAGGCCCCGTGCCATGGAACACTTTGAAGATGGTTATCAGCACCTTGAAGTGCACCCGAAAGGCCACAGGCAGCCAGTGCAGCTCGTGCAGGAGAGGTGTTACATTGGAATGCCGTGAGGCTCCCAAGATCCCCCACGCAGCCGCATTCTGTACCAACTGGAGCCTCCGGGTGCACCTCAAGGGGAGCCCCATGTAGAGAATGAATGAAAAGAGGTTTAATGAAAGGTTTAATGAAAAGAAGGACTAGGGGTGACATAATAGCATTGTTCTGATATCTATGGGGTTGCTACAAGAAGAGGGAGTCAAGCTATTCTCCAAAGCTTCTGAAGGCAGGACAAGAAGCAATGGGTGGAAAGTAATCAAGGAGAGAAGCAAGCTAGAACTAATAGCAATAGCGCTTAGATTTATATACCGCTTCACAGTGGGTTTACAGCCCTCTCTAAGCAGTTTACAGAGTCAGCCTATTGCCCCCAACAATCTGTGTCCTCATTTTACCCACCTCAGAAGGATGGAAGGCTGAGTCAACCTTGACCCGGTGGGATTTGAACTGCTGAACTGCAGCTAGCAATCAGCTGAAGTAGCCTAACCACTGCGTCACCTCGGAGAAACTTCCTGACAATTAAAACAATTAATCAGTGGAACCACTTGCCTTCAGAAGTTGTGGGTGCTCCGAGGCTTCCGGTTCCGGCTCCGGCGGCAACGGGCGAACTTAGGGTTCGCTCGCCGCTTTGTTCCTTTTCCTGCCCCCCCACGGGGGCGAGAAGCCCCTTGTTTGGGGCTTCTCCCGTAAAGCCGGCTCGACAGGGAAGCCCCCCCCCACGGCAGTGGGGAGAGCGACCCTGCTCCTCGGCTTAGGCGGAAGAGGACATGCTGCGGGGGGTCTTCCCTTCGCCAAAGGTTGGCGGCACCATTTAATTCCATGAAGAGAGACGATCGGAAGAGTCGGGAGGCTTTTCGGGACCTCAGCTGCGAGCGGAGAGTGAGCGTTTAAAACTTTTTTTCTTGTACTGTCAGCTGGGCTGAAAGGGACTGGAGGGGGGTGTTTGTTCCCAAAAAACCCCCCCTTGGACTAAAAGCGGCACTCGGAAATGCCTCGTTGCGAGGAATCGGAAACTTTTAATCCGGATGGTCTTTAACAAGGGAAAGTACTTTGCGGCTTGCTTGCAATTATGTCTCTAGGTCTGGCTGAAACAGTTTCTTTTTTGCTTTTTAACCGCTTTCTCCCTCGGGCTCTGAGTTTGAGCGGAAAATGGCTTCTCTTTGTCCCCGACTGACTATGACCTATGGAAAATTACCAGTGTCTCTTTGTGATTTGGACTTCCTCTAATTATTGATGAAGAATTTTCTTTTTTTTGGATTTGTGTTTTCCTTTCTGGATTGCCTTCGTTATTATACCTATGGAGTTGGAAAAGTGTTTTTCTACTGGTTTCTGAATTTTGCAGCTATACAACTTTAAGAACTTTGGACTCCTGATCTGCCTCACCAGCCCCACCTTAAAAACGCCATTTTACTGGCACGGATTTTAACAGCTAAACATGGCACAAGAAGCAACGTTGGCACGCCTTGGACAAAGAATGACTGCCCTTGAATCTGTTATACAAAATTTGGTATTAGAAATTAAGGCCCAGAGGGCAGAAAATGTCAACTTTAAAAAGGAATTATTGGACACTCAAAAACAAGTGCTTGAGAATACACAGAAGAATGAAGAATTGAAAGGGGGCTGGAGGGGGCTAAGGGAGAGATTAAAAATGTTTCTAATGAGGTTGTGGAAATAAATGGGCATGTGACTAGGATAGATATGGAAAGGATGACATACTTTTTGAGATTTCAGAATGTTTCTGAGATGGATGGTGAATGTCTCCCTGATCTTATGAGTACAATTATTGCAGACTATTTACATAAACCTAAAGATGAGATCAGAGGGGACATTGACCTAGTCTACAGAATAAATTCTGCATATGCCAGGATGAATGAAGTACCCAGAGAGATACATGTAAAATTTGTTAGAAGGTCAACCAGAGAGGAAATCTTGAAGGCGCAAAGAGGGAGTCCTATGATTTACCAACAAAAGGAGGTTACCATCTTGAAGCAGATTCCAAGAAAGATTAGAGAAGCTAGAAGGAAATTTTCCTTCTTGTCTAAAACATTGTTTGATCATGGGATCTGGTTCAAGTGGGTGATACCCGAAGGGATGCTGGTGTTCTGGGAAGGAGGTAGAGTGAAGATTAAAACAGTTGCTGAGGCGGAAGCCTTTCTTAAAAAACATTCCTCTGTCCTGGGAGAAGATCCAGGTGGGGCAGGGGGAGCCATGGCCCCGTCCGCTGGGGGCCCGGGGGAGAAGGGGGAAGATACAATTGCCAAGAGACTTAGATCTAAAAAATAACTTTGCCTGTGTTTTTTTTTGAGTAATATTGTATGATATTTGTAATCTGGATTTTTGTAATTGACTGACAGTATATAACTGAAAAATTTAGGAATATGTACTTGCTCCCAGCTTGTAGTGTTATGTGAAATGTTTCTTTTCTTTCTTTTTAATAATGTAACTTGAGGTACCGGAGGAGCCGACGACTTTGACGTGACTACTCTCAAAATTTCTATGTAACCCTTACCCTACCCCACAAAAAATGTAAACTCAATAAAACTTTTTCAATATTAAAAAAAAGAAGTTGTGGGTGCTCCAACACTGGAGGTCTTTAAGAAGAGATTGGACAACCATTTGTCTGAAGTGGTGCAGGGTTTCCTGCCTAAGCAGGGTGTCGGACTAGAAGACCTCCAAGGTCCCTTACAACTCCTGCTCTGTTCTGTCTCCATTCCATTCCATTCATTCTTTTCCTCCATGAGCTTATAGTAGAAGAAACCTTAGGATGTCTTTATTCTTTTTCTAGCTCTATTCAAGCATGTTTCTTCTCGACTTCCTGTTCCTGTTCCCGGCGGCGATGGACGAACCTTGGGGTTCGTCCGCCGTTTTGTTCCTTTTTCTGCCCCCTTTTTTTGGGGGTCCCTCCGTAAAACTGGCTTGCCTGGGCTGGTTTATCCTGGCGGCGGCTGGGAAACGGCCCTTGTCTTCGGTTTAGGCGAAGGAAGACATGCTGCGGGGGGAGTTTCCCTTCGCCAATGGAGGACAGTTACGATCAGCAAAAATTTAAAAAGAACTGAGCGTCGGGTCGGAAGGCTCCCTGGGGCTTTGGCAGCGAGGTGAAGAGTGAGTGATTTACAACATTATTTATGCTGGCAGCCTGGAGTGAAAGAACATAGAGGGGGGTGTTTGTTGGTTAAACCTCCCCTCGGATTTAAAGCGGCGTTCTGAAATGGCTTCTTGTTGCAAGGAAGCGGATACTTTGTTTCCGGACTGCATTGAAAGAAGCGAAAGTAATCTGCGGCTGACTTTCTTACAATGTAACTAAGTCTGGTTGGCTAGATACAATTTTTCTCGGGTTATTTTCTCCTCCTGGCTCTCAGATGAGGCGGTGGAGGAAGGTTCCCTTTGTTCCTGAATGACTATTTTTACCTTTGGAAAATTACCAACATCTTTTCGTGAAATGGACTCTCTCTACTAATGAAGAAATTTCTGGACTAATTGATTCCTTCCCTGAGTGCCTTCTCTGTTAAAGTTTTTGATTGTGAAAAGTGTTTCTCTGCTGGGTCTTGAATTTTTTTACAACTTTCACCTGAACTGTTTTGCTCCTGATTTGCCTCAACGGCCCCACCCCAAAAACGCCATCTTAGTGACACTGACTTTAACAGCTTACCATGGCATCAAAATCAGAATTGGCAGGATTGGAACAAAGAATGTCATCTTTGGAATCGGTGTTACAAGTTTTGGTGCAGGAAATTAAAGCTTTGAGAGCTGATAATAAAAGTTTTAAGGAGGACCTTCTGGAAACACGGAAGCAAGTGTTGGAGAATTCACAGAAGACTGAGGAGCTGGAAGGGGGGCTGGCTGGGGCAAAGGGAGAACTTAAAAATGTCAACATTGAAATTGCAGATTTGTCTGGTCATATGTCTAGGATGGATTTTGAAAGGATGTCATACTTTTTAAGATTTCAGAATGTTTCTGAAGAATCTGGTGAATACCTTCCTGATCTCATGAGCACAATTTTAGCAGAATATTTACAGAAACCTAAAGATGAGATCAGGGGGGATATTGACCTAGTCTACAGAATAAATTCAGCATATGCCAGGATAAATGAAGTACCCAGAGAGATACATATTAAATTTGTTAGAAGGTCAACCAGAGAGGGAATTTTGAAGGCGCAGAGAGGGGGGCCGTTGATTTACCAACAAAAGGAAGTCACCATCTTGAGGCAGATCCCAAAAAAGATTAGGGAGGTGAGAAGGAAATTTTCCTTCTTATCCAAAAAATTGTATGACCACGGGATTTGGTTCAAGTGGGTGATGCCGGAAGGGATGTTGGTCTTCTGGGATGAAGGAAGAGTGAGGATTAAAACAGTTGCTGAGGCGGAAGCCTTTCTTAAAAAACATTCCTCTATCCTGGGGGAAGATCCAGGGGGGACGGAGGGGGCCACGGCCCCGCCCGCTGGGGGCCAGGGAGGAGAAAAAGAAGATACAATTGCCAAGAGACTTAGATCGAAAAAATAACTTTGCTTTTTTTTAAATTATTATTAATATTGCTTAACCTTATGTCTGGATGTTTGTACGTGACTGCTAGCATAGAATGGAGAATTTAGGAATTTTGTACTTATTTTCACCTTGTAGTACTTTTGGAAAAATGTTTTTTTTTAATGTTTTATTATGAAGCCCTAGAAGGGCCAATGATCCCGACGCGAAAGTTCTTAATATGTTTCTATATCCCTTACCCTACCCTTTTCGAAAATTGTAAAAACCAATAAAACTTTTTCAATTAAAAAAAAAAAGCATGTTTCTTCTCCTATCACACATTTTGCAGGCATAGGTTTGATCACCAATTGCTTTGTACAGCCTCAAGGGAGGCCTTGCATGTGTGAACTGGGCACTTTAGACTGAGTTTTCTCCTGGGTAATCACTATCTCTTTGAGCAAATACACAAAAGACAGCCTGGTGGTGTTAAAGTAGGCATGGTATATTTCTACTTTAATGTGACGATTACAAAACAACTCTTCTGGGTTACCAATAAAATTGAGTAGGTGTAATAAAACTAAGCAACATAAAAAAGTTATTTCACCACCTGGTTTTTCTCTCACATGCTGAAAATGAGTGTACACTGGTAGAGAAATTGCATATTAAACACATATCTACAAGACATATTCATGCTTACAAGCACATGCCCTGTCATATAGCAATAAACCTATAAGCACCATATAGACAATAGTAAACATTTATTATGTGACCTGAGTGTTTTCCCTTATATTTAAATCCCCTTTGTCTAAAAAAAATATGTCTGATTGCTGAAGGCAACTGAAAAGCACAACAGTCTTGCTGATTCTTTTTAATGCTTTAGGCTTCAGGGAATGGCCACCTATTGTAATACACTCCTTCATTTTTACAGTATACCACAAAAAAGAAATAATAACAATATGGCTGCCACATTTGCCAAAAATATACATAATAACCAAGGCAAAAGACAATACACTACATAGTTTTAAGGCTGCTGAAATAAGTTTTCTTTGCTGCTATGTTCAGTTAAACAAAGGGGGATTCATTCATTCATTCAATATACTTGTACACCATTTCTGATTATTATTATAAATGATGCAGAGGCTTACAGCCAACTAAAACAGAAATAAAAATAATTAAACAAATCAAGTAAAACACAAGAGACATGCAATTTTTAAAAGGGACAGAAGGCAGAAAAGCAGAATCCAGATACACTACTGTTATTTATATTGTGACACAATTAAATAACAATTAACTTGCAGGACTGTCTCTACTTGAACATGTCTATCCTTCTCATCAGATTTGGCAGGTGATGCAATTTATAAATCTTGCCCATTAAAGGATGCAATCCTGTGCCCTGTAGGAGTTCACATTGGCCCCTTTTCCTGTTAGTTTTCACAAGCCCGGAAATTGGGCATGTGCTCCTGGACTTAAAATTAATATCCCTGGGCTTAAAATTCTTCTAACAGTGAGAACAATTAAACAGTGGAATGGTTTGCCTTCAGAAGTTGTGGGTGCTCCATCGCTTTTTTAAGAAGAGGCTGGACAGCTACTTCTCTGGAATGGTATTGGGCTTCCTGCTTGAGCAGGGATTGGACTAGAAGACCTCCAAGGTCCCTTCCAACTCTGTTATCCTGTTAATTTTTGGAGCATTGATTGAAGTCTGTGAAATGGTTTGCATTTGTGATTGCTTCTGTTGCTTTTTAAAAAAAAACCATAGCTGCTGATTGTCTATTTTGTACATCTTTGAAGTTTTCTGCTAGTTTTCTATTACTAGTTGTCCAGAGTCACGTATTTGAGATGGATATATCAATATCTGTCTATACCATCTAAACTATATTGTATCGTATCGTATCATATGATATCCCATCCCATCCCATCCCATCCCATCCATCCATCCATCCATCCATCCATCCATCCATCCATCCATCCATCCATCCATCCATCCATCCATCCATCCTATATATCTTGATATTGAATAAACACACACATACACGCATGCATAGAAACATAGAAGCACATACACACATATATAGGAGGTACAAAATGTCATTAGAATAAATGGATGTCATTTTCTTCTAAACTTTTTCTTACTTATTTGAGGCAAGATCTCTGAACGTTATATATAAAGTACAGTAACATTTTCTCTGGAAAAATAAACTTTTGGTTTCTTTTTAGTAGTCATCTTGTATCTAGCCTCTATAGGGGTTAATTACACACACACAAATGTGAAAACATACAAACACATATATGCACACTGTGTATATGTAAGTATGTGCTTGTATGTGTATATCTGCACACACACATAATTTATTTTTATTTGTATATTAAGCACATCGTTGATTTATACACTGAAGGAAAACAAGTAGCCTTGGATGGCTACATATTGAACCACTAAGAGGCAATTAAAGCAAACAAGATTTTAGCAAGCCTTCTCACTCCCCATAAACACAGTCCTGCTATTCTCAGATGTCAAGGTCCCCATAATACTGAAACAGAGTAGTATTATCTTCTTGATTCCTGATCTTCAAATAGTGTTTTAGCTGCACTTCTTAATTAAAGTATTCATATGTTGCAGTATTTCATGACAAAAACAAATACATTATGTACCTAAAATAGCATCTCAGGAACTGCCCTGTACACATTTACTCAAAAAGTAAGCCAATTATGTTTAGCAGGGCTTGATCTCCAGAAAGGGTACTTATAATGAGAGACACACCATGAAATTCCATATATGCATAATCATTGGAGCTTACTTTCGTATAAATGGATACAGAATAGCAATCTATTGTTTTTATTCTCCCCCTTCTCCTTTCAGAGAAGTAGTTAATTACCATAAATAAGTAATCCATGGTTAGTTTACTTAATTACTCTTAACAAGAGTATCTCACCACAAAGTGAGAAATGTGTTTATTCAACAGCTATTTATTCCACAACCCTTCATTACAAAGCTTACCAGAATGTACGCAAATAAAATACAATAAAAAATATACACTTCAGTAGCTGATAAAGCTACACATGTATCAGCAATGTCATCCAGAAAACAAGACCTAAGAATTCGAAATCTGGCGTGCAAAGAAATCCAGACTTCAGGGTTTTCTATATCTCTCTATTGTCAATCTATTCTACATAACAAAGATCTACCTTCTTCAGGCAGAGCCATAGTAGGAATTGTCCAAAGCCCTTTCATTCAGCCCTTTTATTCAGGGGTTGCCACAAAGAAGAGGGAGTCAAACTATTCGCCAAGACACCTGAGGGTAGAATAAGAAGCAGTGGGTGGAAACTAATCAAGGAGAGAAGCAACTTAGAACTGAGGAGAAATTTCCTGACAATTAGAACAATTAATCAGTGGAACAGAAATTGTGAATGCACAAGAAGTTGTGAATGCCCCAACCCTGGAAGTCTTTAAGAAGATGTTGGATAGCCATTTGTCTGAAACGGTATAGGGCTTCCTGCCTAAGCAGGGGATTAGACTAGAAGACCTCCAAGGTTCCTTCCAACTCTACTATTGTATTGTATTGTATTACATCATCACTCAGCAAGAGTCAACCAAGCTTGGGACTCAGGACAGCCTACCGAGTTGCCCCTGCATGGCCCCATGGGAGTCTGACAACCAATCAGAATACAAGCTCAAATTCAAAAGCCCAGAGAGGGCATAAAGCCAGGCCATCTCTTCCCTCCCCCCCTCAAATTATGAGGTCCTGTCCACCATTAAAAACCATCTTTCCAAGCAGCCTCCATGTTTCCAGTGACATTTTCCCAACTTGGAACTGAACCCAGGCGGGCATTTCTTCCAACACACCCAAACAAAATCTTCTCTTAAACCTTTTAGGCCTAGTCTTGCCCTTGTGAGACAGAAGAGTGTGTGTGTGTGTGCTTTCCTCATTTGATGGTCCTTTCTGTATCTGAAAAAAATGTTTTCATATCCTTACACCACCTACTCATTTCCAGATTAAAGAAATTCAGATTTTTTTTAAAAAAAGAGAAAAACCTTTACAATCAAAATCTTTACAAGATTGTAATTTACAATTTCAGGGAAGCACGCACCTTTTGAGTATTCTACTACAATTATTCTTCTTAGTAAAATTATAGGATATAAGTCTTTATTTCTACCCTTTGGGAGTGAATAGAAAACAGAAGTGGAGCGAACAGAATGCAAAAAAAAATAATCACTGGCATCTGTATTTTAGGGGAGAAATATTTAAAGTAGTGGAGCCCATCTTGGCAGCCAGTTATCAATGTGCAGCAGAGTAGCTATCAGTGTTTCAATTCCAGACACATTAGCACAGATGTTTGCCCTAGGGCCGATCAAGTGACAACTTAGCAATGCTTAGACATGGCCATTTTTTACATGGAACTTCCCAGAGGCCTACCATTTCCATAACGTAAGTAGCTGATGATTTAAATATTTGCTGAAATCCTCCTCAACCCTGAAATCACCCTTTCAAGTTTGAAAAACGACCTCATTAGCACAAACATATTATTCTAAAGCAGTGGGGGTTTAAAAAAAAATTGGCAGCTTTAAGATGTGCAGACTTCAATTCCCAGAATTCCCCAGCCAGCATGAAGCTGGATTCTACACATTAATTTATCAAATCGATAGAGCTGCTCACCTCACCAAAGGAAGGGCATAATAATAATAATAATAATAATAATAATAATAATAATAATAATAATAATAATAATAATAATAATAATAATAATAATAATAATAATAATAATAATAGATAAACCAAAAAGTATAAAAACAGCAAATCCAAATATGAAGACCAGTTATCCTAAAAGTCCAAAATGCAACTGTAAAAATCACTGTAAATTCAGGGAGAAATTTTTTTAAATGCCCCCCTCAGCAATGGAGCCTTCAAGATAAGTCTCTAGTTTCGGGAGGTGGTGAGGACATTTAAAAATATCAAAACGAATGAGCCAATCTAATTTTTGGGGAAAAGATGCTCCATAAGGCTGGTGCCACAGCAAAGAAGGCATGGGAGCCACCGAATAGAGATATCTACTCAACAGTAATATAGACTGCCTTCTCTGAAAGTTCTGATGAGGTCAGCTGCTAAACGTTGGGTGATACAATCCCTCAGATTGCTGGGTCCCTGGACAAGTTGCCAAGTTTGCAAAACATTCTACAGCTGGGGTGCCAACCTTGATTTCATTGAGGGCCGCATATGGGTTGTGTTTGACCTCAGGGGGCTTGGGGGGATGAAGCATGGCTGGGGGACATTACCATGGTGGACGTGGTGGGGCATGGCCATGGTGGCCATGACACGGGACTTGTGGTGGCCAAATGCTAAAGCAGCATTTCCCTGATACTCTCCCGTCCTCTCATTATAATCTTCCTTCCTTCCTTCCTTCCTTCCTTCCTTCCTTCCTTCCTTCCTTCCTTCCTTCCTTCCTTCCTTCTTCTTTTTTCTTTCCTCTTCATTCTCACCTTTCTCAACTTTTATCAATCTTGACACCTTTCTTCCCCTCTTTTCCTTATTTTTCCTTCCTTGCTCTCCCTTCCCATCTTTCCTACTTTTTTTTTTTGTCTTTCCCTTTCTTTTCAGCAATGCACGGTTAGATGTCTCAAAGAATGTTAAAAGGAGGGCATGGACACAAGCAGTGACAACTATCCCTTCTGTGAACTTCACTCAAAGTCATTTAAAAGGTTACTACATCATGCAGCAAACAGTTTTATCTGTAAGTGGCTTGTTATGTATTTCCAGAATTTTCTCTACTGTTACTTTAAATTGTAAATGCTTTCCTGGTTTAATTGTACAGGGCTGATTGTACAGGTCAGTACTGTGGGAGCGAAAACTTATTATACCCTAATTCTATGGAGATTTATGCAGAAGAAAATTCAACTGTTGTTCATTTCAGCTTTCAACCAAATTAGAGTTGAAACTCACATTCTTAAGACATAATTATGCATCTATCTTTTATCTTAAAATGTGTGGACAGGACAATGTTATATTTCAGCTTATTGATAATGTGAAGTGCATAATCATCTAAGAAACAGGACTTGGTATTCCTTTTTCTTTCTTTTTTTCAGAAAAAGCATTCTGAGATTGAAGTTAAGTAGTATAAATTGGACTACTCCCTTGTGAAAGAATAGGCTTGTGAAGCCATCCAATTTACTCCTAACTCTAAAGAGCAAATAGGATTATTGTTCATCCTTCTATCCTCTTCTCTCAGGTTGTGAAAAAGGTGTAATCTTTCTCTACAGCCATTCAACAAAGTTACTGCTTTTTCCAGCGGAATGAACACAAGCTATTCAGAACTCCTTTACAGGATTCAGAATAGTCATTTACCACCACTGATCAATAGTCCATATTCCCAAAAATGAAGCTCATGAATATTCACAATCCTTTTATTTCGTATTTCTGTTTAATTCCATTTTTGAACAAATAGCAATAGCACTTAGACTTATATACCTCTTCATAGTGCTTTTACAGCCCTCTCTATGCAGTTTCACAGACTCAGCCTATTTGGGTCCTCATTTTACCCACCTTGGAAGGATGGAAGGCTGAGTCAACCTTGACCCGGTGAGATTTGAACTGCTGAACTGCAGCTAGCAGTCAGCTGAAGTAGCCTGCAGCAATGCACTCTAACCACTGCACCACCTCGGCTCTATAGCTGATTACATATTTGTTTTAGGCTCACTCTTTTCAAAAGCGCAATACAACAATCAGAGGTGGCATTCAACTGGTTTGTACTGGTTCATCTGAACTGGTAGTGGAAATCGTGGTAGGCCTGGCCACCCACCCTGGTGCGCATGCTCACATTAGTGAACCGGTAGGGAAAGTAAGTGAACACCACACCTGACAACAATGCTGTACTGTAAACCAGCATTTTAGTTATCATGACCAACTAGATGCATTTGGGCAAATCTCAAGCCCCCTTCCTACTTCCCAGGAATATTTAATATACTACCTATGAATCAGGAAATAACAGTTACTCTCCATTCATCTTTTCACTTCTCTCTTAAAACTATCAATATTCACTAGTAAAATACACTTTCTTCTTTTGGGCTGTATATTCCGTTGTTGTTGTTGTTGTTGTTGTTGTTGTTGTTGTTCAACTTCAGTAGATGATCTACAGTTCTAATATTGTAGGTGAGGGAGGAAATCTCTGCCCATGTTATCTTGGTCATGCATGACTTTGGATAACTACCTGTAAGGCAGTGCAAAGCTTTCAAGGGACAATTTGGTTCAGTGTTAATTACCATCAAACCACTCCAATGAAACAGATGTGCCAAGCAGCATGAAGGCAAAATTATTAGAACCCCCATGGAAATGTTAGGCTGAATCTTCAAGTTAGCCCAAAAAGCTAACTTAAAGATTTGTGAAAATTTGTGAAAGCCAGGTCACTTCTGTAGTGCAATGCATCTTGTAGGTGCAAATAATGCTGTCTTGCACAGGTTCACTGTCCCATAAGTGAAACAATATCCAGAAACTGACTCAGTGCACCTTGAACTATTCTGATATTTTTAAAGGACATTTTATTGAAATTATATCAATCTTGTTGCTTCAGAGCAATTCACCAGAGATGTCTTCTATTAGCTTAACAAGATTTTGGCATGAATACTGGCCTGACTTTTACCTGAGCCTTTCAACCATGACAATATAATTAAATGTTTTGAACAATGTTTCAAGCGTGAGACACTAAGAAATGATGAGGAGACTTCTAAGGAAAAATGCATACAGTATATCATAATATCCAGTTCGTCAAGCTCATTGCCAATAGTGAGTTATAACGTGCTCTAATTTCATTTGGTAATGTTTCAGGATTAATCATGATGGATATCATCAGATAGGAAGGTAAATTAGGAAACTAGTTCAGCTCCTGGTTGGTCATATCCAGAATGGGCAAGTTGACCCATTTTGGGAGACTGTGGTGCAGTGGGGGTGGCGGGGGCAGCAGCAGCAATAGCATCTATGCCAATGCTTCTCAACCTTTTAAGTTTAAGGTGTATGGCCTTCAAATCCCAGAATTCCCCTGCTAGCAAGGCTGGCCTTCTGATGAATTTGTAGACCACCATATCCTGTGAACTCTGACCATCCTGCTTGGAGTCTGATTGGTACTAAATTCTGATATATGTGAAGGATGCCCAGGTCCATACTTTAGCCTTTCATCCTTAAATGGTTTGTTAAATAGCTTTTTTTAGTTCAAGGGGGAAAACAGGCTTTTGCAGTTCAAGGGGTAAGGCCACACTTGGAATACTGCATTCAGTTTTGGTTATAAAAAATATGTTGAGACTCTAGAAAGAGTGCAGAGAAGAGCAACAAAGATGATTAGGGGACTGGAGGCTAAAACATATAAACACCAGTTACAGGAACCTGGTATGTGTAATGAAAAGAAGGACTAGGAGAGACATGATAGCAGTGTTCCAATATCTCAGGGGTTGCCACCATGAAGATAGGGCCAAGCTATTTTCCAAGGCACCTGAGGGTAGGACAAGAAGCAATGGTGGAAGCTAATCAAGGAGAGAAGCTATTTAGAACTAAGGAGAAATTTCCTGACAGTTAGAACAATTAATCAATGGAACAGCTTGCCTCCAGAAGTTATGGGTGTCCAACACTGGAAGTTTTTAAGAAGATGTTGGATAACTATTTGTCTGAAATGGTATAGGGTTTCTTGATGGACCATGAAAAATGAAGTCCTAAGAATTCATGTTGGCAAGGCACATCCAGAACAACCATAGAAATAAACTTTCCTTTTTTGCTTTCACACCTCCTCTGCTATTCTTTACATCATCTAACCAAAGAAGCTTTTGAGATGCAGAAGAAACAGGAGTTGAGAAGCAATGATAGGATGAGTGATTTTTTAAAGGCTCCTTTTCCCTGGGGAAACATAATATTTCTGCTCCTTCAGAAAAAAATTCATATCTTTCCTCCAACCTCCAATATGGAGGAAGCCCATCTATTTGTCATATAACTAGTTTTTAACTGTTTTGAAAATTATATATGGCCATGCCTAAAAGGTCAGGAAAGTCACTCTGTTGCAACATGGAAGACCTTTGGCAATACCACAACTATTTAATATTTTAATAATTTATTCTACAATCCATAGAAAAAATAATCAGCTGTCTTTTATGATGAAAAAGGAAACTTTTCTACCACAGGAAAAATATAGTGAAATTTTGGCTCAGCCAACATGACATTCACTGTCTCAGATCCACACCCAATAATTCTGTGATGCAGCACAAACAGTGAATCACAACACTTGATGCTAATGGCTATGCTGACATCTCAAATCACAGCTGTTTCCCAGCAGTAGCCAAAGGCAAGGAAATGTTTTTGAAAAAAGAATAGATTATTAACACAAAGCTGCAAGAAAATCATTCACAATAAGATGTTAATAATAATAAAAACTGATACACACCAAAAGAAGTGAAAATTACTACATTGATTTAGGCATTGTAAAGTGAGTTGTGTATTTCTCAACTAGTATTGGATAGACATAACAGTCTATCAAACAGGTTTTTCACAATGTTATATTAAACATTTGATTCAGTTTATTGAAGATAACAGATGCTTTATGTACCCAAGCAGTTGAAGCTGGGAACTCTAGGCTAATTGCAAAATGGCACTCAACAAGTCAATGAAACGGTTCTGTGGGAATTGAATTTCTATAACAATGTTAAATAGAAAGCCTTCCTATATTCCAGGTAGTGAGATAGGTGGCATATAATTTTAATTAATAAATATATGTATGTATGAGTGGACAAAGATCATCAGGAGTCATACACTTCAAAACCATAGGATATATGTTGCTGATATCTACATAGGCTATCAAGTGTATATTTTAACTTTATTTCATACATACATATCAGAGGTGGTATGCTGCCGGCTCGCACTGGTTCGGGCAAGCCGGTAGTGGTGGGAGTGCAAGGCTCCGCTCACCCACCCTAATGTCATCAAGGACCCAGATGTGCATGCTCCCACTACCGAACTGGTAGTGAAGAAAAGAGAATACCATCTCTGATACATATACATTCACATATATAGTATGAATGTGTTTGTGCTCTCTCTCTCTCTCTCTCTCTCTCTCTCTCTCTCTCTCTCTCACACACACACACACACACACACACACACACACACACCACATCTGTTATATATATGTATATATATATGTGTGTGTGTGTGTGTGTGTGTTAGGTTTTTGAGTTGATCAATAAATAAATCAGGGTAACTCTCATCAGCTAGCCATACCCTTACTGGGATTAGAACCGGGGCTGTATTGCATATCAGGCAAGAGCCTTTAGCCATTCAGCCAAGCCAGGCTCTCCCATTGCATCAGCTGAGACAGGAGGATTAGTATCTATAATTGTTCCACAACACACTGTTAGGGCCACAATTAAGGGCCTAGAAGAGGGCTAATCCTTTTCTGCTTTTCGGCTCATCACCAGAGACCATCTAGACAGAAAGCCATGAGTTCCGTTGTGTGATTTTTTTAATATGTGTGTTAGTTTTATGAGCTGATCAATAAATAAATAAATAAATAAATAAATAAATTCGAATCCCAATAAGGGTATGGCTAGCTGATGAGAGCTAAAAAGCTAGAAATAGATCTATGCTAGTCTCTCTGATTTATTTATTGATCAGCTCATAAAACTAACACACACACACACACACACACACACATATATATACATATATGGAGAGAGAGAGAGAGAGAGAGAGAGAGAGAGAGAGAGAGAGAGAGAGAGAGAGAGAGAGAGAGAGGATGTCATGAGACAATGATCTCTTCCTATTTCACTGATGGTAACAGTTCCACTGGTAGGATAATTAATTGAATACTTCTATACCAAGTACTGTGTCGTCATGGTAGCATCACATGACGTATTGGGACTTTCCCCCCCTTTGCTAAACTGGGCAAGGGCATGGTCAGCGCATGATGCATTTGGCCCATGGGCCGCGAGCTTGACAGCCCTGTTCTATACAAAGCCTATTCTCATATAATCATTATGTAAAGAAATAATATTTCAGGGTGTTGAAAAGAGATACTCCTCTGAGAGAAGAAAATTTCATTCATTCATTCATTCATTTTATATAGCCATCCATCCCACAATCACAATCCTGGGTGACTCAAACAATTACAAGAACAACCAAAAATATAATAGATAGATAAAACAGAAAACCATTACAAACAATTAAAACCATAAAATCATTCATATGGAATATCCTTAAATTTATGTCTACATTTATAGCATACAGGCCTTTGGGGACAGTATAAATCCATTCATTTGGTGGCTTCCGACAAATAGTTTGTTAGATTATTTTTATAATCATTTATGACACATAAACAGTAACTAGAAGGATAGATAGATGCTACAAGCAACAAAATATCGCAATTAACTGAATGAATGCCACCATTTTTTTCTTTATAATATTGTGGCCCTAATTTATCTCATTTGTATTAATGAATGGTGGATTGCACAATTTTTAGCATGATTGTAAAATATATATATAATAGTATTCCATAAATGTGACTCTAATTGTCACAGTTTAATGACAAATTGATAGTCCTGGTTTAAATTATTACTTTGAGCCACTGAAGCAAAATTAAAAAAAGTAAAATATTATTTCCCCCGTAGTATAATCTGTATTATTTTTCCTTTACATCTAATGCGTACTCAAGGGATCGACGGTGTTATATTTCATTTCTCCATAGGTATCTATACATGGGAATCTGAGTAGATTATTCTTTGTCCATCTACATATTTGTCTGAAATTAATTATATTCTAAATGACATTAAGTATTAGGCATATGATTAGCTTAACAATGCAGAATGCACAATTCACTAGTCAGAGGATAGATATAATCTGAGTATCTTACTCCCTAGCATGCATGGGAGCATATGGCAGGGATAATTAAGTTTCAGTATTATTTCCAATTAATTATAGTTGTAATCACATTATCTCCTGTACTGGACTTGAAGGCTTATGAATATGTCTCAGAGTTCTTTGGGGTTAATGAACAGTGCAAAAGAATTTTATTATCTGAAGGTTGATTATATCAGCGCAATGTGCTGCCTATTTAGATCCATGCAAATATATTCCTGTTTACCTGAACATATGCTGCACTTAAAAGCTTAAAACCAATACATTCCTGATACCAGTTCATCCCATGTATTGCTATATAGGGCAAACTGTAGTTGAGTAGTAAACAATGCTGCCAAATACAATCAAACTGAGCCAGGTAAAAAACCAGGAGAACAATATGGCTCCAGTCAAGATTTCTGCATGTCATAAAACTCATTTCCCTGAAGCAACAGGGAAAAAAGGACATTAAAATATTCATTTCTCTGTTCAGAAATCCAAGGGAATGAATATGGACAGCATATGGTTAAATAAGTGGAGGAACAAATAAAAACAATGTCACTGAAGATAACTTCCAAAAGCAAATTGCAGATCTTTCAAACAATCATGCTGTCATAGAAACAAAGAAAACTGACAGCAGAAAAAGACCCAGAAGTCCATCAAGTCTACCCTTTGAGTTTCCCTGCGGGTTTTTTTTTTAAACATTTAGTTATTATATTTTTAACTACGGTTTATCACACAGTCAACCAAATGTCCAGACTAGATTTTGCACTATTGTCTACCTACTGGGTCCTTCTCCAGGACCTGGACTAGGCAGATGTGGATGTTTTATGGTATTACGGATATCATTGCTGGATGTAAGCTTTTGCAGGTAAAGCTGCTTTTTGTAATTGACTGATGGTGAATTTGTCAGTGCCGATGGTATTTAAGTGATGATCCAATTGTTCTGGGATTGAACCCGAGGTACCTACTACTATTGGAATGATAGCTAAGGAGATTCTCGGTTACCCAGGTCATGGTTCTCCCAAAGGTGCTTTTTCAAGAGACGACTGGACTTTCTCGTTTTTCTTTGAAGAAGCTTCTTGGATGAGAAGCGGAACATCTTCAAAGAAAAACCAGAAATTCCAGTTGCCTCTTGAAAAAGCACCTTTGGGATGATTGGAATGATCTTTGCTTTCTTTGCCGTAGTCGTTCTATTTCTATTTGTAGGTCTTGGTGTTTTATCTTCTCCAGTTCTTTCTTCATCAGTATCAAAAAACCATCATACCTTAAAATCCCACCCTTACTTTTCTCACATAAGGAAAGCTGCAACAGATTTGAGATTCTATACAACCGGTGGATCCATCAAATGCTCAAATTGTATTTGAATTTCTCCAAAGCAATTTACTAATCCTTACTTTGATGTCCTGGATCAATCTGATTACTCAATTCAATGTTGTTATTTGAAGTGATAATTTGCCTGAATCTCCTCTGAACCAAATCTTTACTTCAACATCTCACCCCATTCCACTGAATACCAAATTAAATTATTTGTCCTTCTAAATTTGCATTATTTGCTTTGATTGACACATGTGTCAGGAATGCAGCCATACTCCTCTTGGATCTTTGGCCTGCCACACTTTCTATTATTCTACTATACCTTTTCTATTGTGGGAAAATGGGAGGGGGGATTGTACAGAGTTAGATGCTATGTAGCCAAAACAAAATTCTTTCTAGAAAGCCAAGGTCATCCTTTGTCTCTGCACCTCTGCACCCGACTGGCACTGGATGGGTGGAACTGCCAGCATGGCAGTGGAAGATTGGACTATGTGATGGGCTGGTGGGTGCAGGGGCAAGATCATGAACTTTCCATTTGGATGGGGAAACTGGGAAGCTTTCAGATTTGGGTTTTCCCAGAAGTGCCAACATGGCTCTCTTAATAAATTGGAACTTTGAGGAATACTTTGCCTCGGACTCTGATTTAATTTTGGATGCTATTTGGAACCCTGACAGCATGTTTTCCAGGAAGAGACCTTGATTGTTTTGCCTTTCTTCTGAGGAGTCTTCAGAGGACAGGAGGGCAATGACTCATGATAACTGGTGCTGCTAGCTGATCAGATTCCTATCCAGTGGTGAGATTAAAATAATTTAACAACTGGTTTTCTGCTCCAACGATTTCTTCCAACAACCAGTTCATCAAACTTCTCAGAAAGCTAACAACCAGTTCTCCCAAAGTGGTGCGAACTATTTGAATCCCACCACTGTCCTTATCCCTTTCTAATATGCATTATGTACATCACACACGTGATAAAAAAGTCTAGTTAATTTGAATCTATTGCAGAGAAAAGTATATGTGAGAAACACATTACAAAGAATCAAAAAAGCTGCAGAGGATCCCAGGTCATCTAGAATAATTCCTATTTTTCCTTTTGTTTCTTATTTTTTTTCACGCCACTAGTTCTATCCCTCAAAACAAAATAGCAATTTTCTTGCTGTACCATTTTCCATTCCTATTCTCTCTTCTTCTGATATGTCCCTTCAAGATGATTTGTGTGTGTTACCTACGTATAAACCTCTAGCCTGATTTATTATTAAATGCAGTTAAGTACAGTAAACAAAATTCATGATTCTACCCTTTCCCTTTCTTTCTTTAACAATTGCCTTCACTTGAATTCCTTGAATGAACATTCAGTACTGTGCAGTTTATTGAACATGACAAAACTTTTAAAAGGATCGTCTAGGATTGCAAGGAAAATCAGATGCCAGCTCCCTCTTTGAAGGACTGCCAGAGGACAGCCTTTTAATTGAAGGGACGTCCAGTCCAATTTTGTTTTCTAAAAACAAAGAACTATAAAATGGAGAAGCAGAAGACTCGGAGTTAACTATTTATAGTTAGCATTTGCCCTGAAAATTGAGCAGGGAGAAATATTTCCTGCTCAGTGGTGTCCATCATGGTTGAGATTACTATATTCCCTAGGCATGGGCACAATATTGTAATGCCTGCGAGGGAACTGTAAATGTCAAACTGGCCACCATGCTTATCCAAAGCATTCAGAGGTCTGAGTTCTGTCTTTTGGTTCTATTCTTAAAATTAGCTTAACATGCATGAACAGGAAACATAACTTTTCTTGCTTGCACAGCCACCACTTGGGTCTTTGGGCCATAAATAAATAAATAACCATAACCACATCTATTTTAAGTGGCTTGTCTATGGAGGTTCTCATTCAGGGTTGTCCCAAGGGTGCTTATTGAAAAGGCAGCTGGACTTTCTGGTTTTCCTTTGGATAAGAAGCAAAACATCTTCAAAGAAAAACCAGAAAGACCACTTGCCTCTTGAAAAAGCATCTTTGGAACATTTTAAGTGGCACTTTCATTTTCCCAGCAAAGATGTGAAGTGTTTCCAGCAAACTCAAAAGTTGAAATGGTTGAAAGACATCCAGTCATGTCTACATCATTGTGGAACACAGGTAAAGGTTCCCCTCGCACATATGTGCTATTCATGACTCTAGGGGGCAGTGCTCATCACTGTTTCAAAGCTGAAGAGCCAGCACTGTCAGAAGATGTCTCTGTGGTCATATGGCCGGCATGACTAAATGCCAAAGGTGCATGGAACGCTGTTAACTTCCCACCAAAGGTAGTTCCTATTTTTCTACTTGCATTTTTACATGCTTTTGAACTGCTAGGTTAGCAGAAGCTGGGACAAGGAGCAGGAGCTCACTTAGTTATGTGGCGCTAGGGATTCGAACCGCTGAACTGCTGACCTTTCTGATCGGCAAGCTCAGCATGTTAGCCACTGAGCCACCACGTCCCCATGATGTGGTACATAGATATGTTTTTACTAATTTCAGCTTGGTGAATAGCAATAGCACCTAGGTGTATATACTATCCCATAGTGCTTTATAGCACTTTCTGGTGGTTTGCAATGTCAGCATATTGCCGTCCAGAAGCATTTTACCAACCTTGCAAGGATGGAAGGCTGAGTCAACCTTGAAACCAACAGGACTGAACTCTCGGCTGTGGGCAGAGTCAGCCTGCAATACTGCATTCTAACTACTGTGTCACCAGTGATGTGTTCTCCACTGGCAACTGTAAAGGAAAGTATGAGCAGATCAACAAAATATAAACATATGAATATGCCAGTGATGGGTTGCAGGCAGTATGCCCTGGTATGGGCATACTGGTTCCTGCCTGAAGAACCGGGTACCATTCTGGTACGGTGCTCTGGAGGACCTGCCCGCCCATCCACCCATCATCCTTACCTGTCTTTAAACTCTTCGGCGCTTCCGCACAACCGCAGGGTACGTACAGCGCCTGCGCAATGCTCCACCAAGTACCTGGAGCATTGTGGAGGCGTCGCTGGAGGGTAGGACATATATGTGTTCTGCATGTGTGCACGTACGCTCCACACATTCATGTGGAGAACCCCATACCCTGTTGCACCATACCGATTGCAACGGGATCCGGTTCCCACCACTGGTATATGCACACATATAACCCAAAGTTGATCCATATTTGAGCCAAAGTCTCTTCTCCTCGCCAGTTTGGTGTAGTGATTAAGGTACCAGCCTAGAAACTAGAAAACTGTCAGTTCCAGTCTTCACTTAGACATGAAAGCTACTTGGCTGATTTTGGGCCAGTTACCAGGAGACTGTGAGTTTTAGTCTCATCTTAGGCAAGAAAGCAACTGAGTGATTTTGGGCTAATCACCAGGAGATGGTGAGTACTAATTCCACTTTAGGCACAATTTTGGGCCAGTCACTCATTCTCATCCCATCCCACCTCACATTGTTGTTGTTATGAAGACAATAAGAGGAAGAATATAATTATGTACAGTATATTTGCTTCCTTGAGTTACTTATTTTTATTTTATTATTTTATTAAATTTATACCCCACTCTTCTCCTTGTTAGGACCCAAAATTATAAAATAAAATAATAAAAACAGAATAAAAATAATCTAATGATAATTTAATACTAATCCTGTTGAAATGTACCTTCCAAGTCATTTTGGTTTAATCACCCACATCAATATTGTGCATGCCATCATGTGCTAACGTTGCTAACTTTGCCTTTAGTCCCACGAATTGTTGGTGTTGAGTTATTATGGAGCTGGGCAAAACTTACAAATTTTGATGAATAAATAAGCCTTTTTAAAGTATAACCAGGAGTTCGGGAAAATCATATCAAAACATATACTGTTGTGTTCCTTTAATTTCTTTTTCAGTTGACTGACTGAACGATCAACTACACAGTCAAGAATTCAACTGAAATGTTTTCTTATATTTCTTATGTGATTACTCCAGGCCTCATACTCAAAATGTTTCCTTCTTTGGTGCCAGTTGTATTCCTGAATGAATGGAGAAATTGCTTCAATTTCAACATTTCCAAATCCTTCAGCTGACTGGTATAAATGTGGATATGACTGGCTTTCTTCAGATCTTCCATTGGGCCTTCAATTGTTGCTTTGGTAGTGCTATTATATTTCATTGTTTTATGATCTTGATGGTTTTTATGATGAGTTGGGCAAGGGATGAAATTTAGGGTACAAATAAATATAGATCCTCAAAATTAGAATCGTATAACATCTAAGAACTGTCTCTCATTAAATAGACCCATGAGGGTCCCACTGCAATGATGAGGCCAAGTGTAGCCAGATATCTGCTAAGTAGGTAGTATTTCTATTTGCTGAAATTGTGACACCTACAATACTGAAGGCAGAATTCTTAAGTACAATAGTGGGATTATAACTCATCCTTGGCATGAGGTTGGCCCCAGGTTGAATTACTTGAACCTGTTGTTGAAAGAAGGAGATAAGAAGTGTTGGGAGAGAATCAAGACCACTGCCTGGAGAGCTGCTGTCAAATGTCAATCAAACAAGCAACACCAGGCTGAATGGGCAAATAAATGTATATGTTTTGTGCACTATCTACCTTACCTCATTTTTGCTTGATTATTTTATTCACCAAAATACCTCTTCAGCTAAGACTAGAGACCAGTTGACAGTAAAGTGGCTTAAAACAAATGTATATGGATCTGTGGTTCTTTATAATAAATGCCAATTGGCATAAACTTTATTCCAAACCACGTAACCATGCAAAATATATTGCCTTGCTAAATTTATATTCTGTCACTGATTGGGATATTTTTGAAAGCACATGTGCATATTCAGAGCCTGCCACTTTTCTCCCCTATAATTGGTGATTTTAATTACTTATCATGGCTGTGGTTATGTCAGCCAGAGGTTATATGTCAGCTGTATTTTATGTTAGTGATGGATTATTTGAATCTCAGATGAACAATATTTTTGTGGTATAGTATAATGCCAGCCTGAGGCGATATACAAGTCTTTGGAAATAGATAAATATTTTTTTTAAAAAAAAAATATCATGGGCACAATTGTTACAAGTACTGTCCCACAATATTATGAGATAGAAATTAGCCAGATTCATTTAAGGATAATGTGTTCCAAGTAACCAACCCTTGCAGTTAATATTTCAGTGTGTCATGGTGATTTAGGGATAATAAATCATTGCTCATTTAACAGTAGCAAAGGGTATTGTGTCACTACATGCCGAGTTACTTGTTTCTTCCTTACCAGAACTTGTAAGAGAGGTATTTTTTTAAAAAAAATAACAAAAATATCCCAGTCAAAATTTAACCGCAAAGTTTCAAAGTTGGTAGAATTCTCTTGGGGAAAGCACCTTTATAAGCACCAAGACCAAATAGTTAACTTATTTCCTTTAACAGCTAAAGACTAGACAATGTTATTTAAATTGTTGCTCCTTTTTTTAATCCAACTGTTGTCCCAAAGAACTAAAGAGAATTCAGGCTGACATCTGTCCACTTGTTATTCCCATAAAACCAACCCTAGGTAGGCAATTGATCCCAAGGCACTCCGAATTCCATGGCTTGTAGTTTGACTTGAACCTGGTTTGTTTCCAATACCTTAACTAGCATGTCGCATTGTCTCATGCACAATTAACGTTAGCAGGGGTATCAAACTCGATTTCTTGGAAGGCTGCATCAGGGTTGTGCTCAGGGGAACAGGGTGGGCGTGGCCAGCTCAGTCACTCATGTTGGGGGCGCCTGTGGTGGCCCAAGTGCTCTGCCAGCGAAAACAGGCTCCTGAGTTCCTCCTGAGGGCTGCAATGGCCTCCTGCAACCTTCTGCCAGCAAAAACAGAGCTCAAGAAGGCTGCACACAGCCTTGCAAGCTCCATTTTTGGCTGCAACAGCCTCCTGCAACCCTCTGGTGTGGGCAGCCCTCTTGAGCTCCTTTTTCACTGGCAGAGGCACCAAGGGGCAATCCTTTGTTGTTTCCATGTCGACCCCGTGGACAAGATCTAAGCACCCCAAAGGCCAAATCCACCCCCCAGGCCTTGAGTTTGACACCCCTGAACTAAAGGATGAGAGATGGACTATTTATTCTTTTTAATGGTTTGGCAAGATTGCTCTGTTTTCATTTTTTAAGTATATCTTGGGGTGAACACATTAGTGGCTTTTTCTTCTTCTTCTTTTTTTCCCCTTTGGCTTTTCATCACAAATGGGCAGGAAACAGCACTGCCATTTTCAGTAGCAACATGTCACAGCACAAAGAGTACAAAACAGGAGCTTCGGAACTATAATGAATGCCTAGCTATCCGCCTAGACAAGTGATGTTGGAGCAAGGTTTTGTGGTTCTTTTTAACAAAAACAATGGTTGTCAATATGTACCTGTTCTGCAATCATTCATTAGGTGTCATTCCAAATGTTTGTTGTGGCTTCTACTAGTGTGAGGTTACTACTACCTATTCTCTCACAGCATGTATGTATTTATAGATATGCATGCATTTATGGATTGATAACAGGTAACTAATGGACAAGTCCAAGCAGTTTTCTAAGCAACATTGTCCTAGGGTTGACACAGAGGGACTTGCACAAAATCATCTAGCTTTTTAGCCACTTTTCTCTCATATGTCAACAAAAGATCTTCCTTTTTATTTCCCACTAGCCGATAAACGAGTGGTGCTTAGGTATTTATTTATAGGGAGAAAATGTCTGGACCAAATGTAATGTCTAATGTTGGACTTTCTCCTTACCAGAGGGAGGCCCCTTGTGGAGTACTATGACGCCATTACCATGGCAACTCCACTGTGCTGCATAGTAGAATCCATTTTATAGCAGTACAGTAGAAGCCAATTTAAAGTACAACAGGCTGTAAGTTAACAGAATATACATCCCAAGTGGTTTTAGGGCTGTCTTAGCCCCATAGTATTTGCTTCCAGAGAGTAAGTCATCTGTGTACCAAGTTTGGTAGAAATTGCTTGAGGCGTTCCAGAGTTATGCTGGAACACACACACACACACACACACACACACACACACACACACACACGCATTTATTTACACACACACACACACAATTTCCAGATGTTTAATGAGAAAAGCTGACTAACCATGAAAACATCACCTCAGTTCTAATATTAACCTCTGGAATGTGTACCCCATGTATATTTAATCATTTCTTGAAGTTGACCTTAGCTTGAATGCAGCTGACTCTGGGCCAACAGTCCAAGGCCTTACTTAGAAAACTAGTAGGAAAGGCCTCAACATAGAGAAGAACCAACTCTAAAGAATGTGGAATAGGAAGAGCCTTTTTACAACACAATGAGCTTCATCAAGTCCTGAATGTAAAACCATTAAAGTCGCTTAGTTACATCCTGTAATTTCTTTTTTCTTGTTTAATTTAGTAAATACATTTTTTTCTGTTAGACCTGTACCTAGTACCATTCATCTTCAGGGCTATTGGGAGTTGAGTGACATCCAGGTTTATTAAATTCTTATTCTTATTAATACACCCAGCCAACATTTCCTAAATATTTGTCGAAACAACAGAAAAAAGAACAGTAGGGCTCTCTGCCAAACTTAGAAGGTAGACCTTACAGGAAACATTAACAGAATATTGCCAAGTATGAAACTACTTCTCTTCTGTCATGGTTCCAAGTAACACTCCCAAGAAAACAAGACTCCAAAGCTTGAGTTTCCTCAAAGTTCTATTTTAGTGGAGATGTCATATTGGCACTTCTGGGAATATCTGAATCTGAAACTTTCCAGATTTTCCCCACCCAAGTAAAAGTTCAAGTCCCTATCCCAGCACCCTCATGTCCATCACATGGCCCAATCAGGCACCATCCAAAACTGAAGATGCCTCCCAGTCATACCCCTTCAGGTGCAGGGCACGATGTCCTTGAGTCTCTGAGGAATGAATGTTATTTTGACTATATATCTCCCATACTCCACATAATCCCCCCTCCCATTTTCCCACAGTAGAAAATCTGGCAGGCCTGAGCGCCCAAAGTAAAAGATGGCTTCTAGGCCTGACATCTTCTCTGCCCTTTTTACACTGAGGGAGATCTGTCCTGGGTCTCTTGCTCCACCCACATTCAGTCTGTGGCCTAAGCTCCATTTTATTTGATATTCCCTGGGCTGCACCTTGTTGCCCATCTCCCAATGACGTTCCCATGGACCATTACTCTTTAATTATGAGACTTGCAGGTGACCTGCAAGCTCTTAAGACTGTTAGCTCTTGGACTTCCGGTTCCGGCTCCAGTGGTGACGGGCGAGCCTAGGGTTCGTCCGTCGCTTTGTTTCTTTTCCTGCCCCCCCGTGGGGGCGAGACGCCCTGTTTTTTTGGGGGTCTCCCGTAGGGCCGGCTTGCCTGGCTCGCCCCCCCCCCACGGCAGTGGGGAAGCGACCCTTGTCTTCGGCTCAGGTGGAGAAGGACATGCTGCGGGGGGTTTCCCCTTCGCCAACGGAGGGCGGCATCACTTTTTTACCATGGAGAGAGCTGAACAGCTGAGTCGGAAGGCTTCCCGGGGCTTCGGCTGCAAAGGGGAAAGTGAGTGCTTTTAAACATTTTTTTTCTCTGCTGTCAGCCTGTGCTGAAAGATCTTGGAGGGGGTGTTTGCTTGTTAAACCCCCCCTCGGACTCAAAGCGGCACTTGAAAATGGCTCCTCGTTGCGAGGAAGCGGATATCTTCAATCCGGATTGTTTGCAGCAAGGGAAAGTGATCTGCGATTGGCTTTGCAACAAAGTAGCTAGGTCTGGCTGGCTTGAAACAATGTTTTTTTTTACTACTCTCTCCTTCTGGCTCTGAGTCTGGGCGGTGGAAGGTGGCTTCTCTTTGTCCCTGAATGACTATTTTACTTATGGAAAATTTCCAGCATCGCTTTGTGATTTGGACTTCCTCTTGTTATTAAAGAAGAAATTTTTTTTTTGGACTATGTGATTTCTTTTCTGGAGTGCCTTCGTTATTATAATTTTTGATCTGGAAAACTGTTTCTCTTTTGGTTCCTGAACTTTTCACAATCCTGATTTGAACTTCTAGCTCCTGATTTGCCTCAACGGGCCCACCCAAAAAACGCCATTTTAGTGGCATTGACTTTAACAGTGAATCATGGAACAAAAATCAGATCTGGCAGGCTTGGAACTAAGGATGGCTTCTCTTGAATCTGTTATACAAACTTTGGTGCAAGAAATCAAGGCCCAGAGAGAAGAAAACATTAACTTTAAAAAGGAGCTATTGGACACACGGAAACAAGTGCTGGAGAACACACAGAAGAATGAAGAGCTGGAAGGGGGCTGGCTGGGGCTAAGGAAGAGATTAAAAATGTTACTAATGAGGTTGTAGAAATAAATGGGCATGTGTCTAGGATTGATATGGAAAGGATGACATATTTTTTAAGATTTCAGAACATTTCTGAGGAACCTGGTGAATGTCTCCCTGAACTCATGAGTACAATTATAGCAGATTATTTACATAAACCTAAGGATGAGATCAGAGGGGACATTGACCTAGCTTACAGAATAAACTCTGCATATGCCAGGATAAATGAAGTACCAAGAGAGATACATGTTAAATTTGTTAGAAGGTCAACCAGAGAGGAAATCTTGAAGGTGCAAAGAGGAGGACCGTTGATTTACCAACAAAAGGAGGTTGCCATCTTGAAGCAGATCCCAAGAAAGATTAGAGAAGCGAGAAGGAAATTTTCCTTCTTGTCCAAAAAATTGTTTGATCACGGGATCTGGTTCAAGTGGGTGATGCCCGAAGGGATGCTGGTGTTCTGGGAAGGAGGAAGAGTGAGGATTAAAACAGTTGCTGAGGCGGAAGCCTTTCTTAAAAAACATTCCTCTTTCCTGGGGGAAGATCCAGGGGGGGCAGGGGGGGCCACGGCCCTGCCCGCTGGGGGCCTGGAAGGAGGGATAGAAGACACAATTGCTAAGAGACTTGGACCTAAAAAATAACTTTGCTTTGATTTTTTGAGTAATATTGTATAACATGTGTTCTGGATTTTTGCAAATGACTGACAGCATAGAACTGAGAACTTAGAAATATGTACTTGTTTTCACTTTGTAGTATTATGAAAAATGTTTTTTGTTAATGATTTATTATGAATCCCCGGAAGGGCCGACGACTTCGACGCGAAAGCTCTCAAAATTTCTTTGTATCCCTTACCCTACCCTATTGGAAAAAACTGTAAAACCAATAAAACTTTTTCAATATAAAAAAAAAAAAAGACTGCTAGCTCTTGTTAGCTCGTTGAGGTTGTTTTAAAGCTAACCACAACTGCCCATAGCTGTTATGATTTCTGCTATTTTATGATTCATAATCTATGATTTTATCACTTTGTTGTTTCTATGTATGTATGTACACTGAGAGTTTATGCATCAGAGACAAATTCCTTGTATGTCAAATCACACTTGGCCAATAAAGAATCCTATCCTATCTTATCCTATCCTATCCTATCCTATCCTATAGCAACAGCAACAGCAACAGCAACAGCAACAGCAACAGAAATAGAAATAGAAATATTGTTGTGGCCAGCCAGTGGCCAGTGTAGCTGGCAGCAGATTTGGACAATGAGGAGGTTGGGGAGGAACATGGGCCAGTCCTGGATTCAGGGGAAGGCTCTGATGACGGCTCTGTGTTGGAGGCAGAGCGGGGGCAAGAGGCGTATGTCAGTTATCAGCTGCGTTCAGAGTCAGACATCAGTGAGGCAGAGGAACAGCTGGAGCCTGTTCCCAGTGTGGGCATGCGCAGAGTTGCCAGAGAAATGGAACAGCTAAAGAACAGAGGTAAACTTCGCAGTAAGGCCACAGGTGGATGATAAATGGCCCCTCCCAGAGGAAATAAAAGAGGAGTGAAAAAGGAGTGCAGTTTGCAGGGGACAATTGTTTTGTGACTCTCCAAGACTCCTTGCCAAGTTATGTAGATATCGGCCTGGCAGTCTCCAAGCCAGATAAGATCGGTGACTGTAAATCCTCCCTTGAAAGACTTTGCTGGATATGAATGAGCAGAATTCACAGTCAATTAATTAAAGGGTTTTTTTGTTGGAGTTTGCTTCATGCTCTTGGGAAACCTCGGTCAGAAGACATGTGGCTGCAGATGGGTCAAAGGAAGCACCTCCCAAATCCCAGCTGCCATGGTGCAGAGGTAGGCACCCCATGGGCTGTTTGGTCCTGACTTCCTGCTGGGAGATGGGGGAGGGCAAAGCACATTGAAGCAGAGAATGTTACAATTTGCTAGTTTATTAACAGAATGCCCTTGCAACTGTACTTGAAAGACAGGCGTGCAGTGCAGCAGAAGTCTACCATCCTAGCCTTTACATGACACAGAATGCAGTAGAAGATCAAATGTTTGGCCTAGTCAAGGAAGGTTATTTTAAGGCAACCCAAGCAAAAGCGAAAGATTTCCCATCTTGTCAGGAAGGGAGAAAAAACTTTGAAGTGTTTTATCTTGTGTGAATTTGCTCCTTCACTCCTCTAGCAATAATTAGAAGAAAGGCGTAAGGCACAAGCACTCTTTTTGACAGAAGTCTTCAGACCAATTAATGATGGTTCTTAACGTAAGGAGAAACTAATTCCAGAGAATCCTGAAACAAACTTCGAGTACATAATCACCCAGCTTACAATGCCTGAAGTTCACACTGAGAGCTCAAAGCCAGTTCAAATCTCTGCTATCTTACTTCTAATCGTTATGCTGCACGGAAGACATCAGAAAATTGTCATGAATGCTACAACCAGTCTTTAAAAAAAAATGAAGCTTTTAAACTACTGATTGAGACTTGCTGTTCGAATGCCTGCGTTTTTATTTAAATTTATTTCAAGAACGAATTCAACAGGGACTGCAGTAGTTCAATGGCTAAGACACTTAGCTTGTCAACCAGAAAGGTCGGCAGTTCAGTGGGTTGAATCCCTCGTGCTGTGTAATAGCGTGAGCTCCCGTTACTTGTCCCAGCTTCTGCCAACCTAGCAGTTCGAAAGCATATAAAAATACAAGTAGACAAATAGGGACCACCTTTGGTGGGAAGGTAACAGTGTTTAGTCATGCTGGCCACATGACTATGGAGATGTCATCAGACAGTGCTTTGAAACAGAGATGAGTGCTGCCTCTTAGAGTTCCTTCACCTTCACCTTATTTCAAGGATATATACTTTTACTGCATAAAGACCGCTTCGTAATACATACAAAATGGTTCCTTCATTGGTAGTATATGTGATGGAAATATAAATACACACACACACACACACACACACACACACACAGGGGAGGAGAAGAGTATAAAATGTCAACAAAGGCAAGGCACACAGACATTAAAGAATTATGACATTTCCTAATAGCACTAATGGTTAATAGCTTGAGCAATGCTAGGATGATGCATACATTAAGTCCAGTTATCTGTAGAATTGCAATGTGTAAAATGATGTTGTTACCAAAGTTCAATTTTTTGTTTGAGATGCTACCACTAAATTTGATAGAGAAAGATATAGAAGAATATCAGAAGAAATTGGATAAATAAATTCTGTAATGGTGGGAAAAAACCAAGAATAATGAAGAAAATGTGGTATCAAAATCAAAAAGAGGGTGGATTGGGAATTCCCAATCTACTTAATTATTATCGGGCGTATAATATTCGAACCGTGATAAAAATACTCAAAGGTGGAGATGGTCATTGGGGCGATCTGGAGCTAAAAGATATTAAGAGATTCGGGTCTATATGGTTTCTAGATAGAGCAAAAACAAAGGCAATTAATAGTTATTGGTTAAAGGGGCTGAGCAAAATTTGGAATAAATTTGTTAAAAAATTGATCCCGGATATAGCTTTCTTGGGGAAGACAACTGAAAGTTGGCCGATTAAAACTAGTATAAGTCGGGATAAAGTAATTGAGGATGAAAATATAGGAAATATAGTAAATTGGTTAAGAGCTCTAGGAATTGAGAGTAGGAAAAAAAAAGTAATCCAAAGATTGGAGTTGAATTGGTTCGAAAAAATACAGGTAGAAAAATGGACTATGAAAGTAAAGGGAATATGTAAAATAGATAGAAGTAAAACTAAATTTGAAAGTTTAGTATCTCAAATTATTAAAGACGAAATTGGGTTAAAAGGACTCGTTAGTAAGATATATAAGATTATAAATTTTGATGGAAATCCACAAATGGTAATGAAAAGGAACTGGGAGGAAGACCTTAAGATTAAAATATTGGATTTGGATTGGAATGAGAACTGGAAGAGTCGAATCATGAGGACTTTGTCTATAAGGATTAAAGAGCATAATTTTAAGGTTGTTTGGAAATGGTATTGGACCCCATTAAGATTATCATTGATAGATAAAAAAATGAGCGATAAATGTTGGAGATGTAATATGGAAGTGGGAACTTATGAACATATGTGGTATAAATGTGTGAAAATTAAAAAGTTTTGGCAGCAATTAGAAAAAACGATGGGTGAAATGATGAAAAGAATAATAATATTGAGATCAGAAAATATATTGTTATTGATAATTAATGAACCTGAGTTAACAAAACATGAGAAAGAATTGATTAGAATTATGATTATAATGGGTAGGATTGTAATAGCAAGATATTGGAAAATAGAGGTAAATATTAAAATAGAAGAATGGTTCTGTGAAATGTGGAAATTAGCCTTAAATGATAAAATGACGTGTGATATTAAACTCAGAGAGGGGGTTTATAAAAAAGATATCTTTTGGAAGACTTGGAAGCCATTTGTGGACTATGCACTTGGAACTTTGGATGCCTTGACGCCTGTACCTAGAGAACGTGGATTTTGGAGATCTTAAAGATAACAGAAGACACTTGAAACCAACTCTTCCTTTTGTTTTGTATAGCACTGGGTGAAATATTGTAAAATATTATAAAAACTTCAATAAAAAAAAAAAGTCCAGTTATCTGTCATGCAGCAAATCTTGCCTCACAAACGTGAACTATGTGTATTCTGAAACCGCTGTCCTAAAGTGCAACAGCATCTTGTTGAAAACTAGCTTTTTCCACCTGAGCAGAAAGGAAACTGCCCAAACAGAAGGGGAACCATTGCTCCAACTGTGGTTAGAGTGCAATACTGCAGGCTACTTCTGTTGCCTGCCGGCTGTTTGCAATTTAGCAGTTCAAATCCAACCAGGCTCAAAGTTAACTCAGCCTTCCATCATTCTGAGGTGGGTAAAATGAGGACCCATATTGTTGGGGGCAATAGGCTGACTCTGTAAAGGTGCTTAGAGAAGGCACACCCTAAACTGTGAAGAGAGGGCTCTAAAACACTGTAAAACAGTGTATAAGTGTAAGCGCTATTGCTATTGTTAACCACTGCACCAAACTATCAGGCGCATGTAATCAGGACCATCTGTTAGATTGCAGCATAGAAGATGTACTCAAGCCTATGAACAGGATTCCTGTAAACTAAAGTGCAACATTAAATTTGCCCCAGATAAGGATCAATGGAATTCAGGAGGAATTGAACTTGGACTGCTTATGGAAGTGTAGCAACTCTAAGCTGATGACAAGGCAACTGAATGGAGCTGAATGTTTACTGGCTGGATCAGTGGTGGGTTCCAGATCTTGTTGAAACCAGTATGCTACAACGGGGCCGGGCATCCACTGCCCGTGACAATCCAGCTGCTCAGCGGAGTGTCATGCATGTGCTGTATGCTCCGTGCACAAATGGCCCATTTGGGTCAAATACAAGTAATCTGCGGGATCGGATCCTGCCCCATACATCCCTGCGGCCGATTCGCTCCCACAGAGAGGGACTTCTCCGGGTGCCATCCACTAGGCTATGCCAGCGGGCGACACCCAGGGGAAGGGCTCTCTCTGTGGCGGGCCCAGCCCTCTGGAACGACCTTCCCCCCGAAATTAGAACAACTACGGACCTCCGCTCCTTCCACCAAAAACTGAAAACACACTTCTTCTGCTTGGCCGGCCTAGGTTAGTCTTCCGTCTTTAGTTGGGCTTTAGGGGATTGTAGCGTAATTTTAATAGGGGATTTTAGCGCAGGGATACTTTTGTTTAATTCTTATTTTATCTATTTACCTATTTATGTATTTTATATTAGTATTTTTAATTTCCCTGTGCACTGCTCCGAGTCCCTTTGGGGAGAGGAGGCGGTTTATAAATAAAATATTATTATTATTATTATTATTATTATTATTATTATTATTATTATTATTATTATTATTATTATTATTATTATTATTATTATTATTATTATTATTATTATTATTATTAGGACAGGCGGGCAGGTGGGCCCTCTGAAGCATCATACCAGAATGGTACCAGGTGCTTCCAGCAGGCAATGGTACACCTGTACCAGGGCGTACCGGCCGTAACCCACCACTGGGCCAGATGGCCTTCCTGTCACCAATGCAGAGTTTGCAGCTGATATTTACTCATTGTGCCCAGAGAGAGAAATATCTGCCACTTCCTAGGGTGGAACTCATAGCCTCCTGATTATGCCACAAGAGCTGCACCTCACCTGTGCCACTCATGGCAGTTAATGACAATTCATTAACTGCCATGAGTGATGCAGTGGTGTAGAGGTGCAGCTCTTGCTAGCCACATTTTAACTAGTACCTTACCAATCCAAAAATATTGCCAAACCTCTTCTTATCCATTACTCACTTTTTTTTTAAATACTATAGCTAATGTAATGCGATAGCTAATGATGCCTCTCTTTATAAGTTCCTGGCACAGACAAGAAAATGTATTAATTTTGTGCAATCTATTTTCTGCTATACCAAGCCATTTCCCTAGATCTGCTCAGTATCAACTTTCAAAATGTGCCTCATTTCTTTTTTCACCCCCCCCCCCAAAATAGCTGCTAGGTTGGGGGTGAGATGAAGTCCTCTGAAAAGCAAACAATCTCGGTAAAATAATAATGACACCCACAAGAATAATGGACAGCCCTTCTTCACTGGAAGGTCATCTTTGCAATATAATATCCTCAAAAATGTTGGCTATGTACCCTACACATTTATGTTTAATATATTAGAAACGCTGCAACTACGGATGCTTCAGCTAAAGTCTACCAATTACACTGTTCATCCTAAATGGTTGATGCATGGATGCTTGGTTATGTTTAACTTGCTTCTCAATATTGTTGACCAATTTTGAATTCTGTCAAAATGAGGAATATATTTTTTTTCCAAAAAAAACAAACACCCCAACCTTCTGTTATGAGTTGAACTGTATTTCAAGATTACTACACTCCTGCAAATACACAGAGGCATCTTATTTGTAATATTCTGGTATCCTGGTTGGAAAATTGCCTTAAGTATTGAGCTGGGTTTATGTTTAGGGTACTCCTTATCAGTCAGGTGATCCAATTACAGAAGCTACCAGGGGAAGTTTTCCAGATGAGATAAATAAGCCTGGTTTTCATCTGTATAAAAACTGATAACTCATATCACAAAGGGGGGGGGGGGAGATGGAGCCTACACCAAAGTTAGTATTGTAGAAGTTTCAATAACAGAATAAACTGTTTCAGGAAAGGTGGAATTATAGCTTGAGGGGAGATGTGGCAAGGAGGAGTAAAGGCAGCATTCTTTAGCTGAAACTGGCACAAAGAAATGTATTTATTTATTTGGAAGAAAACAATCATTAGCAACAAACAAAAGCTCATGATTTATGATTATAAGAATTGCACTTTGCCACCATTCTGAGCAAGCCTACAAAAATCTGAGCAAATTGTAAATGAGTGCCATCAAGAAAATAGCAGTCTTAATTAAACCAACTGTTTGGTTGGAATCTCTTGACCTTTTTTTTTTTAAAAGGGGCATTTTTTTTTACCAACTTCTCACTAAAAAAAATAGACATGTAAATGATAACAAAGTTGTTTGGTTTTTTTTGGAAAAATTAACATATATAGGAAGAACTTAAGCATAAAGACTTTGAGCATTTGTATGCTCAAAGACAAGATTTTATCAAGGTTTGTGTGTTTATTTGAGAGAAGATATGTGTTCACTGGCTTATTTAACCATGAGGGATTACAACTATCTAGGTTCACACAATGCATTAAGCCAATATTTGCAACATCTGTGGCAGAGATGGTATTCCGCAGGTTCTGACCAATTCTAGAGAACTGGTAGCGGAAATGTTGAGTAGTTCCGAGAACCGGTAAATATAACATCTCATTGGCTCCATCCCCATTTATTATCTGCCTCCTGAGTCCCAGCTGATCAGGAGGAAATGGAGATTTTGCACTAACCTTCCCCTGCCACACCCATCAAGCCACGCCCATCGAGCCACTCCCGCCAAACCAGTAGTAAAAATGTACTACTCCACTACATTGCTGCTCATCTCTACTGCAGCTGCCAAATCAGGAAAGAAAGAAGGAAGTGATGTGATTTCTAACATCCTTCTCCCTGACTTCAGCTTGGGGCTGAGGGAGAATCTACCAGCCTGTTCTGCCTTTCTCAAAGATCAGCTACGCACGCAAATAAAATCAATTTTGTAATGGGAATGGAAAAATTTACTTAAAAGATACATTGGAGGAAGGCAAAACAATTTATTCTAAAGGTGGACCTGAAGAGCAAATCAATCGATTTCAAAGAAGGACTATTGGGAGCAATTTGTTTTAAAGATAGATTGTAAAGATATGGGCATGAGTATGAGCGTGTGTGTGTTTTGACTGCAGGAGTATATTTAACACACATAAGTGTAGACCTCTTTCACTTTGACCCTATTAAGTTTCTTTTTAAACCCACCACCTTGCTTGAACATGTTTTTTTAAACCTAGAAACAACTGCACACCCTTTTACAGAACTTAAGAAATCATATTACTTCTCAAACAATACAAACAATATATTGTATAACCTTGTAGAGATTATGCATTTTATTAAAAGAATATGCAGTGAAACAATAGATTGAGAATAGTCTATGTTCAGCTCTCTGTCTCTCTGTCTCTCTTTGTAATCATAATTACAAACAGTAAAAACTTGAAAAAAAATAAGAATAGAAAGAGTAGAAAGTGCAGAAAAGAAAGAAAAGGGAGAAAATGTAAACAGAAATAGAAAAATAAGACTATAATAAAGAAAAAAATAAAGAAGTGACTTCCCACTTTCAACACAAGCATAAACAATTTTAATAAACTTATTCCTCTCTTATCCTACATCAAATGATCTCTTTTTCCCATCTCCATCTTCTGTCTATAAACAGATTCATGAAGTCATGAAGATAACAACATATCTTGGTATAACCGGTTCGTGGGCACGGCAGGCCTGGGTCACTGCCAGTTCTGCGACCCAGGCCTGAATTCCACTACCAGTTCGGCCAAACTGGGCCGAACCAATAGCCACCCACCTCTGGATGGAAGTAAGAAAGTTCTGGCACCATCCACATTCAAGTCACAGCTAGACTTCCTTTTCTACCCTACCCTAACCACTCACCAACCTAAATCATGTTAAGCCATCACCAGGAATGGCCTATTTTTGGTTTGCAATGAAGCCTTATGACAAAATTCTAAAAAGTTTATATCATTTCTGCAATATATTCATCTGGCAACTCAGGTTTGGTGAAGGGGCTGAGAGTTTTCCACATTACCAAATGCCTGCCCTCAGCACTCCAGCAGCCAGAATTTCAAGGGAAGGAAGGAGGGAGAGAAAGAGTTACTGTTAAATCAGTGCTAAATCTGTAAGGGTAGATTTGCCCTCCTTGTTAATTTATTATCTCTGCTGGAAGCAAGCACTAGCAAGTTTAGTGTTTGAGAAAAGGGCATGGACTCCTTGAGTTGGCAGTCCCCTTCCTGTGAAAATAGCCTTTCTCAAATGAGGTAGAGTTGCAACAGCAGCCATAATGACCAGAATTATTAAGAGCATAAGCTATAATATGAAGTGGCTGTAGACTGAAATGGCCCTTCAGAAAAAGAAGAGGCGGATTAGAAAAGGAGTGCGGGGAAAAGCAACCACTTTAAGACAGTGAACAACCGTTGAGGCCCACTTCCATGCAAGCAAAGAAAATCAATGATATTGAAACAGCCTCTTGATCTTTAAATAACTAGTTTTGTTGTAAGCTGGTAGATTGTGCTTTCACTGCATTCACATTAGAAGGCTACAGGAAAAATATGGGTTTGTTTTTTTCCCCTTCACAAATCGATGTTTTAGTCCTGATCAGTTTTAGGGACTCTTCTCTGGATGCAACAGCTAGAAGAATTTAAGAGGAGATAACAGGATGTCCCTATGGCAACCTTTATGGGTTGGCTGGCTCACAGATATTATCTGGTATCCCAGTATACGGAAGTTGATGCTTTAATTCTTCCTATATATTGGCCAAGAAGTGTGGGGCCACACAACTCTAATCTCAGATTTCACATGTCTGTAATCTGTAATCTCAGATTTCACAAATCCTCTGTACTACCTTTCAATAAACGTTTACAGGAGATGCTGTAGTTGGCAACATTCACTAAACCATGCCAATGTCATATGCCTCCACAAAAACCCAAAAATGGAACCTGTTGCTTAGTGATTAAAATTTTGATGGACTCCGCAAAAGGTACTTACGGCTCAATTTTGAATTTATATCTCTCCATACACAAATAGTGAGATGATCCCATTTTGGTTGCTTGGTGACTGGTTCACATTTAGGGCTCTTTGCAACATGCAATGGTCATGTGAATGTAATTTTTGACTCTTTTTTTTGCGGGGGGGGCTGCTTTCCAGCTTTTACTTTCAGTTTCAGTTTCACCCATTGTGTGAAATGGATTCATTTAATGATTATGGCACTCACTTAACTGCCACCACAAAATCATGGTCCCATCACACAATGCCTTGACTTATGATAGCAATGACTTTTAACCACCATTGTAGACTCAATTATAGTCATAAATTGAGAAACACATGTTCTAAGACCAACCCAAAGTAGCTACTTTTCTTGAAACAGTAATATGGGAGGACATTGCAGCAAGGTTGTAGAAGTCCACTAGAAGGATATTATCAAAGTTTGTTGCAGCAATCACATCCAGAAAGCACACACAGGTAACTGATTTAGCAGGATTCATTAACTTCTCTTTATATATACTATATAACACATGAAGTAAATATACTGTTGTAGCTTGGACAATGAGGGAGTTCGACTCAGGTTAGTTCAAACACACAGCTGTTTATTTGGCTCTAAAAACACAGAACTTAGCGGTAGCGATAGTAAGTACAGAAAATGCGGTAGACAGGGGCTTCCCCGCTTGACAGCTATTTAAACAAGAGCTGTCAAGCGGAAAACCAATCAGGTAACCCGGCAACCCAATTCCAGCCAGTCGTGTCTTAGCCAATCAGACGCGACTGGCTGTTGCCTAGCCTACAAGGTGGAGGTCGAAGACTTGCGGCCAGTCGTAAGTCGAGGACCGGTCGGAAGTCGAGGACCTCAACATATACAATACCAAAATCTGGTTCTTCCAACATGGTAGAGAGTACAAGCAAAACACAAGCATAGGAGATCACAGCTTCAGTTTCAGTTCAGAGCAATAGACTAGTTTAGTGCTCAGCACAGACTCAGAGCTACAGAGCAGTTTAACTAAGCCACGCCCAGGCTCCTTGCTGTCTTCCTGTTGCTCACACAGCAAATACTGTTTCAGTTTCCAAACAGCCCTCATTGGCTGACCCAGTTGCTATGCCTATTTATTGGCTGACCTTATTACTAAGCCCTATTCCAGTTCATGAATACATCTACACTGACAGATATAATACCTTGCAGTCTGGGCAGTCTACTTTCAAGATGTTGGCCAAGTAGCTAGAGTCTGAACATAATTCCTCTTAAATCCATTTGATTTGGGTGGAGAAATAGAAGTAGTTTAAACAGTAAAATAGTTATGTCCTGAGTCTGAGATATTGTTCCAGAACTCATCTGTTGTAACATGCAGTTTATTAAGATCTACTCAGAGGTGCCCAATCTTGACACAGCTGGTAGTTTTTAGTATTAAAGCTCCCCATAAGTAAAAGTTAGTCTGCTATGTAGATTGGGTAATCTTTTACTACGAGTGCAATCTACGTACACCACTGCTCTCATTGATAGAGAACCAGGCTGGATTTAATTAAAGGTTCAACCAAAGGGGGGGGGGGGGGAAGTGTGTTCTTCAAATTTACCAAGCCAGGTGGAAAAAGAAAAGAAACAGCGCTGGTAATTAAAATGAGAATACATTTTCACCAGGATTCCGACCCACAAAAAATGAATATGGAATTAAATCTGCTGCATTTGTCTTTGATATGTCCTTGTATGAACAAGGAGTGAAAAAAAGGAGGAGGAAACGAAGAGAAAAACACTGATATTTAAAACTTTGGTCCCTTAAGCATATGCAGAAGGCTTTGCTGAAGGAATTAAAGGTCATTTTCAGATTGTTTTTATAAATTTTGCCTGGGGGGGGGGGTAATGTACAATAGTTTCACAAGTCCTACAAATTCTCTATACTACCCCTCCCTCCACAAATTTTTACAAAAGCTGTTGTAGTTGGATCAACATTTAATACATTAGAGGCAATATTTGCTAAGCCAAAGTCATACGCTTCCACAAAACCCAATAATGTTTTCGAAAGTTTAGGCTCACCTGTAACCTGGCCAGACTAATGGGAATAAAAAGAGCAGAAAAATCCTTTTATAAAGAACAATCAGGTGGTGGTGGTTTTTTTGTTATTTTATTGACTCGGCTACATAGGTTTCAATATTGCCAAACTTTTGTGCTTCTTAGAGGAGACTGTAGATTAAAGATCACAATAGATTAGTCACAGGTAAAAAATGTAAGGTGAATGATGGCACCAACTTTAAGACAGTTAAACCTATGCTTGACAATGGTCATTTCCCAATCCTGCAGTCAGTTGGATTAACAGTTGGACCAGAGTTCAGTACATAGTTATAGCAGAGATCTTTAAATGAAAGAAGAGGTTTAAAATATTGCTACATTAAAAAAAAAAACCAGCAGATCCAAAAATAAAATTGGAGTTTAAAAAATCAAACATGAAGCCAAATGATTGCTTAGTAGAATAATAGAAAGATTGAGTTGAAAAATGTCAGAAATAGGTAGTGTAGACTTTTATACTGCTTACAATACTTGCTTAACATAAAAGACAAATAGAAACAGATGCGGATTCACAGTTACAGGCAGTTGTTAAATTTACATTCACAATTGGAATTGGAATTTCTACCACTAAGTGATTTTTACAACCTTTTTGCTGATCAGATCTCACTTAATGACAACATCAGAGATCTTTAAATGAAGGAAGAGATAGATGTTGTAGTCCAGGGCTGTCAAATTCCCAGCCCGTGGGAATTTGTATCACGCACTGGCCATGCCCAGCCCAGTTTAGTGAAGAGGGAAAACGTCCTGATATATTATGTGATGCCGCCATGATGTGAGTTTGACACCCCTGGTTCAGTCCCACTGTTGTTAATAAATAATTCACCATGAAAGTTAAGTGAATCACACAGGAATTAAGCAAATTCCTACCCTCAAAACGACACTATAGAGCACTGCACACCAAGACAACTAGACACAAGATCAAGTTTTTTTCCCCCAAAAGCCATCACTCTGCTAAACAAATAATTCCCTCACCACTGTCAAACTATTCACTAAGGCTGCATTATTATTACTATTAGTCTTCTCATCATTCCCGTCACCCATCTCCTTGTACTTATGACTGCAGGAGGACTGTAACTTTGTTGCTTGTATCCTTCCAATTTATATTGATATTGATGGTTTTCTGATTGCTCATTTGCACCCTATGACTATCATTAAGTGTTGTACCTTATGATTCTTGATGAATGTATCTTGTCTTTTTATGTACACTGAGAGCATATGCACCAAAGACAAATTCCTTGTGTGTCTAATCACACTTTGCCAATAAATAATTCTATTCTATTCTATTCTATTCTATTCTGCTACCCGTTTATCAGAAGCTCCAGAGAAAATTGAAAACCGTGATCATACAACACTGAAACCATCCTCAGTATATGTCAATCACCTGAATCATATTCCCATGACCACAGGTATGCTGCATGGTTATAAGTGCATCATAAACCACTTCTTTCTGCACTGCAACTTTGAAGAGTCATCATTCAAGAACTACCTGTACCATTCTCTTACCATTTTCAGACTTAGCTGTGATCTCACCATCTCCTTCATGATATCTGGTCAACCCCCAATGATTTCTGCTCACTAACAGCCATGATCATTTTTGTACTACCTTCTAGCTTCTCCTTAATGAATTTTTAGCCAATAGGATATAGGTATAAAACATATATCCAGTCCTTCAATAACACAACAGCTGTCAACTTTTGTTGCAAAGATATTGTATGCTTGAACAAAATCCTTTTACATCCTAGTAATGATGTACTTATCTGTCATAAGTATACCAAAATTTTATTCTCCCTTTCATTCTTTAATAACATCTATAATCTATATCAGGGGTGAAAACTGCTATCCTGGGCTCAATGTTTGGGAAGGCAGGCTCTGCCTGTTACAAGCCAGGACAAAGGATGAGTGATTTAGGAGTAATACCTTAAAAAACCTTGGTCGTAAGGGCCCCTTTCCAGAGTTACAGGCGAAGACGGTCAACGGTTTTGAAGGCGGAAGAGGGCTATACACCCCAACGCCAGATTAAATGGCAGCACTGTTGGGGATATCTCCGGCATTTGCAGCAAGAGATACGTTGCTAGATTTCACACTAATAGTCACAGACATAGATGATAAAAACAAGTAGACTTTACTTGTGGTGGAAAAATAAACTACTTCTTCACAAACAGTGATAGTCAGTCTTGAATCAAAATACAGTTTTTAACTCAAACAGTTAGCTTCCAGTTGCTTGATATATATTTGTTTATATATATTTTTTCATAGATTTTCACGGGTGTAGGTGTGCTGGCATTGCTGGCTTCGGGGATTTTCCTGTGTATATAGCATGGAAATGTTATTGCAACGTTTCGACAAGATCTCACTTGTCATCATCAGGCAGGCTTCACAGACAGAAGCCTGCCTGATGATGACAAGTGAGATCTTGTCGAAACGTTGCAATAACATCTCCATGCTATATACATGGGAAAATCCCCGAAGCCAGCAATGCCAGCATATATATAACAAGCACCATCTTCTTCTGATTACAAACCTCCCCTGCCTTGTGGCTCTATCCACTACTGGAAAAGGCTTCAGGAGTCAACCTCAAGGCAAAATCCCAAGCTGGAGTTCCAGAAGCATTTTGTGACTGTGTACAACCACGTACACAGGTAACTCCTGCGATGCAGCTGGAACCAATCATATCGGCTCTGCCATTCCATTGGACTATTTCAGCAATGTGAAGAGGGGGTGGATCTGCTGCTTGGATAACAGTCTAGCCTCCATATTAATCTACCCAGGCCTCATGCTGGAGAGGACACTCTAGCTTTGACCTCTTTCCTGAGCATGATACCATAGTCTTCTGAGACTGAAGGATGCCAATGCATCAGGCGTGTCAAACTCAAAGCCCACAGGCTGGATCCAGTCTGCAGGGTTCTTAAATCTGACCCATGGGGCTGACCTGGAAATATCAAAGGCCCAGCCAATCATGCCTCTGTTGGCCAAAATGGACCACAGGGGGGCAGGCAGATGGTACCTCCATTTTCAGCTTCCAATAGCACCCTGTTTCCCTGAAAATAAGACCTCCCCGGATAATAAACCCAATCGGGCTTTTGAGCGCATGCACTAAAACAAGCCCTCCCCCCCAAATAAGCCCTCCCCCAAAATATTGCAACACAGCAGCAGCCAGGGGGATCCACGCTCGCCGCCTCCTGCACCTCAAAAATAATAAGACCTCCCTGAAAATAAGGCCAAGTGCTTATTTCGGGGGTCAAAAGAAAGTAAGACCCTGTCTTATTTTCAGGGAAACACGGTAGTTCATGAGTGTTAGACACTGGTTAAATTAATCTGCGTCAAATTTGAAATCAAGGGATAATTGAATATGCTACCATTGTTTGCAATTTTAGGCAATCCATGCTATTTGCAGTGTCAAAGAACATGGATTGCCTAAAACTGCAAACAATGACACTGCTTGAAATAAGAAGGTCTATAATATTGATACCACCACTTGTCCAGCAAAGTTTTCAAACAGGAATTGCCCCTTTTGGGCACAGTATATCTATAGGTAAGTCTATAAGAGAAAAAAGGTGAAATTATGCTTCGATCAACACTTTCCAAGCTGTTTTTTCCAAACTTATTGTAAGAAATATAATGTCACCATAGATAATATATAGCCCAAACTCTGTCTTAATGTCAAAGGAATCATATAGTAACTTCCTTATTATGCCCATAATTGAAACTGAAGTAAAAATGTATGCCTTCTAATAAAGCTGAATGTCAGACAAGTTAAAACTCATCACTCTCAACACAATCAATTTAATCTATAGCCATAATTTAAATTGTAAAGAAATCATATTTTCCATTAAAATCTTAATAACCTATCAGTCTACTTGGAATAACATAAAAATATTAGCATAGACATCTCTCTGTATAAGTATCAGCTCTAAAGTAATTCTGATTTTGAAATGTCTTTTAAAATCATATTTCAAAAGGCAGTACACATTTTGATTTCTTTAGCGCTTTAAAAATAGTAATTCGAGAGAATCCAATGCTTTAACTATTTCTAGGTAACATATTTGAAATAGGAAAAAAAAATGGTTAGTTTGCCCATTTGTATCATAAATAGTTTCCTTACAGGGTAAATGTATTTTATTTTGGAATTAAAGTGTATGGATCACTATAATAATAATAATAATAATAATAATAATTTTAATTTTATATCCCGCTCTCTCTCCCCAAAGGGACTCGAGGCGGGGCACAGGCAATTAAAAATACAGATAAAACCACAGACAAAATACAAAATTAAAAATGAATTAAATTAGTCCTGCGCTAAAAACCCATAAACTAAACTAAAACTACCCCTAAAACCCCTAACCTTAGAAGAGACTACCCAAGGCCGGCCAGGCGAAAAAGATGTGTCTTTAATTTTAAACGGAAGGAGCGGAGGTCCGTAGTTGTCCTAATATCGGGGGGAAGGTCGTTCCAGAGGGCTGGGCCCGCCACAGAGAAGGCCCTTCCCCTGGGCGTCGCCCGCTGACAAAGTCTAGTGGACGGCACCCGGAGAAGTCCCTCTCTGTGGGAGCGAATCGGCCGTGAGGATGTATGGGGCAGGATCCGATCCCGCAGATAGCTAGGTCCCGAGCCATGGAGCGCTTTGAAGATAATGACTAACACCTTGAAGCGCACCTGAAAGACGACAGGTAGCCAGTGCAGCTCGCGCAAGAGCGGTGTTACGTGGGTAAACCTAGAGGTTCCCATTATTGCTTGCGCGGCTGCGTTCACTAGACAGTTTCCATTAGTGTTTCTCACCTACAGACAGAATCTTGCCCAATTAAAGTAAGCAACTTACATCATTAAGAGTATGCTCTGAGAACTCCTTGGGAGCAGTGGCCTTAACTCCCTTTTTCCTAAGCAAAATATCTAAACTTCGCTATTTCTTGTTCCATTGGAATGCACTCCCTCTCAGCTTTGTGAACTACCTTCCACAACTTTCAGGAAATCTATAAAAAGGTGCTCCCATTAAAAAACATTTTTTAAAAAATAATGTGTTCTTTAGTTGTTGTCTTGGGTATTGGGGAAATCTCTATGCTTCAAATTAAAAGTGAATTTGTGATGTTGTTGAAGAGTTTGCCACTCTGCAATCTAGCAATGGATTTTTCTGCCATAATGCAATCATACAATCCATTTAATAAGGTAAAAACCTACTTAAGCTGCAGGAACTCCAGAAGTACTTATTTTAGACTGACAGCTATTTGTAAGTGACATCTTCCTACTTGAGTCCATTGTCATGAATACGTTTCCAGGAAAGCTCCAAGATGATCCTTTGAAAAATTTACTCACTCTTCTTCTTAAAAAGGAATGGAAATTAGGCAGGTGTCAGCATTTTACAGGAAACTGACAGGATTAATTTGCCTGTGAAGCTCTGTTGGTATTGTTTAATAACTAAAAATGCACAGGATTACAATTAAGGATATTTCCAAAAAGGCAATTAAAGACAATAGAAAGTTTGGAAAGAAGAAAATGGGAAGTTTGTGAAGTAATTCCTTGAGATCTCTGGAGCCATTGTCTATATCTACCTCAGTGGGGTAAAAGGGCTACACTCAAAATTTTACTACTTAAGTTAAGTGCTGATGCTATTTTTTTTTTTTTAAGTACCGTGTTTTTCAGAGTATATGATGCTCCGGCGTATAAGACGCACCTTCGTTTTTGGGGAGGAAAATAAGAAAAAGAATTCTGCCTCTGCCTACCAGCATCTTGATATTCATCTGGCTAGCGTCCTGTCAGTGTGTGAGAGAGTTGAGGGCTGTTTGGAAACAAACAGTATTTGTTGTGTGAGCAACAGCAAGGAGCTTGGGCATGGCTTGTTCTATACTAAAGCTGCATGCTGTGCTGATGTCTGAGACTAAAAGTGAAAGTGAAGCTTCTCTGCTGAACTACCACATTGGAAAACCTGCTTTTGGTATTGTATAATTACTTAATGTGTTATATTATATATAAAGAGAAGTTATTGAATCCTGCTGAATGAGTTACTTGTGTGTGCTTTCTGAATGTGATTGTTGCTGCAAACTCTGACACATCCTTGCAACAAGTAGTGAACAGCCAGGTCATCTTCAACACATTATTGCAGCCTGATTCACCATGAACAGCTGATTGGCGGGTAGATCAGTCTCCCAGAATACCCCCAATCAGCTGTTCCAAGCTGCAGGGATTGCCACAAACCATTGCCTCCTCCTTGCCTCACTTCTTTGGCTACTTCGGTGTATAAGACAGCCCCACATTTTCATCCTCTTTTTTTGGAGGGGGGAGTGTGTCTTATACCATGAAAAATACAGTATATTAATTTATTTCATTTAATTATTCTTAACTAGTGTGAGATTTTGTACAATCTATACATATTCAGCTCCTGCAATGTCTGTTGAAAGGCCCAAAGGTAACAGGAAAACATAAGGATGTCTACTGCAATGCTTGAGATGCTCCTGCTGCTAAGTTTAAAGTCTATAAAGTACAAATGCAATTCCATGTGTTCAGCTTCGTATTTTTACCACCGCTCAGCACAATCAAAGCAGGTTTATGGCAGCTTCTATGAAGAAGCCTAGAACTCTGTTGAGTCCATAAAGGCTCTTTATTTATGATCTCGGGTTCCCAAGTAGCTCATTAGGCAAATTCAGAGAAGAGCAGTGAAGAGGCTTATATGGGGCTCTAAACTTACTTTATGAAGAGAGACTAAATGAGTTGGACATCTTTACCCTTGAGAAGAAAAATTAGTGGCAGGATAAAATAGTACTTTGCAAGTATCTGAAAAGACGCCACACACACTTCAAGGTCTTAATTATGTCACTTCGGAACAAAAAAGATGGAACAGTGGTCTTAAGTATCAGGAAAGCAGGTTCCATTTTCATGTTAGAAAAAACAATGTTCTGAAATTATGTAGCATTTCAATGATGAAACCAATTCCAGAAGCAAGAGAGATGCTTGTCTTTTATAGGATTGGAAAGGAAAGGGTAGAGGATTGGGCAAGCTGATTTCTTACAATTCTAGATTTCACAACTTTTAATGCATCAAAGTTGAAGATCTTGAAATTAGGTGGATTATAAAGACCACCAATGTAGTTTTGTTTTCATCAAACTTATTTCATCAATATGGCCTCAAGGTTTCCCTCTTACTCGATTCTCAGAAGCATTAGAGCAGGAAAAAACATGGATACACAATAAATATGAATTATTTAACTTCATTCATCTGTTCACTATTCCAGTTTCAATGGTTTAGTTTCATTGCAATACTTCTACCTATGGTTAATCGATGCAGAAACTGTCCCAATCCATGATTATCTTTAATTATAGATTGCAAATCCCTAACAAAACATTACTGTTTGATCTAAGTTTCCCAGTCAACCTTAAACCATGACTGGCCAACTGACATTCACAGAGACAGGAATACCTTTGGTAGTAGGACTAACTAGCACACTAGTATTCATATTACCTATGATAATAGGGCTAACTATACTTTGAAAATGATTCAAATGTGTTTTAAATCTCACACAAGTATAGCATTTCTTTGTTATTTATAAATACAGGCTGTCTTTTTTCCAGGCTGAGAAAAAAAACTGCTTTAAGTGTCAATGGTGGGAATCAGTATTTTGAATTACTTTTGAAGCAAGCAAGTACCCTGGTTGATACGTATATTTCTTAGTTCACACAAAGTTAAGAAATACTTCGCAATTGTCCAGGTGATAAAAGTGTATTCAGTAGGTATAGCCAAGATACTCTAGAACAGGGGTCCCCAACCTTTGCAACTTTAAGTCTGAAGGACTTCAGCTCCCAGACTTCTCCAGCCAGCTTTGCTGGGAGCTGCAAAGTCCTTCAGACTTAAAGTTGCAAAGGTTGGGGACCCCTGCTCTAGAAAACAAATCACAATTGTTGTGATTGTCTATAGAGATTCTCAGTCATGCAGGTCATTGATTGTCCCAGAGGTGCTTTTTCAACAGGCAACTGGACTTTCTTGTTGTTCTTTGAAGGCGTTTTGCTCCTCATCCAAGAAGCTTCTTCAGCTCTGACTGGATGGTGGGAATGGAAGGATTTATCAATTTTCACCATCCAGTCAGAACTGAAGAAGCTTCTTGGATGAGAAGCAAAATACCTTCAAAGGAAAAACAAAGAAATCCATTACCTGGTTAAAAAGCACCTTTGAGAACCTTTTTTTTGCTTCCCAACTTTTAGATCAATTGGTGTAATATTTACACAATAAGATACAGTATGGCTTCATAAAATATTTGCTGGAGGATGCTTGCTCATTCACAGGCTATCATGGAAGTAAAAGTAAAGTAGCACCAATTTGCCAGAAAACTATTTATCACACTCCCTCAGTATGATTTCCCACTGCCCATGCTTAGCTCTCCCTTATCCCTTATATACAATCTGGTTATACAGAAATGGCAGCAGTTTTCCTGTTTTTCTCTGAAAAGATCTCCTTAAAATTCCAGATCCAATAAGGGAATACAGCTAGGATTATTATTATTATTATTATTATTATTATTATTATTATTATTATTATTATTATTATTATTATTATTATTATTATTATTATTATTGTTGTTGTTGTTGTTGTTGTTGTTGTTGTTATTAATAATAATAATAATAATAACAACAACAACAACAACAACAACAACAACAATAATAATAATAATAATAATAATATGGTTTACCTGTATTCAGAAAGTCATGGGAACACAAAGTAGAAAAGGTTATTGAGAATGAGAGGGTGAAGATCTTATGGGACTTTCGAATACAAACAGACCGTCATTTGGAGCACAACACACCAGATATCACGGTTGTAGAGGGCCGAAGTGTACAGTTCATTGATATCGCTGTTCCTGGAGATGCCAGAGTTGAAGAAAAAGAACTAGAAAAAATCATGAAATATCGTGACCTTGCCATCGAAACCACACAGCTATGGATGAAGCATGTCACAATGACACCCATTGTCATCGGGGCACTTGGCACCATGTCCAAGAATTTTAATAAATATCTCAGCAAATTGCAGCTTCCTGCAATAACACCAGCGGAACTGCAAAAAACAGCGCTACTTGGCACATGTTAATATTCTACGTAGATACTCGGTTGATACCTAGGATGCTGGCAGCAAACTATCAACAATTAGCACCAGTCAATAGTATTTGTAATATGCATTTTTAAATGTTTAGTTGGCTGAGTTTCATGTTTTATGAATAAAGTAAATAATAATAATCTTTATTGTCATTGTACTAAAATTACAATGAAATTGATGTCCAAAACATCTCATTGAGGGTTCTAGTTCTATCCTATCTGAATCTTTCATTTATGGGATGCTGGGTTGTTCCTGAAAACTACAAAAGGCTTGTAAGAGCAGAAACCAGGAGGTCATTTCCCTGAATTTATTCAAAGGGAGAAAAACCCACAACAGTTTCTTTAAATCAGGTATCATCATTAACCATAGCAATACCACAGTGTCCTTTTCATTTTCTTTGTTTTGCTTATTAACAGGATTTATGATCCAACTCAATCCCAAAGGACTCTGGACGGTGTACAACAATAAGAAAAAAGGGGAAAACCATTATCCCTCTCTCTCTCTCTCACACACACGCACACACACACATCAGAATAATGTCAAAACATCCCAAAATGGTCACACACAAAAAGAAAGAAAGAAAAGAAAGTTCAGCCACCAATAAAACCTCAGACATAGTACTCTTAGTGATCTGGGACCTAAAAAGAATGATTTGAAATAAAATAATTTCAACCTCTTTAAGGAATTGAAGAAGGGTGGAAACCATAATATAACTTGGGGTGGGATGAGATTAATCGAATGGTGAAATTCATTTTTTTTAACTACCAGTTCTCTGGGTGTGGCTTGGTGGGCGTGGCAGGGGAAGGATGCTGCAAAATCTCCATTCCCACCCCATTCCAGGGGAAGGATACTGCAAAATCTCCATTCCCACCCCATTCCAGGGGAAGGATACTGCAAAATCTCCATTTCCACCCCATTCCAGGGGGAAGGATACTGCAAAATCTCCATTCCCACCCCATTCCAGGGGAAGGATACTGCAAAATCTCCATTCCCTCCCCATTCCAGGGGAAAGATACTGCAAAATCTCCATTCCCACCCCATTCCAGGGGAAGGATACTGCAAAATCTCCATTCCCAGCCCATTCCAGGGGAAGGATACTGCAAAATCTCCATTCCCACCCCATTCCAGGGGAAGGATACTGCAAAATCTCCATTTCCATCCCACTCTGGGGCCAACCAGAGGTGGCATTTGCCAGTTCTCTGAACTATTCAAAACTTCGGCTACCGGTTCTCCAGAACATGCTGGATTTCACCCATGGAAAGGTGAAATCTTTCACCTTTCCAGGGGTGAAAGATTTCAACTTCACCCCACATAAGGTGGGGACTATTACAGAGAAGAGTGGTGGTCTTACTCATGCCCTACGCACTTCATAAAGGGTGGAAACTTTCAACAGGCCATTTCTTGCAGGATCCAATCTGGGTCGGTCACCGAGACCAGAGGTTTTAGTCTGGCAAGCTTTCAGACTCATGGTGAAGCTCATACCCAGGGAATGTGTGCTTTGGGCTATTCTAGGTGTAGTAATTTAACACTACACATATTAAATACTACACATTTAATCAATATTAAATATTACACATAAAATAGCCAAAAGTACATTACTGCTAGAGAGAGGTTCCCTGAGGATGGGCTCCAGAACGAGTCTGAAAGCTTGGAAGACTAAACTTCTGGTCCCGTTTTTTGACGGGAGTTGGGGGGGTTTTTGGGGTTTTTTTTAGCATGTGGCACATGTTAGCAGGGATCACCGAAGTGGCTTGCTGCCTCTGTGAAAGGAATTTTTATTTGGGCGGTGTTATCTTTACCCGCGGGATGCCTGAATGCTGGTAGGCAATCGGGGGAGGCTCCTTTCTTGTCCCCATGTGGTTTATGCGCTCAGGGGAACTGAGCTGCTGACCTCAGTGGTGCACAGATCTAGCGTCTTACCATGTGGGCCCCTCTGGTTCCAGTGACCAGCCCAGATTGGATCTGAGTCTTATACCCCTGCCTTAGAAATATAATTCACTATTGGGGTGCATAGTGAATTACGACCGGCAGTATTTGCAAATCTGACTTAACTCTCTCAGGGTCAACATAATACAGTACATTACAACATAACCATTTGTTGGTGATAAAAACTTAGTATTCTCCTCTGACCCTCCAGAATTTTTTTTGCATGGTGGCTACTCTAAAAAGCCAATGATGACATTCTCCGTGGAACCAGCTGTGCCTGGAATTGCGGCATGTAGGTAGATTCTTAAAGACTTCAGAAGCAGTAAAAAAAAATTGCACTGATAGAGTAATAGATTGACTTTTCTCCTTGGTTTTCTTAGCTAATCTAATTCATTGCCTCAATTTTCCTCTCTTGTCTATTCCCATTCTTACACATTCCCACCCCCAAAGCCAACCTGCGATTATAATTTCTTTTCAGATCATGATATCAACTCATTTAACAAATAACCCGTGATGCTTTGTTTATGTGGGCTTCATGCCGTTCCACACATTTTTATCTTCCCTTTTTATAAATTATAAATGCAGTTTATAAGTAAGAGCAGTTTATAAGGAAGACTGGATAACTGGAAAATATTTCAGCCCTTAAGATAAAGTGCCAAGTATGGGAGAGTATCTTGGTAACAGTGAGCATATAGATTATACAGAGACTTTCAAACCGCCTTAGTAATATCTTTAATAGGTCTAGCAGAGATGTGCAAATTAACCCCCAATCGACTCCCAGTTGAAGAAGTGAAAGTTGAAGGTGGCACAATTTAATTTTGCCTTCCCAGATTGATTTGGAGGTGGTAAGATGTGATTTGGCTTGCTTGGAGTTTCAATTTAGAAAAATCTTCAGCCACAGAAAATAATGAGAAAATACAGAATAACTAAGGCTTTTTTTCCTCCCTCCCTCTCTTCCTTTCTTTCTCTTTCCTTCCTTCCTTCCTTCCTTCCTTCCTTCCTTCCTTCCTTTTTCTTTCCTTTTTTTCTTTCTCTTTCTCTTTCTTTTCTTCCTTTTTATTTCTTTTTTCTTCCTTCCTTCTTTCCTTCCTTCCTTTCTCTTTCTTTATTTACTTCCTTCCTTCTTTCCTTCCATTTTCTTTCTTTCTTTCCTTCCTTCTTTCTTTCTTTCCTTCCTTTCTTTTTCCTTCCTTCCTTCCTTTTTCTTTCCTTTTTTCTTTTTCTTTCCTTTTTTCTTTCTCTTTCTCTTTCTCTTTCTTTCTCTTTCTCTTTCTTTTCTTCCTTCCTTTTTATTTCTTTTTTCTTCCTTCCTTCTTCTTTCCTTCCTTCCTTTATTTCCTTCCTTCTTTCCTTCCTTTTTCTTTATTTCCTTCCTTCTTTCTTTCTTTCTTTCTTTCTTTCTTTCCTTCCTTTTTCTTTCTTTCCTTCCTTCCTTCCTTCTTCCCCCCCTCTCTCTCCCTCTTCCTCTCTTTCTTTCTGTCAACAAAGTGAAAATACTGAATCAGAGATATAGATCCTAGCCCTACAAAGTTTCGTCCATATACAATGGCTTTAAGGGTTTCATAGATTTCACTGAAGTAGTTACCCTTTTAAGACAGAAGTTGAAAAGGATGGCACAGCAGGGTTAGAACTGCAATAGTGAAGTTACACTGAACTGGTGCAGGAACTATGCCATTACAACTTAAAATAATTTTCACTTTTTAAAGTACCATTTTCTTGAACTGTTCTGTTAGCCTCGGTGGGTAGTCTGGCTTGACATAGTTCAACAAAAAGTTTTACCTCTTCTAGGAAGGCCACCAAAAAAATTACAACTGCCAGATCTTAAACAGTACAACTCCCTGGGTTTCCCTGGGAACTTAAATTCCCTACACCTCTGCCAAGTAGCATTCTTAGCTGCCAAGCTCAATAGGCCTACTTTAGACATGGAATACATATACAGTATCCTTTTTGAAGAATATCACAGGATGCCCAAGTTCCAGATGTATATTCTCAGGATGTTCTGAGCTCCATGTTAAGGATGAGAAAAGTTGACCTATGTCCTCCCAACCATATTGGAGATAGATGTTGGATGGGTTGATTAGCTCAGCTATGCTGTGGGGAAAGCTCTGAATGGACTGACTACCGGAAATAGACTGTAGCCAAAGTAATCTGAAAGCTGGACATAGGAGAAGCAAAAAATTACTCTCTCACAATTTTCTGTAGATAATTGCAATTAAGAGCTCAGGTTGGCTCCTATGGCACAGTTTGCCACATATTTGGATCATAAATTACATGCGGCAGACTTGACCACTCAGGTATGTGCTGACATGTTGCACCTTATAAATAACTGGATTTCTTTTGAAACTTAGCTCGAGGCTCATGAGTTAATTAGGGCATCTGTTGGAACCCTGACACAGTGGTGTTACATGGATAGGTAGAGGGATAGAGAGAGAGAGAGGGAGAAATACAGTAGGTAGGTAGGTAGGTAGGTAGGTAGGTAGGTAGGTAGGTGAAGAAATACGGTAGGTAGGTAGGTAGAGGGATAGAGAGAGGGAGAAATACAGTAGGTAGGTAGAGGGAGAGAGGGAGAAATACGGTAGGTAGGTAGGTAGAGGGAGAGAGGGAGAAATATGGTAGGTAGGTAGGTAGGTAGAGGGATAGAGAGAAAGAGGGAGAAATACAGTAGGTAGGTAGAGGGAGAAATACTGTAAGTAGGTAGATAGAGGGATAGAGAGAGAGGGAGAAATACAGTAGGTAGGTAGGTAGAGGGATAGAGATAGAGAGGGAGAAATAAAGTAGGTAGGTAGGTAGGTAGGTAGGTAGATAGATAGATAGATAGATAGATAGATAGATAGATAGATAGATAGATAGATAGATAGATAGATAGATAGATAGATAGATAGATAGATAGATAGATAGATAGATAGATAGATAGATAGATAGAGGGAGAAATACAGTAGGTAGGTAGGTACACACAGATTGGTTGGCCATTTAACCAGACTGGGCCACAGCAATGCGTGACTGGGTACAGCTAGTTCAAAATATAAGGATCATGTAATTCTAGTATCGGTGTAGATTGTCAATAGCATATTGAACACAATATAAGGTGTTTCATAGATGTTTAAAGCAGGGCCACATATCTGGCCTGAAAGAGTGCAGACAACTACTGACTGACAAAGGTCACTGTTGTTTCTAATTGTTTGCTATCCAGATTTGGTGGCCCTATTTTAAAAATCTAAACGTTTTTGACCTAACTATCTGAAGGAATGCCTCTCTCATTATAAATCTGATTCTTAATGTCTTCATGACAAGGTACATGGTGGCTCAGTGGCTAAGATGCTGAGCTTGTCAATCAGAAAGGTCGGCAGTTCAGCCGTTCAAATCCCTAGCGTCGTGAACTCCCATTGCTTGTCCCAGCTTCTGCAACCTAGCAATTCGAAAGCGTGTAAAAGTGCAAGTAGAAAAATAGGAACCACTTTGGTGAGAAGGTAACAGCCTTCCTTGCACCTTCGGCATTTAGTCATGCCAGCCACATGGCCATGGAGACGTCTTCAGCTCATCGGCTTTGAAATGGAGATGAGCACCGCCCATTTCTCCTTACTTCTAAGGTTGCTTATGTCATGGATTAGTTTCCATCCATTCTTCTTGTTTTGCCTTCTGGTGCTTTGCAAAATAAGTTGACCCCTTCCCCCCTTGTTTGTGGCAGCCCCTCAAATATTGGAATATTGGAATAATATTGGAATAATATAATAATAAGAGCTATTGGATATACTGAGCTCCCTTACAATTTGGAAGATTTGACATGTTAACTCTGGTCCACAACTGCATATTGAATGTGGAACGATGAGAAATCATAAAAGCCGGAAGAGCAGCATTGTTGGTGTAGGACAGGGGTCTGCAAAGTCGGCTCTTTTAAGACTGGTGGACTTCAACTCCCAGAATTCCCCAGCCAGCTATGCTGGCTGGGGAACTCTGGGAGTTGAAGTCCACCAGTCTTAAACGAGCCAACTTTGCAGACCCCTGGTGTAGGATAATCGATCCAAGACTAGACTAGACGTCAACCGGCATGCCAGTGGTGGGCCTAGGATGCAATGAGATCCTAGGTGGGCCTAGGATGCAATGGTGAGAACAAGACAAAGATGAAATGGTGCCTATTATAAATCTTTACTTAATTAAAACTAAATTGAATTAATCGAGATACACAATTATTTCCATGTACTTAATCTTCCCTCCTCTGTCTCATCATAAGTTACAATTTGACAGTAACTTTAGGCTGCCACCATATTTCTGGGGCTTTGAAATTGAGAGTAAGCAAATTACTATATAGAAAAACTTATAGAGACACATCCAACAGAAAAATCCAGATATTTAGGCTAAGGTTCTAATTCAAAGTTTGTCCATATAGATTTTGGAAATGGATATCACAATGTAGCATCATGTCTGATTTTTCTTTATTTAAAAAAAAAAAGCTTCCTTCCTCCCCTTTGTTTGAATTAGTCAGGATCAGAGGATATCCCCCTGAATTATCCCTCTTCCAGATCTGGTATATGTTGTCCTAGTGTTTTTCTCTATATTCAATTGCTAAACAGAGAATGCAGAGGTTATTATTGTTCCTGCCTTGGAACTTCTTATTTCCCAATTCTTCAAAAACTGGGATAGAAATTATTAAAGTCTTCTGCATTGTCAAGAAGTCCTTCAGATAACCCTTCACATGACTATGCCCAGAAGAAGACAAGATCACGCTAAATAGCCCTGTTCTGACCTAGGCTTCCCAAAATCATGAAGCACACTCCTCGACCCGATAAAACCTCTTTTATTTAAGTGAAAGGGAATTCCTCTCCAGCAAAGTCCCGACAAACAGCCTTTCATGAGATTTCACAACTACAGACCTTTATGAGGTTTGGAGAGTTGCCAGACTGATATCTTCCAAACGCCATGCTGTAGCAGCAATTACTTGGCAAGAAGTCAGGAACAGATCTTCATCTGAATGAATTGAACTAATTGTCTCCTGCAAACTCCCCTCCCCTTTCGCTCCTCTTTATTCCCTATGGGAGGGGCCATTCACTGTCTACATATGCCTTTACTCCCGAGTTGGCCTTGTTCCTTAACTGTTCCCTTCTCCTGGCTGCTCTGCACATGTATATATCCGGAACAGGCTCCAGTTGTTCTGCCCCACTGATATCCAAGTCCAAAGGCAGCTGATAATTGCCAGATGGCCCTGGCCCCATCTCTGCCTCTGACACAGAGCCCTCATTAGAGCCTTCCTCAGACTCCAGGACTGGCCCATGTTCCTCCCCAACCTCCTCACTGTCTGAGTCTGCCAACAGCTCCGCTGGCCTCTGGTGGGCCACTGTAGATATTTAAAGGTTGCTGTATATCAATTAATGTATTAGGCTTCACCCCCATATGATTTTTCCCCATCAGCGTCTATTCAAAAGAATTTGAATCCAATTCTTTTACATTATCCAACCGTTTTTAATTAGCACTTAACTGTTGATGCCTACATGAAACACCGTATTAACAAAGGCTACAGGATTCATTTAAACTGAGGTCTACCTAGAGACCTATTCATTAACTTGACTGTTATCCCACAATTGAAATGAAAGACTGAAGAGCTGCAATCATGCAATCATATACATTTCATTTTATTTTCCTGATACAAATAAACCAACTGATGTTGCAGACTTTACACAACAGTCCAGTCATCCTTGGAAGAACAGTGGCTTCATGTCTGTTGCTTGCAGAGTACTTTATAATCACATTCTACAGTTGCTGTTATCCCTGTTTTTATTATGATAATTTTCCTAATTGTTTTACAGTTGCAGTTCTGAAGCAGCAAGATTTCAATATGTTTGAACAAACTATTATAATGTAATATTAACTAACCCATTCACCAGCTTTCATGCATTTTACATTTTGGCTAATACATTTCAGAGTTTTGCATACCTCCTGCCTTTTTACAGGGAAACTCATAATTCAGTCAATTATACAGTAGAATATTTACCACTGTCTACCATTTTTGGCTAATGAGACGCGGTGGTTCAGTGGCTAAGGCGCTAAGCTTGTCGATCAGAAAGGTTGGCAATTCAGCAGTTTGAATCCTTAGTGCTTCCTGACGGAGTGAGGCTGGGAGTATCCCTGCCTGTCCCAGCTTCTGCCGATCTAGCAGTTCAAAAGCATGTAAAAATGCAAGCAGAAAAATAGGAACCATCTTTGGTGGGAAGGCACCTTCGACATTTAGTCCTATTGGCCACATGACCACAGAGACATCTTCGGACAGCGCTGGCTCTTTGGCTTAGAAACAGAGATAAGCACCACCCTCTAGAGTCGAGAACGACTAGCACATATGTGCAAGGGGAACCTTTACCTTCACCTTTACCTTACCATTATGGCCACTATCTTAATCCTTTTTTAAAAAAAATAACATTCTGTGGGCACCTGCTTCTTTTCACCACTATTAACATCCCGATATCTTATTCAATAACATTGTTGGTCCTCTCTGATCTCAGTTTGTTTAGCATGAATTAACATTTGCCTAATTGTTTGTGTGCGTTCATTAAAATGCCTACCATAACTCTCCCAACATCCATTTCCCAATTACCGACATTAACTTTTGTTTATATTTATTTGAATATTTTAAATAGACTGAAGTAAATGTAGCTTCTGGGAGAAAAAAAAAAGTAAACGATAGGAAATCCAAAGGTCAGAATTGAAGAGTTACGCCACCATCATAAAGGAGAATATCTTACTGAGGAAGATCAAGGCAGTTGAAGTGGCATGCATAGAAAGCTGCCAGTTGCAAAATCTGCTTTAAGCAAACAGTTTTTCCCCACCGTAAATTATTTAGTGTGAATCTGACTTAATAGTTATCGGGAACATTTTTAAGGGAATGAACTAAATGTTAATTTCCTCAAAGGGATTGAAACATTCCTTCTTTTTTAATAAGGGGGATCATTAACATTTAAAAGAGAGAGAGAGAGAAAGAAAGAATTAAAAGTTTAGAAACTGAGAGTAGCAACACTGCACGAAAGGAAAGGTGACATAGCAGAAACCAAAAACATCTGCACTGCAGCATGTTGGACCTTTTATTAAGCAAACCATCAACCCAAAATGACATAGTTCAAAAAGTGTGATGTCATAAAAACAACAGAACATAAGAATAGCCTTGCTGGAACAGGCCACAGCCCATCCAATCCAGCATTCTGTCTCACACAGTGGCTCACCATTTGCTTCAGGATCTTCCCAAGCAGATGTCTTCACCTGCTTATGATTCCCTGCAAATGGCATTGAGAGATATCCTGCCTATCTCTGGAGGGTGTCCTTAGGCATCCTTCATGATAGCCATGGATACCCTTGTTCTCCATGAACTCATCTAATCCTTTCTTAAAGGTGTCGAGGCTGACAGCTGTCACCACTTCTTCTGGCAAGGAGTTCCATAGACCAGTGATCCTCTGGGTTGTCCAATGGTTGTTTCTTCAAAAAAGGAGTTCCTAAGAGCGTGATGGCGAAGCTATGGCATGTGTGCCCGAGGTGGCATGCAGAGCCCTCTCTACTGGCATGCACACCGTCTCAGATCTCCGTGGCGTTTCTTTGGTGAGCTTCTATTTCCATGCAAACGACAAAACAGAAGCTCACGAAAGAAAAAGACCTCACCTCTTGCTGTGTTCCCAGTGTTGGTATGCCCTGCCTCTTACTGGCTACCTGGTCTGCGGGTCTCTGCTGGGCATGAATGTTTGTGCGTGCCTGTGTGCATGTCAGTGCATGTGCATGATTGGACATATCCAAGCATGCATGCACATGTCCACACAGGCACATGTCCACATGTTTGCACGTGCACATTTGCACATGCATGTGTGCATGTCAGTTCATGTGCATTTTCATCCATGTCCGTGTATGCACATGCAAGTCTGCACATGCACTTGCACATGTCCATGAATGCACATACTTGTCCACACACAAGCACACGCACATGTCTGCGCGTTTGCACGTTCATGCACACACCTTTCAATTTGGCCATGCACAGTTTCGGCACTTGGTATCTGAAAGATTTACCATCACTGTCCTAAGAGATTATTAGTCAAACCAATAAGACCCTTTTCATTCATTCAAATTGAGGCATCTACAAACCTCAATCCAAAGATATGTCCTTCTCATTTCACCATCCTGGAATCCAAGAGAGAATTCTGTGAAAGAATTTTAAGGCCTTTTTTTTTTTTGACAAAAGTGGGGAGTGCCTTTTAATTATTTCCAGCTCTGGCTCTATGCTACATTTCCTGTGCCCACCAGAACTTTTTCTGGAATAGGAGAGGCTGCATTGGAGCTTCATGGGAAGTGTTTAAATGCCAAGAAGTGATGGTAGATGGTAGTTTTAAATTGAAGACTCCTTTCAGATAAGTGTGCTAAGCTTTGTAAACTAAGTAATAAACAATTTGGTCCAACCTTTAGCTGGAATCAGACAATATGTTGGAATAGACTCAACTTCATTTGGCTCAGTACATCAAAAAACCATTCACAAGCTCCCCTTAAGCTAAATATGAACGTATTGTCTGGGCTTGAAATATTATCTGAAGATATGAATTACGTTTTATGGATTCACATTCAGTCCACTCTTGACTTAAAGTAGTTCTTTCTCGTTGCCTTAATCACTGGTCATTAAGACTCAAGTGATGCAGTGAGCTTGAAAGGCAGAGGAGAACTAAATATGGATATAAGAAATTTAAATTCGATCATTGTAAACCAAAATTATAGCTGGGTCTTATCACAATGCTGGTCACACTGAAAAATGAGATTCAACCTGGTGACCCTTCTGAATTCACAAACTTTATTATAAAATTTAAATGAATAAATAAATCACTATGAATACACAACCAAAGCTCCAACCATTACTTTTGGCTCCACCTATTGTTCACTGTCCGGTTTTCCATCATATTGGCCCAATGGCCCAGCTGTCTTTAATCAGTGGAACTTGTCTCCAGAAGGTTTGGGTGCTCCAACACTGGAGGTTTTTAAGAAGAGATTGGACATTTGTGTGAAAGGATATAGAGTCTCCTGTTTGAATAAGGGATTGGACTAGAACAGGGGTCCCCAACCTTTGCAACTTTAAGTCTGAAGGACTTCAGCTCCCAGAATTCTCCAGCCAGCTTTGCAAAGCTGGCTGGAGAAGTCTGGGAGCTGAAGTCCTTCAGACTTAAAGTTGCAAAGGTTGGGGACCCCTGGACTAGAAGATCTCCATCTCTGTTATTCTGTTATTAATTCTGTGCAATTTAGTATCCTGTGTATAGAGATTCTCAGTCATCCAGGTCATGGTTGTCCCAAAGGTGCTTTATCAAGGGGCAACTGAACTTTCTATTTTTCCTTTCAAGAAATGTTGCTTCTCATCCAAGAAGCTTCTTCAGAGCTGAAGAAACGTTTTGGATTGGATGAGAAGCGATACCTCTTCAAAGGAAAACGAGAAAGTCCAACTGCCTCTTGAAAAAGCACCTTTGGGGCACAGTATCCTATGTTTGCAGTCTGAAGTTTGAAAAAAGAGATTTATTCTGTAGAAGGAGGCAATGATAAACACAAGATAATAAGGCTAAGAATATTTCTGTAACAACACAAGGAACAATTAATCAAAAGGGTGTCTGAGTGATCAATGAACAACTATGAAAGTTGGACTTTGAGAAACAGTGAACTATAAGAAGGACCTATCATTTGTCCTTGGTCAAACAAAAACTAAACACTTCCTTGAAACGGTGCACAGCAAGCAGAAACACATACAGGTGCATATGGTGGTAGTCACTAGAGAAACAAATGGCAAACTTGAAAGAGATTTATTTATTTATTTATTTATTAAATTTATACCCCGCCCTTCTCCTTGTTAGGACCCAGGGCAGCACACAGGCATTATTTAAAAACACAAAATACAATAAATATCTATTAAAATGTATTAAATTAATAAACACGTGCTAAAACCCAATGTTAAAAACCCTTGCCAATTATAAATTATTTTCTTAAAAAGTCAGAAATGGGGGCTATCCTAGGCCGGCTTGTTGGAATAAATACGTCTTAAGACGTTGGCGGAAGAGGCGGAGGTCTGAGATAGTACGGAGGTCGGGGGGTAGGTCGTTCCAGAGGGCCGGGCCCGCCACAGAGAAGGCCCTTCCCCTGGGTGTCGCCAACCGGCATTGCCCCGTCGACGGCACCCGAAGAAGACCCTCTCTGTGGGAGCGGAGCAGACGAAGGGATGTATGGGGCAGCAGGCGGTCTCGTATATAGCTAGGCCCCGAGCCATGGAGCGATTTAAAGATGGTCATCAACACCTTGAAGCGCACTCGAAAGGCCACAGGCAGCCAGTGTAGCTCGCGCAGGAGAGGTGTTACGTGGGTTTGCCTTGTGGCACCCATAATCACCCGCACGGCCACATTCTGTACTAACTGTAGCCTTCGAGTGCACCTCAAGGGGAGCCCCATGTAGAGACCGTTACAGTAATCCAGCCGGGATGTCACAAGCGCTTGAGTGACTGTGCGAAGGGCTCCCCGGTCCAGTAAGGGGCGCAACTGGCGTATCAGGCGTACCTGATAGAACGCCCCCCTGGCCACGGCCGCCACATGGTCCTCCATGGACAGCCGGGAATCCAGGAGGACGCCCAAGTTGCGCGCCCTCTCCACGGGGGCCAGTTGTTCGCCCCCAATGGCCAGTGTTGGACTTATCTGGCTGAACCGGGGTGCCGGAAACCACAGCCACTCGGTCTTGGCCGGGTTGAGCTTGAGTTAGTTACTACCCATCCAGATCCGTACGGCCTCCAGACACCGGGACAGCACCTCAACGGCATCGTTGGGGTGGTTTGGGGTGGATATGTACAACTGGGTGTCATCAGCGTACAGATGGTATTCCACCCCAAAACCACGGATGATCTCACCCAGCGGCTTCATGTAGGTGTTGAACAGGAGTGGCGAGAGGACCGACCCCTGAGGAACCCCACATGTGAGGGGCCTCAGGGACGACTTCTGCCCTCCTGCCAACACCCATTGCGACCGACCAGAGAGGTAGGATGAGAACCACCGTAAAACAGTGCCTCTCAGCCCCAATCCCCCCAATCGGTGCAATAAGATACCATGGTCGATGGTATCAAAAGCTGCTGAGAGATCTAATAGGACAAGGATAGAGGAACAACCTCTATCCCGTGCCCTCCAGAGATCATCCACCAACGCGACCAATGCCGTCTCGGTACTGTGACCGGGCCGGAAGCCGGACTGGCGCGGGTCTAGATAATCAACTTCCTCCAGATGTCGGGGAAACTGTTGAGCCACCACACTCTCAACAACCTTCACTAAAAAGTGAAGGTTGGAGACTGGACGATAGTTCTCTAATAAAGCTGGCATTATAAAATGTATAGGCTACTTCTATTATAGGGAACTCTAAAAGCCCTTCAGCCAATATAGAACAATGCAATAAAATACAGTTGTCTGATTTACAACTGCCACGATGTAAAAAAGATGTGGAGACTCTAGAAAGAGTGCAGAGAAGAGCAACAAAGATGATTAGTGGACTGAAGGCTAAAACATATGAAGAACGGTTGCAGGAACTGGGTATGTCAAGTTTGATGAAAAGAAGGACTAGGGATGACACGATAGCAGTGTTCTAATATCTGCCACAAAGAAGAGGGACTCAAACTATTCTCCAAAGCATCTCAGGGTAAGACAAGAAGCAATGGGTGGAAACTAATCAAGGAGAGAAGCAACTTAGAACTTAGAAATTTCCTGAGAGTTAGGACAATTAATCAATGGAACAACTTGCCTCCAGAAGTTGTGAATGCTCCAATACTGGAAGTTTTAAAGAAAATGTCGAACAACCGCTAGTCTGAAGTGGTGTAGGGTTTACTGCCTAAGCAGAGGATTGAACTAGAAGACCTCCAAGGTCACTTCCAACTCTGTTATTCTATTCTATTTCAGGCAATACAATATTTTGGATCATCTTTTGAAATAAAAGTAATGCAGTCTGATATGGCCAGATTGAACATTAAATTTTAGGCTAACCATATTATTTAACCCCAATGCTGGATGGTCATGTGATCATTTAAGAAGAATATGTCTTATAAAAAGTAAAACAAATGCACAGGCAAACCAATAGCAGCAATAAATCAATATTTACTTATGTAAACATAAACAGGATGAACACAAGTGGGCAAAAAAGCAAGAGTAACTTCCTGCCAATTTCCCCATTGACTTTGCTTACAAAACGCTGGCAGGGAGCACCAGAAATCGCTACCATGGGACTGCAGGGATGCTGCAGCTGCCACAACCTTGCAAATTAAAAAGGTCTAGAGATCTTTGAAATTTCAGTTCTACAGAAGCAATGGCTCCTTGATTATCATTTTTTTTGGTGCATTTTTTAAATTAGCGTATTTGAGGTGCTTTGATTCAAAAATTGTTGTACTGTGATGTGCTCTGGTTTGGGCTAACTGAAGGATATCAACAAACAATAGACAGAATGAGTACATAGACAGAACAGTAGAATAAAACCTAACTAGGTGCCTTAAGACAGGGGTCAGCAACCTTAAAGACTCAAAGAGCCACAAAGGTCATCACCAGAAGCCCCCCATTCAATTCTGAAGCCGACTAGAAGTCTGGTTCCCCCGCCATAGAGTCTCCTCCTAATACAGCATTCTTTTTCCTCCACCTGTCCTATCCGAAAGCCCTACCAATTGTGGAGTCAACTGGCAACAGGGAGCCGCAGCAGAGGGATGAAAGAGCCACATGCAGCTCTAGAGCTGCAGGTTGCTGGCCCCTGCCTTAAGGGAACCATCACGATGACAGTCATCTCAGGATTCAACAGCTCTAAAAAAAAATGAGAATTCAAGTTTTGATGAATTTGGGAATAAATCCTCTTTGCAGGGCAAGTTACTATTAGAGACATGAAGAATTTCACAGAAATACCTGATTTGAGGCCTTCTCTTACGTTCTCACCATAGGAAGTGGAAAGCTTTAGCCATCTTACTCCTTTCACTCAGATTGGGCAGAAGAACCTGTCTGAGATAAATGCACAAATATTGTAGATAGAACCAAAGAGTAACACAAAAAAGACATTTTTTTTTACTAATAATATCAAAAATGAATAATCTGAAATACATTTTCAGCACTCAAGATTGAAGGAGGAAAAAATCTTCTCTCTCTCTCTCTCTCTCTCTCTCTCTCTCTCTCTCTCTCTCTCTCTCTCTCTCTCTCTCTCTCTCTCCCCTCCCTCTCCCTCTCCCTCTCCCTCCCTCTCCCTCTCCCTCTCTCCCCTCCCCTTCCTTTCTGGAAACATTTTAAAAATTGCAAGACAGATTTCAGTGAAATATAATTCTGTTAGCTCAGCCCGGAGTTTCATCTACAGTTGGAAAAAAAGAAGAAACACAGTAGAGACCTTAGTTACTTTATCTTCTCTTGTATTATAATTTTAAGCATTTACTTCTCTTTTGTTTGATAGAAATGGTAATAAGAAAGAGGTAGCCTGGAAGAAAATGGTGATTGTAACTGTTCAATTTGTGACTGCATTATGCCCACACTCTTAAAACACCCACCCACTGATATGTAAAATTTCAATTCAAACCAGTACATATAAGTAAATTGCACGGCCTCAAATTAGTTGGAATGGAACACTAAAAGCAGAGCCGAAGATAAAACATCACCAACTACATAACTTATTTTTCAGAACTTAATAAGAAGCCTTAGCAACTTCCCCATAACAAGATACTCCAGCTTTTACTATACTAAATGTTCATTTCTAATGTTATTTCATACCTACTGCAAAACATTTTTTGTTAATACATCTTGAAATTATATTTGGTCTGTGGCCAAATCCATTCCATTACTTTAAAATGAATAAAAATCAACCAAAGCCTACTATAATTTATGCAGATAGAAAAATATATTACTGATAGTACACCAATATTTGTATTAAATCAATGTTCCATACTCTAAATTCTTATGCGAATACATTATATATCTATTTGTCTGTATCTATCTATATTTATCAAACCAATTTAGTCAAATTGGTTTGCCTGTGGCCTTCCGGGTGCGTTTCAAGGTCTTAGTGACCATCTTCAAAGCGCTCCATGGCATGGGACCTGGTTACTTGCAGGACCGCCTCCTACCTCCATTTGACCTGTCCGCTCCCACAGGGAGGGCCTCCTTAGGGTGCCGTCCGCCGGACAATGCCGGCTGGCGACTCCCAGGGGAAGAGCCTTCTCTGTGGCAGGCCCCGCCCTCTGGAACAACCTGCCCCCCCCGACCTCCGTACAATCACGGACCTCCGCTTCTTTCATCGGGCACTAAAAACATACTTCTTTCATGCGGCCAGCCTGGCATAGCTGTTTTATGGCTGATTTTAGTTGGGTTTTAATTATGTTTTTAGCACGGGTCCAAATTTTATTTAATTCAGTTTTAACTACTTGATTGTCTATATATTTTTATATTTTTATTGTTCCTGTGCACCGCCCTGAGTCCCGTCTGGGAGAGAGGGCGGTATAGAAATACAATAAAGATTAAGATTAAACATCTTGGCCAGTCAGATGGTTGTTGTTACAGGGAAAATGGAGAAGGAAAGAACATTAAATATATTCACTACCTTGATTTATTTATAAAAAAATAATGAATAGAGGATATCTATCTATCTATCTATCTATCTATCTATCTATCTATCTATCTATCTATCTACCTACCTACCTACCTACCTACCTACCTACCTACCTACCTACCTACCTACCTACCTATCTATCTATCTATCTATCATCTATCTATTGCTTCTTGGCCTTTTGGCCAAGATCAAGTGTAGATTATCTATCTATCTATCTTTGTTTCTGATACTATAGAATCAAATAAAAACCCAAAGTATATATGCATAAAGTAAAAGTATTGTAAAAGTATCCAAACATTAAAATCCCAATAAAACAAACTAACAAACCAAGGTAAACACAAACAAATAAACAAAGGGAACTGAAGCTGAACTCACTTGACATTTGTCATAGTTCTAAACAAAACGTAGGAGGGATTGCAAAAATTGAACTTCCGGAAACAAGGAAAGGAGCATGGAAAACAGCTGAGAGGCAGCAATTCAGTCTCCCGTCACTGATCATCTGGGCTTCAGAAGCAGAAATAAAGTATAAACCAGGGCAGGCAGGCAGGCCCACTTCCACAGAAACAGAGAACCGATTTGCTCTCGGCTTGCAGTCAGACCTAATGGTTTGGCTAAACTGGTCTGAACCGGTAGAAACACACCACTGCTCTAAAGGTATTACCACGGAGAAAACCACAGTCCAACCCAAACAGTTAGGGAAAGCTACCATATACGAACAGGGAGCAAACCTCACATTTACTGGCCTGATGATGTTACCTAGTTGGGTAATAAAATGTCTTCAAGCAAAGGTTGGAGACCCCTGCTTTGGACAACTCGGAATAAATTGACAAAAATTCCTATATTTTTTTAAAACATCCAATAAAAGAAAGATTCTGTCTCCTAGCCTCTATCCCGAATTTTGGAAATGATGATGGATATGAAAGGCAGCTTAAAACAGACACTTGTAAAGTCTATCCAGTATCACAGGTTTGATGGTGCTCATTCAGAGATAAATGCATAAAATATTGTCACTTGGCATGTTCCTAACTGGGACATTGTGTAACTGCTCAAATCCAGCTTACAGTTCTTGTCAAAGCCAGTCACTTGGGAAGTTTCTCCTGCCTTTCCTTGATATTTTAAATAATCAAAGGGTGGAAATGTTGAATGCCCAGATGTACGTATCAAGTTCTACCTCACACAGAGGACGGAGGCTTTGCATATAAGACCCAACAGACTCCTTCACAAGCTGTTCAGTGGAAATGTTCCTGCACTGATGTTTTTTGTCTCAACTAATGTAAATCAATTTCTACCTCACCACTAGAGAGAATCACTAGTCTAGCAAAGAAGAAACTATTTCAACAAAGTCACAGAAATGCCATGTATATCTCAGGCATTTGAGCTGTCATTCCAGCTACTGGTATTACTCCTGCTTCAGGCCTGTTCCAACAGGATTCATCTCAAATGTTCCAGTGGATTCATCTGCCTGCTGGTTTCACCCACTGACCTGCTGGCTTGTTTTGCTTTGGGGAGATAATATCTCATCTTTGCAATCCCTTGTAAATCATGTCTATCTATAGCAGGGGTAGTTTTTATACCTACCGATCACTTTTGTATCTCTGATAGTAGTAAAATTTTCTAACCGCCCATCGGTTCCACAGTAATGGTGATTTATAAAGTAGGGAAGTCAATTAAATTTAAAAAAAGGAAAGTGCTTCAGTATTAGGGGGCGACAAAACCCTGACTTCCCACCATGAAAGCTGGAACGCCCACTAGTGGGCAGTAGGGACCAGGTTGACTACCACTGGTCTATATTGAAGGAGTCTCTCATATATGAAATCAATCTCCATTGCCAAACACAATAAGAAACAAGATGCCATAGACCAGAAGTCAGCAACCTTAAACGCTCAAAGAGCCATTTGGACCCATTTCCCACAGAAAAGAAAACACCGGGAGCCACATAACCCTTCTGGTGCCTGACTATTTCCTGAATGGCTACAAAACTAGCATATGTTCCGTTTTCTTCTGAAACTTTTACTTTCTTGGATTTATTCATAGTTGGCCTACCGGGGATTGAAAAGCTCAACAAATTACATGCCGGAGAGTGTTGCACATTGACAGTTATGACACATATTTTGAGTGACAGGGAGCCACAGCAGAGGGATGAAAGAGCCACATGCAGCTCCAGAGCCGTAAGTTGCTGACCCCTGCCATAAGCCTTCTATGTTCCTGTGGTTATCAGAAGAATACATAGAATATGTGAACTTGGCTGTGATTTTATTGATCTAGACAGGGAGGGCAGCTGAAGATTTGCTGATTTTGGAAACAGGTTGACTGGTTATCGTAAATTACACTGGGAGGAATTACATTCACAACTGAAAGCTTTTTTTGTTTGAAGGAAATTCTGGAGAAGATTGCTGAAAAGAGATCTTGAAGAACATTCACTGAAGACTTAGAGAAAGATACATTAGGGAACCTTGTTGAAGATGATGGGATATAAATGCTCTGTCATCCAGAGTTGAGAGAGGAAACCTGTGACAAGTTGACAGAGAAAGTGTCTGGCTAGAATTCCTTTGGCCCTTTTATGTTTAAAGTAGGGTGTGAGTCAAGTAACAAGAAAAAGTACATAAATCAGTTCAACTTTCTTATTTCAAAAAAATTGCAGCTAGAACAAACTTCAGTTGAATTCTTGAGTGGCAAAAGCCTAATTTGTGAGCAGGAACAGAGTGCAGCATGGAGATTCTTTGTTTAGCAATAACATTCTTGCTAAGGTATGTGATGAAATCAAAATTAGCTTGCTTATTTTGATGTATTTTTTTAAATGAATGGGCACGGAGAGAAGTTCTCAAAAGTACATTATTTGTATTGTCGTTCATGAAATCTATGAATATTGGTTTAAGGCTATTTACAGATACTTCTTGACTAACAACCATTCATTTAATGACCATTCAAAATTACAACTATATTGAAAAAACTGGACTTATGACCATTTTTCACATTTATGCGAGATCACATCCTTTATGCGAGATTTATGCGAGATCGCATCCTGCCCCATACATCCCTTCGACTGATTCGCTCGCACAGAGAGGGACTTCTCCGGGTGCCGTCCACTAGGCAATGCCAGCGGGCAACTCCCAGGGGAAGGGCCTTCTCTGTCGCAGGCCCTATCCTATGGAACGACCTACCCCCCGACCTCAGAACAACTCCGGACCTCCGCTCCTTCCGCCGAAAGCTCAAAACGTATTTCTTCCAACAGGCCGGCCTGGCCTAATCTATCTTTCCTGCCTCCAGTCTGTATATTTAAATTTTTAATTGGGTTTTTAGGGGTTTTTAGTATTTTAGGATCTTAGGTTTTAGTGCAGGGTTACTGTAGTTTAATTTGATTTTAGATATTTATATTGTTGTATGTTTTTATGTTTTATAATTCCCTGTGCACTGCCCCGAGTCCCTTCGGGGAGAGGGAGCGGTATACAAATAAAAATTTGATTGATTGATTGATTGATTTATGACCATTGTGGTATCCCTCCAAATTTGATCAAAATATGAACATTTGGCAACTGGCAGGATGTATTTATAATGGTTGCAGTGTCCCAGGATCAGGTGATCACCTTTTGAGACTTTCTGACAAGCCAAGGCCATGGGGAAGCCAGATTCACTTAATAACCATGTGACTAACTTAACAACTGCAGTGATTCATTTAACAACTGTGGCAAGAAAGGTCATAAGATCAATTAAGTGGCGGAAAAGCTTGCCTTCAAAAGTTCTGGGGGCTCCATCACTGGAGGCATTTAAGGAGAAACTGGACAGCCAGACATTAATGGTATAGGACAGTGATGGCTCACTTTTTCTGGACTGAGTGTCCAAAGCATGCACGTGCGCACAAATGCATGTGCATGCACCTGAACCCCTATAATGCAAGGCATGTGTGGGGGCCCCACATGTGACCTTCTCCACATGCATGTGCATGCTCCCGCATGTGTTTGTATCCCTCATACACATGTGGCCCCCCGCATACGCCCTGCCCCCCTGCATCCATGCACAGCATAGATCTACCGCTAGCCAACGCGAGATGTGCATGCATACATGGTGGAGCTGAACTAGGGTGTTGGCTCACATGTCCACAGGGAGGGCACTGTATGCCACCATGCCATAGGTTCACCATCACGGGTATAAGAGCTCCTGCTTAAGCAGGATGTTGGACTAGAATACCTACAACCTGCCTGTCAAACTGGCGGCCCATAGGCTGGAAACAGCCCATGCAGGCCACAGCCATCACAACTCTGCAAAGGCAAAAAAACCACATCCCGATACATCATGATAGAGGCCGCAATGCCATCACATTTGACACCCCTGATCTAGAAGGTCCCTTCCAACTCTGTTATTCTGAGAACATGGCTTTATATACCATCCCTTACTTGACCAGGATGCCCTTCGCACAGTCACTCAAGTACTTGTGACATCCCGTCTGGACTACTGTAACGCTCTCTACATGGGGCTCCCCTTGAGGTGCACTCGAAGGTTACAGTTAGTTCAGAATGCGGCCGCGCAGGTGATCATGGGAGCCTCTAGGCAGTCTCATATAACACCTCTCCTGCGTGAGCTGCACTGGCTACCTGTGACCTTTCGGGTTTTCAAGGTGCTGATGTTTTCAAGGTGCTGATGACAGTTTTCAAGGTGCTGATGACCATCTTCAAAGTGCTCCATGGCACGGGGCCTAGTTATTTGCGAGACCGTCTACTGCCCCATACATCCCTTCGACTGATCTGCTCCCACAGAGAGGGTGTTCTCCGGGTGCTGTCGGCCGGGCAATGCCGGTTGGTGACGCCCGAGGGAAGGGCCTTCTCTGTGGTGGGCCCAGCCCTTTGGAACGACCTCCCTCCCGAACTCCGCATCACCTCGGACCTCCGCCTTTTCCACCAGCGCTTAAAAACACACTTCTTCCATCAAGCCGGCCTGGTGTGAACCTCCCTATACCGACCGAGTTTTTAGTTTGCCAAAGTTTTAATCTGTGGGATTTTAAGTATGTTTTAGCACAGGGTTTTGGGTTTAATGTTGTTTTAGGATAATTTATTGTATTTTGTATATTTGTAGTTGTTTTTTTAATTTTCCTGTGCGCCGCCTCGGGTCCCTCTGTGGGAGATGGGTGCGGGATATAAGTATGAATAAATTCAAAATTCAAATCCATGTCTAAAGAACTCAACATTCACTTCAGCTGGATTCATACAGAATTGTTTAACATATGAAGACGGGAAAGGTGGGGAAAAGGTGACAACTGTTGTCCATTAGTGGACCCGATAAGGTTCCAAAGGGAGCTTGGGCCAATTCCTGTGGACTTGCCCCGCGACTCGACTGAGGACTTAGTGGCCGCATGGTTAAGTGCGGCCACGGGGGCCTTGGACCGAGTCGCGCCCTTGCGGCCTCTCTTGCGGCAACGAACCACCTGGGCGCCTTGGTTTACCGAGGGGCTTAGGGAGATGAAGCGCCACAAGAGATGCCTAGAGAGCAGATGGAGATCTTCTCGCTTCGAAGCCGACCGAACACTAGTGAGAGACCATATTAGGACTTACTTAGTGGCGATAAGAGTGGCCAAACGTGAGTATTGTGCCACTCTTATTGCATCCGCAGATAACCGCCCTGCCGCCCTGTTTGGGGTGACCCGCTCCCTCCTTCAACAGAGGCCGCGGGAAGCCCCTTTACAGGGTCGAGCAGAGGAATTTGGGATTTATCTGCAGGAGAAAATCACTCGGATTCGGAACGAGCTACCCTCCATCGACAGTGGTCCAGTCGAGCGGGCCGAGGCTGTTCTTGTGACACCATCCTGGGAGGAGTTTGATTTTGTTACCACCGAGGATATGGACAAGTTGTCAAAGAGACTTAGGGCTACCACATGTTTATTGGACCCGTGTCCCTCCTGGCTTGTACTGGCATCCTGGGAGACGACACGAGGCTGGCTCCAGGGCATTGTCAACGCATCTTTGAGTGAGGGGTCCTTGCCTGCCGTCTTGAAAGAGGCGGTAGTAAGGCCCCTCCTCAAGAAGCCGTCCCTGGATCCAGCATTATTAGAGAACTATCGTCCCGTCTCCAACCTCCACTTTCTAGTGAAGGTTGTTGAGAGTGTGGTGGCTCAACAGTTTCTGCGACACTTGGAGGAAGTTGATTATCTAGACCCGCGCCAGTCCGGCTTCCGACCCGGGCACAGCACTGAGACGGCATTGGTCGCGTTGGTTGATGATCTCTGGAGGGCGCGGGATAGAGGATATTCCTCTATCCTAGTCCTATTAGACCTCTCAGCGGCTTTTGATACCATCGACCATGGTATCCTATTGCGCCGACTGGGGGGGTTGGGGCTGGGAGGCACCGTTCTGCGGTGGTTCTCGTCCTACCTCTCTGGTCGGTCGCAATATGTGTTGGCAGGGGGGCAGAGGTCGGCCTCGAGACCCCTCATATGTGGGGTTCCTCAGGGGTCGGTCCTCTCGCCCCTACTGTTCAACACATATATGAAGCCGCTGGGTGAGATCATCCGTGGTTTTGGGGTGGGATATCATCTGTACGCTGATGATACTCAGTTGTACATATCCACCCCAGATCACCCCAACGATGCCGTCGAGGTTATGTCCCGGTGCTTGGAAGCCGTACGGATCTGGATGGGTGGTAACAAACTCAAGCTCAACCCGTCCAAGACTGAGTGGCTGTGGCTTCCGGCGCCCCGGTTCAGCCAGATTATTCCAACTCTGGCCATTGGGGGCGAAACACCGGCCCCCGTGGAGAGGGCGCGCAATTTGGGTGTCCTCCTGGATTCCCGGCTGTCTTTGGAAGATCATGTGGCAGCCGTGGCCAGGGGGGCGTTTCATCAGGTACGCCTGATGCGCCAATTGCGCCCCTTACTGGACCGGGGTGCCTTACGCACAGTCACTCAAGCACTCGTTACCTCTCGACTCGACTACTGTAATGCTCTCTACATGGGGCTCCCCTTGAGGTGCACCCGAAAGCTGCAGCTAGTCCAGAACGCAGCCGCGCGGGTGATTACGGGAGCGCCTAGACACTCCCACATAACACCTATCGTACGCGAGCTGCACTGGCTTCCTGTGGTCTTTCGGGTGCGCTTCAAGGTTTTAACGACCATCTTTAAAGCGCTCCATGGCTCGGGGCCTAGTTATATGCGAGACCGCCTCCTGCCCCATACATCCCTCAGACCGATACGCTCCCACAGAGAGGGCCTCCTCAGGGTGCCGTCGGGCTGGACAATGCCGACTGGCGACACCCAGGGGAAGAGCCTTCTCTGTGGCGGGCCCAGCCCTCTGGAACGACTTACCCCCTGAACTCCGTACCATCTCCGACCTCCGCCTCTTCCGCAAGTGTCTGAAGACACATTTATTCCATTTATGAAGACTCATCTTTTCCGCCTGGCCGGCCTAGGGTAGTCTCTCTCTCTATGGGTTTTTTAAAGGTATATTAATATCTAGTGGGGATTTTAGTTAATGGGATTTTAGCACAGGAATTAATTTAATCTGTTTTAATTTGTTATGTATGTTGTATATTTATTGTTTTTATTCTCCCTGTGCACCGCCCCGAGTCCCTGTGGGGAGAGGGAGCGGTCAATAAATTTAACTATTATTATTATTATCTAGCCGGCCTAGCGTAACCTCCATTACTGACTATTAGATAGTTTTAAACTTGGGACTTTTAATTTCGGTTTTTAGCGCAGGGTTTATTTATTAGAATAAGTTTTTTAAATTTTATATATTTTATATATTTTGTATGTATTTTAACATCCCTGTGCGCCGCCCTGGGTCCATTTGGAGAAGGGCGGGGTATAAATTTAATAATAAATAAATTAACAATATATGGTTTTAGATCAAGTATAGGCAATCATTTTGATCAAGGGCCATCTTCCAGGGGGAAAAAATGCTTGGGAAGACTGTAATACTGTATATGGCACTGATTAATAGGTTGAAAACAAGGTGGCATTCCATTTTCACTCATAGACACCACCCTCCTTTATTCTTTATTCTTCTAGCATCCTGTTTCTTCTTTTTCTTCTTTTCATGGAGTATGAGAAATAGGACACTCGGGTCACCAAATCGCTTGCTTGCTCTGACCTTTTCAAATGTTAGAGAAGGACCAGTTTCATCGGATGGCAAACAGGTTAAAGAGGAAGATCTTTACAGAATGTCGCTCTAGATTTCTAGAACAACTCCCCCCATGAATCTTGCAGATCCCGCTTCTTGCATTTTAGAACAAAGAATGAGAGATTATCTGATATGCATCTTGTCAAAATTTGGTACATACGTTTATACACAAACACACACACACACACAAACACAGATGTTTTGTTCTTTAATCAAGAACAAAAAAGACATTGTACTGCCATCAATTAATTTGTAATATTTGGGTAGTGTAATTGCACAAAATAGAGATGCAGAGACAGATGTCAAATGGAGATGCAGAGGCAGATTTCAAAGACTGCACTGGAAAACAAACAGCTGTTTTCCAGATCTGGTCCTCATCATCTGGTCCTCATCATCTATATCAGGGGTCTCCAACCTTTGCAACTTTAAGTCTGAAGGACTTCAGCTCCCAAACAGCTTTGCTGGCTGGAAAATTCTGGGAGCTGAAGTCCTTCAGACTTAAAGTTGCAAAGGTTGGAGACCCCTGATCTATATCACTAAATCTTACATTTCAGTTGTTTACCTCTGTAATGATCTCGACTGCTATTTATGCCAGTGAACTCTGGAAGTCATCAGCGAATATTAAGAAGAGACTCAACACCTTACAGTAAAGATGCCTGCATCAATTCCCCAAAATTCACTATTTTGACCATGTGATTAAGGAAGAAGTGTTCCAAAAAGAAACTCAAAAAAGAGTTTCTCCAGCAAATTACATAACATAGCCACATGCAGAAGACTCCAATTTGAAGGTCATGTACTCCACATCAAGGGTAGTCAACCTTTTTATAGCTACCACCCACTTTTGTATCTCTGTTAGTAGTAAAATTTTCTAACCGCCCATCGGTTCCACAGTATTGGTGATTTATAAAGTAGGGAAGTCAATTAAATTAAAAAAAGGAAAGTGCTTCAGTGTCGTAGAAAATCCCTACCACCCACCATGAAAGCTGGAACGCCCAATAGTGGGCGGTAGGGACCAGGGTGGCTACCACTGATCTACATGAAGAACAATCAAATTCCCAAGATGACAATGACATGTTCTGCACCCGATGCCAAATAACCAAGAGGATGCCCTCCAAATACATGGTGAAGAACATTCTTAGACATCTTAAAGACTTTAAACACCACATGAGAAGATTCTGATGTACTCACCCCAAACCGAAAATACTGGAAATATCTTGCGGCCTAATATGCTACATATCATGGGAAAATCTAAAGCTAATACTAATTTGAACGTGTATGTCCACATTATTAGCTATCTAGTTATCAAGCAGCTATTTAAAACAGGGGTATTAAACTCAAGGCCCATGGGGCCTCATCCAGCCTGGAGGGGGGGTGCTTAGATCTGGCCTGCGGGGCCGCCCTGGAAACAGCAAAGGACAGGCTCTGCCACTGAAAATAGAGTTCGGGAGGGCTGCACCCACGGACCCTCCCAAGCTCTGTTTTTGCTGGCAGAGGGCTGCAGGAGGCCATCACAGCCAAAAACAGAGTAGGGAGGACCATGCACGGCCCTCCTGAGCTCTGCCTTCGCCGACAGAGTGCTAGCAAAACAATCAACTAGCAAAAGTAGCATTGGATCACAAGGCAAAGAAGCATCGAGAAATGTTTCCCCTTTTGTATTTGAGCATCCAAGAAGTGACAGGAAAGAAGATAGCAGTAACTGTGAAAGGGATCTTGGAGTCCTAGTGGACAACCATTTAAATAGGAGCCAGCAGTGTGCAGCAGCTGCCAAAAAAGCCAACACAGTTCTAGGCTGCATAAACAGAGGGATAGAATCAAGATCACGTGAAGTGTTAATACCACTTTATAAGGCTTTGGTAAGGCCACACTTGGAATACGGCATTCAGTTTTGGTCACCACGATGTAGAAAAGATGTGGAGACTCTGGAAAGAGTGCAGAGAAGAGCAACCAAGATGATTAGGGGACTGGAGGCTAAAACATATGAAGAACAGTTGCAGGAACTGGGTATGTCTAGTTTAATGAAAAGAAGGACTAGGGGAGACATGATAGCAGTATTCCAATATCTCAGGGGTTGCCACAAAGAAGACAGAGTCAAACTATTCTCCAAAGCACCTGAGAGCAGAACAAGAAGCAATGGGTGGAAACTAATCAAGGAGAGAAGCAACTTAGAACTGAGGAGAAATTTCCTGAAAGTTAGAACAGTTAATCAGTGGAACAGCTTGCCTCCAGAAGTTGTGAATGCCCCAACACTGCAAGTCTTCAAGAATATGCTGGATAGCCATTTGTCTGAAATGGTATAGGGCTTCCTGCCTAGGCAGGGAGTTGGACTAGATGACCTCCAAGGTCCCTTCCAACTCTGCTATTGTATTGTATTGTAAGAAAGGGAAAGAGGAAAGAAAAAGATGGGAAGATGGGAAGAGAGCAAGGAAGGAAAAAGAAGGAAGGAGGAGAAGAAAGGACAATGAAGAAGAAAAGGGGAAAAGGAAGGAAGGAAGGTTATAAAGGGAGGGGGTTCAATGGATTCCCCAGCCCTACCCAGGCCACCACTGGTGCCTCGACACAATTGATGTTGAGCTGGCCATGCCCACCTGACCCCCGAGGTCAAACACAACCCTGATGCTGCCTTCAATGAAATCGAGTTTGATACACCTGATTTAAAACATAGTAAGAATATAAACAAATGTAAGGAACATTGACATCAGCGTATCTTTCTCTTCAAAAAGGAAGCGCTGATTTTTCACACGTCCCTTAAGTTCTTCTAATATGTTTGAATTAATGTGATGAGAAAAAGGCAATCTTTTTATGCCAGATGTGGAAGATCAATAGCTAGTGCCCCGAGTTTATAGCATAATTAAAATGTGGGAACAGGAATAATTTTCTTTCCAGTGCTTGGGGCTAAGGATAGCATTATCAACAAGTCAAAAGAATATGATATAACATTTTTACTGTTTATGAATGACGCAGAAAGGCTTTATGGGTTTTACAAGTAATTTCACAAGTTGAGAAGGAACAAGGGAGAATAAGCTACAACATTGGCAAAATTGCCACTTTGCTTTCTGATCTGCAAATGTGTGAAAGTGTGTAAGAATTACTCATAACATCTAACTTACAACCTTTTTTTTTTTTTTGGGCAAAACTGAGTGGTGCATGCCTTATGTGCTGGCCAGTTGGGCTATAGGTCGTTGGGTATAGTATGCTAGAGGAGTGATGGTGAACCGTTTTCACCACGGGTGTCAAAAGGACGCACGCATGCGCTATCGTTCATGCGCACATGTGCCCACCTCCATAATTTAATGCCCTCCCCGACTTACAGGGTGTTCACTGGGCCATTTTTCTCCCTCTGGAGGCTTCAGAAGGCTTCCCTGAAGCCTCTGGAGGGAGAAAAATGGCCCAACACGCAAACCGGAAGTTTGGAAACTGATTTTGGGGGGATTTGTTGGGCCACTGTTCTCCTTCCAGAGGGCAAAAAATGGCCCAACACACAAACCAGAAGTTTGGGAACAGACTTCTGGGTTGCCCGTTGGACTGTTTTTATCCCTCCGGAAGCTTCAGGAGTCTTCCCTGGAGCCTCCGGAGGGCGAAAAACAGCCTCATGCACAAACCGGAAGTTTAGGGAAGCCTCCAGAGGGCAAAAAATGGCCGAAAATCAAGGCCAAAAATCAGCTGGCCAGCTGACAGGGCAACGCCTCATGTGACCTCAGAAATGGCTCCACGTGCCACGTGCGGCACGAGTAATAATAATAATAATAATAATTTTATTTTTAAACCGCACCCTCTCCCCACAGGGACCCGGGGCGGTGCACAGGCAGAATAAAAACAGTCAAAAAAATACATACATTTCATAAAAAACGATTAAACCAACCCTGTGCTAAAAATTCGCTAAAAATGTGCTACCCCATTAAAAAAACCCAAAGACAGAGAGACTATCCTAGGCCGGCCAGACAGAAGAAGTGTGTTTTTAGCTTGAGACGGAAGGAGCGGAGGTCAGTGGTCATCCTAATATCGGGGGGAAGGTCGTTCCAGAGGGCCGGGCCTGCCACAGAGAGAGCCCTTCCCCTGGGAGTCGCCCGCTGACAGAGTCTAGTGGACGGCACCCGGAGAAGTCCGTCTCTGTGGGAGCGGATCGGCCGTGAGGATGTATGGGGCAGGATCCGATCCCGCAGATAGCTAGGTCCCGAGCCATGGAGCGCTTTAAAGATGATAACTAACACCTTGAAGCGCACCCGGAAGACGACAGGTAGCCAGTGCAGCTCGCGCAAGAGCGGTGTTATGTGGGTCGACCTAGTGGTCCCCATAATTGCTCGCGCGGCTGCATTCTGGACTAGCTGAAGCCTCCGGGTGCACCTCAAGGGGAGCCCCATGTAGAGAGAGTTGCAATAGTCCAGTCGGGATGTCACGAGAGCATGAGTGACTGTGCGAAGGGCGTCCCGATCCAATAGGGGGCGCAATTGGCGAACCAGGCGAACCTGGTAAAACGCCCTCCTGGCCACGGCTGTCACTTGATCTTCCATGGACAGCCGGGTATCCAGGAGGACACCCAAATTGCGCGCCCCATCCACAGGGGCAAGATGTTCGCCCCCTATGGCCAGCGATGGAGTGAGCTGGTTGAATCGGGCAGCCGGAAACCACAGCCACTCGGTCTTGGTCGGGTTGAGTCTGAGTCCGTTCCTTCCCATCCAGATCCGTACGGCTTCCAGGCACTGGCACATCACCGCTACGGCATCGGTGGGGTGGTTTAGGGTGGAAATATACAACTGAGTATCATCAGCGTAGAGATGGTACTCCACCCCAAAACCACGGATGATCTCACCCAGCGGCTTCATGTATGTGTTGAACAGGAGAGGCGAGAGGACCGACCCCTGAGGCACCCCGCATGTGAGGGGTCTCGGGGTCGACCTCTGCTCCCCTGCCAACACAAATTGCGATCGGCCAGAGAGGTAGGAGGAGAACCACCGTAAAACGGTGCCTCCCACCCCCAACCCCCCCAGCCGATGCAATAGGATACCATGGTCGATGGTATCGAAAGCCGCTGAGAGGTCTAATAGGACCAGGATGGAGGAACATCCCCCATCTCTGGCCCTCCAGAGATCATCTACCAACGCGACCAATGCCGTCTCGGTGCTATGCCCGTGCCGAAAGCCGGACTGGCGCGGATCTAGATACTCAATTTCCTCCAGGTGACGGGGAAACTGTTGTGCCACCACACTCTCGACAACCTTCGCCAAAAAGGGAAGGTTGGAGACTGGACGATAGTTGTTTAAAAGAGCTGGGTCCAAAGAGGGCTTCTTAAGGAGGGGCCTCACCATAGCTTCTTTTAGGGAAGCAGGCAAGGAACCCTCACTTAAGGATGCGTTGAGTGTCATAGGTTCGCCATCACGGTACTAGAGTAAACTCTATATATCAAAGTGAGTGGGCCAAGTAAACAGAGGATAACAGACAGAGTAACAGAGTTGCATGATACCTGGGATGTCTTCTAGACCAGGGGTCCCCAACCCCTGGGCCGCGGACCGGTGCCGGTCCATGGCTTGATAGGAACCGGGCCGCAGGGCCGGAGAGGAGGAGGAAGGAGGAGGGGGCAGCCGCCTTGGCAGAGTGTGTGCCGAGGGCGGGAGAGTGCAGGTGCAGCCGCTCGCACCCTTGAGGGCCAAGAGGAGCAAGTGAGCCAACTCACCCCCCCCCCATGCGTGCATGCACTGCTTGTTCCCTCTCCCCCTCTACGCCCACCAATCCATGGAATTTTCTTAAAAATGAAGCCGGTCCCTTGTGCCAAAAAGGTTGGGGATCCCTGTTCTAGACTTCCTCCGTGCAGGAGACCACACTCCATTTCAGACAAATGACTGTCCAGTCTCTTCTTAAAAGCCTCCAGTGTTGGGGCACCCATGACTTCAGGAGGCAAGTGGCTCCACTGATTAATTGTTCTAACGGTAGGAAAATTTCTCCTTAGTTCTAGGTTGCTTTTCCCCTTGATTCGTTCCATCACTTCTTGTCTTGCTTTCTGGTGCTTTGGAGAATAGATTGACACACACACCCTTTTTTCTTTGGGGCAGCCCCTCAAATATTAGCACAGTACTATCATGTCACCCCTAATCCTCCTTTTCTCTAGATTAGACAAACCCAGTTCCTGCCATCGTTCTTCATATGTTTTAGCCTCCAGCCCCCTAATCATTTTTGTTGCTCTTTTTTGCACTCTTTCCAAAGAGTTTTGGAACATATTTTTATAATATGGTGAACAAAACTGGATGCAGTATTCCAAGTGTGGTCTTACTTTATAAAGTGGCAATAATACTTGTGCTTTAAAAAGTCAAATGCTTCCAGATTTTGCTCCCATCAGCCTTAGGGATAGCCCATGCTGTAATCCAATTCCACTTTGGATAAGCTAGATACAGTAACTACACTGACCACAGGTATGGTAATTTATTATAAAGGACAGTCCTTTATTTCAGAAAGGATTAGATTGAAGTAAAACTTTTAGATTTATTTATTTTTCAAAAACTCATTTTTGTCCCTTATTTAAAGGGACAAAAATAAGAAAAATAAGAAAAAAGTTAAGGAAACAATTGGTCCACTGCTGGGAGAAAATGGCAAGAAGATGATAAGCAACAGGGAGAAAGCAGAACTATTTAACTCTTTTTTTGCATCTGTCTTTACACAAAGGGATAAAACAGTCCAACCAATCAAAAACAGCACCACAAAAATCAGATTAGGAACACAAGTTGAAATAGGGAAGAAAATGGTAAGTGAGCACCTGTCTGCCCTGGACGAGTTCAAATCACCAGGACCGGATGGATTACACCCCAGGGTTCTGAAGGAACTGGCAGACGAGATCTCAGAACCACTGAACTATATCTTTCAGAGATCCTGGAGCACTGGGGAACTGCCAGAAGACTGGAAAAGAGCTGATGTGGTTCCCATCTTCAAAAAAGGGAAAAAAAACAGATCCAGGAAACTATAGACCCATCAGCCTGACCTCAATACCAGGAAAGATTCTGGAAAAGATAATTAAACAACAAATAAGTGAACACCTAGAAGCAAACAAAGTAATAGCCAAAAGCCAACATGGGTTTGTCAAAAACAGATCATGCCAGACGAATCTAATTGCATTCTTTGACAAAGTTACAAAATCAGTGGACCAGAGGAATGCTGTTGATATAATTTACCTGGACTTCATTAAGGCATTTGATAAAGTAGACCATAACCTACTATTAGATAAAGTAGAAAATTGTGGGTTAGACAGCACCACCAGCAAATGGATTCGCAACTGGCTGACCAACCGCACTCAACGTGTAGTCCTCAATGGAACTGCATCTACATGGAAGGAAGTATGCAGTGGAGTCCCCCAAGGCTCTGTTTTAGGCCCAGTACTCTTTAACATCTTCATCAACGATTTGGATGAGGGGATAAATGGGGAACTCATCAAATTTGCAGACGACACCAAGCTGGCAGGAATAGCCAACACTCCAGAAGATAGGCTTAAGATACAGAAGGATCTAGACAAACTTGAACATTGGGCACTATCTAATAAAATGAAATTCAATTGTGAAAAAAGTAAGGTCCTACATATAGGCAAGAAAAACCAAATGCACAAGTACAGTATAGGTGGCACCTTGCTCAATAGTAGCAACTGTGAGTGGGATATAGGAATCCTAGTGGACAACCATTTAAATATGAGCCAGCAGTGTGCAGCAGCTGCCAAAAAAGCCAACACAGTTCTAGGCTGCATAAACAGAGGGATAGAATCTAGATCACGTGAAGTGATAATGCCACTGTATAGTGCCTTGGTAAGGCCACACTTGCAATACTGCATACAGTTTTGGTCGCCACGATGTAGAAAAGACGTGGAGACTCTGGAAAGAGTGCAGAGAAGAGCAACCAAGATGATTAGGGAACTGGAGACTAAAACATATGAAGAACGGCTGCAGGAGCTGGGTATGTCTAGTTTGATGAAGAGAAGGACCAGGGGAGACATGATAGCAGTGTTCCGATATCTCAGAGGGTGCCACAAAGAAGAGGGAGTCAAACTATTCTCCAAGGCACCTGAGGGCAGGACAAGAAGCAATGGATGGAAACTAATCAAGGAGAGAAGCAACTTAGAACTGAGGAGAAATTTCCTGACAGTTAGAACAGTTAATCAGTGGAACAGCTTGCCTCCAGGAGTTGTGAATGCCCCAACACTGGAAGTCTTTAAAAAGATGTTAGATAGCCATTTGTCTGAAATGGAATTAGGTTCCTGCCCACGCAGGGGGTTGGACTAGAAGACCTACAAGGTCCCTTCCAACTCTGCTATTGTATTGTATTGTATTGTATTTGGGTCATTTAGCTTTTACCATGTAAATAATCCCACTTCATTCACAATCTTTCACATTTTCACATGAAAAATATGAAAATTGAATTGTCTCTTTAAAATAAATTTACATATACTGTTTGATTTTAGATATTCAGAATATGTGTTGTGTTGCATTTTTTTATTCTTCTTGTTGTTTTGATCGTCAATCTGTCTTTGTAAAAGTTGTAACATAAACACTTTTTTTTATCCTTATCAACTTTCTTCAGATATGCCCTTTTTTTGATAATTATTTTTTTCCCCACAGAAATATGGTCACCATATGGATAACATAGTATTCACAATGTATTTCTTGAAGCTTTTATTCCATGTAAGAATGCAGTCCAGAGTAATTTCAGGGTAATTTCCATGAGGTGATATGAAAAGAATTGAAATGTTTTGTAATTTTATAAGGAGTTTCTTTGACTTTATTTTTTAAATGTATTAATCTCTCTATATCCATGTTTGTGTGCGTTTGTGTATTTATTTTTAATAAAACAATAATACAAAAAGGAAAAATCATCATTCTACATTGTATTCTTTGGAAAGTATGTTGACTGGTTACACATAACTCTTGTGCATTTCTAAAATCATTATTATTCATGAATAATCTCGTTTTGTAGATTTTAAATCAAAGGATTCATTATATATCTTAATATCATTACACCAGAATTCTCCTATAATATTCCATATTTGGTCTATCTTCTTCTTCAGACATATCTTACTTAAACATCACCATGTAATGGCGTCCATTGTCTATTCCAAACATACATATATATATATATGCATACGCCTATATAAATATATCAACTATAATTATTCAATTCCTCTTATTATAACTCATTATTTACTAGCTGGTGGTTTTGCAATGAAGATTGTTCTGTGCATGCACAGAACTGAAAATCAAGATGCCACCACCGCTGATAGAACCGGTTCAGGGGCATGGCAGGCTGACTTACTACCTACTTGGCTGGACCAGTCTGAACCGGTAGCAACCCACCTCTAATATATACACATATACATATACATATAGATACAGATACAAATACATATATGCATATGCATATACATACACATTTAGCTGCAAGAAGCCTGCAGCCATCTCCTCTTTGCCAGATGGAACCGAGCCTGCAGCAGCAGCTGGAAGCTTCTTGCGCCCAAAACTACCAAAAACTACAGGCCGAAAAAGAGGCCTGAAGTCCTGTTGCCGCCATTGCCACCCTATTCTTTGCACTGGCCGCACACGTGCACCTGCAGCATTGCCTGCTGGTGCATGGCTGCACCCCACTGCCAGACCCAACCAGGAGAAAGGCTTGGTGTGCCGGAGAGGCAGCATTGCAGCGGAGTTGCTTGGAAGGCAGCTGGACTACGTTGTCCCTTTAAGGTACTTTGATGGGGGGGGAGGAAGGACCATAAAGGGAGAGGCCGCAGGAGCTGCCTTTCTGTTAGTTCTGTGGGCGTGGTTTGGTGGTTGTGGGTTAGTGGGGGGTGTCATGTGACTGAATGGGTGTGGCCAACTCAACATCACTCATGTCAAGGAAAACTATGCTGCAAAAATTGATGATGGGCTCAAATAAATCTTTGAGGATGATTTCTAAAAAAAACCTGTATATTAGTTCTTTGATATAAGACCTCACTTTTGTTACTTGCCATATATCACAAAGAAAGATAGAAAATATTCTTCCAGTAAAGCTCAACCTCTGGTAATTTCATTACAGGGTTTCTATTTTTTTTTGTCAACAGTATAAAAGAGGCACAACATTTCCTTCTTCCAGGATATGACTGACTGTCCAACGTTAAACAACGGATGTTTCTTCACAGAAACAACTACAAGAGTCAGGAAGAAGTGGGTGAGGGAAGGAAGAATGGTGTTAAATTGCCAATTGAATGAGTAAGCAAACATTTTTGCCAATTCTTTTCAATTAATTGTGAAATATTAAAAGGCTTGTTAGGATTGGACATTCTAAGCTTTTGGATGTCTTAGGGTGGTTATATACATGCACACACACACACACACATACATATAATTTTCAAACAAACACAACATAAAGAATCTTCCTTCTTTACATACTGTAGAAAGTGTATCAGTTGGTTACAAAAGACTTTTGTGCATCTCTTCCACAGTCATCACCTATAATTCATACTAATATTAATTTGATTTTAAATCAAATATATTTATACATATTACCATCATCATACCTCGATTTTCATTTGACTATAATTGTTTAAACGTCCTTCTTCATAAAATATACCAAAATTTAAAACATAACCACATACTGGCATTTCATTAGCTATTTCTAACATCATCCAATATCACTAGATCCTTATCTGTGCTGTCTAAAAATCAATAATATTTAGTAACAAAAATTTCTAATCCTTCTTTCCAAATCACTGTTTACAGTTTACATCCAATTTTCTTATGTTGTACCAATACATATACATTGCTATCATTATCCCTCATTTATTTGGCTATATCCATTATCATAGCATCCCCCCCCCCCAATAATCAAACCTTAACTAAATTTAGCTTAGTTCTTCTTTATTAACCTTCATATATAACCAAAAATTTCTAATCTTCCTTTCATAGATACCATTCAGTATTCATATCCAATTACTACTTGTCAAACCAATTCATATGTATACATTATTATCATTATCAATTATTTGTTTAACCATATCTATTGTCACTAAATTTCACTAAGTTTAACTAGTTTTAAATTATACACTTTCATCTATCAATCTGTATCTTTCCAATAGCCAGCGCTGTCTGAAGATGTCTTCATGGTCATGTGGCTGGAATGACTAAACACCAAACGTGCACGGAACGCTGTTACCATCCAACCAAGGTAGGGTGGTCCCTTTTTTTCTACTTGCATTTTTTACGTGCTTTCAAACAGTTAGGTTGGCAGAACCTGGGACAAATAATGTGACCTCACTCCATTACACAGTGATAGAGATTCGAACCGCCGAACTGCCAACCTTTCTCATCGACAAGTCAGCATCTTAGCCACTGAGCCACCACATCCAATAATATATGGCAATAAAGATGGTCAATCTCTTTCAGCCAGAGGTGGGTTCCTCCCGGTTCGGCCCAGTTCAGCCAAACCGGTAGTGGAATCAGAACTGGGTTGCAGAACTGGCAGTAACCCAGGCCTGCCACGCTCAACAAACAAGTTTCCTCACTGCCGCTTGGCCACCGCCATTTTAGATTTTAGTGCATGAGCAGTTCACCGTAAATTGTTCTGTGCATGCGTGCAGAACAATTTACATTGAACAGCGCGTGTGCACATGGACCTTGCACCGGGGTTGCGAACTATCAGTAATGCCGACAGCAGCCCATCCCTGCTTTCAGACTAGGGACCATACAGTAATCTGCCTGAAGACTTTAAGAGCCATGACTAATAATATTAATATATTATGAGTGAAAAGGACTAACACTTTAGGATCCTTTTTTAACTTCGGGGTATTAGTGGTTTAGAGATAATGCTCTAATAGCATGTTTGCTGAGACAAGGCATCCATAACATTCTTTCAAAACCACAAGACCATTTAAAAAAAAATTACACTTACTCAGACTTACTCAGACCTTGGGAAGCTTCACACCTTTAAAACATTCCATTCTTCCCTCAAAAAACCCCTTCCCTTCTCTCAAAGGAAACAAACAACATTTTTGAATGTTCAAAATGAATGTTTGGATGTTCAGGAGCCACATGTGGTGTATGGATGGCACACATGGAACATCAATACGGTTTGTAAATCCCAACATTAGAGGGGCATAGCAAAAGAAACAGCATGTTTGCTGTTTCCAACACACGGTTTAGTGTACAGTTGTGATTGCTTTTGATTCTTGAACAAAGTGACATTTTAGGAAAGCTTGCTCCAAATCAGTTATGGGTATAGAAAGAAACTTATGGCACATTGGAGTTTGGATTCACTGGAATGTTTATAAAATGATGTCTAGAGGCTTCATGCCACCAGATACTTCTTAGCAGATGTTTGAAAATTGACATTCTTTATGATGCCAGCTCAAGCCGGTCTCTTTTTACTTTCCTTGATCTACTGGAGAATAATGTATAAATAAGCCAAAGTACTGATTTAAACTCTCTAGCTTTGTGTGTAACTGCTGAGAGAAAGACCAGGAAAGTTTTTAAATACAGTGGTACCTCGGTTCACGAACTTAATTCGTGAACTGACTGTTCGCGAACCGAACTGGTCGTGAACTGAGGCACAATTTCCCATAGGGTTCAATGTAAATCCGGTTAATCCGTTCTGACCTTGTTTTTTGGTCGTAATTCTTGAACTGACTCTGTTCGCAAACCGAATTGGTCGTGAAGAGAGGCACAGTTTCCCATAGGGTTCAATGTAAATCCGGTTAATCCGTTCTGACCTTGTTTTTTGGTCGTAGATAAAATGTCCGCGGCTCCGGTTCGTGAAGCGAAACGGAGTTCGTGAACCCGAGCATTTTTACGAACTTTTCTGTTCGTGAACCGAAACGGTGTTCGTGAACCGGAGCACATTTTTTGGAAAATTTCTGTTCGTAATCCGAATTGGTCGTGAACAGAGGCGTTCGTGAACCGAGGTACCACTGTAGTTTTCAACAGCAAGACTATCTGCATGCAAGCATCATATTATTTAACACTTCACTCAAATGTCATATGGATATTAATTTTCATATACGCATATTGACTCTTGAGACAAAGGAAAAGGAAAGAAAAATACAGCAATAGGGAAAAATGAAGGAAGAAGCAGAAATTAGAGGCTTGGACAAAGCAAGCTAAAATTGGTTTGACTCTGCAATAAACAGTGTGAAAATTTCATTCTGATATTTTTGTGTGTTTATAGTTCAGTGACATTCTAATCAAATTATCCTGTACATGAGCAAAGAAGATTGTTTCTTGTGGCCCAAACATGTAGATTTCCCCTTTTCCCAACCTAGTTTTCTGAAGTCAAATCATAAATAATTGCCAGCACTCAAGAGCGGGACATATCTGTGCATTAGTTTTATGTTTTCTGATGTACCAGCTCATTTTAGCCTCTGTTACAACTATTATAGTTATTTCAAAAGGTCTGAGTCATGTAATAGTTCTTTCAGCTGCAACAGGAGGCTTGTAGCATTATAAACTCCTTTGGGAAAATACAGAATAGTACCCAATATTCTTTAAATCTGGAGACAAGCCATCTCTACCTATTTCTGTTCACAACAGATTTTCATTCTGCATGAAAAATGTGACCCACATAAACCTTGTGCTAGGATCAGAGGTGGTATTCAGCCAGTTCTGACCAGTTCTGGCAAACTGGTAGCGGAAACTTAGAGTAGTTCAGAGAACCGGCAAATACCATCTCTGGCTAGCTCCGCCCCCATCTATTCGCTGCCTCCTGAGTCCCCGCTGATTGGCTGGGTCTTCTTCTGTTGCCCTGGACAGGAGAATGGAGCTGGAAAGCAGGTTAGTGGGATGGGGAGGGAATGGGGATTTTACTGTATCGTTGCCCTGGAGTGGGCTAGAAATGGAGATTTTACAGTATCCTTCCTCTGCCATGCCCACCAATCCACACCCACCAAGCCATGCTACACCCACAGAACTGAGAGTAATTTTTTTGGGAATGACCAACAATAATGATAATAACCGCCAACAGGGTGGGTGGAGGTCACAGTTCAGTGTAACCGGGTAGCTCAGCAAAAGTTCAACAGTACAACTGGATGCAAGATGTACTCCCATGTTTGCTGGAAATTTTCCAGCAAACATGGGAGTGGAGATATTTGCATAGTTTTTTTCAAATATATCTAATGGAGGAAGAACTCTTCCAATACGTTCTCAAGGACAACCTGTGGTGGAGTCTACAGCTAACCGGCCTTCTTCCTGTCACCTCTCTGCCCTGAACACCTTTGGATTGGGAGCCGGGGTAGCTCCTCATCCACACTGGCTATGGGCAGCTGCGCTCAATCCCCACCTGGAGTCTCAAAGCTATCTTGCTGCAGCTGTGACTCCCTCTGCCCAAGCTCAGCTGCTACCCATCCAGTCATTCCAGCTGCAGTTGCCCCATCAAGCTGGAGCCTCCCTTTCCCACATCTCCAACAGCCCCTGGGCTCACGGCCCCTTCTCCCCTGGAGGTGCCAGGTACTAGCTCATCTACCTCCTCTGAAATAGCATCCAAAGAGGAAATCAGAGGGGCATCCAAAGATTCACCTGGTGAGTCAATCCCAGGCAAGGAAGAAACAGAGGTAAGAACCTTCTTAAGATCCTTGAAGATTTTTTTCTGCCTGTTCCCAATCTGCCTGCTCTCATTAAGCCACTGCACCACTGCATCTCCCTACTCCAGCTGGTGAGTCCACCATGCAACCTGCCCACCAGCATTGATGGTACAGATGCTGCAAAGAAAGCCCAGTAGCAGGATTACCCTCATAACGGATCTCTTGAGATGTAATTGACTCATGGGAAGCCTGGCGGTTTCCCAACTGCTAGAAAGAGAATTGTACAGTAAAAAAACACACACACACACACAAGGTACACACTATTTAGTTCCTTTGCAAAGGAATAGATATAAGCAAGTCACACTCTTCTGTTTTAAAACAATTTCAGAAGGAAATTCTCTTTCATCTAATGGAAGGAGGGCAGAAAGGAGAAAAAAAAATTGTAGGAGAATATCTCCGCCAGGCATTAATAATAATAAATTCTACCTGTGACAGCAATTTGAGACATTGGAAATCTTGCAACTATGCCATTTTGAATTATTCACCACTTGGGAAATGCACTGATATTTCATTTGGCGGCTATGCAAGCATCTTAGGCGACACTCAAGTGCACAGTACAAGACAAGTTACCAACCAGGATGAGTCCATCAAATAGATTCTGACACCTTGGACAAGTACATTTCCCTGGGATTTATGTGCTAGCAATATTCTGGATGATAAAAAGCTGGGAGGAAGGGAGCGAGATGCGGACCTTGCTAAAATACCATACCTACCACAGTGAGGTTAACTTTGGGAAAAGAGAAACTGGATAGAGAGAGGTGCCCTTCTTTATCAAACGGCAATCCAAGTCAGTTCTGAAACCTTGGATGTTTGCCTTGGGTTAAAAGGGGAACATTGAGAGACATTAACCTTGATGTTCAGAAGGAAGAAAAGAAGTGCTCTAAAATATTGGGGGGAAAACACAACATTTTCCTACTAGTATTCCAAGAAAAGGAAGGGGGGATTTTATAAGACCCAGATGTCAGATTGGGAAGCCATCTTTTACATTTGGGCCTTCAGGCCTGCCACATTTTCTACTGTGGGAAAATGGGAGGGGGGATTATATGAGTATGGGCGATATATAGTCAAAATAACATTATTTTCTCAGAGAGTCAAGGCCATCTTGCCCTGCAGCTGCAATGAGGTGACTCGGAGACATCTCCAGCTTTGGACGGTGCCTGATTGGATCATTTGATGGACATGTGGGTGATGGGACTTAAATTTTCTCTTGAGTGGAGAAAACCTGGAATCTTTCAGATTTGGGTTTTCCCAGGTGTGACAATATGACATCTCTAATAAAATGGAACTTTGAGGAAACTCAAGTCTCGGAGTCTTCTTTCGTTGGGGGTGTTACTGGAACCTTGACACTAGACTTGCTAGGATGATATTCAATATTATTCTGCATTGGTATTTTTTCTTCTTTCATTTACTATCTGTTTCTGGTCCCTACCCCAGATAGAAGGCTCTTCAAGCTAATTATGGGAGGGATGTCCAACCTTGGCAACTTTATGACTTGTGGATTTCAACTCCCAGAATTCTAGTTTCAAGCACTGCCTTCCTTCTGTAATCTATAAGTCAGGGTTGTCCAATCTTGGCAACATTAAGACTTATAAACTTCAATTCCCAGCATGGCTGGCTGGGGAATTCTGGGTGTTGAAGTCCACAAGCCTTAAAGTTGTCAAGGTTAGACACCCCTGTCTTATAGACCACAGAAGGAAGGCAATGCTTGAAACCAGGATTTCTTCTGAAAACCAGTACCATTGAGGAAAGTTGGGAAGAATTAAAGGTGCATATTTTAACCTAATGTCTTGATAATCCTCAGTATTAGGGGGAAAGAATGAGGTTACCTTCCCACCAAGGTGGTTCCTATTTTTCTACTTGCATTTTTACATGCTTTCGAACTGCTAGGTTGGCAGAAACTGGGACAAATAATGGGAGCTCACTCCATTATGCGGCGCTAGTGATTTGAACCACTGAACTGCTGACCTTTCTGATCAACAAGTTCAGCGTCTTAGCCACTGACCTTTGCAACCTGCAAATTATTCCCCATAAACCCTGTAAACCAATAGAAATGAACTAACAAGGCAAAATCTCTCCGATTCAGCAACTTTGCTAAATCTGGACATTGCAACATTTTGCTGCAATCCTGTATTTTATCACTTAGTTTAAAATTATTCTAAGATGTTTAAATTGGTCAGTACCTGGATAGAAGAATGAGAATAGGAGTTATTCACATAAGGAGCATAAGGGTGCCTAATTGCCAGGCTATTCAGACGAGCATAAAATTTAACACTGGAAGAACCTCACAGTAAATTGCTGCCAAGGAATACAAAATTTATAACTTTTTAAAAACCCACTGGGAATTTTTCTCAGTTAAATAAAAGAAACCCTTAACATTAAGCAGAAACTTAGAAATGCTTGCAGTTGAAATTAAGAGGATATAATAATAATAATAATAATAATAATAATAATAATAATAATAATAATAATAATAATAATAATAATAATAATCTTTATTGTCATTGTACTTGTTTACAATGAAATTGGTTGTATATGCAAGCTACCTCAAACAATTCATGCCATCCTTGAAGATTTTTTGCACCATAATAAACCCAAATTTTCTCTCAAGGGTTGTTCTAGGAAAACCAGATTTGCTTGCTTTGGGAAGCATGAATTAGATTTCAAAACATGATCAAATCCAAATCCTTGTGTATGCTGCAAATACTGGTCTATCATTTTAACCCTTTTTGGCACAAAATTAATTCAAAATTGCTGTAGATCAAAAATGAAGCAATCCCAAATAGGTAATGGAGACGACTCTTTGGTGCTTAAAAAAATTGTAAAGATTAAAGGTAAAGGTTCCCCTCGCACATATATGCTAGACTCTAGGGGGCAGTGCTCATGTCCATTTCAAAGCTGATGATCCAGTCCTGTCCAAAGATGTCTCCATGGTCATGTGGCCAGCATGACTAAACGCCAAAGGCATATGGAACACTTACCTTCCCACCAAAGGTGGTTCCTATTTTTCCTACTTGCATTTTTTAACATGCTTTTGAACTGCTAGGTTGGCAGAAGCTGGGACAAGTAATGGGGGCTCACTCCATTACGCAGTGCTAGGAATTTACACCGCCGAACTGCCTGTTAGGGGTAAAACATCCCCGTTGGGAAAAAAACAGGCAGAATAGTGCAATACACCGGACAGTAAGAGATACGTTGCTTAAACCACACAAGAACTCTCAAACACTGATAGTAGAAAAATAAATAGTCTTTACTCTTGATGTAACTAAAATACTTCTTCCAAACAGTGATACTAACTCCTCCAACAATAAACAGTCCTTCACCAAAACACAGTTATCTTACAGTCAGTCAAAACAATGATTCTTCTTCCATCTTCAGTTTCATCTCCTTCCTCAGTGGCACTGCCCTGAGTCCCTTTGAGGAGATAGGGCGGTATACAAATTTGATAAAATAAATAAATAAATAAATAAGAAGCAAGGAAAGCAAAAAGGGATGAACTGTGTTTCCAGCTGCTTTTTATGATTGAGCTGGGAAGCACAGCCAATCAGATTCTGCCATCTTGTTTTTCACTTCTGCACATGCGCAGAATTATTGCACTGTGCATGCACACATGTGCACAGAGCGCCCATGTGCAAACTGGTAGTAGTGCCTGCCGGAACCCACCCCTGGATGGGTTGTGTCTCTAGAAAGAGTGAATTGACAAATTAACTATCAGCACCATGCCAGTCCTAATTTTTTTACACTGAGGATTGGACACAGATTCATTCAATCTCAGAATTCAGTCTGCTAATGTACCATTTTGGAACAAAACAATAGGACAAAAAAAATGTTTTATCTGGCACTTGTACAAAGTCAATATTCACGTGGAAATGCTAGAAGTGATAATGGATTGGAAGAACTCATTCCAGATTTGTTGAATTCCTAACATCTCTCATCTTAGATCCTAGTGGTGGTAGAATTGGGACTGGGACTGCTAAGCTCCAACAGATCGAGAAATAGCATAAGAGCATTCTATCCAGAAGACTTTGATGCTACAAACAGCTAAGCTACTGAGCAGAACCTTCAGACTCCAGGACCTCTGTCAGAAGACCTGAGATTGAGGAACACATACTACCCATAAGGCTGAGAAGGGATTTTGTTTAATTAGCAAAGCTGCAGATATAATTGATAATATATATTTTTATACACTCATGTGCATACACTGTAGAAGTAACTGTTCCTCCTTGTTTACTTCCTGCTTCCAAAATTGCTAGTGGTTAATCATTAGCTACTTCTGCTCCAGATTCCAATAGTGTGTTGATGCCTTTATCAGGAGCAAACCACAGAGAAAGCAAATAGAGAAATTGTTTCCTGATAGAACATAGTATCATGGATATGGCTTTAAAAGCCCAAGACCGACATGGACCGTGAGCAATCAAATTATCAAGGGATAATTTCAGTTTAAACCACAACATGCATTTAAAATCACTGTTTAAATTATGTCCTTTGACAAAGCCCAATGTATTTCTCCATAAACTGTTGGTCTTTCAATTTCTGTTATATTGACTTATAAAGGGCAATGTCCCTTCAAACTGCAGGCAAGACCAATGGTTCAGTCTTCCAAACATGTTGCTTTCCAGTCCCAAAGGTGCTTTTTCAAGAGACAATTGGACTGCCTTGTTTTTTCTTTGAAGATCTTTCACTTCTCATCCAAGAAGCTTCTTCAGCTCTGACTGGATAGTGGGGAGTGGAAGGATTTATATTCCTTGCAGACAGTTGGTCATTTGCATTCTTTTAAAGGCTCATTGAGGCCACCTGGAGATTTATCTGTGTCAGTGCAAATAGGTGTGGAGCCTTCTTGGAACTGTTGAAAGGACTGTGTTGTAGACTGGAGATAGATATTGTCATATCCTCTCTAAAATAATGCAAATGACCAGCTGTCTGCAAGTATAAAGCCATCCATTCCCGCCATCCAATCAGAGCTGAAAAAGCTTCTTGGATGAGAAGCAAAATGTCTTCAAAGAAAAACCAGAAAGTCCAGTTGCCTCTTGAAAAAGCACCTTTGGGACAACCATGACCTGGATGCCTGAGAATCTCCATAGATACTGTTGCTTTCTATATGTCTTGAAATTATATTTCCTGGGATTTTCATACAGCTTAATTTATATTAAAGGGGTCTAAGTCATCAGAGCATGCTGAGCTATCTGTCTTATAGAGTTCCCATTCATGAACTTTTCACTAAAACTTACCTAATTTCCTTGGAGTACAATTTTGAAACTATCTTATGGAATCTGCTGTGAAGAAGAAGAAGAAAATCTTTATGGGTGACTAGTTCCAATCCTCTGTTTTTCACATAAGTGCCTCCTCTGCAATCATCATGGAAACTGAAACTGTCCCTATTGCACCTTTTTTACCTGAGTTATGAAATATTTAATTCAGAACAGAGGAAAAAAATAATAGAAAAAACTGGATTTCATTAATACAAGCCCCCGTCCCCACAAAAAAAATAAATAGTAGTAGTAGTCACATTTGGGCCGAGAGACAACAAGAAAGAAATTAGATGTAGAAAACTGTTTGTAAGAACTCTTGAGACAAAGCAAATACCCTAAGTTAAGAATAGTGAGAACGTTATTTATCAATTGCATGCTTCAACAAGAAGTCTGGGGAAAAGTTTAATAGTTTTGTAGTTTCTACTCTTTCCTTGACAAATATCCAATTTGGGGATGGAAAAAAACCCTCATTACTTTATTGAGTAGTTGTCCTTCGGTGATTGACAAGAAATTGGATAGTTTACAATGTAGTGCAACCAACTTCAGAAAACTATTAGGAATATGGGACATCTTCAAGGAGCTTCAATGAAATAAAGCAAAGTGCCATTCACAATAATCAGAGTGGAATACTTGCACCTTTCCAACCAACCAACTCATATGATACTATATGAGAGTCAATTGGGCCTAGAGGTTAAGGCACCAATCTAGAAATTAGGAGGTCATGAGTTTTAGTCTCACTTTAGCCATGAAAGCTTGGCTGGGTGATATTTGGGCCAATCACAGCCAGGAGACTGTGAGTTCTAGTCCTGAAGGTGTGTTGGATATGCTTGCTGTCTTAACTGAAAAGTAATAATTAAGATGGGATATTAATTAATTAATTCTGTAAAATAAAACCGATTCATTTCCATTACACTTTGAAAAAAAAGTTTTCATTGTAAAGAAGAAATACAAGAGAAAATAATGAAAACACAACACTAGTTTATGCTGTAAGTAAATAAACAATGCGTTCCATCTGTGGAAATTGAATTCGTAAGGGCAGTTCCTTAGATTGAGAAACCACCCTATGTGTTGATGAGATTGGAGATATATAACACACTGACATATAAGGAGGAGTTCCTTGTTGGACTAATGCTATTGGCGTTATCTTAAAAGTTATATACCACTAACATGTTAGAAATGTGCAGATTTAACACATTTCGTTTTTGTAAATCAGGAATGAGCAGAAAAGAGGAGATTTGCAATGAATTAAATCCAGTTGTGTACCAATAATGAAAATCACCATGAATTCAGAGAATTCTCCTGGGGGGAAAAAGATCTTGCAAGCTTGGTTTGATATTGATCATAACTCCAAGGCATGCTCATGCTTTCTCTTAAATTTTATCATATATTCCTTCACCAGTGTGTGGCTCCTGAATTTTGCCTAATGAAGTTCTATCATTCCTGGTATATCTATGTTTATTCCTATTTTTAGTTGTTATGTTGGCTCATCCTTTTACTGGTATTTTTCCACTGAATAGCCAAGCTACCTCAGGCTATTTATGTCTTCATTCTCCTTAGTTGAAGCTACACCCTGGTTTGTATTTGTGTGTGTGTGTGTGTGTGAGAGAGAGAGAGAGGGGGGGGGAGAGAGAGAGAGAGAGATCTGATATTCCAGATTTGTGCCTGCAGCCTTGGCATTTACCTGAACTTCTAATTTTCTTTTTGTTTCAGTTTTAAATAAACTAATGAGCAGGTAGTCAGCAAGTTGGAAAACCAAGCACTATCCGACAACATCTCCTATATTTCCTACAGTGCCTCTGGGCTGCCCTTATCAATTCAGAAGACTTAATTCAAAAATAATGACTACAGCTGGCTACAAGCCAACACTTTGCTTGGAACGATGTCTTCCTTTGGAGAAAAAGAACTTTTGGGATCAGGATGCCAAGAGTCTCCCAGAATTTTAGACAGAAGGATGAGGAGCACCCTTGTTAAATTGCTCTTTAGTAAACACCTGTATGAACTCATTTAAGCACCTGTATGAACTCATGCCATGATAGCTGCTATTTTATGAATCAATAAACCCCAACCCATATAGGCAGTCATCAACTAACAACGATGGAGTCACAATGGAGTACCCCAAGGCTACTTACAACCATGATTCTAAATTTGAACAGCCACTCCCTCCCCATGATCATGTGATTGCATTTCAGACTATTGACAACTACCCTGCATTTGCAACCATTTGTAAAAACCCACAATCACATGACTGCAATTTACATGGTGTTTTTTTTTTGCCAGAAACTGGTGTTTACTTCCAGTTTCTGACCCCCCCAAAAGGTCCATCTCAGACCATAAATTTATTTAACCACAATGGTGATTCACTTACCGACTGCTGTAAAAAAAAAGGTTGTAAAATCAAGCTTGGCCACAGGGGGACCCATTAAGCAATTGGCATGACTTATGACCATAATTCTGGGCTAAAGTAATAGGTATGGTTCTAAGTCAGGAACTACCTGTAGTAGTTGAGAAACGGCTTAACATGGCCTGTTCTCAATCTTTCAAATATGCCCGGATCTCCAAAAGAATTTGAATATAAAGATTACTTAAGGTTTCATCCTTATCTGTGTCTCTAAATGGGAACTCATCAAATTTGCAGATGACACCTAGCTGGCAGAAATAGCCAACACTCCAGAAGATAAGCTTAAGATATAGAAGGATCTTGACAAATTTGAACATTGGGCACTATTTAATAAAATGAAATTCAATTTTAGTCATGGGGGACTTTTAGTCATGGGGGTGGGAGGCACCGTTTTACGGTGGTTCTCCTCCTACCTCTCTGGCCGATCGCAATTTGTGTTGGCAGGAGAGCAGAGGTCGACCTCGAGACCCCTCACATGTGGGGTACCTCAGGGGTCGGTCCTCTCGCCTCTCCTGTTCAACACATATATGAAGCCGCTGGGTGAGATCATCCGTGGTTTTGGGGTAGAGTACCATCTCTACGCTGATGACACTCAGCTGTATATATCTACCCCAAACCACCCAAACGATGCCGTAGCGGTGATGTGCCAGTGCCTGGAAGCCGTACGGATCTGGATGGGAAGTAACGGACTCAGACTCAACCCAACCAAGACCGAGTGGCTGTGGTTTCCGGCTGCCCGATTCAACCAGCTGATTCCATCGCTGGCCATAGGGGGCAAACATCTTGCCCCTGTGGATGGGGTGCGCAACTTGGGTGTCCTCCTGGATGCCCGGCTGTCCATGGAAGATCAAGTGACAGCCGTGGCCAGGAGGGCGTTTTACCAGGTTCGCCTGGTTCGCCAGTTGCGCCCCCTATTGGATCGGGACGCCCTTCGCACAGTCACTCATGCTCTCGTGACATCCCGACTGGACTATTGTAACTCTCTCTGCATGGGGCTCGCCTTGAGGTGCACCCGAGGACTTCAGCTGGTCCAGAATGCAGCCGCGCAAGCAATAATGGGTACCGCAAGGTATACCCATGTAACACCGCTCTTGCGCGAGCTGCACTGGCTACCTGTCGTCTTTCGGGTGCGCTTCAAGGTGCTAGTTCTCATCTTTAAAGCGCTCCATGGCTCGGGACCTAGCTATCTGCGGGATCGGATTCTGCCCCATACATCTTCCCGGCCGATTCGCTCCCACAGAGAGGGACTTCTCCGGGTGCCGTCCACTAGACTTTGTCAGCGGGCGACGCTCAGGGGAAGGGCCTTCTCTGTGGTGGGCCCAGCCCTCTGGAACGACCTTCCCCCCGACATTAGAACAACTACGGACCTCCGCTCCTTCCGTCAGAAATTAAAAACTCACTTTTTCTGCTTGGCCGGCCTAGGTTAGTCTCTACCTCAGGGGTTAGGGAATGTTAATTTTAAAAATGGGGATTTTAGTGCAGGGACAGTTGATTTAATCTGTTTTTATTGTATTTATTTATGTATATATTTTATGTTGTTTTAATTTTCCCTGTGCACCGCTCCGAGTCCCCCTGGGGAGAGGACGCGGTATAGAAAATAAAATCTATCTATCTATCTATCTATCTATCTATCTATCTATCTATCTATCTATCTATCTATCTATCTATCTATCTATCTATCAATGGTGAAAAGAGTAAAGTTCTACATTTAGGCAAGAAAAACAAAATGCACAGGTACAATATAGGTGGTACCTTGCTCAATAGTAGTAACTGTGAGAGGGATCTTGGTGTCCTAGTGGACAACCATTTAAATAGGAGCCAGCCGTGCACCAACACAGTTCTAGGCAGCATAAACAGAGGGATAGAATCAAGATTACATGAAATATTAATACCACTTTATAAGGCCTTGGTAAGGCCACACTTGGAATACTGCATTCAGTTTTGGTCGCCACGATGTAAAAAAGATGTTGAGACTCTAGAAAGAGTGCAGAGAAGAGCAACAAAGATGATTAGGGGACTGGAGACTAAAACATATGAGGAACGGTTGCAGGAACTGGGTATGTCTAGTTTAATGAAAAGAAGGACTAGGGGAGACATGATAGCAGTCTTCCAATATCTCAGGGGCTGCCACAAAAAAGAGGGAGTCAAACTATTCTCCAAAGCACCTGAGGGCAGAACAAGAAGCAATGGGTGGAAACTAATCAAGGAGAGAAGCAACTTAGAAGTGAGGAGAAACTTCCTGACAGTGAAAGTAATTAATCAGTGGAATAACTTCCCTCCAGAAGTTTTGAATGCTCCAACACTGGCAGTTTTTAAGATGATGTTGGATAACCATTTGTTCTAAAATAGTATAGGGGGTTGGACTATAAGACCTCCAAGGTCCCATCCAACTCTGTTATTCTATTCTTACTCCATGGGAGAACGTGAGCAAGGTGGACAATTTGGAACGTCTAGTTAAACATTGCAAATGTATTTAATTTCCATACGTTGCTTGACCTTTCTAGAAGGCACGGCTACAAATCTGAACAGACAAAAAGAATAAAAATCAGCCCTCAGATCCACTCAGCTGGCTGCCTCTTTTTCTCTCTTGTGCCTTGCAGGAAAATAGAGACTCTCAGCTCCTGCTGTATTAGCTAGGCTGCTGTGCTATGCACCAATCAGGCAGGTGCACCTGGCAAAATTGGAAAGTCTCCTAAATCTGAGTGAGTTGAAAGCCCAGAGATGGAAAGTTAGAATTGTCCCCTTCCGTTTCCAGCTGAAATGGTGTACCATTTCAAGGAAAACAGTTGTGACCCTGCCTCCCTTTTAGTTTCCACACCTACAAAAATCAACATTTCCAGGTTTCTGTGTGATTCATCAATTGAGCTGGGTTTGCTTCAGCCAGGCTGAAAGCATGGTCCACTCATTTGCAATTTGGCAATAGCAGATAATCCATTTGCCATTCTATCTATTAAAAAAAAAAAAGACTTTACGCAGTCGGAAACAGAGGTGATATTCAGCCGGTTCGGACCGGTTCCGGCAAGCTGGTAGTGGAGATTGTGACCCCCCACCCGCCCTGGCGCTATGCCATCTTATTTAGTCACGTTTTTGAGGCTGGATGCATGAGCAGAAGGCACACAGGAGAGCAAAGTGCCTGCACAGAAGTGCCGGGCACATGCATGGAAGCTGCTCACACCTGCATGTCAGAAACCAAACGTTAAGGTTTGCTTTGCAAGCTTTTGCAAAGAATAAATATGGCTTGGCTTCTGTGGGCAACGTGAAGCTTACTCGAAGGAGGAAAGACCTTCCTGCTATTTTCAAAAAAGATGTTTTCTTTGTTCATTTGAAGGACTTGTTTATAATTTTGAGAATGAACAATGAAAATCAATGCAGAGCAACCCAAACACTGTTGAATTAAGTGAGCACGGCGCCCCCAAATTGCAGAAAATAATCATTAATCATACGCACAGTCAATACTAGCGATTAGTTTAGAGAATAGAATTAATCCCATTCTTGCAGGGGGAAAAATAGCCTTATTGTGCAACAAGCGAAGGAAAACAATGTCTACCTTATAAGAAGCCTTGAAGTGCTCAGAGAATGAGTTAAGAATAAAACAAAAGCCTCTTTCATTGGGAAGGATTTTATTTTATTTTTTGGCAGAAGATTATACACCTAAGTAAGAGTCATTGCTGTGAAAAGATTTTGGTGTCCTGTCTTTATTGTGTTCTCGCCTTGCCCACCGTCCACTGTACATGGACAAGGTGACCATGTCTGATTCTATCTCACCTCTTCTAATACCGGTCGTAATAGAAGACCTTCTGGCTGTGATCTGTCACCCTTATGCTTTTCCATACTGTTCCTATCAATTAACTGGTTCAGGAAGAAGGTGGGCCATTTCAGTCTTGTTGTGTTTGGATATAAAAAATCCACTGAAATAAGAAAAAGAAATTAATTAAGACTTTGTGCCAGGCCCTTGATTAGTTTTATTCTCAGTCCATGTGCAAACAATGACAAGTTGATGCACAAAGCATGGGTAATGTTGTTGCTAGTATCTGTAGAACACGTTTCTAATTCCTCTTTGTGGATTCAATACTGGCAAGTACACCCAATGTTGAGATTGTCCAAAGAGAAATAAAGAGGGAGAAAAACATTTTATATAAATAGAATGGAATGGAATAGAATGGAATGGAATAGAATAGAATAGAATAGAATAGAATGGAATGGAATGGAATAACAGAGTTGAAAGGGACCTTGGAGGTTTTCTAGTCCCACCTGTGCATTTCGTTTTTCTTGCCTAAATGTAGAACCTGACTTTTTTCACCATTTAATTTCATTTTATTAAATAGTGCCCAATGTTCAAGTCTGTCAAGATCCTTCTGTATCTTAAGCCTATCTTCTGGAGTGTTGGCTATTCCTGCCAGCTTGGTGTCGTTTGCAATTTTGATGAGTTCTCCATTTATCCCCTCGTCCAAATCATTGATGAAAATGTTGAAGAGTACTGGGCCTAAAACAGAGCCATTGGGTACTCCACTGCAAACTTCCCTCCATTTTCTTTGTATGCTGCTGACATTGTCATTTTATATTTTCTCTCCACAACTTTTCCCAATTCTCTAATTCTATGGTATAGCCTGCTTTGGGTTTTTTTGCCCAGGTTATCATGGTTTCTTTTACCGTTTCTTCTTCCATTTTGAATCTCAATAAATAGTTGCATGTTTTTATTATCATTTTTCCTCTGTCCCTTGTAATATTTTATCCAGCTCTTGTTGTTCCATATTGAAACCATAGTTTTCTGCATCTTTTTTGTATCTTGACTGGATCTGTATGTAGGGCCACCAATCTATGTCAATTCCCTGGTTTTTTAAAAAAAATATTGTTTCATTTTTAATTTCCCTTGGTCATCAAATGTATCTTTATATCTTGCTATTTTGTCTACGTCCAACACATTTGGGTATATTAGTGCCTCCATAGTTGATAACCAGACTGGTATTTTATCGTAGTGGTTCTTCTTGATTTCCCCCCCATATTAGTAACAGAACATCTCTAAGAAGGAGAAGAAGAAGAAGAAGAAGGAAAGGGAGAAAGAAAAAGAGGAGGAAAAGGAGGAGGAGAGGGAAAGGGAAAGGAAGAGAGGGAGAGAAAGGAAGAGAGAAAGAAAGAGGGTAAGAAAACTGAGATGATTTTCTAACAGTTTGGTGCACCTTTATTGATTATGCATGAGAGATACCAATTTATATACTTCTCCCAGTGCACATTGTAATCTATGGTGAGATAGTTATTAGTTTAAAAAGAGCCACAGAGCATTGTGGTACTCAATATTAAGATTTAGAAGTATGTTTAACATACTTGGAAGTTCTATTCTACAACATAATCTTCTTGTAGAATAAACAAAGAGATTAATTTTAAATCTCCTTAAATTTAATGAATACATAAACCTTTCAGCAATGACAATTTGGCATAATATTTTGGATTGGGCTGTCTTTAAGGAAGATTTTGTTGTGGTTTTTTTGTTGTATATATATATAGAGAGAGAGGGGGGGGGGTTAATTGGAACCCCAGTAATTTACCCCAGATTTAACTGGAGATACTAGGACCATGATGGCGAACTTATGGCGCGCGTGCCACAGGTGGCATGCAAAGCCATTAGTCAGTGCACGTGAGGCTTGCCCTGTTAGCATGTGTATGCTGGCCAGCTGACTTTGGCCTTCTTTTGAGGCCATTTTTCGCCCTCCAGGCGCCTAAAACCAGCCCTATGAGCAAACCGGAAGTCAGTTCCTGAATTTCCGGTGTGCCCATAGGGCTGGTTTTTTGCGCTCCAGAGGCTTCAGGGAAGCTCCTGAAGCCTCCGGAGGGGCTCCAGGGGGGAGGGGGCAGGGGAGCCTGGGGAGGCCGAAAAAAGTGGGCCAAAAATGGTGGGGAGTGCTGTTTATGCGTGCATGCACGCTGTGGTTGTGCACATAGCATTCTGGATGTGGCACGCCCGCGCATTACCCCGCTGTGCTCCCCCCACTTTTGGCACGCGAGCCAAAAAAAGGTTCGCCATCACTGTACTAGGACATGGACTTATGCTTAACAATCAATATGTCCACTAAGCATAATTGATAATGAAGATAAATAGTCACTTTATATCTTTCTTTTCCTAAAAATGTGCTGGTCCTACAGCAGGAGTCAACAACCAGTGGCTCTGGAGCCACATGTGGGTCTTTTATCCCTCTGCTGTGGCTCCACAATTCATATTGCTTTTGATTAGGACAGGTAGAACTCCGCGGTAAGGAGGAGACTCTACAGAGGGGGAACCAACTTACAGTCAGCAGAGAAAAAAGGACGCCGCACTAGGAAGAGACTATGATGGGGGAACTGGACTTCTGGTCAGCTCCAGAATTGAACGGGGTGCTTCTGGTTAGGATCTTTGTGGCTCTTGAATCTTTAAGGTTGCCTGCCCCTGTCCTACACCATTGAACCATAGACCTTATTTCCCTATGAAATTGTTAGAAAGCCCCAAACGCCCTAGAGCTCAATTATCCATTTATCCATTTTTATTCAAAGATGATTGTAAAAGTAGCTCGGAACAAGTGTATAACTTGCCAACATTTCACATGTGAACATTAGAATGCGGATCACACCAAGAGAGAATCCCTGAATTCTGTTACTGGTGGTTGAAAACCATGTAGTCATTGATTCCAATTCTATGTGCCTGCCATTTCCAACTACTTAATTCAGCTACTTGTCATGGCCCACATGAGATTCTCTCACAGCACACATCTTGAAATTCATGTTCTGTTGCATTGGTGCGTGCACAGCAGCTGCTCTAATACATCACGTTTCCTCTGGGTAGTAAAATAACCCACTTTCTGATTTGCACAAGACATTAAGCCATCAACGATGTAAATTGGCTGGGTTGGCCGCACACTAAGCCACCCAAAAACAAATAAACAACACATACAAAAATCCAAGGTTAAAAGGAACTAAGCTTTGTGCACTCTGCACATGGAGTCATTCAGTGTTTAACAGCCTTGATTAGATGTGTTGTATGGGCACGGTATGTGAAAGAATGCTTGGTGTTAAAAGGCTTTTGTAAATTTTGATACAAAATGACCTGAACTCCTAAATTAAGGTGGCATTCAACCATTAATTAAGTCACACTCTCCATATTTCCCAAGAGTACTACAGTGAAAAAGAATGTCAAAGATGCTTGGAAAGGAAATATTTTCTGGAGCAATTTGATTCAAAATGCATAATTTAATGCAACTTTTACACGACCATTTTCAAAAAGGAGTTGGGGGAATGAAATAGACTAGACCAGGGGTCTGCAAAATCGGCTCTTTTAAGACTGGTGGACTTCAACTCCCAGAATTCCCCAGCCAGCTAGGCTGGCTGGGGAATTCTGGGAGTTGAAGTCCACCAGTCTTAAAAGAGCCGACTTTGCAGACCCCTGGACTAGACTAACTGATGGATGCATAAAAAGATGGGATGAACCACACATTTGTCCACCAGGCAGCTCCACAGCCAGTTCTTGAGAATTCCCAGGGCTGCAGACAGACCCCATCCCATCCTTCACAAAAAAAATTCTAAATTCCCCTGAAAAAGTCACTAGACTTCCACCTTGGAAAATATTACAACTGTAGTGGAAATACCACTATAGATCTAATATCAAATCAATCAACCACAACAAAAAGTCAACTAAACATCACCTAACCCTGCTCCCAATCCCAAAATACAAAAAGAGACTCACAAAAAAAAAAAAATTCTGATTCAGTCCAGGTATACTTAATATGACTCCATCTATTTTGCATTATTATGTCCTACTACAGCTGCATCAATTGTCAGTTCCCACATGCTATCAATGGGATGAAAGTGCTGAGTACAATCCCATCTATTTTTCCATCATTGCTGCACCTGTCAGGCACTTCATTTCAAATAGGCCAATGCTAGAGATCTGACACAACCTAATGGCTAATAAGGAATACATCTAAATTACAAAAATTCAGATGGTCACTTGATAGGAGTACACCTTTGCTGCCATCTCACAGTCCTTCAGATCTTGATTACCAGCAATCAGTAAAGGGAAAGCAGGCTCTCTTTGAACTGAATCAAGTAGCCTACAAAAAGTCTACACACTTTCTCCTTGTCCCAAATTACACCCTGCTGGCTTCAGGCTAAACCGGGCAACTCTATGAATATCAATATCTAAATCTATAAAAAAATATTTTTAGATCCAGAAAGTTATATTACTACATTGTTTCATAAATTCTGGAAGAGACAGAGAGAGCAAGAGAGGGAGAAGGAAAAGAGAGAGAAATGACATGCAACAGGACTGGCATACACCTTCTTCAAAACTGCATGAACATAATAAATTTGTGAGGAGACGTGGTGGCTAAGACGCTGAGCTTGTCGATCAGAAAGGTTGGCAGTTTGGCGATTCAAATCCCTAGCGCCGTGTAACAGAGTGAGCTCCCGCTACTTGTTCCCAGCTTCTGCCAACCTGGCAGTTTGAAATCACATAAAAATGCAAGTAGAAAAATAGGAACCATCTTTGGTGGGAAGGTAACAGCGCTCTGTGCGCCTTTGGCATTTAATCATGCCAGCCACGTGACGACGGACAGCGCTGGCTCTTCGGCTTTGAAACAGAGATGAGCACCGCCCCCTAGAGTTGGGAACAACTAGTACATACGTGTGAGGGGAAGTTTTATCTTTTAATAGATTGTGTGAACCTACTTTGCGTGCCTACAAACGTCACCCGATTGTCAGTCAAATAGATTCTCTTCCTAAATCACCTTCTTATTCAAGAAGAAATCCCTAGATTCACTTCAACCCAGAAATTATGGTCAATGGCACTGCATAATCCAGACCGAGGACCAATCAAGAATTAAAAGTCTTGTTAAGTCCACAAGTCTATTCATACAGATACAGATATTTATTTAATAATAATAATAATAATAATAATAATAATAATAATAATAATAATAATAATAATAATAATAATAATAATAATAATAATAATAATAATAATAATAATAATAATAATTTTAATACTTATAAACCGCTCCCTCTCCCCATGGGGACTCGGGGCGGTGCACAGGCAGAATAAAAACAGTAAAAAATATACAAACAGTTCTAAAACCAAATTAAACTTAACCTGTGCTAAAATTCCCATAAAACTAACTATGCTAAAACTACCCAATAAAACCCCAAGACAGGGAGACTATCCCAAGCCGGCCAGACAGAAAAAGTGAGTTTTTAATTTAAGACGGAAGGAGCGGAGGTCCGTGGTCGTTCTAATATCGGGGGGAAGGTCGTTCCAGAAGGCCGGGCCCGCCACAGAGAGAGCCCTTCCCCTGGGCGTCGCCCGCTGACAAAGCCTAGTGGACGGCACCCGGAGAAGTCCCTCTCTGTGGGAGCGAATCGGCCGTGAGGATGTATGAGGCAGGATCCGATCCCGCAGATAGCTAGGTCCCGAGCCATGGAGCGCTTTAAAGATGATAATTAACACCTTGAAGCGCACCCGGAAGACGACAGGTAGCCAGTGCAGCTCGCGCAAGAGTGGTGTTACATGGGTAGACCTTGCGATCCCCATAATTGCTCGCGCGGCTGCATTCTGGACTAGCTGAAGTCTCCGGGTGCACCTCAAGGGAAGCCCCATGTAGAGAGAGTTACAATAGTCCAGTCGGGATGTCACGAGCGCATGAGTGACTGTGCGAAGGGCGTCCCGATCCAATAGGGGGCGCAATTGGTGAACCAGGCGAACCTGGTAAAACGCCCTCCTGGCCACGGCTGTCACTTGATCTTCCATGGACAACCGGGCATCCAGGAGGACACCCAAATTGCGCGCCCCATCCACAGGGGCAAGATGTTCGCCCCCTATGGCCAGCGATGGAATAAGCTGGTTGAATCGGGCAGCCGGAAACCACAGCCACTCGGTCTTGGTCGGGTTGAGCCTGAGTCCGTTACTTCCCATCCAGATCCGTACGGCTTCCAGGCACTGGCACATCACCGCTACGGCATCGTTGGGGTGGTTTGGGGTAGATATATACAACTGAGTATCATCAGCGTATAGATGGTACTCTACCCCAAAACCACAGATGATCTCACCCAGCGGCTTCATATATGTGTTAAACAGGAGGGGCGAGAGGACCGACCCCTGAGGCACCCCACATGTGAGGGGTCTCGCGGTCGACCTCTGCCCCCCTGCCAACACAAATTGCGATCGGCCAGAGAGGTAGGAGGAGAACCACCGTAAAATGGTGCCTCCCACCCCCAACCCCCCCAGCCGATGCAATAGGATACCATGGTCGATGGTATCGAAAGCCGCCGAGAGGTCTAATAGGACCAGGATGGAGGAACAATCCCCATCTCTGGCCCTCCAGAGATCATCAACCAACGCGACCAATGCCGTCTCGGTGCTATGCCCGGGCCGAAAGCCGGACTGGCGCGGATCTAGATAATCAATTTCCTCCAGGTGACGGGGAAACTGTTGTGCCACCACACTCTCAACAACCTTCGCCAAAAAGGGAAGGTTGGAGACTGGACGGTAGTTGTTCAAAAGAGCTGGATCCAGAGAGGGCTTCTTAAGGAGGGGCCTCACCATCGCTTCTTTTAGGGAAGCAGGCAAGGAACCCTCACTTAAGGATGTGTTGACAACCTCTTGGAGCCAGCCTCATGTCACCTCCCAGGATGCCAGTACAAGCCAGGAGGGACACGGGTCCAATAAACATGTGGTGGCTCGCAGTCGCCCACGTAACCTGTCCATATCCTCGGAAGTAACGGAGTCAAACTCCTCCCAAACAAGATCTGTCTCGTGGCATCCCACTGGGCCATGAACGGGGGCTAACTCGTTCTGTATCTGAGCTATTTTCTCCTGCAGAAAAATCACAAATTCCTCTGCTCTACCCTGTAACGGGGCTTCCCGCACCCTCTGTTGAAGGAGGGAGCGGGTCACCCTAAACAGGGCGGCAGGGCGGTTGTCTGCGGATGCTATGAGAGTAGCACAATGATGACGTTTGGCTACTCTCAGCGCCACAATGTAAGTCCGTAAATGGGCTCTTACCTGTGTCCGGTCAGATTCAGAACGGGTAGACCTCCATCTTCCCTCTAGGCATCTCTTGCGGCGTTTCATCACCCGTAGCTCCTCGGTAAACCAGGGAGCCAGGGTGTTTCGGCGCCGCAAGAGAGGCCACAAGGGCGCGACCCGATCCAAGGCTCCCGTGGTCGCAATATTCCATGCGGCCACGAGGTCCTCCATCGGGGCGCGGGTCAGGGGTACAGGAACTGGCCCAAGCGCCATTTGGAACCCATCCGGGTCCATCAGGCGCCTGGGGCGGAACCAGATTGGTGACTATTTGATAAGATATTTGCTGTAGTTTATATGCCAGTGATGGAGAACCTTTTTTGGCTCGCGTGCCAAAAGCGGGGGGAGTGCAGGGGGGGTTGTGTTTGGGCGTGCCACACATGCGCGCACTTTTCCCCTCTGGTTTGCTCGTAGGGTCATTTTTCAGCCTCCGGAGCCTTCAGGAGCCTTCAGCCCTCTGGAGCCTTCAGGGAAGGCTTCAAAGGGTGAAAAATAGTCTCAAAAGAAGGCTGAAGTCAACTGGAGCTGACAGGGCAACGCCTCGCGTGCCTTAACAAATGGCTCCGTGTGCCACCTGTGCCACCCGTGCCATAGGTTCGCCATCACGATTATATGCCATTTCATTCCCGAAATTCTGGGCACTTTATAATAGCCATACAAAAAAGCAGTGTTAGAAAGAATGAAAGAACACGCACATAAACAAACGACCCTTGTAACAATATCCAGACCAATGTGCCTACACTTTTGGCGTAACAGGATCCTTCATTTCATCCTGCACCGCCCTCCAGAAAAGCTTGAGTCTTCAAAAACATGATTGGGCAACCCAAATAAAATAGAGCTAGCTCTCCCAGTGGAGGTGACATATGCCATCATTCCATGTTGCAACAACACCATCAGAATGTATTTTAGCTATCGGTTCAGAAGGATTGCATAATGATAGTAATTTCTGTCTTAAGAACTCAGGGAGTAGCTGGAAGTACAACAATGTTGTAAACACTTCGTGATTGCTAAGTAGCAGATTGCATTCAAAAGGTTTAGCAAAGGAATGACATCAAAACATTTACCACCAAGAAAACAAAATGTTTGGTAGGCTACCCTCAGGCTTCTTAATCTGGACTATACAGCAGCAGCCCAAATAATTTTCTATAGCAACCAAGTTCAGGTCGAAGCATCAACCATCCGCCAATTACAGTCTAAAGTAGCCCGTTTTTGCTTGTCCAGCCCCCAGCCTTGCTGCTCTTGCAGAGAACTAGCCATTATCAAACTTTATGGCAGTTGCTACAAAAGAAGCTAAGTGGCTTTTTCTAAATAAGGGTTGAAATTTTGAAGACCAATTTATCTCCTCCTCTGATAAAAAAGTGCCGCTTAACTAGCAAATTACTGTGTTTTGTTGGTTATAACCTACTATCTTCTCACTTACTTGATTCCTCACTGAGAAATATACTTTTGCTTTCCTCTCCTTTCTCTTCTTCTCCCTCCTCTTCCTCCTCCTCCTCCTCCTCCTCCAACAAACCTTCTCCGTGAAATAAAACTGCAAGATTTCCAAATCACTGGAATGTCACACTGATTTCCATCCATTCGTGGCACCTCTTCACTCTGTTAACATTTTAGGAAAATCCAACCATCTACTCCTCTGAACTGAAGCAGCATTTCCACCCCACCTCAACCACCACAAAACCCACAAAAACAGCAAGGCTGAGGGTTTTTCCCCTCCTTTCCCAAGAACTTTCACATGTACCAGCAGAGCCACACCAGATATACTTGTCCATGCAGAAAACGGCCCATTAACTCAACTCCCTTGAAATTTAATCCTGCTCAGGGCAGACTGCAAACATGCTCTGTTACACACATAGAGAAGTACGCACAGACACGCACTCACCTGGCAAGGGAGAATTGGGGAAGCCTATATCCTTCTCTGCCGTGTTCTAGGCATAATGGGGTATGTGATCGTGTGTACGCGTTGGGTTTGCGGAAAGAAGGATCCAGGTAGTGGAATCGGTGACGAGGAAAGTTTGACCTCTTGGTTTCCTACGGCTGCGTGTAACCGTACACCTTATTTTTTTCCCCCAGGAATAATTAGCAGCTTGCCTTCCTCAGTTACCTGGGCTTGCCTGACCTGTTTTGCTATAAAGTGACATCACCACTTTTGATCTCTCCAGTTGAATTTACATGTTCTTCGGACACAATAACCAGATGACTGACTTTAGACTCAACCTATCCAACGTAGTCCCTCTCTCCTCTCCTCTCCCCTCCCCCCTCCCTCCCTCCCTCCTTCCTTCCGCCTCTCTTCTCTCATTTTTAATCTGCACTGGTCTTATTTCTTTTCTTTTCTTTTCTTTTCTTTTCTTTTCTTTTCTTTTCCTTTCCTTTCTTTTCTTTTCTTTTCTTTTCTTGTTTTAGAGAAAGCTGCCTGTCCAAAGTCTGTGATTTTTCAGGGCCTTTTCTGAGTTACTACACTAAAATCTAGGGTTTTCTATAAAAAACTGGAATAAATTTGGACTCATCAGAAGAAGCCCATGGATATATTTCTATAAAGAGAGAAGGAATATAATAGGCTCGATTTAAAACAACTATTTGAAGATTTGTTTTCCCGATGAACCTGCACGTGCCAACTTTTTTATTACCCAGAAATACCTTTTCTCCCTGAGAATAGTGTTGGGAGTATTCTTTTTCTCAGATGCATTTTGGGGGGTGGGGTGGGGGGCAGGAGAAGGCCCACTTTTGCATTTTTTTCTAAATATTTACTGTAATCATATTACTAATTTTAATATGATCATCATTGTGGTTAATGTATTATTGCTAATAATATAATATCAATTACCAATATTACGTTTATTCATTTGGGTGATCTCCTGCTTTCCCAGACACTTAAAGTGACAGGGGACACAACACAGGGGAGGAGGGTAAGGATGAGAATAAGGATGGGGAGGAGGATAAGGATGGAGGAGGGCGGGATGAAGGATAAGGATAAGAATGGGGAAGAGGAAGAGCATAAAGGATAAAGGATAAGGATGGGAGGAGCATAAAGAATAAAGGATAAGGATGGGGGAGGAGGATAAAGGATAAGGATAAGGGTGGGGAAGAGGAGGAGGAGAATAAGGATGGGGGAGGAGGATTAAGGATAAGGATGGGGAGGAGGAGGAGGATAAAGGAGAAAGATTAAGGAGGAGGAGGAGGAGGAGGAGGAGGAGGAGGAGGAGGAGGAGGAGGAGGATAAAGCTTTAAGGGTGAAAGATAAGGCTAAGGATGGGGGAAGGAGAATGATGAGGGAGGGGGAGGATAAAGAATAAAGGATAAGGATGGGGAGGAGGATAAAGGGTAAGGATAAGGGTGGGGAAGAGGAGGAGGAGAATAAGGATGGGGGAGGAGGATTAAGGATAAGGATGGGGAGGAGGAGGAGGATAAAGGAGAAAGATTAAGGAGGAGGAGGAGGAGGAGGAGGAGGAGGAGGAGGAGGAGGAGGAGGATAAAGCTTTAAGGATAAAAGATAAGGCTAAGGATGGGGGAAGGAGAATGATGAGGGAGGGGGAGGATAAAGAATAAAGGATAAGGATGGGGAGGAGGATAAAGGATAAGGATAAGGGTGGGGAAGAGGAGGAGGAGAATAAGGATGGGGGAGGAGGATTAAGGATAAGGATGGGGAGGAGGAGGAGGATAAAGGAGAAAGATTAAGGAGGAGGAGGAGGAGGAGGAGGAGGAGGAGGATAAAGCTTTAAGGATAAAAGATAAGGCTAAGGATGGGGGAAGGAGAATGATGAGGGAGGGGGAGGATAAAGAATAAAGGATAAGGATGGGGAGGAGGATAAAGGATAAGGATAAGGGTGGGGAAGAGGAGGAGGAGGATTAAGGATAAGGATGGGGAGAAGGAGGATAAAGGATAAGGACAGGGAGGGGGGAGGACATTGATTTACATAAGGGAATTTGCAAAGATACTGAGAATGAACTTATGAATTACAGATTTGGAGACAGTCACTAAAAGTACTAAGAACCTACAATAAAGATAATTAAATTAGTATAGGTAATCCTTGACTTGCAGCATTCCCATTAGTCATGAGATCAAAATTCAGATGCTTGGCAACTGACTCAAATTTATGATGGTTGCAGAGTCCCAGGGTCACAAGGTCAGCTGTTGTGACCTTCTGACAGTGATTCACTTAACAACAACTGTGGCAAGGAAGGTTTTAAAATGGGGCAAAATTCACTTAATTGTCTCTCTTAGCAACAGAAATGTTGGACTCAATTGTGGTTGTAGGCTGAGGACTGCCTGTGTAGGATCAATAAAGGCTTTCTAGAAGCAGTGAACCTGCATTGATCCTATATAAGCAGTTCTAGGAAGCAGTGATCAGGAAGCCGAAATGGAAATAGATAACGGGTTAAGAAACAGCTATAAGAAGAAGTTAAAATATAGAATATCAATTCCTAGCCACAGATGTAGACCTGGAATAGCTAGATCATTTGTGTTTCTGTCTGAATTGAAGGTGGACTCTGCATCTCATTATACTATACAATACAATAGAAGAGTTGGAAGGGACCTTGGAGGTCTTCTAGTCCAACCCTCTGCTCAAGCAGGAAACCCTATACCATTTCAAACCAATGGCTCTCCAACATCTTCTTAAAGACTTTGGGGCACTCACAACTTCTGGAGGCAACTTCTATTCCACTGATTCATTGTTCTAACTGTCAGGAAATTTCTCCTCAGTTCTAAGTTGCTTCTCTCCTTGATTAGATTCTACCCATACTAATTACACCACTTACATTCTCCCTCCACTGTCATGCTTTACAACAACGTCTACTTCCATGTGTGAAATTAAACAACACATCAAGTTTGTTGGCTGTGATAAGAAAGAACGGGGTATTCTTGAACACATGCAAGCTAAATTTAAGCTTCAGCAATTTTCTGACTTTGACCATCTTAATTAATTGGACAGGAGATTACCAAGAAATCCCACCACTTAACACTCAATTGGGAAAGAGGAATAACATTTTAAAAGCAGACAAAGGAAAACTACTTCTGTCCTGTTGACAAGGAAACTACAGGTTTTGTGTAGTTTACGAAACCACCACAATGTGAGTTTGACTCAGAGTTTGTTTGTTTTTTCAGTTCTCACCTCTATCTGAATTAGAGGAATGATATTCAAGTATGCTTCAGACAGTGTACTTAAAATTGCAAATGGGCAATTTTACTCACGCAGTCAACATAACAATGACCATTTGCAAGTGCCCCAGAAGGAAAAGCAAAATGTTTTTAACAAGCAAAGGAAGAATGTTGCAATAACCATATCAGTTGCAGCCAGTTTGGGCCAGTTTGTCACTGCCTCTGTCTTGTCTGCATGACCCCAAGAATAAAGTAGAACAGAAGATAGGATGCATGTGGCTGTCAGCCTTGCAAGGTTAGTCCAGATTAAGAAACACACCTAGAAGTAGAAAATGAATGTTAATTAGAGGGAGATCCAACCTGGAAATAAGAAGGAATTTCCTGACAGTGAGGACAATTCAGGGGTGAAATCCAAAATTCTGACAGGTTCTGGAGAACCAGTAGCATAAATTTTGAGTAGTTCAGAGAACCGACAAATACTACCTCTGGCTGTCCCCAGAATGGGGTGGAATGGAGATTTTGCAATATCTTTTCCCCAGAGTGGGGAGGGAATGGAGATTTTGCAGAATGCTTCCCCTACCATTCTCACCAAACCACACCCACAAAACCAGTAGTAAAAAAAAAAAGAATTTTACTACTGGGACAATTCATCAATAGAACAGTTTGCCTCCTGGAGTTGTCAGTGCTCCATCTCTGAGGAGGCAACCATTTGTCTGGGATCCAAAGGTGCTTTTTCAAGAGGCAACTGGACTTCCTTGTTTTTCTTGGAAGACATTTTGCTTCTCATCCAAGAACCCTCTTCAACTCAGAGGTTAAGAAGCTTCTTGGATGAGAAGCAAAACGTCTTCCAAGAAAAACAAGGAAGGCCAGTTGCCTCTTGAAAAAGCACCTTTGGGACAATCCTAGGTAGAGGCAGATGTAGGGTCTCCTGCTTGGGCAGGGGGTTGGACTAGATGACCTGCAAGGTCCCTTCCAACTCTGTTAATATGTTATGTTAACTATCACCTGGATGACTGAGAATCTCCATAGACATTTTGTCTGGAATGATATAAGGACTCCTACCTTGGAGAAGAGGTTGATCTAGAAGACCTCCAATGTTCTTCCCAGCCCTTTGATTCTCTGACTCTATGAAGTACTAACTGTATCTTTATTTGTAAGGTTACATTAATACACCTTTGCAAATCTGAAAGTACATTTCTGCCCCTTCTTCTTTACAATTCAAGAAACTAAGGAGATGGTTGTCACATCCCTGTTCCTTCTGTGGACTCAGCTGCTACTTATCTGCCTGTTGTCTATTTTGCAATTCTTCTGCTTGTCTCTCAATGTCACTCCATTATATGGGCTCAGTTTTCTCCCCCGGGCACCAAAAGCTGAACCTTTGCAAAGATTATCTCCAAAATCAACCTCTTACTTTTGCCCCTTAACTGTAAGGCAGATTTAGCTGTAGCATTAGGAAAGGACCCAGGGCTGCATGAGACTATGAAAGGGAAAATCACATCAGGTGTCCTATCCTTCCAAGCAGACAAGGAGAATTCAACATGATCTGTGGTATATCGTTGTCATTTTGAAAAAAATATTTACTTTTCTCCTTCACCGTATAAGAGGGAAAGCCAGTAAAAGGTCCAGTGTGTGGTAAACTGGGAATGAGCTGCTGAGTTGTTGTTGTTGTTGTTGTTGTTGTTGTTGTTTTTAAACAAAACAAAACAAAGCTGCCAAGATTTATTTTATTTTGGCATTTACGGAGCTATCAACTGGAGCAAAGCAAACAGACTTAACAACCTTATTGTGCAAATACTCTGCATATTAAACTAATATATGCTGTAAAATATAGCACTACATAGGTGCCAATAGTACAGTAATTTGTTCCCATTTAGAACACTCTGCAAAATGTCATCTAATTAAGCAGGCCGAGTGTTATTATGTTCCAATATGCAAAGAAGGAAGAAACGCAGCTATTTCAGGTTCCTTTGTCTTGTTGTGGTTTTTTTCTTCTTCTTCTTTAAACATAGCAAATATTTTCCCAGGCTATCATCTTACATAATGACAGAAAAGTGCAGGATTCATTATTCTGCCTAGATTATAGGAAGATTAATTATTTTATTAACATATATTTGTCACCCACTTTTTTGGGGGAGTGGGTGGATTGAAAATAAAGAAAAATCCCAACATTTTTGTCTTTGGTGCTTTTATAAATCAGTCATTTTCCAAAGCATTAAATTTCCTCATGCTTGTGTTAGAGTCAAAACAAACCTATGATTTACGGTATGTTAAACCAAGAACGGGTTAAATGAGAGAAAATTGGTCCAAGTTCACCAAGCAACCTTCTTAACATTATCCTGTGGTTATTCTTGTTAGTAGTATTATTTTCATCAACAAAAGACAGAAAAGGACCACTAGAACTGCATGATGTTTTGAATGGATACAAGTAATGAAAAATCTGTCACTTAGTGATCTTTTAAAATCACAACAGATCTCCCCAGAGCTACTTAGAACTCAGTTCTGGACTTCTGACAGTTGCACACAAACACACACACACACACAAACACCATGATCACATTTTCAGAATTCAGCAACTGACTCACAGAACTGCAATTTTTGCCCATTTGTTTGCTGGTTTCTGGCATTTACCTCCAGAAAGAAACTTCCAGAAATTTCTTCTGGAAAGAAATACCTGTTGAAGAAAACTGGTTCATATAACAACATTCATTTAACAACCACACTTAAAAAGAGTTGTAAAATCAGGCGAAAGGCAGAAAAGGAGAGCAATATGCTTCCTTCCTTAATTGGGGCTTAACGGGGTGTTGTGACACAATTATAGATATATGTATGTGTGTGTGTGTGTATACACACACACACACAATCATAGAGGGATAGAATCAAGATCATGTGAGGTAGCTGTGCCGCTCTATAAAGCTTTAGTAAGACCCCACCTGGAATACTGCATCCAGTTTTCATTACCACACTACAAAAAAGATGTAGAAACTTTGGAAAGAGTGTATAACAAAGATAATCAGTGGCCTGGAGCCTAAAACAAATAAGCAGTTGCATGTTGTGGTCTGCCAGTGCCCTGCGGAGCTGGCAGGAGAGTCGGACAGTGAGGAGGTTGGGGAAGAACAGATGCCAGTCCTGGGGGCTGAGGAAAGCTCAGACAAGAGAGATAGATAGTAGCAAGGCAGAGGAACAGCTGGAGTCTATTGCCAATGTGTCTATTGCCACATGCGCAGAGCTGCCAGAAGACAAGAACAACTAAGAAAGCAGGGCTGACTCAAGAGTAAAGCCATACCTTGGATGTGATTGGCCCCTCCCATCAAAAACAAAAGGGGAACTAATGGGGAGTGGGCTTTTGCAGGAAACAATTCATTCATCAGTCTGGAAAGTTCTGTTTGTGAGAAACTCTGCCAAGTTTTGGTTTGGTTTGGACACTAGTTATCAGGCAGTGCTCCTAACGGGATAAGGTGCGTGTGGATAAACATTCCTTTGCCTACAAATAGTTTTTTTATTTTTTCCATTTCAAAATCATTCATAGATATACATTCTTATAAATGCTATTTAACATTTATCTATTCATCATTCATCTCTATACTCATTTTTACATATATACTATATAATACAGTTTGGATCGCTTTCTTGCCACCCCGTGCCACCATCTTATTTTGCAACAGCCTTACTCCTATCTTCTCAACCTCCCTTCTCTGCCTTCTTCTTTCCTTCTCTCATTCCTCCTCTCTTCTTCCCCTCTCTTTCCCTTCTCCTCCTCTCTTCTCTTCTTTCTTACCCTCTCTCCTGCTCTTAATTCCCCACCCTTACTTTCTCTACTTTACCCTTTCTTCTTTTCCCTCCCCCCTTTCTGTTGTTTACTTATTTATTTTCTCTGATGGGTTCTGGGGATGGTGTTTCAGCAATCCAAACTTGATACATATATTTTTTCCTTAAAATAAATTTTTATTAAACAATAATACACATAAACATTGAGCAAAGACTGAGGAGTTTAGTGCCCCCTCCAATTTTAGTCAAATTCATCCCAAGCTGATAAATCTTATACACATCCTCCTGATAAATCTTATACACATCCTCCTACATGTTTCACCAGGTTCGCCTGGTGCGCCAGTTGCATCCCCTATTGGACCGGGACACCCTTCGCACAGTCACTCATGCGCTTGTGATGTCCCGTCTAGACTACCGTAATGCTCTCTACATGGGGCTCCCCTTGAGATGCACCCGAAGGCTGCAACTGGTCCAAAATGTGGCCACGCGGGCAGTTTTGGGAGTCACTAGATACTCCCATGTAACACCGCTCCTGCGCGGGCTGCACTGGCTGCCTGTGGCCTTTCAGGTGCGTTTCAAGGTGTTGGTTATCATCTTTAAAGCGCTCCATGGCACAGGACCTAGTTATTTGCGGGATCGTATCCTGCCCCATACATCCCTTCGGCCGATTCGCTCTCACAGAGAGGGACTTCTCCGGGTGCCGCCCACTAGGCAATGCCAGCGGGCAACACCCAGGGGAAGGGCCTTCTCTGTGATGGGCCTGACCCTTTGGAATGACCTTCCCCCTGACATTAGAACGACCACGGACCTCCGCTCCTTCCGCCAGAAACTCAAAACCCACCTGTTTCATCTAGCCGGCCTGGCCTAATTCCATGCTTCCCGCCTCAGTTTGTAATTTTAAATTATTTTATTCGGTTTTAAGGTTAAGTTTTTAATTTTTATAAATTTGTACAGAGGGTTATTTAATTCGGTTTTAGTTTATTTGTATTGTTGATTGTGATAATTTTTAATTTTACCTGTACACCGCCCCGAGTCCCTTTGGGGACAGGGGGCGGTCTAGAAATCCAATAAATAATAATAATAATTTTAAAAAGTCATCTTATAAGTCCATAGTTCTCAATATTTCCCATACACTTATAATAAGAGCAAAGTTTGTGTAAAGAAAAGATTAAAAAACAATCAATGCAATAATTATTTCTATAAACCAAACCTTAACCGCTACTCCCATTAAAATCTGATATGCTTTTGAAAGACTGTTTGATAAGCCGTGCGGATTGTGAATGAAAGGAATTCAGTCATGTAAATAAAAGAGGTTTTGTTGGGACTAAGACTTTGCTTTTGCTTTCTAAGGAATCCTGGGTCAGAACATTGCAGGAACTGGACATAGCTAGACTAGTGAAAAGAGAACCAGGAGTGACAGGATAGCAGTATTCCAATATGTGAGAGGCTTTCACAGAGATGACCGGGTCAATCTGTTTTCCAAAGCACCTGAAGGCCAGATAAGAAACAATGGATGGAAATTGATCAAGGACAAGTTCAACTTAACCTTCCTACCAGCTCTGAATGCAATGACTATTTTGAGTTCCTCGCATTGCATTCAACTTTCCACCATCTTCCTTCTCCCGGCTCTCATAATCGTAATCATCTCTGTAAGGAAATAAACACAAGAATTGGCTTCCTCCCATTATTCATCGTAAGCCAATATGTCAGAAAAGAAACTATTCTCTCTTGTTCAAACCTGCTCAGGTGTGGTCTGTGCTCATTGTGTCAGATGAAAGATTACATTCTATCTCGAAATCAGATTCCTCTACAAAGTATGCAAATCTAGCAAAACTATGCAGGGGTTAATTGGAAGACTGTGGGAAACATATGCCAAAGGAAGATGGTATATTTTCCCAGTGCAAAAGGAAAATATCTTTTAGACGTATCCATGGCAAAATGTGTTGAATTTATTTTTCTCTCACCAGCAGAAGGTTAGATGCAGACAAAATGAAGAAATTTACTGGCTCCACGAGAACCAAATTTCCGTGGGATGTGATTTTAGCAGAGGCTTAATTAAGTGTCTCACTGAAGTTACTCCATTTTTTTTCTTAATATGTTGCTTTAATTTTCATTTAGACATGACCTGGGCATTTTAGAGTCCCCGGGCCTCATCTAGGTCTTTAGCTGTCCTTGTCTGGCCCACATAAGGTTAATCAGAAATTAGAAAAGAAATGTAAATAAGACAGAACATGTATTCTCAGCAGTAGCAGCTGATCAAAACCATACACAGCAGTAAAATTAATATTAAGCATAATTAATCAACATAGAAAGGAAGTATAATATAAAACAATAAAAATATTCATGAAAAAGAAGAATTAAGTTCAGCCTATTGGTTCAGCCCTCAAAATCATTTCCAATTTCTCATTTCTTGGGAAAATTGATTGTCTACCCCTGATTTCAACCGGGTTATTGTAGAATGCCGTGATCAACCAATCACAAGAAGAGAAGAGAATAAATTTAGATTTTGAAGTTACATGATTTGATTTGAATTTCCCTTGATTTGAATTTCAAGTTGATAAAATATTTGGTCATAAAATGTTTAAAATATCAAGAATGGAATGAAAATAGGAGAAATGCTACATCCTTCATAGGCTTTAACTCTGCATTGTTTCGGCCAGATAACTGTCTCCATAAGAAATACTGAAATATTTCTCTGTACCTCCTCATAGAGAGATATTGCAAAGATGAGGATAGGACAAGATTGTAGCAAAATTGTCCAGCACAATTCTGTAGAGAATTGAAATTTTCCTCATTGAAACAATGAGGAAAATATCCTAATTTAACAGAAAAGTTCTTAAACATTACTTAAAAGTAAGATGCTAGAAAAGATCAAGCAGTACATCCTGTTCTAGTCATATCTGAGATACCCATTGTTGATTGGATTAATGAATACAATAAATAAAAATGTGTTGCTGTGTTGCTTATTATTTATTGGTGTGTACAGTATATCATTTGTAAAAGAAGTGAAAAGTCACTTTCTTTTTATACTTTTGATTCTTTCTATAGTAACGTTCCTTTATTCTGCAACCCTATGCTTTATCTTTTTTCTTTATTCTCTCCATAAATCCCTCTGATTATATATGCTTGTTAGTTTTTATCTTTATATTCTATAAAAAAATTAATTTTTAAAAGTTACTTTTCATTAAACAATTTAATAGCACCCATTTCTTCATTTTTCTATCACTTACTCAAAAAAGTTACTTGAAGACCATTTGATAGAGATGGAAGATGATAGATGCTGGTAGATAGATGATAGATAGATGATAGATAGATAGATAGATAGATAGATAGATAGATAGATAGATAGATAGATAGATAGATAGATAGATAGATAGATAGATAGATGATAGATAGATAGATGGATGGATGCAGAAAGAGAGAGAAATAAAGATAGATATAGATAGAAAAATAGATTAGATGGATAGATAGATAGATAGATAGATAGATAGATAGATAGATAGATAGATAGATAGATAGATCACAGACACCCCCCACCCCCAAAAAAGACACACACAGAGCCAACCTTTGCCTGGATCAAAATGTAGTAAGCTGAGCAGGCATTTTTACCAACAGAATTAGTACATGGCTTGTTTTAGAATTAATACTCCATCGGTGTGTTAAAAGATAACATCCCTGAAAAACAATTAACTCTTGGGTCCAAATTAAATTTTTCCATTGCAAACCATGCATGAGGTCTTTTGCAATTAACTGCACAAGTATGCACAAGCGACAAAAACCGAACGTGCTTTATAAGATAACAATCAGGAGTTTGAAAGACTGAAATATTTAAATTCTGCTTTCCTGAATTCCTGAATGTTGGCTAAGGAATACATATGCCTAGATCCGTGATGGCGAACCTCTGGCATGCGTTCCATAGGTGGTATGCAGAGACATCTCTGAGAGCACGTGAACTGTAGCCCTATGTCAGCTGCAGCGTGCATGCGCATGTCAGCCAGCTGATTTGGCTCTCTCCCTCCCTTTCCCCCTCTCTCACTTGGTATGAGTGTGTGTGCATGTGTGTGTGCGTGCGTGCGCATGAAAAAAAGAAAAAACTGTGCTCCTCCACTAATAGTAGAAAACATTGATGTACAGTGTTCAATTTCAAATTCCATATGAAAGCAAAAGGGCGACTTAGCAGCCACAGAATGGGCTCTGCGACTTTATTATTCTCAGAATCTTATCACGTTATCCTCTGGATTATTTTATATAGCTATCCTTGAGCTTTTATGGAGCTACTGAAATGATCTGTTTAAATATCTCCCTCCACTTTCTTCTTCTTTACTTCCTCTTTTACCGCTTTGGGTGTCGAGGGAAATAAAATATATATCTTTGCCTTTAAAAAAAAATGTATGAAAGGCTAAGATGAAAGGCTGGAATCCTTTCTTTACACTTGTAAGCTGTTTTCTCTCAATTCCTCCCTCTTTTTACTTTTTGGATGCTGCTTGAAAACACGTGTCATGCCTTCAACCTCAGTCTCACTTCCGCTAGAACTCCCAAAGGCTCAAAGAAGCATTTTTAGAAAGTGAGAAACTGAAAACGTGAAATCAGTTCTTGGTTTCAAAGACAGTGCTGGTGTCCTCCAAACCACAAGATGCAATCAAAGTCCTCTCTTCTCATTTGGTGGCTAAAGCATATCAGTTTTAGTGTCAGTATTTAGTACTTGTGATATTTTTAGGTATCTCTTCAATTTCATGGAAGGGAGATCAAGTAAAGCTAGTTGGGAGACAATTTTGTGATTAGCAAAATGGCAATCAGTTTAGAAGGACCACAACACGTATTCAGAATTATCTGGAAATAACAAGGCTCAGAATAACAGAATAAAAGAGTCAGAAGGGACCTTGGAGGTCTTCTAGTCCAACCCACTGCTCAACCAGAAAAAATCCATACTATTTCAGGTGAATGGTTGTCCAATCTCTTCTTAAAAACTTCCAGTGTTGGAGCATTCACAACTTCTGGAGCAGGTTATTCCACTGATTAATTGTTCTAACTGTCAGGAAATTTCCCCTTAGTTCAAGGTTGCTTCTCTCCTTGATCGGTTTCCATCCATTGCTTCTTGTACTGCTTTCAGGTGCTTTGGGGAATAGGTTGATCCTGTCTTCTTTGTGGCATCTTCGCAGAATCTCTAGAATGGATCATTTTAGGTTTTTCTCTAAAAGCTGGGGTGCTTTATTTGATCACCCTTCAATGAAATTGAAGAGGTATCTAAAGATACTGTACATACTAAATACTGATGTTAAAGCTCAAATACTTGGCCACCAAAAGAGAAGAGAGGATTTACTGGGGAAAGAAACCCTGATGTTTAAAATTTAAGTAAAGTAAAATTTAAGTTAAAAAAAAAAAAGGGTGGGGGACATCAGAGGATGAAGTTAGATAGTGTCATCAGCACAATGAACAAGACTTTGGATAGATTCCTGCAAAAAGTGGAGGACATGCTGTGGTCCATGGGGTCATGAGGAATTGGGCACAATTTGGTGACTGAACCTATATATAAAATGCCGAAAATATGTATCTAAAAAAATATAATTTTCTACTTATTGGATTTACATCCTGCTTTTATTTTGCACAATTCACGGTTTACATAGTGCTCTTTCCTCTTATTTTTTCTCACAACAGCCCGGGCTGAAAGAGACTGGCCCAGACTAGAACTCACAATCTCCCAGTATCTAATTCAGTATCTTAATCATTACTTTGCTTCTTCCAACTTCTGTCTCTAATCAAAAGCTAAGCATGTACAACTAAGCATGCATTATGCATTAATGTGTGTGTATATGTAGTAATGAATGACACGAGTGAAAGAGCATATTAATATATTCTAACAACCCCTCTGGGTCTTTCTGAGCCTTGTTTTGCAATGCAGAAGAGACCTATACTCAAAAATCCACCTGTCATCTCAGCCAAAGTAAAGTATGTTAAGAAACAGGTAAGGTTTTCCTTCTTTCCATTTTATCAACATTGAAAAAAATCAACAAGATGATCTTACAATAGCACAAAAGCAACACGCCTACTGCTTGAAAGAGAAAATTCACATGGTACCCTCTAGTGGTAGTACCAGAAACATAAAAAGATAAAGGTAAAGGTTGCCCTTGCGCATAATGTCCTAGTCTTTCCCGAATCTAGGTGGTGGTGCTCATCTCCATTTCAAAGTCAAAAAGCCAGCGCTGTCCGAAGACGTCTCTGTGGTCATATGGCCAGCATGACTAAATGCTGAAGATGCATGGAACACTGTTTCCTTCGCACCAAAGTAGTCCCTATTTTTCTACTTGCATTTTTACATGCTTTCGAACTTGGCAGAAGCTGGGACAAGTAACAGGAGCTCACTCCATTACGTGGCACTAGGGGTTTGAACCACTGAACTGCCTACCTTTCTGATCGATGAGCTCAGCGTCTTAGCCATTGAGCCACCGCATCCAGAAACATGGATTGTCATAGTTGACAGGAGGTGCCCTTTCATAAAATTCTGTCCTGTGATCATTTCTATGAACATCAATAAGGTGATTCGCACAAAACTGGTAAACAAACTGTGTGGCTGAATTAAAAGTCTTTGCATTAGGATGTCTTTTTTGTTCATCGTTTGTTACATTTAATGCAAAAGAGCTGGGTCAGGAAGTAAGTCAATAGAAGACTATGATTTCAGAGAGTTGGAACAGATTGCAGTGTCTATGGAGATTCTCTGTCATCCAGGTCATGGCTGCCGCAAAGGTGCTTTTCAAAAGGCAACTGGGCTTTCTTTGTTTTTTTTCCCTTGAAGGCATTTCTGATAGAAATGAAGAAGCTTCTTGGATAAGAAGCGAAATGTCTTCAAGAGAAACAAAATGAAATATCCTTGCCTTTTGCAAAAGCACCTTTGGGACAAGAGATTGCATTGCGTCCTTTCAGCCAGAAGGGGATCCCTTCAAATTTGGCCAGCTGAGTCTATATATTTATTTCACTGAATCCCTGGAACAATGTCATACCATGATGTTTCTGCATTCCATGGATTCCTCCTGTTTCGGGAAATAACAGCCATTGCCCTGGGATTTACAGGAAGGCAGATTCACCTGAAGGTTGGCTTTCTAACAGTAAGAACAATTTGCACGTAGAAGCAATTCCCACTGTGATGATGAAATGCCCTTCATCGCCAGTGTTCTAGTGGAACCTGTATGACCATTTCTTGAAGAGAGAGAAAATCCATTTAGATTCATGCCTCTAAAAAGCCTCTTCTTTCTCAATGATTCCATTGACTTTTAGCTCCTTTTTACATTACCAATGAATGCTAAGAAATGGAGATGGTCAATTGTTCTTCTGTTCCTATTAGCTACCAGAAGAGCATATGGAATTGTTTTCCCACAAAAGGATGGAGATGGAGCAATCAGTTCCATATATGGTTATCTTTCAACTGCCTTTCCCAACTATCACCAACAGGGCTTCTGAGAATCCATCTCATCCAGGGTAGAGATTGATTTCAAAAACAAAAAGCAAAAAAAAAAAAAAAGGGGGAAAGTTTAAAAGAGAATATGGACCACTAAAGGCTCTTGCTCAATACTAACAACTGTGAGAGGGATCTTGGAATCCTACTGGACAACCATTTAAATAGGAGCCAGCAATATGCAGCAGCTGCCAAAAAGGCCAACACGGTTCTAAGCTGCATAAACAGAGGGATAGAAATCAAGATCAGTTGAAGTGTTAATACCACTTTTTAATGCCTTGGTAAGGCCACACTTGGAATACTGAATTCAGTTTTGGTCGCCACGATGTAGAAAAGATGTGGAGACTCTAGAAAGAGTGCAGAGAAGAGCAACAAATTTATTTATGTTTATTTATATTTCGAATTTATACCCCGCCCTTCTCCTTGTTAGGACCCAGGGCGGCGCACAGGCATTATTAAAACCACACTAAAAACAATATACATAATTAAAACATATTAAATTATTAAACCCGTGCTAAAACCCATTTAAAATCCTGCCAAATTGCAATGTATATATTGCAAAGATGATTAGGGGACTGTAGACTAAAATGTATGAGGAACAGTTGCAGGAACTGGGTATGTCTAGTTTAATGAGAAGAAGGACTAGGGGAGACATGATAGCAGTGTTCCAATATCTCAGGGACTGCCACAAAGAAGAGGGAGTCAAACTATTCTCCAAGGAACCTGAGGGTAGAACAAGAAGCAATGGGTGGGAACTAATCAAGGAGAGAAGCAATTTAGAACTGAGGAGAAATTTCCTGACAGAACAATTAATCAGTGGAACAGCTTGCCTCCAGAAGTTGTGAATGCCCCAACACTGGAAGTCTTTAAGAAGATGTTGGATAGTCATTTGTCTGAAACGGTATAAGGTTCCTGCCTAGGCAGGGGGTTGAACTAGAAGACCTCCAAGATCCCTTCTAACTCTGCTATTGTATTATTGCAAATCAAGAAGTGATGCCAATAGAATACACCAGTTTCCATCCATCTGGGCAATTGAACCATAGATTGCCCTTGCCTTGCCTTGCCTTGCCTTGTCTTGTCTTCCCCCTCACCCTCGCCCTGCCCTGCCCTGCCTTGCCTTGCCTTGCCTCATTGTTTTCTTTCATACAGAGGCTGCCTGGTTATTAATTTGTTGGGTGAAAATTGGGAAACTTTATGTACATGACAAGCTCGTTGCTTTTCTGCAATCACCCTTTGAGTGATTGAAATCTCTGAGAAGTGTGGAACATTCTGTGAAAAATATGAAGGGAGAGGACAAAAGTTTGATTTTATTTTATTTAAACTGGGTTTGGTTTTATTTTGCTTACAATGCTTGAGTAAGGGTTTGATTAAGTATTTCCTATGTCTTTAACAAGGGGATGCGGTGGCTCAGTGGGTAAGACACTGAGCTTGTCAATCAGAAAGGTCGGCAGTTCGATGGTGCGAATCCCTAGAGTCGCATAACAGAGTGAGCTCCCATTACTTGTCTCAGCTTCTGCCAATCTAGCAGTTCGAAAGCATGTAAAAATGCAAGTAGGAAAACAGGGACCACCTTGGTGGGAAGGTAAGAGCGTTCTGTGTGCCTTCAGCATTTAGCCATGCCAACCACATGACCACAGAGATGTCTTTGGACAGTGCTGGCTCTTCGGATTTGAAACGGAGAGGAACACCGCCTCCTAGAGTCAAGAATGACTACTAGCACGTATGTGCGAGGGGAACCTTTACATTTATGTCTTTAACAAGTTACCTTAAACATTATAACAACAGTTTTATTGTAGAGTTCTCTGGCAACTGCATGCACAGATAGCATACACTATCCCTGCATGCAGCTACAAAAGATATAATAGAAAAATAATTGGGATTCTAGCCATTATTTTTAAAATTATATTGAACTATGATTTTTCAGAAGCTGTTCAGTACAGTGCTTTAATTTCCTTATCTGGATTCATGGCAATGGTACATATAAGAAATCCTGAAGGACCAGGTTAGAGATTCACAGAGGAAAAACTAGGTTGTTGCTAAAAAAAATTATTCTGAGTTAATGGTGTATAATCATTCAAGATTACTCCTATGTTGGAGGGAACTGTATTTTACAGGTTCATTTTGAAATGTGGTAGGTCCTTTTTCTTTTAACTGTACATCCTTCAAGCACAAAACTTCCAGGCTCAAGGTCAAATAAAATGGATATAAGAAACATCTAGAGTTTTCTTTGGTGCCCCATGCTGTGCTGGAACACATTAAATTTTCATATATTCACATATAATCTGGCATTTGCAATAGATTTTCCCCAACAATTACAGTTTCTATATTCACCGAAAACAGTCTGTGAAGTTCCATCTCGGTGACAGTTGAGTGTCTGTATTTTAAAAAAGCATAAAGCTCTTTATATTTTTACAGATTCCACTCCAGTGTCACACATTTCTTATTCTGCTCTCTCTAAAAATGATACTTTTAGCCCCATTATTTTTTCTTAAAAAAAAAAAAAAGAGGGGCAACTCAACGTTATTTCACAGAGTTTGAGGCTGCGGATCAAGTCGCTCATATAAAACATTTTAATTAAGCTGCTGGTGAAAGAAAATAAAGAGTAAAGGGATGGAAAATAAAAGCAGAAATGTTACTGTAAGGAAAGGAATGATATCCCTATATAGCAATAGAAAAAAGGTTTTCCTGCATACATTTTGCATGTAGAGCAAAGGATCTGTGAAAAGGATGCAACCCTGTCACACACCTTTGGCGTGCTCTTGTGCACACAATGAAGAATCCATCAACCACATTTCCACGCCTTTTTCCATCCAAGTCAATTCCAGCTTTACGCTGCTTGCCTTCCGTGGCCAGATGTAGACTTTCTGCAACTTCCATAGTCTTTTCCAAAGAAGTAAACAAAGCAATTTCCTCAAACCAAGAAACCTCATCACTCCTCAGTCCTATGACAATATTCTGTTACAGGAGTCTCCAAACTTTTTAGACTTTTTAGGCAATTTTAAGACTTGGGGACTTCAATTCCCAGAATTCCAGCTATCTTGAAGTCCAAAAGTTTTACATTTATCAAGTTTGGAGATCTCTTTTCTATTAGAATAGAATATTCTACTGCTATGTGCATGTGGTGTGGTTCTCACCAAATGTGTAGTATAGGAGGGTAAAGTTCTCAGTCCCTTTCTGAGTCCCATTTCTCTAGGTAAAGGTTCCCCTCGCACATATGTGCTAGTCATTCCCGACTCTAGAGAGTGGTGCTCATCTCCGTTTCTAAGCTGAAGAGCCAGCACTATCCGAAGACATCTCCATGGTCATGTGGCCAGCATGACTAAATGCCGAAGGCGCACATAACTCTGGTACCATCCCACCAAAGGTGGTTCCTATTTTTTCTACTTGCATTTTTACATGCTTTTGAACAGCTAGGTTGGCAGAAGCTGGGACAAGTAACGGGACCTCACTCCATTACACGGTGCTAGGGATTTGAACCACTGAACTGCTGACCTTTCTGATCAACAAGCTCAGCGTCTTAGCCACTGAGCCACTGTGTACCATTTCTCTATTTATCCATAATAACTTAGAGTAGGCGTTCAGCAGTTACAGGACTAAGAGTTCACCATTTAATTTGTTGGTATGGTAGTCCTTCCAGTCATGCTATTGAATTGTCTGCAAAATCTATTGCATTATTTCCTTCCAATTGACTTACAAGAGCAGAACAGAGCAGAGTGGAACAGAACAGAACTGAACAGAATACTTTATTTGCCAAGTGTGATTGGACACACAAGAAATTAGTCTCTGGTACATAAGTTTTTAGCGTACATACAAACAACAGAGTAATATAATCATAAGATACCAAAAGGAATAGGAAAAATGAAAAAGTATCAGTCATCCAGGTCATGGTTGTCCCAAGGATGCTTTTTCAAGAGGCAACTGAGCTTTTTTTTTTTCCTTGAAAACATTTCACTTCTCATCCAAGCAGCTTCTTCAACTCAAACTGAAGTTTCTTGGATGAGAAGCAAAATGTCTTCAAGGAAAAACAGAGAAAAGTCCAGTTACCTCTTGAGAAAGCACTCTTGGGACAACCATGATCTGGATGACTGAGAATTTCCATAGACAATGTCCAAGATACTGTAGCTTTTAATGCCTTCCAAAGTTTTCACACAAGTCTTAGGCCCCCAAATATTTCTTGTCCTATTTCCTATCATGCAACAAAATATTCATTTTTGTCTCTGGCTCTGTGGCAGTCTACAAGTAGGAGAAATTTCAATTATTCAGTTTTTTTGTGTGTATTTATCCTTCCTAAACTTTCAAAATTGATGTTTCTTTTTAAAGATATAGCTCTAGTTTCTCCCATCATGTTGCCTTCCATACAGAGCTTTTAAAAATACTCATCAAATGGAAAGTATATAATTTCAATGCTGTTGACATTACAAATGTAGGACGAAATCTACATTCCAAAACTGGTTGAAACAAATTGCATATTGCAAATGCCACTGTAATTTGGAAGGCAGTAGAAATTTGTATTAATGCTGTTGAGTGAATTGTTTTGCTATCATTCAATACAATTCACCAAGAGTTTTATTATCAGTTTCTTCAGAACTCACAATGCACAGACCATTCAAGGAACTATGTTTCTGCAGAACGGATGAACTGTATATGACTGAAAGTATATGACTGATACTTTTTCACCCATGCGCTCCAACAGATTGAATATAATGTCTACTATTCATGTAGAGAGTGAGTGTAGCAACACTTAACCCATCGTGGCCCTGCTTTTCATTGCTTTTTTAGAAACCTAGGTGCTTTATAATTTTCTCTTACCACCAAATTAACCTAACATCCACTTCAGAAGCAGAACATAATTCTACGTTTTCCTCACTTTGATTCATTGCAACATCACATTTTTTCCAACCAAAAGCTTTCAACAACAAGAGGTAAATTGTCTTAAGATATTCTAAAGATTTTTCTGTTCTATGCAAAGGTTATGGGATATGGGTGAGATCTCATTTCCTCCTGTCCTTCATTATCGCTGGCCATAGGGGGCGAACATCTTGCCCCTGTGGATGGGGCGCGCAACTTGGGTGTCCTCCTGGATTCCCGGCTGTCCATGGAAGATCAAGTGACAGCCGTGGCCAGGAGGGCGTTTTACCAGGTTTGCCTGGTTCGCCAGTTGCGCCCCCTATTGGACCGGGATGCCCTTCGCACAGTCACTCATGCTCTCGTGACATCCCGACTGGACTATTGTAACTCTCTCTACATGGGGCTCCCCTTGAGGTGCACCCGGAGGCTGCAGTTGGTCCAGAATGCAGCCGCGCGAGCAATAATGGGTACCACAAGGTACACCCATGTAACACCGCTCTTGCGCGAGCTGCACTGGCTACCTGTAGTCTTTCGGGTGCGCTTCAAGGTGCTAGTCATCATCTTTAAAGCGCTCCATGGCTCGGGACCTAGCTATCTGCGGGATCTGATTCTGCCTCATACTTCCTCACAGCCGATTCGCTCCCACAGAGAGGGACTTCTCCGGGTGCCGTCCACTAGACTTTGTCAGCGGGCGACGCCCAGGGGAAGGGCGCTCTCTGTGGCGGGCCCTGCCCTCTGGAACGACCTCCCCTCCGATATTAGAACTACCACGGACCTCCGTTCCTTCCGCCTGAAATTGAAAACGCACTTTTTCTGCCTGGCCGGCCTAGGGTAGCCTCTTACCATAGTACTATAGGGTTTAGGGTTTTAGTGATTGGTTTTGGGGAATTTTAGCGCAGGGTCTTATTGTTTAATGTGTTTTTAACTGTTTTGTATATCTATGTATATTTATTGTTTTAATTTCCCTGTGCAGCGCTCCGAGTCCCCTTGGGGAGAAGGAGCGGTCTAGAAATTAAATATTATATATATATTATATTATTATATATATATATATGTATTATATATATATATATGTATTATATATATATATATATATATATATATATATATATATATATATATATATATATATATATATATATATATATATATATAAGTGGATATATTGTTACAGCTTTCTGTTAGGCCTATTCAAGGGAGGAGACAAACTTGTCATCCTTCTCTGTCCTTCGACTCAACCTAGAGACCATCCAGACAGAGACCTATTAAATTGCTGCTGTCTTTTTAGATATGTGTTAAATTTCTTTAAGGGATGATTAATAATAATTAATTAAGAGACCAGGATGGATCCATTTCGGGCTCCTTAGCCCTCGTCAGCTGGCCATACTTCCCTACAGGGATTTGAACTGGTGCTCTCCAGCATTCGAAGCAGGCTTTTCTATGCCTTGAGCTAACCAGTCCTGTAGAAAGGATGATGTAATCAGGGAAACTGGTTAGCTCAAGGCATAGAGAAGCCTGCTTCGAATGCTGGAGAGCACCAGTTCAAATCCCTGTAGGGAAGTATGGCCAGCTGACGAGGGCTAAGGAGCCCGAAATGGATCCATCCTGGTCTCTTAATTAATTATTATTAATCATCCCTTAAAGAAATTTAACACATATCTAAAAAGACAGCAGCAATTTAATAGGTCTCTGTCTGGATGGTCTCTAGGTTGAGTCGAAGGACAGAGAAGGATGACAAGTTTGTCTCCTCCCTTGAATAGGCCTAACAGGAAGCTGTAACAATATATCCACTTCATCAATAAAGTCCTGTAGAAAGGATGATGTAATCAGGGAAACTGGTTAGCTCAAGGCATAGAGAAGCCTGCTTCGAATGCTGGAGAGCACCAGTTCAAATCCCTGTAGGGAAGTATGGCCAGCTGACGAGGGCTAAGGAGCCCGAAATGGATCCATCCTGGTCTCTTAATTAATTATTATTAATCATCCCTTAAAGAAATTTAAAACATATATATATATATATATATATATATATATATATATATATATATATATATATATATATATATATATATATATATATATATATATATATATATATATGTAATTGTTTCTCAACAACCTGTTATTAGGCCCCAATTAAGGGAGGAGACATACTGTTTCCTTTCCTGCCTTTCGACTCATCACCAGAGATCATCTAGACAGCAAGCCAAGAATTACGTTGAGTGATTTTTTTTTACATATGTGTGTTAGTTTTATGAGCTGATCAATAAATTAAATTAGAGAGAGACCAGGATAGATCTATTTCGAGCTTATTAGCTCTCATCAGCTGGCCATACCCCTTACTGGGATTCGAACCGGGGCTATGTTGCATGCTAAGCAAGGAACCTAGCACTTTAGCCAAGCCAGTTCCCCTTATTGGAAACAGTATGTCTCCTCCCTTAATTGGGGCCTAATAACAGGTTGTTGAGAAACAATTACCTATACTAATATACCCTGTCTGCTGATGCAATAAGGGGAACTGGCTTGGCTAAAGTGCTAGGTTCCTTGCTTAGCATGCAACATAGCCCCGGTTCGAATCCCAGTAAGGGGTATGGCCAGCTGATGAGAGCTAATAAGCTCGAAATAGATCTATCCTGGTCTCTCTCTAATTTAATTTATTGATCAGCTCATAAAACTAACACACATATATATATATATATATATATATATATATATATATATATATATATATATATATATATATATATATATATATATATATATATATATATGTGTGTGTGTTAAATGTTTTTTTAAAGGAATGATTAATAATTAATTAAGAGACCAGGATGGATCCATTTCGGACTTCTTAGTCCTCGTCAGCTGGCCATACTTTCCTACAGGGATTTGAACTGGTGCTCTCCAGCATTCGAAGCAGGCTTCTCTATGCCTTGAGCTAACCAGCTTCCCTGATTACATCATCCTTTCCACAGGACTTTATAGATGAAGATACTATGTTACAGCTTCCTGCTAGGCCTGTTTTAAGGGAGGAGACAAACTTGTCATCCTTCTCTGTCTTTCGACTCCTCTTTGAGATCATCCAGACAGAGACCTATTAAATTGCTGCTGTCTTTTTTAGATATGTGTTAAATGTTTTTTTAAAGGAATGATTAATAATTAATTAAGAGACCAGGATGGATCCATTTCGGACTTCTTAGTCCTCGTCAGCTGGCCATACTTTCCTACAGGGATTTGAACTGGTGCTCTCCAGCATTCGAAGCAGGCTTCTCTATGCCTTGAGCTAACCAGCTTCCCTGATTACATCATCCTTTCCACAGGACTTTATAGATGAAGATACTATGTTACAGCTTCCTGCTAGGCCTGTTTTAAGGGAGGAGACAAACTTGTCATCCTTCTCTGTCTTTCGACTCCTCTTTGAGATCATCCAGACAGAGACCTATTAAATTGCTGCTGTCTTTTTTAGATATGTGTTAAATGTTTTTTTAAAGGAATGATTAATAATTAATTAAGAGACCAGGATGGATCCATTTCGGACTTCTTAGTCCTCGTCAGCTGGCCATACTTTCCTACAGGGATTTGAACTGGTGCTCTCCAGCATTCGAAGCAGGCTTCTCTATGCCTTGAGCTAACCAGCTTCCCTGATTACATCATCCTTTCCACAGGACTTTATCTATGTAATCAGGGAAGCTGGTTAGCTCAAGGCATAGAGAAGCCTGCTTCGAATGCTGGAGAGCACCAGTTCAAATCCCTGTAGGAAAGTATGGCCAGCTGACGAGGACTAAGAAGTCCGAAATGGATCCATCCTGGTCTCTTAATTAATTATTAATCATTCCTTTAAAAAAACATTTAACACATATCTAAAAAAGACAGCAGCAATTTAATAGGTCTCTGTCTGGATGATCTCAAAGAGGAGTCGAAAGACAGAGAAGGATGACAAGTTTGTCTCCTCCCTTAAAACAGGCCTAGCAGGAAGCTGTAACATAGTATCTTCATATATATATATATATATATATATATATATATATATATATATATATATATATATGTTTTCGTAGGTTTTCACGGGTATAGGTATGTAGATTTTGGTTTATTCGGGTCATTCCCGTGTAAAATTAAAGGTGTTTTTGCAACGTTTCGATGGGATCACCCCCATCATCATCAGGCTGCAAAAGGCAGAAGCCAAAGCCTGATGATGATGGGGGTGATCCCATCGAAACGTTGCAAAAACACCTTTAATTTTACACGGGAAAAGACCCGAATAAACCAAAATCTACATATATATTCTTGCTGTGAGCATCTACTCTCTCTCTGTAGCAGGTATATGTGTTTGTATCCTGTCTTCATTGTTTTTACAAATCATTCAAAGTGGGGAACATATCTAACTCACTTTCCACTTCTTATTTGCCTCACAACAACAGCCTTGGAAGTAGGTTGGGCTGAGAGAGAGTGACTGGCTCAGTTTCAACCAGCTAGCTTTCATGGCTAAGGCAAGACTTGAACTCATGCTCTAATGCTTTCTAGACTAGCGCCTTAACCACTAGACCAAAGTGGCTCATGTAGTTGTTACGAAATCCAGAATCCAGATGTTTTCATGCAGTGGGGAGAAACTACCATCAATCTCTTTCCCCTCCTCACATTTTTAAAACATTCCCGATTGAGCCATATTATGCTTTAACAGCATAAATATTTTATTTGTGAGAAGACAAAAGAGATTAATTTTACTTTCTTCATTCTGTTTCTCTCTCCCGCTTTATTTTTATTTTTGCTGTTGTTTTTAAACCATGATATGCCTTTCATACATTACAACAATCATGTATTTCTCATCTCAAATGAAGGGAAATTCATTGTCAGGGGATAATCCAAGGACCATAAAACCTTGATCTATACAACACATGTCTTGGTCTAATTCTGCACAACAGTAGCATGTATTAAAATTAGGAATACATATGACTATTAAGAAGTATAAATCACTAGAAAGCATAAAATCATGAATTCCCAAAAGGGAGGTGGGTGCATTCTAGAAGAATAAGAGGCATCTCAGTCCAGCTATTTTTTGTGAGAGAAAAAGGTGAAGACAGACCACCCCCCAATCATTCTCAAAGTATGTGCTTGATGTTGACAGTAGAGGGCTTCAGTTTGGCAAGATTCTGTCTAAAGTGTGGAAAAATAAAGAAATCTACTTAAAAGAATCACCACATGTTTTTTTCTCTCTCTTAGTTTTGGAAGCCTGACAGCAAAGATGGAAAATTATCTAAAATCTGGAGGAAAGAGTGAAGCAAAATCACTTGAGAGATTTCAAGGAAGCCAAGTGTTAATTGATTGTTATCATTTGCATGGCAGTTCAGAAGATTTCAACATTGGTCTGAATTTTGCCTACAATAAATTTGGAATACTTTTGAAAGTTTGGCTGAAACATCTGAGGAACTATGCAAGACAATGATTAGTCAAGTTAGTGAAATTTCTACGAAACTAAACGAAAAATACTTCTACAATCTTTGTAAGAACTGCATAATCCCATCAAGCTTCATAGAAAGAAATCATTGGACTAGATATGGCAGAGAAATAGCTTTTTATATAGCATGAATGACCTATTATGCTATTGTGTAAGTCACAAATGTATGACAGTTGATTGTTCAATTATCTTTTAGTCCCATTAACGTTGCTAAGACTTCTCTTATACTAAAAAGCTGAAGAGGTAGTAATCCAGCTAAAATGGCATGACAATATTATTAGTAATTGAATTTCTCCAAAAGGGTTTATCTTTTGGACTGATACTCTCTTAAAATCCATTTCACTCCAAGTTCTTTTCTCTCTTTCATGTTCTTTGAAGTCAATCCTCTTTTTTTTCCCAATGTAAGCTTTAACATAGGTCAATGATCCATAAAATGTCTAAATTTGCAAAAAAACAAATTAGAAAATATTATGTACAGAACATTGGAAATAAATGTAATTAGCTTCTCAATGCAGGCAGTTGTGTCAACCTCACTCTTTACAGATATGCACCCTATGCACCAGGGCACAACGTTATATAACATAATATCCAATTATATTCTCTACAAAAGATAGGAAGTATACTATCTCCCAAATAATAATAATAAAAAAAACTTTAACAGAGGAGTATTTCATTTTGCTACATTCTGTGTTAGGTTTTTCTGCTTTTTTTAAATTTGGAAAGGATATCTGGTTTGCACACCCATATATTTTAAGTTATAAATCACAAGGGCCAACATTTTTTAGCTACAACCTTTTTTCTCTCTCTTTAGATAAGAGGCTCTGTGTCCACAATTCATGTCTTTCTTGAAGTTATTTTATGGTTCAGGATTTCAGGATTGCTGGAGGTTTTTTTCCAACACAGCATCAAGGGCTGACAGGCAATTATATATGAGATACAATAACTGCTAACAGATTAATGTAACAAGCTTAATGTAAGTATTCAGCAACTAGGCCCACTGAGTTTGGCTGCATGGTAGTTGTAAATAGTCTTGAAAAAATATTGTTGTGAAAATATGTCCTGGAGTTTAAAAGGATGGAGGAGGAAGAAAGACAGCTGCTCACCCCTTTCATTATCAATTTTCCTGTGAAGTTTTTGTTGCCCATAAAAATTGGATTTCACCGTAGTATTAGTGTTGTTTTTAATTTCATGCCAAGAAAATAGATATCTGACATAAGTAAGCTATATTTCAAAGGGAACATTGCAGGCTTTATTTCGACTTTATTATTTTATAAATTTTTATGTGTGTTAATTTGGGAGAATATGTAACACATCCAAGGTTGATGGAGCTAACAATGAGTTTGTTGGCCTGAAGTAACCTCAGTTCAAGTTTATTACAGATGCAATTAGGACCACCCTTTTTTTCCTCACCCTATCTATATCACTGAGTTGTGAGGAATGTGGAATAATCCCACAAGCTTCTTGAGTTCTTTACAGATAAAGTGGAGTATAAATGTAAAAACTATAAAGCCCACAATTATGACTGAATGGAATAGACCTATTATTCCATATATCAACCAAGAAGTGATTTGCTGGACAAAGTTCCTATTACTTGTTACCAATGTTGAGTCCTCAGGTCTACGACCCAGACAGCAAGTCTGGTAACCTGTGAGTCACCGCATTCCAGAACAGATCAGGCAGCTGCATTAATTGACTGAGACGAGCTGACTGGAATCTGTCTGGAAAGGAGTTACAATGTTGCAATTGCTTGCTAGGAGTTTTCCTGCCTGGTAACTCTATATAAGAGGTTGCCAGAGAAGAAACCTTGCCAGTTGAATCTTGAGTGTGTTGTAAATAGTGTGAATAAACGTTCCTGTTGTTTTGACCATGCCTGAGTCGGAATCCTTTGTCTGATCTAACAACCAAGTTAGTCCCAATGCAGGATCTTGAGGGAGAACAGTGTTCTGACCTAGGCTTCACCAAATCATGAAACAGACTCCTTGTCCCCAAGAAACCTATTTTTATTAGACTACTGTGAATTCCTAGCATTCACATCCAGCAAAGTCCCAGCAAACAGTTTTTCAAGGGTGTATTGCAACAACAGACCTTATCAGTCTTTGGATAGTTGCCAGGCCGATAACTTTCAGGCGCAATGCGGCCCAATGAAATACTTACCAAGGACTCTCTATGAGGCAGGGACTCGGATAAACAAATCTTCACACTAAAAAATGAACTAATTGTCTCCTGCAAACACCACTCCCTTTATGGGAGGGGGCCATTCAGCATCCACTTCTGCCTTTAATCCCAAGTTGACCTCTGTTCCTTAATTGTTCCCTTCTCCCGACAGCTCTGCGCATGCACACATCGGGAACAGGCTCCAGCTGTTCGTCTGCCCCACTTATCTCTGACTCTGACAGAAGCTGATAACTGGCGGACAGCCCTGGCCCCATCTCTGCCTCCAACTCAGAGCCCTCATCAGAGCCTTCTCCAGATTTAAGGATTGGCCCATGTTCCTCCCCAACCTCCACACTGCCACTGTTTGTTGTGGCTCCACTGGCCACTGGCAGGCCACAACATTACAGCTGATGTAATGCTATCTATCCCTTCTTCAACATCAAGTTGTGGGTTCGACAACTAAAAACTCCAGAAAGACTTCTAGACAGGTGGGTGCTGATGACAGTGAGCAGAACAGGTGGTTACAACAGGAGTGATTTCAGAAGCACAAGCAGTAGAGAATCAGTAGCAGAAGTAGAGGCCAACAGTGCAGAGGTGGTATTCAGCCGGTTAAGACCGGCTCACACGAATTGAGAGTGGAAATTGCAGGTGGTCCTGCCCATCCAGCCCGGTTCTATGCCATCCTATTTAGGCACATTTTCAAGCCAAAGTGCATGCGCAGAAAGCTGAGCGTGTGCGTGGACCAGGTGCATGCTCACATTTGCAAACCAGGAGGAAAAGTAAGTGAATATCACCCCTGCAACAGTGGTGTCATCTCTAGCAGATAGCAAAATTTGAAAGTGAATCACCTCTGCCAAAACCTGGCCCTAACCAGCTGGGAGATTATGGAAGTTGAAGTCCATCCGTCTTTAGCTTGCCAACTTTGGAAAACACTGAACTAAATCAAGGAAACACTGTAATGTCAACCTTGCATTCCACTCATCTTTTGTTGAGTAGATAGTTCCAGGGAACACTGAACTGCAGGTGTAAAACAAGTCCTGGTACCTTGGTCAGGTCTGAGTTTTTAGTGTGCATGAGATGACAATGCAAAACTGCAGAAGCAGTAAGTGGGTTTTGTTTGTGTATGTATTTAAGAAAAAAAATTACAGTACATTGCCTACTCATCAAAACAAGATATGATTTACCAATCAATTCATAGTGGTTGATCTCCAACCCTGATACTGGGTTCTGGAAAGAAACAAGAAGAAAATCCATGAACTTCAGAAACCACCACTGTTGGAAGAAGAGCAGCAACTTTATGGACCTTTGCCCTAATAACAGATTAATAGAGTTGGAAGGTACCTTGGAGGTCTTCTAGTCGCAGCCCCGGCTCAGACAGGAAATTCAACACAATTTCAGACAGTTGATCCGTGTCTTCTTTAAAAGCTCCAGTGTTGAGCACTTGATCTAGTCACTTCTGAGTTCAGGTCATCTCCAAAAACCAATGCAATTTTCACTACGGAAGGTTACTTCTATTTCTACTGAGATATTTTCTTGACTTCCCAGGCTTAGCTATAGCTAAGAACATCCTACCTGATCCTGCTGTCTAACGCCCATACCTTTTACTTTAGACTACCATGGACCTTACACATTTCTTAAGATGATTCTTAAGATTTCTTAAGGGGGGGCACGTGCATAAGCGCACCAGCATACCTACCGTCCCTGTCCTATTGTCCCATTAATATGAGCAACCAAGATGATTAGAGGACTGGAGACTAAGACATATGAAGAACGGCTGCAGGAACTGGGTATGTCTAGTTTGATGAAGAGAAGGACCAGGGGAGAGATGATAGCAGTGTTCCGATATCTCAGAGGGTGCCACAAAGAAGAGGGAGTCAAACTTTTCTCCAAGGCACCTGGGGGCAGGACAAGGAGCAATGGGTGGAAACTAACCAAGGAGAGAAGCAACTTAGAACTAAGGAGAAATTTCCTAACAGTAAGAACAATTAACCTCTGGAACAGCTTGCCTCCAGCAGTTGTGAATGCCCCAACCCTGGAAGTCTTTAAAAAGATGTTGGACAGCCATTTGTCTGAAATGGTATAAGATTCCTGCCCATGCGGGGGGTTGGACTAGAAGACCTACAAGGTCCCTTCCAACTCTGCTATTGTATTGTATTGTAACTAGCAGCAATCCTGATAATATGCACTTTTTTATGTGTTTATGGCTATGTTTTGCTTATTTATATCCATTTATTTGTGCCATTTTTTCATGTGTTTTCAAACTTGTTTCCTTGCACTTGTTGACAAATAAATAAATAAATAAGTAAGTAAGTAAATAAAAAAATAAATAGTGCTAGGGTTCCACAGTGGACTCCATCAGACTGAATCCTGGTCAGTCTTTAAATTCAGAGGCTAAATTAAATCCAGTAAGCCAGCTGCTACAGCTGCTTAGGTAGCAAAGATATTAACTGTCTCTAATATTCTGTAGACTGAACCAAAGTTGATGTTATTTACACTAAAACCTCATTGTGTTTCATGGCCATATTATGCATTTATTTTTTGTTAACACTTCTAACACAATTAATATGATAAAGGTTGGCTATAAAATGATATTTTAGCACCACCACTGAGCAACTCCATTCTACTCTATTTCTGCCTTAGCTTCTGATAATTACCTATTCTGTGCCTGAGCAGGGCATTCTTTTGGTGGCATTTTGCATTAACTTAAATTTCATTATGGAAAACAAGAACACAATCACCTTTTAAATAGCTCTTCTGCCTGTTGTTCTGAAGCACGGAGCGTTCCAAGTAAATGAATAAACAGGGCTATATTTGTGCTTCCCATAGTGTCTGTAGGACTTCCAAAGCTTTCCTTGTATGTTTGTTTCCTTATTTGTCCTACAGATCATATCCATTATTTCTTAAGAAATAGAATTTGGGGGGAGCTTCTTCAGAATACCATTTAAAAAAGCACATTTTTGACTTGTTTCCAAAGCACTTAAAAGCCACTTGACACTCCTTTTCATTATTTCAAAAGACACACTTGAGGGAGCAGCAGGCTTCCTCCCTCAACCCCAATGCTACAGCCCTTATCTACATAATTATACACAGAGATGCTTAATGTGTCTTTAGATTCCTTCGTTTTCATGGTTCCATATCTATCACTATATACAAGTGCCACTTATGTGTGTGCAGAGGTTCAAGAGCACAACTCCCAATTGTTGCTTACTCCCTGTGTTCATTTGTGAACTTCAGGAAGATTCCACCCCCGCCCCCAAAGAGACAATACAATACAATACAATACAATACAATACAATAGCAGAGTTGGAAGGGACCTTGTAGGTCTTCTAGTCCAACCCCCTGCGTGGGCAGGAACCTTATACCATTTCAGACAAATGGCTATCTAACATCTTTTTAAAGACTTGCAGTGTTGGGGCATTCACAACTTCTGGAGGCAAGCTGTTCCAGAGGTTAATTGTTCTAACTGTCAGGAAATTTCTCCTTAGTTCTAAGTTGCTTCTCTCCTTGATTAGTTTCCACCCATTGCTTCTTGTCCTGCCCCCAGGTGCCTTGGAGAATAGTTTGACTCCCTCTTCTTTGTGGCACCCTCTGAGATATCGGAACACTGCTATCATGTCTCCCCTGGTCCTTCTCTTCATCAAACTAGACATACCCAGCTCCTGCAACCGTTCTTCATATGTTTTAGTCTCCAGTCTAGATAATATTTCTTCCAGAGCTCTCTGTAGTAGGAACCTCACTTTGTTGTGTTCTACACTTGCACCTGCATTTGTGTAAAATATATATATCTCACACAAGGAAGATCTTGATCAATAATGTCATGTTAGATTATTTCACCAGGGGACAGTTTGAAGAAACCATTTAACTTGTAGGTGATATACTTAAGAGGCAATTAAATTGCCATCGTCAAGTATCCAAAGAGTTGTCACAGAAATGAGAAAGCAAATTTGTTTCCCGTTGCTCCATATAGTAAGACCTGAATTGATGGTTTCAAATTACAAGAAAGGAGAACACAAATAAGAGTTACAAACAACTAGACAATGGTTGAAGCAATAATAGCTTAGGAATTGGTGAGCTGTCTGTTATTAAAGATTTCAACAGAGTTGGAAAGTCCACCTATCAATCTTGCAGTACCTGCAATGGGCTTCCATTAAGACTTCCATCGCTACATACATAACGTTGAATGTAGCTATCCTTGGGGAAACCAGTAAATTCCTTTCTGACATATAGTGTGGTCTTAAGTAGGCACTGGAAGAAGAAGCACTTCTGAAAACAATTTTATTCTTGAACAAGTAGGGTCCATACACAATGGAGAGAAAATAATTTTCTCCACTCTAAATTAAAGTCCTCATGAAGTCTTCTATCTCTGTCAGCCTTTCCAGGAAACAGGTCTAGATGATTTAATTCTACTTTATTGTTAGGCTACATTAGCAAAACCTTGTAAGTCTGAAAATACAAACTTGGCAATTTAGAGAGGATCCTTTTTGAGTTTCTTCTTTCTCTGTCCATTATACAGCTGCAGGCTTCTACTGGTTCTCCAGGCAGCGCTGTAGCTGCCACCATCTTGTTTTTCAGTTCTGCACATGCGCAGAACAATTTTAATTGCACAGTGCACACACAGTGCATATGAAGCCCACATGCAATGCTCACACAAGCGAACTGGCAGTAGTGCCTGCTGGAACCCACCCTTGATCTGCCACCAAACCACTACCGGTTCAGCCGAATTGGTCCGAACCGGTTGGAACCCACCATTGATACAGATATGGAGGTTTTAGTAAGCCTTCCTGCTTTTCCATACAGTAAATCCTTGGAATAAGTGAGGTGAAATATTTAAGATATTAAGGGGCTCTTCCTAAACTTGGCCAGCAGTTCATAAAACCCAAATATCCAAGATTGTCAATATGCATAATAATAATAATAATAATAATAATAATAATAATAATAATAATAATAATAATAATAATAATAATAATAATAATAATAATAATAATAATAATAATAATAATAATAATAATAGCTAAATTTATTGACCGCTCCCTCTCCCCACAGGGACTCGGGGCGGTGCACAGGGAGAATAAAAACAATAAATATACAAAATACATAGCAAATTAAAACAGATTAAATTAATGCCTGTGCTAAAATCCCATTAACTAAAAATCCCCACTAAATATTGAAATACATTTAAAAGCCCATAGAGAGAGAGACTACCCTAGGCCGGCCAGGCGGAAAAGATGAGTCTTCAATTTCAAGCGGAAGGAGCGGAGGTCCATGGTCGTTCTAATATCGGGAGGAAGGTCGTTCCAGAGGGCTGGGCCCGCCACAGAGAGAGCCCTTCCCCTGGGCGTCGCCCGCTGACAAAGTCTAGTGGACGGCACCCGGAGAAGTCCCTCTCTGTGGGAGCGAATCGGCTATGAGGATGTGTGAGGCAGGATCCGATCCCGCAGGTAGCTAGGTCCCGAGCCATGGAGCGCTTTAAAGATGATAATTAACACCTTGAAGCGCACCCGGAAGACGACAGGCAGCCAGTGCAGCTCGCGCAAGAGCGGTGTAATGTGGGTAAACCTAGTGGTTCCCATGATTGCTCGCGCGGCTGCATTCTGAACTAACTGAAGCCTCCGGGTGCACCTCAAGGGGAGCCCCATGTAGAGAGAGTTACAATAGTCCAGTCGGGATGTCACGAGGGCATGAGTGACTGTGCGAAGGGCGTCCCGATCCAGTAGGGGGCGCAATTGGCGGACCAGGCGAACCTGGTAAAACGCTCCCCTGGCCACGGCTGTCACTTGCTCTTCCATAGACAGCCGGGTATCCAGGAGGACACCCAAATTGCGCGCCCCATCCACAGGGGCAAGATGTTCGCCCCCTATGGCCAGCGTTGGAGAGAGCTGGTTGAATCGGGCAGCCGGAAACCATAGCCACTCGGTCTTGGTCGGGTTGAGCCTGAGTCCGTTGCTTCCCATCCAGATCCGCACGGCTTCCAGGCACTGGCACATCACCGCTACGGCATCGTTGGGGTGGTTTGGGGTAGATATATACAGCTGAGTATCATCAGCGTATAGATGGTACTCTACCCCAAAACCACGGATGATCTCACCCAGCGGCTTCATGTATGCATTAAACAGGAGAGGCGAGAGGACCAACCCCTGAGGCACCCCACATGTGAGGGGTCTCGGGGTCGACCTCTGCTCCCCTGCCAACACAAATTGCGATCGGCCAGAGAGGTAGGAGGAGAACCACCGTAAAACGGTGCCTCCCACCCCCAACCCCCCCAGCCGATGCAATAGGATACCATGGTCGATGGTATCGAAAGCCGCCGAGAGGTCTAATAGGACCAGGATGGAGGAGCAACCCCCATCTCTGGCCCTCCAGAGATCATCTACCAACGCGACCAATGCCGTCTCGGTGCTATGCCCGGGCCGAAAGCCGGACTGGCGCGGGTCTAGATAATCAACTTCCTCCAGGTGACGGGGAAACTGTTGTGCCACCACACTCTCAACAACCTTCGCCAAAAAGGGAAGGTTGGAGACAGGACGATAGTTGGTTAAAAGAGCTGGATCCAAAGAGGGCTTCTTAAGGAGGGGCCTCACCATAGCCTCTTTTAGGGAAGCAGGCAAGGAACCCTCACTTAAAGAAGCGTTGACAACCTCTTGGAGCCAGCCTCGTGTCACCTCCCAGGATGCCAGTACAAGCCAGGAGGGACACGGGTCCAATAAACATGTGGTGGCTCGCAGTCGCCCACGTAGCCTGTCCATATCCTTGGAAGCAACGGAGTCAAATTCCTCCCAAACAAGATCAGCCTCGTGGCACCCCACTGGAACAAGAATGGGGGCTAACTCATTCTGTATCTGAGCGGTTTTGTCCTGCAGAAAAGTCACAAATTCCTCTGCTCTACCCTGCAGCGGGGCTTCCCGCACCCTCTGTTGAAGGAGGGAACGGGTCACCCTAAACAGGGCGGCAGGGCGGTTTTCTGCGGATGCTATGAGAGTGGCGCAATGATGGCGTTTGGCCACTCTCAGCGCCACAATGTAAGTCCGTAAATGGGCTCTTACCTGTGTCCGGTCAGATTCAAAGCGGGTAGCCCTCCATCTTCCCTCTAGGCATCTCTTGTGGCGTTTCATCGCCCTCAGCTCCTCGGTAAACCAAGGAGCCGGGGCGGCTCGGCGCCGCAAGAGAGGCCGCAAGGCCGCGACCCGATCCAAGGCTCCCGTGGTCGCAATATTCCATGCGGCCACGAGGTCCTCCATCGGGGCGCGGGTCGGGGGTACAGGAAGTGGCCCAAGCTCCATCTGGAACCCATCCGGGTCCATCAGGCGCCTGGGGCAGAACCAGATAGGTGGTTCTGGCACCGCCTCCTCGCGGAGGGGAGTAGCGGTCGCAAAGTCGAGCCGGAGAAGTGAGTGGTCTGACCATGACAAGGGTGTGATGACTATGTCCCCTATACCCAGATCACTCTTCCATTGGCCTGAGACAAAAATGAGATCCGGTGTGTGTCCACCCTCGTGGGTGGGGCCTTGAATTAGTTGGGTCAGGTCCATGGCCGGCATGGAAGCCATGAACTACCTCGGATGATTCGCCCAACGATGGCAGATTAAAGTCCCCCATGACTATAAGTCTGGGGGTCTCCACTGCCACCGTAGCGATCACCTCCAGGAGCTCGGGCAGGGCTGCTGCTACATAGCGAGGAGCCAGGTATATAACCAGCAAGCCCAACTGCCTCCCTAGGCCCCACTTCACGCAGAGGGACTCGCAACCAGTAGTCTGTGGCACAATGGTCTCTCTTGGCTCAAGACCTTCCTTGATAATGACCGCTACCCCACCACCCCTACCTTGGACCCGGGGCTGATGAAAAGCGCGGTAGCCTGGTGGGCACATTTCAACGAGGGGAAGTCCTCCCTCGTGGCCCAACCAGGTTTCCGTAATTCCTACCAGGTCCGGCTCCCCCTCTGACACAAGGTCATGAACGAGGGGGGCTTTGTTGACCACGGACCTGGCGTTGCAAAACATCAGCCGCAGGCCCAGGCTCTGTATTCCCTGACCACCTAGCCTGCGGGGGTTGTGGCACTCGACCGTTCGTAACCAACGGCTGCGTGCCAACAACCGGGAGGATGGTCTCCCCTCGGCCCTGCCCCTCCCCACGACCCTCTGGATTGGAATGCCCTCTAATGGCACGACTCGTGGTTCCCCCCTCAAATCAGTACCTTCCCGTTTCCTCCCGTCGGCTACTGGTCCGGCCCTTTCTTTCATGTGATTCTTTTGCCTCAATCTGTCTATGCCCACCCCCCTCCCTAGTACCCCCTAAAATAGATAAAAATTTCCTAATTAAAAAACCCCTAAGGCCGCGCTTCGCCCGGGTACCTACTCCTTTTTAACACCCACCCTCACCTCCCAGCTTAGTTTCAGAAATTAAAAATATCTTTTTCTAATTATACTGAAAATATCTACTTTCCTACAGCCTTCATCAAAGCCTAGAGAAAAAGGGGGGAAATATAAAATTAACATATCTACCATTACATTATTAAGATATACACAATAAGACCATGTTCAAATAATTCTTCATCATCTGCTCTAAAAATGACCCCAGTTTGCTGAATCTTCTATTTATTCTTTAGGGACTTCAGTTTAACTTCCCTGGTTGCTTGGCAACCAAAACTCAATTGTTAAGCCTACATATTAGACATTAACTTTGACTAAGGTTGATTTTTCTGGATTTCATATATAGCAAAAAAAAAAAAGCATATATATATATTATTGATCAGCTCATAAAACTAACACACACACACACACACACACATATATATATACATACATATATGTGTGTGAGTTTTATGAGCTGATTATCTATCTATCTATCTATATCTATATCTATATATCTATATCTATCTATCTATCTATCTATCTATCTATCTATCTATCTATCTATCTATCTATCTATCTATCTATATATATATATAGTGTATATATACAGAGTATACATACACACACACACACACAAACACACACATAAGCACAGTAGGAAATAAGAATTATACTCTGATCAAAAGTACTACCAGTTTTTCTTATAAATGTCCAAATGAAACCCTGATAATTGTTGCATACTGGAGAATACATAGCCTTTGGTGCAGCATTTTTTTTCAGGAACTGAATTGAGTAGAATACTTATTTCATCAAATGTGATTAAACACACAAGGAATTTGAGTGTAAGTTCTCAGTGTACATGCAAAACAACAGAACCATCATCATCATCTCAATGAAAGGGGGGAATAAAGAAGATAATAAGGATAAATAATAATACTACAGCCATGCCTCATGGGTAAAAACACATAGACATTAGACTGCATTGTCACAATTAGATGTTCAGCAGAGTGACGACACAGGGCAAAAATATTGTCCCTGTGTCTCATTGTTTTGGCCTGAAGTGTCCTAGAGCAGGAGTCCCCAAACCCCGAACTGTGGCCCGCTACTGTGGCTGAGTGTCCACATCCCCACTTACCGTATCTGAACAATGGGCATGTGTATAATGTGTGCTCCATTTGTGCTAGCAGCAACAACGCATGCCCAATGGAGCTGTGCATGCATGTGCTTGTCAACCATTCATGGAAAATCATTCCCTCTCTCTCCCCAGTCTGAAAAGCTGGAAAAGTTGGGCAACTCTGCCCTATAGCACCACCCCGAAGAAATGTGTTGAAGCAGTTTATGTCCAGGATATGAGGGGAATACATATATCCCCTCAGTGCTAAGATATAAAAACGAAGAAATAGAAACATTTCCCTTCCCAATGATAGAGGAAATGCCCTCCAGGGAATTTTCTCAATATTGTGAGTCTTGTGTGAAACCAGGAATCTGAGTGTTCCCATTTCTTCTGCATCTGCAAGAGAGTTTCCCATTGCTTGGATCTATACCTTCATCCCATCTGCAATTCACTATGACTCCCATCCACAACTCTTATACTTTAAATTATATAATTGGCAGCCCCCAAACTACCAGGGCTAATGTAAGGAAGATAAATTGTTGTGGTGTCAAATGGTTTCCTACTCTGGCCACCTCTCGTTATTTTATCTCATCTGTGTATCAAATTCATTGATTTCCAAATATTTTATTCTCAGAAATATTCTAGCAATATACAATATACTTCTGAGGTGAAGGGGAAATAATATTGCTGTGGAGTCTTGTTGGCACAGTGGTTAGAATGCAGAGTGCAGGCTGACTCTGCCCACTGACAGGAGCTCAATCCTGATGGGCTCAAGGTTGACTCAGTCTTCCCTTCTTCCAAGGTCAGTTAAATGAGGACCTAGATTGTTGGGGGCAATATGCGGACTCTAAACTACTGAGAGAGTGCTGTAAACAGGGGTGGGTTCCTGTCAGTTCTAACCTATAGAACAGTGCCGTTTAGAACCGGTTCCAGCTCCCTCCCCCCGCCCGTCCGCACATCATCAAGATGAAGAGAGAGAGGAGGAATTCTGGGAGTTGAAGTCCACAAGTCTTAAAGCTGTCAAAAACCCTGGGGGGGGGGGGGTTTCTAAAGGGTTAGGGGTGCAAGGGGCTTGTAACTTGACAGCTTTAAGACTTGCGTGCTTCAAATGCCAGAGTTTCTGAGGCAACATTTTGGTTGCTAAGCAAGAGCATTGTTAAGTGAGTTTCACCACATTTAACAAGTTTGCCATGCCCAGCCAGTCACATGACTGCCAAGCCACTCCCACTCAGTCACATGGCTGACAAGCCACTCCCATCCGGTCACATGGTGGCAAGCCACTCCCACCTAGTCACATGGCCGACAAGCTACTCCCACAAAGCAGGCCATACCTACAGAAAAGGTTCTAAAAAAATTTGAAACTCACCGCTGGCTGTAAAGTGCTATAGATCGATATATAATTCTAAGTGCTATTGCCTACTGCTATATTGCACATATATTGCTAATGTGGGTTTCCGTGCATGTGAATAGAATTTGTGTGCTGTATTCACGTATACATCATAAAGGAAAAGTTAAGGAACGACTTCCATTGAAAGAGCAGTTATGGGGGAGAAAATAATTTATTAAGTTTCTGAAGTTCCCAAGAACTAAGGTTCTATGGGCCAATACTCATATTAGAATATTCTAAGAATAGATCACAGCCTGCTTTTTAAATAAGCCATTTACTTCTTAAACTAAATTAATCAAATCCCTCAGATTTCGGCAGCTCACTAAACAAAACTGGAATCCATCTATATTTTTCTTGGGCATGCTTGAAAGCACGACGGCTCCAATTAAATCTTATATCCCTGTGTGAATGACTAATGACATCAAGGGCTGAAAAAAATGTAGTCAGGTGATAATTTGACACTGACTGGGATCTGAAAAATAGAATTTAACGCAGATGGCAGGACCTAAGCGACCTTGGCTATTCCAAATACTAAGTAGGGTTGGACCTAGGTTATAATTGGATGAGAGACCCCTGGGAATCCTGGGTCTGTGGCCTAGAAAGTCAAAAGATGATGGGAAGGCGACATTTTTTTGCACCTTGTTGCCTGATAATTATATAGTATATCGTTACCACAAATTGAACTCAGCTCAAAGAAAGTTTGGGATAGAGCCAAGAAATAAAGTGTAAGTTGGTCTGAAAGATGAGGAAGACAAGATCAAGAAGAAGACAACAAGCAGCAGCGTAACTTGATATGACAATTCCCTGGAAGATTTTTCTATTTAAGAAAGACATAGCTGAAATATAATTTTATAATTTAACGCATAACTATCCATGAATATTTAGAGATAGTGGATGGAATCAGTATAGGGCAATGATGGCAAACCTGTTCAGCACTAAGTGCCAAAAATGGAGTGTGCGGGTTTGTCTGGGCTGAAATCCGGAAAGAGGAGCTGCCCAGGAGGCTTGCACGCACCAGAAAATTACCTTCCAGTTTACGGCAAAATAGGGAAGTGGGACATTTCAGCACCATGGCCAAAAGTGCATTTATTCTGGCCCCAGAAGTAGGTGTGCTTTGCATGCCGACACACGAGGGTTATTAAAAGGATGCTCGCCTCGCCCAGAGACTCTGAATTTGCAGACACCTCTAAGCCCTGTGGGTTCCCTTCATAAAAAGGCCAGCGAGTCAAGTTGCAGAAAAGTATTTGCTCAGTCGGATAATGAAGGAGATATTTAATAGTTGAGGAACAGAGAAAAAAATGTAATGCGGTGTGGCTAGAAAATACGTTTAATAATGTTAAAGCTGTGTAACATTTTGTTTGAAGATCAGATTTGTAATGCTTGAGAGGCTTTCACATTTTTACTGAATAGGAACACCATTGCTATTCCTTAAATAAATGGTTCCAATCTCCCAACAACTTCCAAACAACAAGAAGCTTGAAAAACTTTTCCTTATGTTAATATCTCAGCAATCAACTTTGTGACAGACACAGCCAGGATGTTAATTGGTTGCCTCTGGGACACATGAGTAAACTTTTGATCAAACTAAGAGCTGACTGCATAATCTACATGCCTATTTAGATAACTGGTTCTTAACTGAGAAACATTTGATGTATAGACATAAAATTCAGCTAGATTGCTTTATTGACAGACAGTGACATTTTGAAAGTGATTGTGGAGGAAGTGGGCCAGGAAGAAAAAAATCCGTCACTTGCATTAAGATAGGCATTGGCTTCTTATGATGAAATATTGCAAGTGACTATGAAATACTGCAAATGGCTGCCTTGATTGGAGCTTCATGTGCTGGAAGGTTGAAGCATGTAAAATTATAAAAAGGTACTCAGCAGTGTCTGGTGCAAAGTAAAATCAGGTTGGTTCTCAAAAAAAAAAAAAATGACAATCAGCTGGCCAACACATATGCTCACACCAGAACAATGGTTCCAGGAAAGCCATAAAAAGGGACAAAACTCACTTAACCAATGTTTCACTCAGCAACAGAACTTTCAGGCTTAATTGTGCTTGTAAGTCGAGGGCTGCCCGCATATGGACATTTGAAACAAGAAATTCAATTCTTCTTCTACCTCTTATATCATCAAACAGGCATTTTAAGCAATAAATAATAGTATTCAGTATCCATTCAGTATCTGACTATTCATTCATCATGTTAGTTTTCTGCATATTATTTACTTTATTCATTAAACATGAAACTCAGCCAACTGAACAATTAAAACTTTGAAACAATTTCTTTTTTGTTATTTTCTCCTGCTGGCTCTCAGTCTCGGCGGTGGAAGATGGCTCCCTTTGTTCCTGAATGACTATTTTATTTATGGAAAATTACCAACATCTCTTTGTGATCTGGACTCCCTCTGGCTATTAATGAAGAAATTTCTGGATTAATTGATTCCTTCCCTGGAGTGCCTTCTCTACTATAATTATTGATTTGGAAAAGTGTTTCTCTTCTGGTTCCTGAACTTTTTACAACCCTGATTTGACCTTTCATCTCCTGATTTGCTTCAACGGCCCCACCCAAAAAAAACGCCATTTTAGTGACACTGACTTTACCATGGCACAAAAATCAGAACTGGCAGGTTTGGAACAAAGAATGCCATCTTTGGAATCTGTGTTACAAACTTTGGTGCAAGAAATTAAGGCCTTGAGAGAAGATAACAGCAACTTTAAGAAGGAACTTCTGGAAACACGGAAGCAAGTGCTGGAGAACACACAGAAGACTGAAGAGTTGGAAGGGGGGCTGGCTGGGGCAAAGGTAGAGCTTAAAAATGTTAACAGTGAGGTTGGAGAACTAACTGGGCATATGGCTAGGATGGATTTTGAAAGGATGTCATATTTTTTAAGATTTCAGAACATTTCTGAGGAACCTGGCGAATGTCTCCCTGAACTCATGAGTACAATTTTAGCAGATTATTTACATAAACCTAAAGACGAGATCAGGGGGGACATTGACCTAGTTTACAGAATAAATTCTGCATATGCCAGGATAAATGAAGTACCCAGAGAGATACATATCAAATTTGTTAGAAGGTCAACCAGAGAGGGAATTTTGAAGGCGCAGAGAGGGGGACCGTTAATTTACCAAAAAAAGGAAGTCGTCATCTTGAAGCAGATCCCAAAAAAGATTAGCGAGATGAGAAGGAAATTTTCCTTCTTATCCAAAAAATTGTTTGACCACGGGATTTGGTTCAAGTGGGTGACACCCGAAGGGATGCTGGTGTTCTGGGAAGGAGGAAGAGTAAGGATTAAAACAGTTGTTGAGGCGGAAGCCTTTTTTAAAAAAACATTCCTCTGCCCTGGGGGAAGATCCAGGGGGGGCAGGGGGGGCCCCGCCCCCGCCCACTGGGGGCCAGGGGGGAGAAAAAGAAGATACAATTGCCAAGAGACTTAGATCCAAAAAATGACTTTGCTTGCTTTTTTTTTATTATTAACATGTTTTAATCCTTTTGTACCGGGATGTTTATACATCACTGTCAGCAGAGAATTGGGAATTTTATGATGTATGCACTTATCTTAGCCTTGTAGTATTTTTGATAAATGTTTTACCAATGTTTTATTATGAAGCCCGGAAAGGCCAATGATCCCGACGTGAAAGTTCTCAAAATGTTTTCTGTAACCCTTACCCCACCCTTAGAAAAATTGTAAAAACCCAATAAAACTTTTTCAATATAAACAATTAAAACTGCATTACAAATATTATTATTATTATTATTATTATTATTATTATTATTATTATTATTATTATTATTATTATTATTATTATTATTCTGTGGTTAATCTTTGGTGAGATTCACAGCCTTTGGGGCTGGTTGGTAGCTCAACAGCTCGAGTCCTAACCAAGGACCTAGGAACTGTCAAGGTAACGTCGGAGGATAGAAGCTGTTCCAAGCAAGATGGCCCTTTTTGTAGAGTCAGAATGCTCAAGTCCAGCAAACCTAGAACCTCCACATAGCGAGGCAGTCCCTTAGGTATTGCTCCAAGGGCTCCAATCACAATCGGGACAACATACGACTTCCTCCTCCACAGTCGCTCAACTTCAATTTGCAAGTCCCAATATTTTGTGATTTTTTCTTGCTGCTTATTTTCAATTCGTGCATCACCAGGTATTGCAATGTCAATGAACCATACTTTTTTCTTTTTCTTTTCGACTACTGTTATGTCAGGTGTGACACTTTTTCTTTTCGACTACTGTTATGTCAGGTGTGTTGTAGGCAAGGTGCCTGTCAGTCTGAATTCTGAAGTCCCACAAGATCTTGACTTTCTCATTCTCTAAAACTTTCTCAATCTGATGTTCTCAGTGATTTTTGCTGTACTCAAATCCAAACCTCTAGCACAATTTCCAGTGAATGATCTTAGCAACGCGGTCATGGCATTGTAGGTAGTCAGTTTATGAAATTTTGCTGCATCCACTGATCAGGTGGTCAACTGTCTCATCTTTCTCATTACAGAGGCGACATTGCTGTTGGCTCGGGGCCTAGTTATATGCGAGACCGTCTCCTGCCCCATACATCCCTTAGACCGATCCGCTCCCACAGAGAGGGCCTTCTCAGGGTGCCGTCGGCCGGACAATGCCGACTGGCGACACCCAGGGGAAGAGCCTTCTCTGTGGCGGGCCCTGCCCTTTGGAACGACCTACCCCCTGAACTCCGGACCATCACCGACCTCCGCCTCTTCCGCAAATGTTTAAAGACATATTTTTTCCATCAAGCCGGCCTAGCCTAACCTCCCATGGGGACTTTTAGAAAAGTTTTAAATTGGGTTTTTAATAATTGGTTTTTAGCACAGGATTGGGGATTATTTAATATATATTTTAAATTATTTGTCTATCTTCTATTGTGTATGTTTTTTAAATTTCCTGTGCGCCGCCCTGGGTCCTCTGTGGAGAAGGGCGGGATATAAATGTAATAAAATGAAAATGAAATGAAATGGTGGTAACGTTGAATTTTTGCCTTCATGCAGTTTGTGGCTAAGGCTTGTTCTTGAGCTGCTAAAATAAAGCCTTCTGTTTCTTTTTTCGGTACTCCCGATCTTAACCAGTTCCAAGTTAGTTTTTGGTTAGTATTGGCCATGCATAGCTTTGCTTTTCCAATTTTCAGCTCGCTTCCCAATTACTTCTTTCTTATATTCAGCTTTTGACATAGTAGTCTTATAAAGGCCTCCTTTATTTACTTCCTTAATCATTGGTTCTTCACTTTCCAGGATGTAATCATTCAAGCTGTGTCTTTTTTCTTCCACAGTCTGCTTTACTTGTAGGAGTCCTCGACCACCCTATGCTCTTGGTAGATATAATCGGTCAACATCACTTTTAGGGTGCAAAGCATGATTCATTGTCATAAGCTTCCTCGTTTTTCTGTCCAAATTGTCCAACTCCATCTGGGTCCAGTCAATTATTCCTGTAAAGTATCGAATCACAGGTATAGCCCAGGTATTTATGGCTTTTATGATGTTTCCTCCATTTAATTTGGACTTTAATATCTTGCATATTCGTCAAATGAACTTGGTTGAAGTTAATTTCTTGACTTTATTATGCATTAAGTCAGAGGCCTCTAAAATCCCCAAGTACTTGTAGCCTTCTTCTGGTTTTACTGCCTTTATCATTTCTTCATTCTCAAGTTCTATTCCATCATCTTCTATGACCTTGCCTGCTTTGGTTGCCATTGTTGCATATTTGTCAATTCCAAGCTGCATACCAACGTCTTGGCTAAATTCTTTTGTGCTTTCAATTATTTATTGTTGTTGTTGTTGTTGTTGTTGTTGTTGTTATTGTTGTTGTTATTATTATTATTATTAATAATAATAATAATAATAATAATAATAATAATAATAATAATAATAATAATAATAATAATAATAATAATAATAATAATAATAATAATAATAATAATTTTAATAATAATAATAATAATAATAATAATAATAATAATAATAATAATAATAATAATAATAATAATAATAATAATAATAATAATAATAATAATAATAATAATAATAATAATAATAATAATAATAATAATAATAATAATAATAATAATAATAATAATAATAATTTTAATAATAATTTTAATAATTTTAATAATTTTAATATTTCTAAACCGCACCCTCTCCCCACAGGGACTCGGGGCGGTGCACAGGCACAGTAAAACAATAAATACATATAAACATTTCATTAAAAATAAATTAAATCTAAACCTGCGCTAAAATTCCCATTAAAACTAAGCAATATTATAAAACCCCAATAAAACCCCAAAGACAGAGAGACTATCCTAGGCCGGCCAGACAGAAGAAATGAGTTTTTAATTTGAGACCGAAGGAGCGGAGGTCCGTGGTCGTCCTAATGTCGGGGGGAAGGTCGTTCCAGAGGGCCGGGCCCGCCACAGAGAGATCCCTTCCCCTGGGCGTCGCCCGCTGACAAAGTCTAGTGGACGGCACCCGGAGAAGTCCCTCTCTGTGGGAGCGAATCGGTCGTGAGGATGTATGAGGCAGGATCCGATCCCGCCGATAGCTAGGTAGCTATTATTATTATTATTATTATTATTATTATTATTATTATTATTATTATTATTATTATTATTATTATTATTATTATTATTATTATTATTATCGCATAACCAACCAAATGTTCAGACAGTCTATCTACCTACCTTTCCAAGGATCTGGGATAGGCAGGGCTTTTTAAATTTAAAAATCCAAAATGGGTGGTAAAAAAACCTGTCTGGAAATCAGCCCCTCACAAAACAAGCAGATAAACAGGTGAATTTAACCTGATCTGCTCATCCCTATTGAGAAGCTGCCACCTGCAGTTCAATGAAAGCCCATATGGAGCAAACTCTGGTTCCTCATTTCATTCTTGCCACACACACGCTGGCTCGATCTACAAAATCATAATCTGTTACAGCCCCATGACACAAACGTCCCTTGTTCAAGACAGCTTGATAAATAAAAGCTTGTGAGGGAGAGAAGCTCTTTCATCATTTAAAAACTATTCTTCGGTCCGACACATCAGCAACCGCATGACATTCCAGATCGACAGCTAGTTCAGCGCACTAATCACTTCCTCTAATAATTCACACATTGCATTTCTAATTAACTTTACATTCTCATCTCCCATCTGTCTTTTGCATCCCCCACAATTGCTGAAACCGGGGTGGGATTCTACACTCAACAATCCTGATGACATCCTTTTCATTGCATTTCCTTTTATTTTTGTTTCTTTTTTTAAAAGCCACCTCACTGTATCAATTAGAACATCGTTACTAGTCATTGTTCCTTCTTCACAAAGCAGAACATTGACATGAATAGAAAAAGACAAGGATGAACCATAATTTCACACTGAAAGGTTTACTTTACACAGTAAGGTAGGGGGGGAAATTAAAAGCCAGCAATGCAAACCAATGAAATCATAAGCTTCTCTTTCAAACTTTTTGGTGAAATTCAGTGGTTGGGTAATAATGGTAAAGGTTTCCCTTGCACATGTGTGCTAGTCATTCCTGACTCTAGGGGGTGGTGCTCATCTCTGTTTCAAAGCCGAAGAGCCGGCATCCAAAGACGTGTCCGTGGTCATGTGGCTGGCATGACTAAACACCGATGGCGCATGGAACGCTGTTACCTTTCCACCAAAGATGGTCCCTATTTCTCTACTTGCATTTTTACATGCTTTCGAATTGCTAGGTTGGCAGAAGCTGGGACAGAGTAATGGGAGCTTACTCTGTTATGTGGGGCTAGGGATTTGAACTGCTGAACTGCCGACCTTTCTGATCGACAAGCTCAGCATCTTAGCCACTGAGCCACCACGATGCTCCACTGTAGTTGGGTACTATATCTTAAAAAATGAAATAATAGCAATGTGCAACAAACACATTTTCAGGCGCAAGAACATCTGATGCAGCCACTTCCAAAAGTTGTTAGGAAATTATAATGTATGGTACTTATGGTGTTAGGGAATTTTAACTTTATAACTTGGGGATTTTAGCGCAGGGATAATCTTAATTTAATTTGTTTTTATCCATTGTATTTTTCTATGTATATATATATTTTTATAGTATTTTAAATTTTTCCCTGTGCACCGCTCCGAGTCCCCTTGGGGAGAGGATGCGGTATACAAATAAAAATTTGATTGATTGATTGACTTATTTTAGTTACAGGCCAGCACAGAAGTAAAATATAACTATCACTCTATAATTAAAAAAGAACCCCATATCATTAGACTTAAATAAAAACAAAACTATGAATATGAGATTAAAAAATATAGGAATTAAACATGAGATAAACTCTCTTTTTATGACCCTGTAATCCCTTAATTTGGGGTAGACTGGATGGAGCTGAGTATTTACTGGCCAGATGCCCTTCCTGACACCACATGGAGTTCACAGCAGGTATTTTTTCTTCGCTCCTTAGGAGAGAAAAATCTGCTGCTACCTAGGATTGAACTCTCAACCTTCTGAGTGAGAGCAAGTCTTTACCACTATGCCACGATGTCAGTCTGCTTAAAGAAATAAGATAAATCTATAAAATGACAATTAATTTTACAATAAATAATCTATGGGCTATAAATAACAGTAAAAGGCATGTAATAACAGAATTTATAAAACACAACCAGCATATAAACTTATACTATCTTAAAAAAGAAAAGAAAAAAGGGGATATATCAGCAAATTGCAATTTTCAAGGTGATAGAAGGGGAAACAGAATTAAGTCTACAACTACTGTATATTTACTATATTTAATTTTGGTTAAACTAAAACTAAGTGAGCTAAACCAACTTTGGTTAAACTAAATTGTGGTTAAACTTTGTAGTGCATAGGGCAGTGATGCTAACCTTTTCCAGACTGAGTGCCCCAAGTCCCACCCACCACCCACATGCACCCCGCACCCTGTGCATGCGCAGCAGAGACCCAAAGACCAGCTGGCTTGTGGGAGGCACCTGCGCATGCACAACGGACCTGAACTGGGGCAACAGCTTGCATGCCCACAGAGAGGGTGCTGCATGCCTCCTCTGGACATAGGCTATTTTGATGTCCCATTCAAAAGACCAGTGTGGTTCATAGTTCAGAAAATGTTGAGCACTTCTGGTTTAAAGAAAACTCTGGTAAAACAGAAAGAGGAGCAAAGACCAAACAAAATGAAACTCAGCTTAGAAACCTGGATACAGAATACAAAATGGTTGCATGAAACAACCCAGGGAGACCCTATTAGAACCTGTCAGATATTAAGGCTCTGAGGAGAAGGGCCAGTTTCTTAGTGTCTGCCTGACAGCTAAAAGCCCGACAGCTACAAAAGTTTGCATAAACAAAACAACAACCCCCTAATAAACAAGATGGGAGAAAAGATTTTGTAAACCAGCGAGTCTGATGTTCTAGCCATGTGTATCCTAGCAGCACAAGGCGGCTCATTCACATTAACTGCTTACCTGATTCTTTCAGTCAAAGATTCCAGAAGGAGATGCTGGGATTTCCCCCTTGCAAAGTTTGCATTTCTACCCTACACTGACATTCGCCCCTGGGTACGCTGACAGTGTGATGCAAGCTACCTTGGGAAGATACTGTGCTGTCCTCAGGCTAAACCTGAAATTTAGTAGCAGCAGGCAAAGGAAACAAATGTGCTCAAGCTTTTAATCCAAAATTAACATGTAATGATGTGTGTATACTGTTAGAAGAAATGTCCATCTGGGTTCAGTTCCAAGTAGGAAGAAAGGTACTGGAAACATGGAGATTGCATGGAAAAATGGTTTAATGGTGGACAGGACCACATGGGTATTTTGGTCCTGGGCAAAGAAAAAGCCCATGGATGAGAGAGATAGAGAGATATTTATATCTTCTCTTGGGCCCTGCCTTGGAGTTTACTGTTCCTGCGTAAGAAATACATTCTGATTGGTTGTTAGACTTCAATGGGACAATGCGTGGGTAACTTTGTAGGTTGTATTTTGAGTCCCAGGCTTGGGTGAATCTTGCTGAGTGATGTAATCTCCCCAGGTGCCACATGGGGAGTTCTGTTGCTAGATGGGTAGAGGGCTAATCCTACCTTTGTTGGATCTTGTTTGAGGGCATTTGCCTATGAATAGACCTAGCTATCTCCTTATCTCTTAAGTGCTGACATCTGCTGTGGGCTATTGAGGAGGGTGTGGGCGATTAAGAGTGAGTCTGCTTCCTGCCTAAAAAAACCCCATGTCTCTCCATTTCTCATCCAGGAAAATATAATATTCTTCCTTTTTAATATTTCCTAGAATATGTCATTCTTCTAGGAGAGGGGTAGGTGCTACCTTCCTATGATACAAAGGATCACTTATGGGAACAAACTGCCCTATTCATTTCATCAGAAAAGCCATCCATGCACTGGTATTGTGCTGATAATACCTAGTTGTATTCCCTGCAGTAAATTATGGAAGAATTTTCTGTAGGTGGAAATCTATGCGCATCCAGAGTTCTGCAAGATAATCTCTGGCTGAAAGACACGTTTGCAGTCATACTTAAAGCAGTATGTAAAAACCATTGCAAACAAAGTAGCGAGATTGGGACCTACTTGATCACCACTGGGTACTTTCATTAGAGAAGAGATCAGCCAGGCAAGGCAACCTGTAATATAAAATATGGCACTGTTCTCGAAAAGTGAAAGTCCAAAGCAAAGCAATAGTGAATTTTTAGTTTTTGCCCGTCAAAGCCCAGGAAGACAATTAAGGTGACAATAAAAATTGAAAGAGTCGAGAATGCTGAAGGCAAAGAGACGTTTCATCAGATGGAAAGGAAGGGGGGGGGGAAATTCACATCTACAAACAGGCCCCCGTAGAGATTATTTTCTTATTATCTGTCTCCTTTAAAATAAGATAATTTAGAAATGTTAAGAATTGTAGGCATATTCATTACAAGCTCAGTTTCTTACCAACTAGCTATGAGAACTTTTTTTTTTTTCATGTGTTCAAAATAAGAAGCCCAGTAGCTCATATGGTTAGGATGCTGGGTTGCAAGTTAGCAAGCCTACGTTCAAAACCTGAGGGTTGCCATGGGGTGGGGTGTGCTCCTGTCCTTTGCTCCATCACCTGCAAGGCCATCAAGAAGCCCCCAAGTGGGTGTCTCCCAACTAAAGCTGATGTTACTGGCTAACCTTTTCAACCTGGAAGTGACTCAGTGCTTCTGACATGAACGTGATGTGATGTGATGTGCTCAAAACACTGAGGCAGGGAAGAATTGAAAACAGCAACATATTCACAGATTCTTCTTGCTTAAGTTGATAAGCAAACTCTTGATTCATAAATATTAAACTTCTACATAAGGCAGGTTGACGTGGTGAATGAGAAGAGAATATTTGTCACTCATGGTTGAACTCTGGAGTCCTTGCAGACATTTCATTACCCAACCATGCACTGAAAACATCTAAAAGAAAACAACCAAGCTCAGAGAACACCAAAGATTCCACAGGTTGCATTGTTCTTGTTTTGTGGTTTGCAATTTTATAGCTGAAGGTCAGGGGTGGGATTCAGCCGGTTTGGACCGGTTTGGGGGAACCGGTAGTTCTGGTGCGAAGTTGTCAGTAGTCACAGCCAAGAGATTTTTAACCTATTTTTTAAACTAAATAATGCACTCTGCAGAGAGGGCAAAGGGGAGAGGGAGGGAGAGGCCCAGTACTCTTCATTAGGCCCAGTACTCTTTAACATCTTCATCAATGATTTGGACGAGGGAATAAATGGGGAACTCATCAAATTTGCAGACGACACCAAGCTGGCAGGAATAGCCAACACTCCAGAAGATAGACTTAAGATACAGAAGGATCTTGACAAACTTGAACATTGGGCACTATCTAATAAAATGAAATTTAATGGCGAAAAGAGTAACGTTCTACATTTAGGCAACAAAAATGAAATGCACAGGTACAGTATAGGTGGTACCTTGCTCAATAGTAGCAACTGTGAAAGGGTTCTTGGAGTCCTAGTGGACAACCATTTAAATATGAGCCAGCAGTGTGCAGCAGCTGCCAAAAAAGCCAACACAGTTCTAGGCTACATAAACAGAGGGATAGAATCAAGATCACGTGAAGTGTTAATACCACTTTATAATGCCTTCGTAAGGCCACACTTGGAATACTGCATTCAGTTTTGGTCACCACGATGTAAAAAGATGTGGAGACTCTAGAAAGAGTGCAGAGAAGAGCAACAAAGATGATTAAGGGACTGGAGACTAAAACATATGAGGAACGGTTGCAGGAACTGGGTATGTCTAGTTTAATAAAAAGAAGGACTAGGGGAGACATGATAGCAGTGTTCCAATATCTCAGGGGTTGCCATAAAGAAGAGGGAGTCAAACTATTCTCCAAAGCACCTGAGGGCAGAACAAGAAGCAATGGGTGGAAACTAATCAAGGAGAGAAGCAACTTAGAACTGAGGAGAAATTTCCTGACAGTGAGAACAATTAATCAGTGGAAGAGCTTGCCTCCAGAAGTTGTGAATGCCCCAACACTACAAATCTTCGGGAAGATGCTGGATAGCCATTTGGCGGAAATGGTATAGGGCTTCCTGCCTAGGCAGGGAGTTGGACTAGATGACCTCCAAGGTCCCTTCCAACTCTGCTATTGTATTGTATTCAGAAGGAGAAAGAGAGGGAGGCAGTTTATAAGACATAGAGTTGCTAGGATGACATTCAATATTATTCTGCATTGGTATTTATTCTTCTTTTGTTTACTACCTGTATGTGGTCCCCACCTTAGGCAGAAGGCTCCTTCAAACTAATGTGAGATGCTTTCATTTTCTAAACCAGGAATAAAACAATGTGCGTTCCATAACCTTTATACAATTTTGTGATCCCAAGAGCAGCTTAGCAGAAGCAACCCTCTAAAGCTTATCCTCTTCCGGAGGGTTTTAAAAGGCAAAATACCCCATTAAGAGGTGGCATCCAACCAAACTTTAATTGGTGTCCTAAAACTAAGCAGTCTTAGCTATCGCCCATCCTTGGATGGGAGACCAGAAGAAATGCAAGGGCTGTAGGGAAAATTGAGGGGGGGGGAAATCCTTGAAGAAGGCATGGCAAATCATTTATGCATTATTGTCCATGAAATTACCGAAGGCAGAGCTCAACTTGAAGACCTATTATCCTTCAAGGGGAAAATTGGCATGTTACGCCTTGCAGAGTTATCTATTTCACCTCTTAGAAATGCAAAATTCTCCAGTCAAGAGGCCTGTTTTGTATCCTTCCCATGCTTACTTAGAGAATATAGTTTTCCACATGCCACAGTATGTGGGACCTAATAGTGCCTCAGGCCGGCAGAACATATGCACTCCAGCACAAACTATTTGATATCCTACATACTACAAGTATCTGAAACTGCTGCATTTCTTACAAAAAATATTTGTCTGCTATTCTAATAACCTGATTCAATCAAGAATGTGATGGCCTTCATTTGTCCGAGTTCCCATAACCATGCAGAGTGGAAGTAGAGTAGAGTAGAGTAGAGTAGAGTAGAGTAGAGTAGAGTAGAGTAGAGTAGAGTAGAGTAGAATAATTGGAAGGGACCTTGAAGGTCTTCTAGTCCAACCCCCTACTTAGGCAGGGAACCCTACACCACTTCAGACAAATGGCTATCCAACAACAAGTTGTGGGGGAGTGAATATTTAAGGAGAAAGAGTCATTTAAGATGTCTAGATGGCAAATCTAGACATCATATTTAAAAGCACCCTGCCAAAAAAATGCGTATAGTCAAATCTATGGTTTTCCCAGTTGCAATGTATGGCTGTGAAAGTTGGATCATAGGAAAGGCTAAGCGCCAAAGAATTGAGGCCTTTGAACTATGGTGTTGGAGAAGACTCCTGCGAGTCCCTTGTACTGCAAGGTCATCAAACTGGTCAGTCCTAGAGGAGATCAACCTTGACTGCTCTTTAGAAGGCCAGATCCTGAAGAGGAAACTCAAATACTTAGGCCACCTAATGAGAAGGAAAGACTCACTGGAGAAGAAACTAATGCTGGGAAAGATTGAGGGCAAAAGAAGAAGAGGACGGCAGAGAATGAGGTGGCTGGATGGAGTCATTGAAGCAGTAGGCGTGAGCTTAAATGGACTCCAGAGGATGTTAAGGACAGGAAGGCCTGGAGGAATGTTGTCCACAGGGTTGTGATGGGTCGAACACGACTTTGCAACTAACAACAACAAAGTCATTTAAGTCATTAAAACATTAGTCAATTTTTAGAAAAGTTTTCCTCAACACAAATAACTTTCTATCCAGCCTGGAGCAATGCCATTTGACCTTTGGTTTTCTTTTGAGTTTGATGTTTTACCACCTAGAAAAGAGCAAACTGCTTTGACAGTGATGTAACACAGAAAAACTTTTATTTGTTTTTTGGAGGGGGGGGGAAACTAACTGCATAATTTTCCCACTCAGGAAAATAGAAATATTATATTGATTTCTCTTCTACTGCAAGGGGAATTGAATGAATTTGACAGAAGGTATCTTCTAAAAAGCTTTTGACCAGCAAAGCCAACATTTACACATTGCAGCCTAAGCAAATTCTTAGCAAAATGCAGTGGAAGATACTTTTGTTGTGCCTTTTTGCGCATTCCAAGTTTAAATCTTAAGAGGTAAACTTCTCTCTATATTTTCTAAAACTAAGCAGATGGAAACTGCATGTGAATATCTGGAATCCTACCATACAGCAACCGGCCAAGACAGCATTATCCACACTGAGGTACATAATAATTTGGTGGAGGTATCTAATCAACCATGGATTGCTCCAAAGGGCTAAGTTTATCTGCCCTCCCTACACCTACAGAATATGGGTCAGCTGTACTGTTTAGAAGAACCCATTAGTATAAATTGCAGTTGCTGAACATTTGCTCTGAGCTGGAATCTGTTGAGATGATAGGGTCATGATAGGGTCAATGAACTATGGATTCCATTGAAATGAACAAGGTGTCAACTCGCAAAGCATCCCTGGTCCGCTCTCAAGTTGCCATAGACAAGTGATGGCGAACCTATGGCACGGGTGCCACAGGTGGCACATGGAACCATTTCTTAGGGCACGCGAGGCGTTGCCCTGTGAGCTCCAGTGTGCTTGTGTGTGCTGGCCAGCTGATTTAGGCCTTCTTTTGAGGTCGATTTTCGCCCTCTGGAGGCTTCGGGGAAGCTCCTGAAGTCTCTGGAGGTAGGGGGGAGGCTGTTTTCACCCTCCCCGGGCTCCTAGAAAGCCTCTGGAGCCTGGGGAGGGCAAAAAAAGAGTGCCAAAAGCAGGAAGTCACGCACATAGCATTATGGGTGTGGCACGCCCACGCACGACTCCCCCTGCACTCCCCCCACTTTTGGCATGCGAGCCAAAAAAGGTTAGCCATTACTGCCATAGGCAAAGGGGATGGAATATGAACTTTGCAATGGCAGCAAGGGAGCATTCAATCAGAAACAAAAGCATTCCAGTCATATCTCTCTCAAGGCCATCTTCGCAGTTATCCACAGTGGCCGGAAGGGAGTGGTCTCTACAACCCACGAAATTGCTTGTTGGAGAATGCACATTCTCCTTGGAGAACGTGCCTGATAACACACCTTGGGGCGAAGGGGAAACCGGGTCAGAGCTGGGATGTAAATTATGTGGGGTCAAAGTTGGCTTCACCTGGAATGTGCCGACATGAAGCTCCTAATAAATAACTGGATTTCTTTTGAAGCTTGGCTCGAGGCTCATGATTTAACTGGGGCATCTGTCGAAACCCTGACACAATGAGTAGTCTCTTTTCATCTACCCTATTTGGGACATGTTTGTTGCGAATATATAACATAGTTACAGAGGCTATGCAGGATATAGATTACCTCAACCGGTGGCAGTCAGGATTCAAGCTCAGAAGTACCAACCACATTGGTCTCTGCCTGATCTGTGGCAAGATCTGGAGAGAGAGAAAACATTAGAACATCATCATTATCCTAGATGTCTTGGTGATTTCCTGGACTGCCTTGGGGTTAAGAGCTGGAAGCATATTTTTTTCTACTCTTACCTGACTGGGAAGGTCCAGTCAGTAATGGCAGGAGCTACAGGGGGATTTCATGAATGGTAAGAAATGCCATCAAGTTTTGTTTTCTTTCCTATCCTGTTTAACATCTGTTTAAAGTTATGAAGAGAAACTATCTATTATTTAGTATGGAGTATCATCAACACATCGAAGAAATCCTGTTCTACTTCTCCACCCAAAGCCACATGGGAGATACTGTAGAAATCCTGACCTAGTTTATGAAAGCTGTTAAGACTCTAGTTGGGAGAAAAAAACAGATTTAGACTTAACTAAAACAAGACAAAAAGCTAACAAAAGCTCACTGATTCCCATTCTATGCTATATTTGATGCTTTTCCAGCAAAAGCCAATTCATAATCTGAGTGTCAGAGCTCCTACAAGAGGAGCAGGGTAAAGGACACAGCTAAGAAGCTTTCTTTATCATTTTTCAACTTTACTTGGAACACAATGCAATGAAAACTCATGCCTACACCTACTCTTTACCTAGATTATTGTAATTTACTCAACATGGGGCTGCCCTTGAGGACCACTGAGAAACCAATACAAAATACAGCAACTCACATGCTTACTGGTGAGGGTCCTGCTACAGGGGCTCACTGGTTACCACTGTGTTTCTGAGTGCAATTCAAGCCATTGGTTGCTACTTAAAACTCTTATATTGCTGGGCTATCTAAAAAACTGCCAGCTAGGTTTTGCCCATCTGACCAAGACACATAGAGACTGCTTGCTTTGGATCGCCATATGCAATTGAAGGATTTTCTGGGGATTTTCTGCAGGACTGCCTCTCTTATTGAACACTTTGCCACTGCTTAGCTGATCTATTTTTCTTTCTTTGGTTTAACACACATCTCTTTGTTTTGTCCAAATAACTGCTACAGGCAAAGCAATTGCTTATGTGTGAGCACTTATATGCACACAGTAGCTAGGAGCAAAATAAGTTTTGTTTGGGCCAAGATGGAGACCCTTTGGTTTTAGCTTCCTAAAACAGCCTGGCTAAGAAAAATACTTATGTTCAACAATATGTCAGGGTATTATATATGGCTGTGCAACATGCTGTTTGTTTACTGCAAGGGAAGTGAGAACAATTTTGATCTCCCAGCAATTATGTTACTTTTAAAATAGTCTTATGTAGCCCTAGATGAATCAGTGGCCTAATTTAGTACAAAGAAATCAACTACACATTTCTTTTTTCTTAATTTATCTACAGGCAGAAATAGGTTCCTGCTTTCCCTTTCATGCGGCGGAAATGTTCATTTAGTGGGATATTTGGAGAATTTGAGAGGGTTATTTGGAGAATTTGGGAGCCAGCAGTGTGCTGCAGCTGACAAAAAAGCCAACACAGTTTTGGCTGCATAAACAGAGGGATAGAATCAAGATCACATGAAGTGTTAATACCGCTTTATAAATACCTTGGTAAGGCCACACTTGGAATATGGCATGCAGTTTTGGTCTCCACGATGTAAAAAAGATGTGGAGACTCTAGAAAGAAAGAGTACAGAGAAGAGCAACAAAGATGATTAGGGGACTGGAGGCCAAAACATATGAAGAACAGTTGCAGGAATTATGTTATATCTAGTTTAATGAAAAGAAGGACTAGGGGAGACATGATAGCAATGTTCCAATATCTCAGGGATTGCCACAAAGAAGAGGGAGTCAAACTATTCTCCAAGGCACCTGAGGGTAGAACAAGAAGCAATGGGTGGAAACTAATCAAGGAGAGAAGCAACTTAGAACTGAGGAGAAATTTCCTGACAGTTAGAACAATTAATCAGTGGAACAACTTGCCTCCAAAAGTTGTGAATGCTCCAACCCTGGAATTTTTAATAAAGGTGTTGGATAACCATTTTACTGAAGTGGTGTAGGGATTCCTGCCTAGGCAGGGGGTGGGATTACAAGACCTCCAAGGTCCCTTCCCACTCTTGTCTGTTATTCTAATTAGTTATACCACAATTTTTGGACTACAAAAAAAATATAAAAAAGCATGACACCAAAAACTTTGGATGCTGAGTCACCAGAGCATAATCTGAAGGTGCTTTGGTACATCAGCCAGACAGAACTGCATGTAGCTTGAATGATATTCTCTCCCACCCACCATTCAATGCAAGGAAATGAACTATGACAAATTTTGACTCAGGGTGGCTACTGCTATTTACTCTGCAAATATTTACTCTGCAATGTCTGCAGAGAAGAGATTGGTTTTGGGGAAAAAAAGATTATCTCTGCTAATTGAAATGCAGTTGTTTGGTTTCACTGTATTCGGTCCAAACCATCTTCATGTTACACAACCAAAGAGAATAGGCCAACCTGCATATTGGGATTCAGGAAGACACAAGAGGGGGAAACGGACCGGGGGTGGGGTGGGGGACAGCTTTTATCACCTGTCAGTAACAATCCATCACAACAGCGTCTCCAGTTTATGAATATGCAGTTCACAGAATGGCACATTTCACACCTGACAGGACATAGATTAGTTTAGTGGGTAGAAATCAAAGGCATACAGATTGTGTGAATGAGCTGATCTTCGAAGGGATGGGTTGAAGATACAGGCTGAGAGCAAAACCTCAGCTAAATTAGATAGGTTTTAAATGGGAATTTTAGCACAGGTTTATTATTTAATTTCTTTTTAACTTTTGTATATTTGTTATTTATTATTGTAGTTTTAATGTCCTGTGCACCGCCCAGAGTCCGTCTCGACGGAGATTGGTGCGGTTTACAAATCGAATAAATAAATAAAATAAATAAAAACATGCTTTAGAAGGGAATTTGGACAGCTCCTTTACAAATCCAGCAATTTAATATTCTCTTTTTTTTAAAAAAAGAAGAGGAAGAAGAAGGAGTAGGAAGAAGAAGAGGAAGGCCAATGCATCTTATTGTTAAGGCTAATCACAAAGCTTTTCACAAGAATTTTACAGTTTGTCTGATTGTACAGGAGTCAGCACAAAGTCATAATCAATCTGGAGATTCTATATAGGTCCGTACGAGACCTCTGTGGCAGCCCCTGCCCTCTGGAATGACCTACCCCCTGACCTACGGACGACCACAGACCTACGCCTCTTCTGTCGGGCCTTGAAGACCTATTTATTTCGTGTAGCCGGCCTGTCATAGCTTTAAACTGTTTTTTAGTAGGGGTTTTTAACAGCGGTTTTTAAGGACAGGCTAATTATATAATATATTTTAATATATTTTATGTTTTGTATTATTGATTTTTATTGCTGCCTGTACACCGCCCTGAGTCCCGAAAGGGAGAAGGTGCGGTATACAAATCTAATAAATACTAATACTAATACTAATACTAATACCTATCTTGAAGTCTGTTGACTTTTATCTGGCACCAATTTGCCTTGACCATTAGTAGTTCAGATTCTTGTGTATGAGTAGCATGGAATAAACTTGTCATATTTTTGAGCTTTATCCTGGTCCCTAACTTTTTGCACCTGAAAATTTGACACTTAAACATGGGGATATTGCAGTAACTACCTATGGAAGCCTTGCTCAAAGAACCAAGCTCCTATCAACACTCTTGTTTGTTTTCATTATTTCTTTGCCTCTTTGTTTATATACTTCACATCTTTTTTTTTTCTACAGGCATCTTGCCTTTCTGAAATCAATAAAGAAAATAAATTGATCACTCATTCCCACAAGTAGTTATCTCTAAAGATGACCATCTTTATTGTCCTGCTCTTTCAGCTTCCAGTTTTGTGCTCAAAATTGCATACAAAGTTTGAGGTCAAACCTGATTAATTAAAGCCTTACATCTAACTTATCCAGTAGGAAATGAGTCCTTAATTTTTTTCCTTAAGTGGCTGGGCTAGGAAAAATCTATGTAATGTCTTAACATTTGTTAGGAAGTAAGATTCTTACAATACAATACAATAGCAGAGTTGGAAGGGACCTTGTAGGTCTTCTAGTCCAACCCCCTGAATGGGCAGGAACCTTATACCATTTCAGACAAATGGCTGTCTAACATCTTTTTAAAGACTTCCATGGTTGGGGCATTCACAACTGCTGGAGGCAAGCTGTTCCAGAGGTTAATTGTTCTTACTGTTAGGAAATTTCTCCTTAGTTCTAAGTTGCTTCTCTCCTTGGTTAGTTTCCACCCATTGCTCCTTGTCCTGCCCCCAGGTGCCTTGGAGAAAAGTTTGACTCCCTCTTCTTTGTGGCACCCTCTGAGATATCGGAACACTGCTATCATGTCTCCCCTGGTCCTTCTCTTCATCAAACTAGACATACCCAGCTCCTGCAGCCGTTCTTCATATGTCTTAGTCTCCAGTCCTCTAATCATCTTGGTTGCTCTTCTTTGCACTCTTTCCAGAGTCTCCACATCTTTTCTACATCGTGGCGACCAAAACTGTATGCAGTATTCCAAGTGTGGCCTTACCAAGGCACTATACAGTGGCATTAACACTTCACGCGATCTAGATTCTATCCCTCTGTTGATGCAGCCTAGAACTGTGTTGGCTTTTTTGGCAGCTGCTGCACACTGCTGGCTCATATTTAAATGGTTGTCCACTAGGATTCCGAGATCCCTCTCACAGTTGCTACTATTGAGCAAGGTACCACCTATACTGTACTTGTGCATTTGGTTTTTCTTGCCTATATGTAGGACCTTACTTTTTTCACAATTGAATTTCATTTTATTAGACAGTGCCCAATGTTCAAGTTTGTCTAGATCCTTCTGTATCTTAAGCCTATCTTCTGGAGTGTTGGCTATTCCTGCCAGCTTGGTGTCGTCTGCGAATTTGATGAGTTCCCCATTTATCCCCTCATCCAAATCATTGATGAAGATGTTAAAGAGTACTGGGCCTAAAACAGAGCCTTGGGGGACTCCACTGCATACTTCCTTCCATGTAGATGCAGTTCCATTGAGGACTACACGTTGAGTGCGGTTGGTCAGCCAGTTACGAATCCATTTGGTGGTGCTGCTGTCTAACCCACAATTTTCTACTTTATCTAATAGTAGGTTATGGTCTACTTTATCAAATGCCTTACTGAAGTCCAGGTAAATTATATCAACAGCATTCCTCTGGTCCACTGATTTTGTTACTTTGTCAAAGAATGCAATTAGATTCGTCTGGCATGATCTGTTTTTGACAAACCCATGTTGGCTTTTGGCTATTACTTTGTTTGCTTCTAGGTGTTCACTTATTTGTCTTCTGGTGTTAATCCTTTTTAGATTACCATAAAAACTGAACATCAAGTTTCCTTCTAGGTAATTCCAATTTTTGTTATTCAGTGAAGGGATTATCACTTTCTTTTTGCTTCCCCTCTCTTCTTCTTTTTTAATTACACACCATAAAACAAAGCAATCTTTTACACACAAACTGACATCCCTTCGATGTGATTCAAATAGAAAAAAAAACACCAAACAGTAGAAACCTGAAGTGTTGTAGCTTGCTATTGTATGCTTCTTTTTAAGGATGTAATAAATTATCTTCACAAATATTGCCCCAATGTCTGTTCAGTATATTCAAAGCTGTACTCAAAGCCATCATTCCTGCCTTGCCTGAAAAATAGTTGGAAACTAATAGTTAAACGTTTCAGCATAATGACATAAATGCTATTAAATGACATTTTACTCCTTCATCGTAGGCTAAATATTAATCCTGTGTAAATTCCCTAGGAAAGTATAAACCACTTCTATTTTCCCCCACTTTTCTTTATATTGTCAAGTCAAGGGAAATACAAGGCAGCATGCCCAAAGATATGTTACTTTTTTCCCCACTTCTCTTTCCTTTCCTTTAAATTCATGGAAGCATCCCCAAAGACATGCTATTTTTTTCCAGTTTTCTTTCATTAAAATTCCTCTGGTCATTTTGCCCCCAGGACAAGATATCCAAAGATTCTCCTTGAGGATTTGCATTTTTTGAACTACAGATTTAGACTGGTTAATATAGGTCATCATCACAGTTAGCAACCACATTCATAAAGTGCCTGGCTGATTTGTCCATAATCCAGTCTTTCAAATTTTTCAATGATACACCTTTCCTTTAAATTCAAGGAAGCATCTCCAAAGACATGTTATTTTTCACCCCACTTTTCTTTAATTTAAATACCTGTGATAATTTTGCCCAGGACAAGGTATCCAGAGTTTCCCCTTGAGGAATTGCATTTTTTCAACTACAGATTTAGACTGGTTATAGGTCATCCTAAAGGGGACGCGGTGGCTTAGTGGCTATGACACTGAGCTTGTTGATCAGAAAGGTCAGCAGTTCAGTGGTTCGAATCCCTAGCGCCGCATAACGGAGTGAGCTCCTGTTCCTTGTCCCAGCTTCTGCCAATCTAGCAGTTCGAAAGCAGGTAATGATTGCAAGTAGAAATATAGGGACAAGCTCAGCATCTTAGCCACTGAGCCACTGTGTCCCTTTTTATAACTAGATTGCATGTTCATAAATGTGAGAAACTTTCATTAGCTGGCCAGAAGAAAGAAAAGCTACTAAGGTTTTGCAAGTAATGAAATATTGCACAGCTTTGCTGCTTCTCAAAATGTTTGCATTTGGTAACATGACTGAATATTGGGCTTAACAACAAAAATAACCGTTGTGGCTTCACCTGACAATGGATTGTTTTCAAAGTGAGGGATTAAAAATGTGATCCAAACATAACTGAAGTCTCTTTTACGTGCACATATTTTTTGGGAAGCCAGCAAAGTATCTTCCCCACAAATAGAGGTAGACAAATATAAACTGGAAAGGAAGGAGAAAGAAGTTGATTGACCCATAAGCGCTTTCTGAAGAAAGAAACTAAAAAGCTAAAAAAGACAGAAAGAGGCTGAGAGGGGAGAGAATTATGAATTAGTTTACTGAATATTTTATCTACAATTACAGAGAAGAAACTTCGTTTTAACGCTCTAAAATTTCCACTTGCAAAAGTCCCCTTTTCCCCCTAATGAAATCTGTGTTTCTGACTGTCAAGAATTATTGTCTGAAACATGTACAGAATGTATTTCGTAAATTTGTAGTTCAACACAAAGGAAGCAGAGGGAGAGAAGTTGCTTTGGAAAAAAAACAATAAAAAAGCAATAACGTAGGGCAGCTGAGTGTTTCATAGAACAGATCCTTTAAACCTTAAATCTGAAATTATAAATATCATCAACACAAAATAGAACTGGCTCAGAGGCCGAAATACACCAAGTAAATGAGTTGAAGAGTGTGGAGTAGAGAGGTAAGGGAAGAAGAGAGAGAAAGGAGAGAGGGCAAAGAGGGGGAAGAGGAGGAGAGAAGGGAGGAGTGGAAAGGGGAGAGAGGAGAAGGAGAGAAGAAGGGGAAGTAGAGAAGGGGAGGGCGTTAGAGGGAAGAAAGGAGGTAGGGAGGAGGAGGAGAAAGGGGAAAGAAAATGATGGATAAGGCACAAATATGGTGTATGGAGAGCAGAAGAGCCCTCTGGTAGTTTTCTGGGAGTTGATGGTAAAATGAAATGATGGTAAAATGGAATGATGTAAACATTTAATAATATAATATGATGTTGGCTATGTAACAGTATATATGTTGTTATTTACTTTGAAAATCGAAAATAAAATAAAAATATCTATTAAAAAAAAAGAACAGATCCTTTATAACATCCAGCTATGTTACATAATCTAATACACTAAATTACTGTATCACCAGGCTAGTTCCTTAAAAATATGTCCCTGGCACTTTTGCAATGTAGAATGCTACACGTGAAGCCAGGAAAAGGAAAAGGAAAAGGATGGGAGACAGGGTAGGGTAGGGCAGGGCATGGCAGAGCAGAGAACAGAACAGAACAGAACTAGGACTCCAAGATCCCTCTCACAGTTACTACTATTGAGCAACTATCTAATAAAATGAAATGCAATTGTGAAAAGAGTAAGGTTCTACATTTAGGCAAGAAAAACAAAATGCACAGGTACTCAATAGTAGTAATTGTGAGAAGGATCTTAGAATCCTAGTGGACAACCATTTAAATATGAGTCAGCAGCAACTGCCAAAAAAGCCAACACAGTTCTAGGCTGCATAAACAGAGGGATAGAATCTAGATCACGTGAAGTGTTAATACCACTTTATAATGCCTTGGTAAGGCCACACTTGGAATACTGCATTCAGTTTTGGTCACCATTACATAAAAAAGATGTTGAGACTCTAGAAAGAGTGCAGAGAAGAGCAACAAAGATGATTAAGGGACTGGAGACTAAAACATGAGGAACGGTTGCAAGAACTGGTTATGTGTGGTTTAATGAAAAGAAGGACCAGGGGAGACATGATAGCAGTCTTCCAATACCTCAGGGGTTACCACAAAAAAGAGGGAGTCAAGCTATTAACCAAAGCACCTGAGGGTAGAACAAGAAGAAGTGGGTGAAAACTAATCAAGGAGAGAAGCAACTTAGAACTGAGGAGAAATTTCCTGACAGTTAGAACAATTAGTCAGTGGGACAGCTTGCCTCCAGAAGTTGTGAATGCCCCAACACTGCAAGTCTTTAAGAAGATGCTGGGTAGTCATTTGTCTGAAATGGTATAGGGTTTCCTGCCTAGGCAAGGGGTTGGACTAGAAGACCTCCAAGGTCCCTTCCAACTCTGCTATTGTATGTGTAATTGTATATACAGAACAGAACACAACACAACAGGACAGATCTATTGGCCAAGTGTGATACAACACACAAGGAATTAGTT